>JAQPPZ010017151.1:22400000-23126549 GCA_028583015.1 Wollemia nobilis | reverse complement strand
CAAAACTATTTGCAAGGGAAATAGATTTATAAGCAATGCATTGCCATATAACCTTATCATATTTAATATTAAAAACATAAGAAGATTATCAATAGCATTAGAATTACTTCTCAAAAAGTATGAGATATATTGACTCAATTTTATAAAATTTCATGAGATTAAAAATTCTATGAACAACCTCTTGCACAAAAATTTAATCAAATGATAAAAAATCAAATTAAGGTAATATAAAACATAAGGGAGCTAGTAAATTTACTTATATTTTCCATGACAACTTCAATAATTGTTTGCTCCAAAATTTTATAGATATTTTAAAGTGTACTTATTATTCATTATGTAAATACCATAAATATATTACTTTTTGAGGATACTAACTAGGACATGATTCAAGAGCCTTCATTTCATACTAGACCATTTAACACTCAAAATGGTGTAGCCAATTAATTTCTAAGACTCTTTAACATAATATATTTATATTCATATGCTATTTTGGTCTCGTCAAAAGTTTTATTAATAAAGAGAGAAAGTTATGACATTCGATTTTTAAATTATATTTTAGAAATGAAGATTTCTAGCCACATGAAATGAAATAACATTTATGTAGCAATTGTTCATGTTTGCAATGGTTTCTAAAATAATTCCAAAACACCCATTCACAACAATCATATACCAAAAATTAGATAATATAATTAGAGGATACTAATAATATAAAACATAATGAAACAAAGGAATATGATAAGAACTGTAAGGTGGGTGCCTATGCATACCCCAATATATCATTTTTTAATTCACCCTTATCATACAAATGGATCCTCATTAAGAGGTATTTATAGTGATATCATATCTCCAATGAGAGGTTAACCTTGGATTAACATAAAATTAACCTTGAGGTTAACCTTAAAATAAAATAATAATAAATCATCCATTAAGTAAGGTTATCCATAAAAGTGTATTAACCAATACCACTAAAGCTCAAGTATGAAAGGGGCCCTTAGGCTTACATGAAGATGCTAATAGGCTTACATAGAAGAATGCCTATAGGCTTACATAAAAATGTATATAGGGTTACATAATACTTGCTTTTAGGATTACATTAAGAACAACCATAAGTACTTCAACACTATTGGTATTAGCCTAATAAGGTTAGATTACAAATATTTCAACACCATACCATAATTTGAACTAAGGTACCAAGAAGATAAATTATTAGATATGATACATCTCCCCCCATAATGAATATTTTTACAAGTCACTAGATCTTATTATCTTATCTTGGACAAAGGTACATAAACTAGATTAACCTCTCCTAAACATGAATCCACAACTCTACTTATATTTAACATACACTATGTTGACCACAATCCAACTCTCAATCTCAAGATAAGGAAATTGAATCATAAAGTATTTGTTAGGGAGAAACAGGATAGTGAAGAACACAAGCTTATACTGAGATGGGGAGGTGAATAGTATAAGACCACTTTTTATTTTTGCTTCAATTCAACTTTCAAAACAATATTATGCAGTGTAGAGATAGCAAAATTAAAAGCAGCAATTAAAACAAAGCACAACACACCATCCACAAAGAGACACAACAATTTACGTGGTTCACCCAATGTGGGCTACTCCACGGATAAAATTTCTCACTAAATTTTATCTCAAATTCTGGGAAACTTTTCCCGATTACAAAGTTTATGGGCACCAACCCAAAGGAGACACCTTCCCCTAGCTCTGCTCTTTAATGGTGATCCTCTAGAAGACCTCTACCTCCTTTGCCCTTAGCAAGTGGAACTCTATCCACAAAAGACACCTGTCTTCCCTGCTCTGGTTGGAGATCTCTATCCTCAACTCTATCACCACACAGTCGGTCCTCTTATCTGCACCAAACACAGTCCTTCGGTCTGGCACTAATGTCCTCGAAATTGCACCTCTGTGCAATTACAACGCTCGATCAAATATCCACTTATGCACCTCTATGCAAACATAGTAGGAATGTCTTTGCACACTTTGCTCTTCGACGATCGAACTTCTCCCCACACTCTGCTTTTGTGAAAGTCACACTTTGAACGCACACTTCGATCGATGATCAAACTCTCCAAGTAGCCCTCCTTTTATACTAACAATCTCAAGATTAGATTCTTGATCTTAGTCGACTGCATATCCCTAAAACAATGTCGGCTGCACAACCCTACACTTCATCGGCTCAAGGTTAACTCTGTCGGCTTCAACCGCCTCTGCTGTTCTTTAGATTTTCTCATGAAACTACAACATGTCACAATATCGTGACACTTTTACAGTCGTACACCTTCTTTTTCCTGTTGTCGCGATATCGCGACACTTTTCTTTTGGCTTCCTATTAGTTTTTGTCATGATATCGAGACACTTTCTACTTCTACTGACGTCATCTACACTCCTGTCATGAAATCATGACCCTTCTGTCTTCATGGCCTTCTTCTCTGCTTCTGTTGTGAAATCGCAACACTTTTGCCTCTGCTGACGTCATCTTCACTTCTGTCGTGAAATCACGACATTTCTTGCTTCTTCAACTTTTTCTCTACTTGCCCCAGCGAAAACAAAACATGTCGTGAAATCGTGACACTTTCGCTACCTTAAGCTTTTCTCTGCCTTACGCCCGCGAAACTGGAACAAGTCACGAAATCGTGACGCTTTTGCCTTCGAGCTCTTCCTTCCTGAATTCATCATGAAATCATGACGCTTCTTCTATTGAAGACTTTCTAACTATTTTTGTCATGAAATCGTGACACTTTCTCCACCTGAAAGCTGCCTTCTCAACCTATCGTGAAATCGTGACATTTTTTGCTAACGCAAACTTTCACTTCAACCTGTCACGAAATTGTGACGCTTTTAACTTATGTTCACTTTCTCTACTGCCTGTCACGAAATCATGACACTCTCTATGTCCGTACGCTTTTTCTTCAACCTTTCACGAAATCGTGACATTTCTCATATCAAACTCTTTCCTTTGCTGCATGTCACGAAATTGTGACGATTCTTACTTTGAGTTTTTTAGCATGTCATGAAATCACGATAGTCCTCACTTCATCTTTTGCAGCATGTCATGAAATCATGACACTTTTTGAAAAAATTTCTTTCTCTTCAAACTTGTTGCGAAATCTCGACAGTTCACCCTGTGGACTCTCTCTTCTGCATTATGTCATGAAATCGTGACACTTTTTCGTTCGTACAACCTTCCTTGCATTATGTTGCGAAATCGTGACATTTTTCCTTTTCTGCCTTCCTACACTTTTCGAGTCGCAAAAATGTGACATGTCGCGAAATCGCGACACTTTCCAACTTGCTCTCCTTCTCTGCCAACATGTCACGAAATCGTGATAGTTTTGCCTGAACTTTCTCTCTCCTCAAAACATGTCACGAAATCATGACAGTTTTGCCAGCACTTTCTCTCTCCTAAAACATGTCGCGAAATCACGACAGTTTTGCCAGCACTTTCTCTCTCCTGAAACATGTCACAAAATCGCAACAGTTTTTCCGACTCGCTCGCATACTTTTTCTTACTTGTCTTTTTCTTGATCTTTTGCAACCGGGCTACTCCGATCTTCTTGGAAACTCACTATCCAAACTGAAACCTTCACCAAAACACATTCTTTGACATCAAACCAAATTGCTTCAAGACCTTCTTGACATCAATGACAACATCTACACTTAGAGCAAAGGCAATGTACCCAAGGTACCCAAAATTGCCAACAGATAGCAAGAAACCAAAAATATTTATATGGTAGCCTTGAATTTCATCTTGGGCATAAATTTGAATTTAACTCATTGATGTGACACTAGCCCTACAAGTGGTTGTATTATTGGAGTCATCACTTTAAACCTTCAATATCTTCTAGGTAGAATTAGCTAGATCTTAATTGGTAGGCATCATGGATATTGTAGGTCTGAAAATGATGTCTAATTAAAATCCACTCAAAACTAGTCTCTTTGCTTATAGATATTTCTTGAATTACACTCATAATTTTGGGTTATTTTGGCCTTAGATGCATTTTTATCTTCATATTTTCTTCATATACATGGTCTCAAGTTTGATTTTGAGAATGATGATGTCATTGGCTTGATCAGTGCATGTTTGGGTGCATTTTAGCTTTATTTATGCATATCCTAATCTTGGCTATTTTTTTGGCTTTTGATGCATTGCCATGCACGGCCTTGGGAGTGCTAACGTCATTATTGCAAGTCACATAATTTCTAGCATCATGGTCTCAAGTGATATTCAATATTTGAATTTTTTATTTGACTTTGCTTAGTCTTGTGTTCCTTTTGAGTTTTCTAATATCATTAACCTTATCGCAGCATTTAGCGATTTTAGTGTGAGCATTTTTTCTTACCCATTCCTATGGGTTATAAATAGTTAAAAGTAATACACAAGCAAAGCTTCCATGTGACACAATATATGGACCATATCTATCATATGAATCCTCAATGACCAATATTTTATCCTTGAAATGACTCCAACAACCAAGATTTAATGATGTGATGATATTTTGTAGGAATATCATGATAAAATTAATATTAAGGTATCTCAATGACTAGTATCTAATCTTGTGCAGATATAAATAGTTAGTACTAATCCAAGAAGGCTGAGATACAAGCCAATAATCACACAAGCCCTTCAATAGTTAGTATTGAATCCTAAAACAACCCTAACGAATAGGATTGACTAACAAAAAAGATAAACATTTCAAGCAATAATAAGGATTTATCTACGAATAGGATTTACCCTTCATATATCTCCAATGACTATGATTAACCTAGGAATATAGTGGTAATTCGTCAAAGCGCATCAATGACCAAGATTACTCTTTACATTATCTCCAATAGATAATATTAGACGATAGATGAAAGATATTTTAAAATCTTAGCAGCTTTGACGACCAGCTTTAACCCCCTAAACAACCTTAATAGATGATATTGAATCTTCCAAATGTAACAATAATCTAAAGGAAATCTAAGTGCTAACTCTAATGATGAAGATTAAATCATCAAGGAAAATCAAAATATTGGAACGATTAGAGGATACTCATCAATGGTATAGATTTTACCAAAGTCAACTCACATGCTTCATCAATTGATTGTGGTAGCATTGATGGCTTGGAATTTTTGTATCACATGAAGTGAATAGATGAGATTTACTTCATGAATCAATGCATACCATCAAGACCAAATCACTTTTGAGGATATATTTTATGACCTATCCGATGCATAATATTTACCTCAACAAAATCCAATATAGCAGAGAAGGCCAAGTAGAAGAAAGTTAAGCAACAACCACCACATCACCAACACACCTCAATGATCTAGATCTAATATAGAAATACAATGAAAAACTAAGAATTAACATCGCCACTAACATCAGTGTAGTTTTAGGACATATTGATTCTAGGCTAAATTTAAAACGTTGACACTTTGTTTATTTTTGGAGCTTTTGAAGATTTATTTTATTTGATATTTGAAGAAACACACGCTTATACTGAGAGGGGGGTGAGAAGTATAAGATAAAAAATTTCTCTTTTATTTCCAAAGCAATAACTTGAAATAATATCAATACAATAATGAAATAATTCACAAATCACCACACACATAAGAGACAAATATTTTATGTGGAAACACCCTCTCGAGAGAAAAACATGGCAAAATATTGCTTATATTTTCTTCAAAAAAATTTACGGGAACCAACCCACAGGAGACACCAATCCCCTAGTACAAGTTCGTGGGCACCAACTCATAAGAGACACCAATCCCCTATACAATTTTGTGGACACTAATCCACAAGAGACACCAATCCCCTTATATAAGTTTATGGGCACCAACCCACAGGAGACACCAATCCCCTTCTACAAGTTCATGGGCACCAACCCATAGGAGACACCAATATCCTTTTGTAAGTTCATGGGTACCAACCCATAGGAGACACCAATAGCCCTGCAAGTTCATGGGTACCGACCCACAAAAGACACCAATCCCCTTGTGCAAGTTCATAGGCACCAACCCATAAGAGACACCAATCTCAGCTTTGAAGGCACCAACCTTTTGCTTAAAAATCTAGTCCAAAAGTCTGCTCAAAATTTACTCCCAAATCTGATCACAAACACTGCTCAAATCTACTCCTAAAATTGATCACAAATAATACCTAAATCTTTTCATTAATGGCATCAAGTTCTACTCACAACTTTGATATATAATTTTCCCTTTTTGCTTCTTTATCTAAATTTCAAATCAATCACTTTAACATCCCTTATTACTCCTTTTTAAATATTTACAGAGTAAAACTTTATAAAAATTACTCCTTATATCTCCCTTAATTCTCTAATCAATTTTAAATTAAATAAATTTACCTTCACTAAATTTGACTCACATACCTCTTATCATTGCATGCATTCTCTCCAACATATTAATCATTAAAGGTAGTACAAAATTATTGAGCAAAACTTTAGCAGGTCACCAAAGAGATTTGAACCTCTGACCTTCAACACTGTAGCACCCTAATGGTGGCTTGCAACAGACTAGGATAACCCAACAATTGAGACTAAAGGTCAAAATAATGTATGTGTACCTTCATTTGATGTGAACACTTGTGTATGCATATCAAACTCTCCTCATAGAAGCCTTCGTCACTAACTTCCTATTCATTCCTTTAACATCTTCTACGTATTTTGTTCACCTCGGACACTACACCTTTAGCCTTCATTTATTTTTGGTCCTCCTTCAGTGTTTTTTCTACGTGCAATAGCTTCAGGATGTCTTTATGTGCAATGTCACTGTCTTATGCACTCCAATGAACCTGTGTATCACTGGAAACTACCGCAAGTGTATTGCTTTCCTTGAGTGTTGCTAATCATCACCAAATACGAACAAAAATTGGTTCGCTTGTTCCATTACCAAAGTCCACTACTTTTACTTTAGAATATTACCTCCTCTCTGGCGCAGATACAATAAGAAGACCTTAAAAACACCAACTCCTTCCTTTGAGTTCAAATCCTATAAAGTCACATAGTCCCTCTTCTATAGGAGAATTAGATCCCTGAAAGTTGCAACAAGAATTCCTAAGCACACTCCTGTACGAATCTCTTAACACCTGGTATACCTTCAAAAAATGTCTCAAAAGGATCTGAATCCATGAACCCAATGGATATGATAAAAATCTAAGATTTTAATAAATCCTTACTGACTCTATTGGGGAAGTGAATTGATAGAGATAATTATCGTAATTTATTGTTCGGGTTCTCTTTTGTTAAAACAAACACACAAGAGTGATTCCTATGTCTCTTTTTTCAAGGTAATCCTTCATGAATTATTCACCATTATATGTGTGTCTTCCCTCGAACGTTTGCCAACAAATCCAAACTTTCATCCACTCTCGAATGTCTGCCAACACCTCTAAACTTTCATCTGCCCTTGAACGTTTGCCACCACCTCCAAAAATAATCAAATTTCTCCACGCTTTGTTCTGTCATGTTGTCGCTTCTTTGCTCATCGAAATCGAGGATCTTCAATTGAAAACTTAATTTGAAATAAACTCCAACCCTTGTATTTATATGCAACCAACATAATTATCTTGAGGTCAATCCGCTCAACTTTATATTTTAAAAATACTTCTATAATATAATATTTGAATAATTAAACTTTTTATTCAAACTATATTTAAATATTTTGATTTAAATATATTAAAATTTTGATTTTGCCTAGATATATTTAAATATGTCAAACTATTAATATTGCCTAAAATTATGATATTTCACAAACTCATAACCATACTTATAATTAAATCATCCTTCCAATTCTATTTTTGATATCAATGACAATTCAATAATTCTAACAATCTCCTCCTTTGTCATTAATGGCAACCCTGCAAAAAAAATTGTCTTTTATTGCAATATGATCACAAACTGCTCCCCCTAACAAGTTGATTCCCCTTACCGAAAATCTGCTCTTTGACATCAATGGCAAAGGCTCCTCGGGGCTGAAGGATAAAATACTTAAAAACACCCCCTTACTACCTACTCTTCTTGAGATGTTCAATGATGATATGGGAGTGAAACTACTCCCAACTTACAATGCTCCTTTTCTTGTTCCATTTTCTTTTTCCAAAATTTGGAGGACATATCCTTTTGAACAATTTGTCCATCCTCCTTCTTACTTGATTTTGGAAGTTCAGGGAACATCATTCTACACCATCTAGCTATATGCCCAAAATTATTACATTTGTAACAAATGATGTTGTAATCCATGAGAGGTGCAAATGAATTGACATTCCTCTTGGTGAAGCCAAAATCATTTTTAGCATGAACCCTGCAATGTACAACTTTATGACCAAAATGGTTACATGAAAAATAATAACCTCAAAAGAAATATTGAAACCTATCTAATTGCCTTGGAGGATATGACCACATTGTTCTCTCATTGTTGTTTTTGTGATGGTCCTTGTTCCTTGATGATGCTTTATTTTATTCCTTCTCAATGCTTCCACTTCTCAACACATCAGCATAGGTCTTAGGCTCTTCTTTAATTATTTTCTTTGATGCCTCTGTTCCTTTTGAGCTTGACTCCCCTTTTTTGTTTCTTTTGACCTTCTCCAAAACCAAGTCCAGTATTTATAACCGAAGATCTTTGTGCTTTGATAATATCATCCAAGATTTATGTGTTTTTCTCAAGCATAATATTTTTTTGTAGCTTATCATTAGATTCTTCCACTTCCTTCCTTAAAGAAACAACTCCATGTTTCATTTTTTCACATTCCAAATCTTTTGCCTTTAACTGCTCAGCCATACCTTCTTTAATTTGGTTTGCCTCGTCAACTTTAACTTTCAAGTCAATGAGTTTTTGCAAAAACTTTACCTTTGTCATCTCATCCTCTTGTCCTTGAGTCTTCAATATTGAGTTATTCTTTCTAAGCATTTTCAAATCTTTAAGAGCAACAACAAGTTCCTCTTCTATGTCAACTATGGCTTCCTCTTCATTTTTTGGATCTCTCTCTTTTTCTTCATTTTCGTCAAAAAGAGCATCTTCTTTCTCCTCTATAGCCAAAAATAGGATTTCTTATCTTTCTCTATTGGAGAGGCTTTCATCACTGCTGTAAGAATTGCTTGCTTTCTCAACATAAATACTCTTCTTGTGCCTTTGAAATATCTTCTTCTCATGTGTGCTTTGATAGTGTCTTTTTTCCTTTCATGATAATTTTTTTTTCTTTATTTTTCTTGTATTCCTTTTATTCTTCACCACTACTACTTCCATCTTGTGGGAAATTAGATGCATAGTGACCAATGTTACCAAAATTAAAATATTTCATAGTATGCATACCTTTGTATTTTCTTGGACCCTTCTTATTTCTTCACTCAAAGTTAGTGTCTTCTTCGCTGCTTGATTCTTCACTTGATTTTGGTTTTTTATTATTTTTCTTATTTGAATCTTTAAACGTGGCCTCTCATTTGGATGTTTGATTATTTTTAGTCCTCATTTTATAGGCTGTAATAATTCTGTGTATCTCATCAATGGTTAAGGTTTTAAGATCCTTCATTTCTTCAATCACTGAGATCTTTGCATCAAACATCATGGGAAGTGATCTTAAATTTTTTTGAATAATATTAGTCTTCAATACTTTCTCCAAGTCCATGAATGGTGTTGACAACTTCATCAAAGTGGAGTAGATATTTGGCAATATATTCCTCATATAAGTTGATCTAATATGATGTGTATTAATTGTTTGCATGATTGATGTGTTTGGAATATTATATGCTGATTTTTATAGTTTTTGTGTAGTTTTATGTCACTTTGCCATGACCTGTTACATAAGGGATATGCTTAGGCTGATAGCAACATTTTACTATTCTTATTTTGATGTTTCTCAAGCATTAATTTCTTTGAATTTAGCAAATAGTGCAAAGAATTGTTACTTTGCAGCAGAAACTAGTTTTCCTCTATAAATTCCAGCCAACTACCAATGAATGGCAAGGCATGGAATTCACACATGAAGAGGAATGAAGGCTATTGCAATCTGATCCTGAGGACTAATCCACCTGAGAAATGCAGCTGAAATCAATTGAAGAGTACATAGTTGGTAATTCTAAAGATTTTCAGATTGAAAAAATACAATCTCTTTGGATTGAGCGAATATCTTCGAATTGAGCCACTTAGCTCCGGATTGAGAACATAAAGCACTTTTTGACCTGTTGACTGGTTTTTGACGATGGAAAAAGGGAAAGAAGGTTGAGGAGGTTAAAGGAAAATATATCCCATATAACTTTGTTGTCCTTGCCATCCAAAGCCACAATTTATGGAAAATATCCTCTTCTAGGATAAACCGAGGGAATACTGTAGAATAACAAGAATTGATTTGTAGAGTATATTTTCTGTTGTAATTAGATTTTAGACATCTATAAAATATAGCTTTCATCTAGGTTGAGCTAATAAGAATAATCATATAACAGTAGAAATAGTAGTAGAGAAAAGATAGAGAATAAGTGAATAAACTAAGACTGTGACAGTTCTGTAATAGGTTTTAGCAGCAAATTTGTAATCATGTTTTGAATCAATAAAGTATAAGTTTTTCTATTCATTCTGTTATGTTTGAGTGTGAGTAATATTTAGAGAGAGAGGAACTCATACCTTCTTATGGAAAAGGACACTGGCCACTTCCAGACCTAGGATGAGGACTAATAGACAGGTATTGTTTTGATTTTGCTGCAGTAGAATAAGTTGTGAAACTTGTCAATTTCATTATTTTGTAGTAGTTAACATCCATTTCAGTCCTTATAATTTATTTTCTATTCAATATACTTTTGTGATGTGATTAGTAGTAGATCTTATTAGTCTTTTTTCTTTCCAAAAACTATTCAATTTACTGCAATTTCCATTTCCAGCAATTTACAATTTTCTGTAATTTTCCTGCATTATTGTTTTTGTTGTCAACCCCTGCACAGAAGATTGACAACCTTTTGTTACAAGGTATTGGTAGGATTTAATTTTATTTTTCATTATTGCAAGAGTAAATAGACTTTCATTTTGCAACTGTAATTAGGTTTCCAATTCTACAATTGTAACTAGGGTTTTAATTTTGTAATTTAATCAGATTTCATTCTTGCAACTGTAACTAAAGTTTCATTTCTGTAATCAACAATTAGTTTTCATTATTGCAATTATATTAAAGTTCAATTTATGCAATTTAGAGGTAGAATATACCTAAAAACCCCCACATAATTAGTTCCACCAATAAGACTTACTGCTTCTAATTGACCTTAAATTATAGCCCTGTTCACTCCTTTCGCAAATAGCCTTGTACACTGCCCTGGATTGACAAATTCATTGATAATTAATGATGTGCTTAATGACAGTGCATCATTTTTACACAGTTGTTGAGGAGAGTGTTGTTATAAGGTGTCAACAGATTAATAGCTATTAATTATACTAAGTTATGAAAATTTAGGGTAAAATCTGAATATAACAGCTGGTTAAGTATCAATTATTGACTTATAATTTATGTCATTAAGAAGTAGGCATGAATGAGTAGGCCTAGGGAAGAAGAAGGAAAATTTATCCAAAGAGATCCTTGGCTTATTCCATTAATAAGATCTTCATGCCTAAGGGGTGAATCACCTATGTTTGAACTACCAGAAAAACTAAAATAAAAACCACCAGCTTCATCATCATCAAAATCTCCTGAGCAAGAAAAATTACCAGACTCATTATCAACATAAGGTTTTGGACCTCTTGAGAAAGAAATTTGGATAGGTTTAACTATTTTTGAAGAACAATAAATTATGGCAGAAAGAGGAAATCCATATGGGGATGACCAGCATGGTCGTGTCCATAATGAAAATGATCAAGATGTGCTCCAACCTCCTAGAACATTTGAATATCCTATTCTTCTAAATCCCACATAGAACTCTCCCATGAAAATAATCTCACCTTCAGTTCTTCTAACCTTCTCGGGTGTTACATCTGAAGATCCTGATCAATTCCTTTTTGAGTTCAAAGTAGTGTGTCAAACCTATGACTATATAAATGATAATAAAAAACTCAAGGTTTTTCCTTCAACACTCAAGGACTCAGCATTACACTGGTTCATGAGCTTACAACAAGATTCCATACAAACCTGGGATCAAATGGAGACTGTGTTTTTAAACAAGTATCAAGAGTATTATCGAGTAAGGAATAGGAAATATGAGTTGTTCAGAATTAAACAACAAGATGATGAAACATTAGAATATTGCCTTGATAGATTTGTGTTTTTTCAAAGGTGTGGACTAGGAGAACCAAAATTGTGTAAAACCATTTTTCTAAGAGGATTACAAGATGAATCTAGAGAGGTATTAGATTTTATGGGAAATGGAGATGTAAGTACTCGTAATATGGATGAGATTGTGGATATTTGTAGAAATTACTCTCGCACTAGGCATAAAACAAATAAAAAGATTACAAATGGCACTGATGTGAAGGACCTAATAGAGGAACTTGCAAATTTTAAGACTAATATCCTGGTATAATTAAACACAACTCTGGGAGAAATGTCTGCTAAAGCAAAAACCACATAACCTTTAGCAATTTATTGCCCAATATGCAAGAATAAACATGTCTTACAAGAATGTCCTCTAAACAAAACATCCATTTCAGCCATTTGTAGTATTTGCTCAAAAGGACATTTGACTGAAAAATGTCATCTGCTACCACAACTAAAAATTGTCCTAGAAACTCAAACAGAAGAACTCAATTATGTGGGACCAATACAAGGGGGAAACTTTCAATAGTATCAAAATACCCCTTGTTTTCCTACAAATTGCAGAAACAACCATGGAAACATAACTTGGAGATAGTCAGAACCACCCCAACGTCCTTGGAATTATTCTCAATGGACAAATTCTCAAGAATGGTCATAGACAGGTTGGAATAATCCATCCTAGAATCAAAACTAGAATAACCCATCATGAAATCAAAATAACCCACCATGGACTCAGAATAAAAGTAATCCATCTTGGATGCAAAATCAATAGTAGTGGGGTCAACAATACCAGTCCTATCCAAGGTAGCAAAGAAATCAAGGTCAAACTCAGAATTTGTTGCCTGCACCAAATCAAAAATTTCAAGGAAAACCAAATCAACAAATGCAATAGGTGAAACAACCTCAATTACCAGCTCAACCTGTAATAAATCCAAATAACATAAGGCAGGCAACTCCTGCCTATATGGCTGATTCTGAAGTAAATTTAGATATGCAAATTCTGTATTGTAGCAACATACAACTACGTTCAGGGAAAGTTTTACCTGAACCTGTTATAATTGAAGTGAAAGAAAATGAAATTCAAGAACCTATTTTCAAACCAACAATGAAAAAAGAAGAAGAACCATAGGCATAACAGTTACCTTCATCAGGGATAATTCCATTTTTTGAAACACTTAACACTACAACAGAAAATTTTGAATCAGAGTTAGTGAAAGAACTCAAAAAATTAACCATATCACTACCCTTATTGCAAGCCATTAAGGATATACCTATGATTAAAATAATAGTTTGATACTTGTGCAACAGAAGAGCAGGAAGAAAAAAGAAAGCATTTCCTCAAACTGTTCATGCTGAAGGAAAGATAGTTGATCTCTTGTCAGGAAAACTAGTACCTCCAAAGTATAGTGACCCAGGAATTCTAGTTATCACAGTGATCATAAGCTCAGTACCAATATCAAACATCTTAGTTGATGTAGGAGCTATAATAAATATCATGACCAAGGATACAATGGAACAATTACAACCCAAACATCTCAGCCCCACGTTCATAGTTTTAGAAATGGCTGATAGGTCAATTGCAAAACCTGAAGGTATCATTGAAGATATCCCTATAGAATTTTCTTCTTGGGAATACCCTACATATTTTTTGGTTTTACAGCCAAGAAACTCAGCACATAGCTATCCCATTATCCTAGGAAGACCTTGGCTTGTAACTGCAACAGTATTTATAGACTGTAGATCTAGAAAAATGACAATTTCAAATGGTATTGACCTAAAATAGATTTCTCTATATCCTCCTGCAAGACCTTTAAGTAATTTCACAGGTCAGTTATGGTTTTCTGACTCATATGAAGAACCAGAAGAGGTTATTTCCACACTAGCCACCTTGGTATAAAGGGAACACACATAAGACCTCAATGACACATAAATTTTAGAAAATGAAACAATCCTAATGAATGTTTTGCATGAACAAGGGTTAGAAGAGGAAGCATCCAATATCAATCAATTGCTAGTGAGAGAGGAAGGTCAAATTTATGAAGAAAAGCCATCTATACCATCACAGGAAACATCTTTTTCACTACCATATGGGTGGCACCATCACTTGATGTTCCCTTCTCATTGTTCCATAGAGGATATGCTTCCATCAGAAATCAATGAGACAAAAACTTCTTATGTCCTCACATATCATCATTGTTCTCTTAATTACCTAGTCAAAAATTGGGAAGAAGTAAATTCAGTCCTTCCAAATACAAAATAAATAGAAGTTCAGCAAGGAAAATTTTTGAACATAAATAGCCAGCTTACTAGGGAAGAGGAAGCAAAATTGATAACTGTTTTGCAGAAGCATATCCATGCTTTTTTTTGGGATTACAAAGATATGTCAGGGATTCACCCTAATGTATGTACTCATAGAATTTATACTGAAGATGTCAAGCCTATAATATAGCCTCAAAGAATATTGAATCCTGCCTTGAGGGATATTGTGAAAGAAGAAATTGAAAAACTTTTGGAAGTAGGATTCATTTACCCAATTTTTGATAGTCGGTGGGTCTCTCCATTGGTTATAGTGCCTAAGAAAAATGGAAAAATGAGAGTATGTATAGACTATAGATAACTTAACAAAGTGACATACAAAGATCATTTTTGATTTCCATTCATATATCAGGTGTTAGATACTCTTGCTGGAAAGAAATATTTTTGTTTTCTTGATGGATTTAGTGGATATAATCAAATTCGGGTTGCACCTGAAGATCAAGAGAAAACAACCTTTACCTGTCCATGGGGAAAATTTGCCCATAGGGTCTTACCTTTTGGTTTGTGTAATGCCCCAACAACATTTCAGTGAGCAGTGTTACCCATCTTTTCTGATATGACTACCAATAGTGTTGAAATATACATGGATGATTTCACAGTCTGTGGACAAACTTTTGACTTTACATTGGAACACCTTGATAAAGTTTTAACTCACTGTGAAACCTACCAGTTATCCTTAAATCCAGACAAATGTTTTATGATGATGGAGGAAGGAATAGTTTTTAGTCATCACATCTCTCCTCAAGGGATCCAAGTTGATCCAAAGGTGGAAATTATCAAGAACCTTCTCCCTCCTAAAACTCAGACTGATGTCAGAAGCTTCCTAGGACACATTGGTTTTTATAGCAGGTTTATTCGCAGCTTTAGAAGAATAGGCCATCCCATGTTTTCCCTATTGACTAAATATTATGAATTCTCCTGGACTGCAAAGTGTCAGGAATCATTTGAAGCTCTGAAAGAAAAATTAGTAACTCCACCTATGTTAAGAGGACCTAACTAGACATTACCATTCGACATATAGACTGATGCTTCCAATTCTGCAACTGGAGTAGAATTGGGACAAATCGACAATAGTGAACACTATGCTATCTACTACATTAGCAAGAACTTGACAGAAGCTAAAAAAATTTATAGCACAACTGATAAAGAATTCTTGGTAGTAATCTATGCCATCAATAAATTCAGGCATTACATCATAGGTTATCAAATATTTATTCACACAGATCACATAGCCATTAAATATTTGATGAATAAGCCTATGGTGAGTGTAAGGATTATCCATTGGTTACTTTTGTTGCAGGAATTTGATATCACAATAATCAATAAACCAGGAAAAGCTAATGTTGTAGCAGATTTTTTGTCTAGGTTGCAAAACACAGAGGAAGGAGAATTAGTGGAGGAAACTTTTCCTGATGAAAAATTATTTTCTATATCTGTCCAATCACCTTGGTTTGTAGATATAGCCAACTATTTGGTCACAGGGAAAGTTCCCCCACATTTTACTTCCAAACAAAGAAAATAGTTGATCAAACAGAGATATTTTGAATGGATTCAAGGTATGCTTTTCAAGAGTAGTCCTGACTATGTGTTACGTAGGTGCATCCGAAAGGATGAGGTATATGATATCCTTAGGGCTTTTCATGATGAACCCTTCGATGGACACTATTCTGTAAAAAGCACAATTAGGAAAATTTTAGAAATAGGATATTATTGGCCATCTCTTCACAAGGATGTGAAAAAGTACATTAGGCATTGTGATGCATGCCAAATAATGGGGAAACCCACTCACACAAATGAAATGCCACTACAACCTCAAGTGGTTTTAGAACCATTTGAAAGGTGGGGGCTTGATTTTGTGGGACATATTGATCCACTTTCTCAAGGAAAGGTGCATATTCTGGTATGCACTAATTACCTGACAAAGTGGGTAGAGGTGCGTGCTTTCAAACATGCTCATGAAGAGAAGGTCGTTGATTTCTTGTATAACCAAAATTTTCAAATATTTGGAGCTCCACGGTCTATCACCATAGACCAAGGACCCCAATTTGCATCTAAAGTTATTGAGGCTTTTACAGAGTTGTATGAAATCAAACATAGGAAATCATCACCTTACCACCCACAAGAAAATGGCCAAGTTGAGGTAAAAAATAGAGAATTTGAATGGATCTTGATGAAAATAATAGCTTTTCATAGGAGAAATTAGCTAGATAAATTACTTGAAGCAGTTTGGTCTTACAATACTACTTGGAAATCCACTACTGGATTCATACCTTATGAATTGGTTTTTGGTAAAAATCCCCTCCTACCTATTGAATTTGACCTACTAACATTACGCACAACATTAGAAATTGGAATTGAATTGTCACAGACACAGGCGGATAGGATTCTGCAACTGAATGCATTGGATGAACTTCGGTTGGATGCTCTACACCAAACTAAAGCAATTGAGTATAGGAAGTTGTGGCATGATGGCCACCTGCAACAGAGAAAATTTTAGTAATGAGATTGGGCTTTGATGTTTGATTCTCGCTATGTGGACTTCCCTATAAAACTAAGGACTAGATGGCTTGGACCATACCATATTGAAGAAGTATTTGGCAACGGAGCAACTCGCCTCTCTCCCATTGATGACTTGCAAAGAAAGTTGGTAGTGAATGGACATCGCCTTCGAGTGTACCATACACCTCTACCTAAGGAGGAGTTCTTGCAACAACTTGATATCTTGAATGCACAATAGGTAGAAGAGATTCCCTCTTCCACCATAATTGCCACAGATTGAGCATCATCATGGATTTCAAGAAAATAGAAAAAAAAAATCATAAAAATCAAAAAACAAAAAGATGAATAAATTCTTATTCTGAATTCCTTCATGGGCATAATCAAAATTAAAAAAAATATATAAAAATGAATAACTTAGCAGTGAAAACTTTTTCTAAGGCACTACTGAGTTGGTATGCATGAAAACCAATTTTCTGGCATGCATAACCTTGAAAACTTTTGAGTCACCATTGTACAAATTCACCAACTACATTTTTTTTTGAAGTATTGTAGTAAGCCTCAGCAGAGCATCAACAAAAGTAGTCATCTTTCAAAAACTTGCATTAACTTGTTTTAACTAGGTATATGTTTCTTGCACTTTTCTCATTGTAAATATTTGATATATAGTATATGACAATTAACCATTAGTATAAAAGTATTCATAAGAGTTGGCATAAGCAAAACATGTTTTAAAATAGGAATGTTGGTTTCTACTGTATCTTCAAAATGACTGCTACATTGTATCTACGAAATGAGTGCTGCATTGTATCTTCGGAATGAAGCTTTGTATTTAGATTAAAAATTGTCTTTGGAATAACAAGTTTAGCCTTGTCTTCAGATTAAAAAATGTCTTTGAAATGACAAGTCCAGCCTTGTATTCGGAATGACAAGTCCTGCTTTGTCTTGGGAGTGAACCTTTATCTTCAGAATGAGCACTTAATGTTATGTTTCCACGTGGCATCCGAGGGAGAAAAGACATGATCAACAATTTTTTTTGACTCCATGTGATCATTGACACATGTCAGTTGGTTCGTAGTGAGATTTGTCTCATCTCGAGGAAGTACAAAATCATGGGAAAAATAACTAATAACATGCCACCACCGTTCATTATTGATAACCATGCATGTGGGAAAATTACACATAGATCGGATGAGCTAAGGATATTTGATGGCAAGGACATCTATCCAATGATTGATGGACAGGTGTCCAAGTCAAAAATAGGGAAGTGTGCCACTCTTCATTTCGAAGAAGTAATCACTGATGCAACATGATTACAAGAATTTATTTTCGAAGAAGAACAAAACATTGCAAATCCAAAGAGAAAACCCTGTAATTCTGCAAAAACCAGAAACCAGTGACCTAGCGGATGACTGTAGCAATAGAGGTGAGCAGTATTTTCAAAAAAATAAGAATAGAAAAATGGAACGAAAGATAAAAATAGAACCAGCAGATACTACCATCCTTCGAGAGATTCCAAAAGTGTTGCAAATTTTTGAATATGGAGGGTTTATGCCATTTTTAGACAAATTCGATGGAAGCTCTAAAGATTTCAGAAACAACAGGGTGCACATCAACGGCATGAGAATTGAGGTAACCCCTAAAGTTCTTAGTCAAATTACTGAACTTCCATTAGAGGGTCTTCAAATTACTAGAACTGGCAAGAATACACTAGAAAACATAATTAGTCAATTTCTGGAAGAAGATGATAAATAACTAGAATACTTGATAAATAACATGTGTAAGGGTATAAAGAGGACCAACTTGCAAAAACCCTAGGATGAAGTAGCCACATGGGTAATCAATTTTTTAACCTATGAAGGGCAGTATGTAGTTTTATCAGTGCATCATTTTAAAATTTTGAACCCCTTAGACATGGTAGGCAACAGTCTGAGTTTAGGGTAAATATTCCCCTATATATGCACCAAGAGTTGCAAAACATGGCAAAATGCTATTAGGAGGTAAAATGGAGCCCTCACCACCATGGTCTTATCAAATTGGTCTGCAAGTATCATTTCAAAGGAAACGTAAGAAGATTTTATAGGTTTTACTCTGCTCTGATTGATGTAGTTTTCAAAAAATAGGATGAGGAAGAAGACATAGATGTTGCTGTAGAGGAGGAAACAGATGCTGCTACAAAGGAGGAAATAGATGTTGTTGTATATATTGATGCAAAAGCAACAGAGTACCTTTCCCTAGAACCTTCAACCTCACAAACTAAGAGAGGGTCTAGAACTGGAAATAGAAAAGGAAAACATAAGAGGGTCCATTTTTTGATAATATTGTTGATCTAAAAGAATAGGGGAGTGAAGTTCTAAGAAAAACTAGAGAAGAGACAGAAGTGGAAGTAGAGGAAATTCCACCAGAACCTAATACAATTCCTACAGCCCTTGTTAACATAAGAAAATAGAGTAAGAAGAGAAAGTATACACTAGGAACCAGGAGGTCTACAAGACTCCACCTTAAAGAAACAAAAAAATAGACGATTGAAGAGGAAAACAACCAAAGCAGTCCTGATGTCATAGAAATACAACCAGCCACTATAAATACCACCTTGGAGGATTTTTCAGAATTTTTTGAACAGTTGGTTGAGGAAGAGTTTGGATAAGACAATTTTGAAATTGATGCAAACTTGGATACAATCATAGATAACCTTATGGAACCTTCTGAATAGGAACGAACAATTGAAACAGAAAGTGAGATAATGGTTGAGCAACAAACTACAGATAATTTATCTACATCATATTCTAAATCAGAAGAAGAGGAGGTGGACATTGCAGAAAATTTGAGAGCAACCAAGATTGTGATTAAAACACAAACCAGATGGGTTGAGTAGAAGGAAAATATCATTGAAAAACATGAAAAAAGAATTGTAGAGTTGCAGCAGGAAGTGGAGGAACTAAAGAGCAGACTATTACAATTTGAAAAATAGTAAACTATAGCAGATAATGAGGAAGATTTGGCTCAATTAACGCTTGTATTATCTAGGGTAGATAATTCTTCCCCCTTGATAGAAGCATATTTGGATGAAAACACAAGATCTCATTTCGAAGTAGTGCCCTTCCATTCCGAAGCAACACCTACACAATTCGAAGATGCTCCAGAATCGATCAGGAGCCCAGAAAAGAATATCTGTGGAGATTCATAGTAGTTATGTCTGCAAGAAACACCAACATAGGAGCATTTTGAACAGGAAAATATAAATAATCAAGTAAGTGCTCCTCTGAATAATATTTCTATAGTAGGGATACAAGTAGAATTATTGTAATATGTCCAACCAGTGGAAGTAGCAAAAAAATGGATACAAGTAGAATTTATATCAGATGTCCAACTAGTAGAAGTGGTAGAAAAAAGGGTACAAGTGGAACTGTTGCCTAAGTTTCAACCTATAATTAGACCACCCAATATTGTATCCCTGGAGAAATATAATACAAACATTGCTAACTGGATGATCAAATATGAAAATCTTGCCACACAGGTTGAGAAATTGAAACTGGTAGGAAAATAGCTAGAGACAAAGGACACATAAATCAGTGCATTGAATGAAAAAGTAACTAACCTGTGTCAAATTGCTAAATTTTTGTTTCAATTCAGAAGACCTGTCAGGTTTTACAGTCTCATTCTGAAGGAGAGATATCTGAGATGGTAGGTTATGAGAATTAGCTTAGGTCTCCCCTATAAAATGGAAAAAGCTGAAGAGTTTTTGGAAGCTTACTTCAATAGTCCTACATAGCAGAAAAAATTGCTATGTGAGTTATTTTTGCACAGCTTTTTCATTCCAGAGGATGTCTATTTCCACCCCCATATTTGCATAGGAGATGTGCAATTGAGAGCTTTTATGTCTACCTTACAAAATCAGTTTTACTGGGACCAAGAAAAAAGGTAAAATAAGGAAATTGAATTAAGAGCTGAATTGTTAGTCAAAGCAATTCAGCCAAATCATCCGATTATCACCAGATAACATTTTCTCATGATGAACAAGGATGATATAAAAAGGATGTATTTGAGAAATTTGAGGGACTGTGTAACTAAATTCTAGAATTTTTGTAATTACAATTTTGTTCCAGCATTATCACATTGCAAAAATAGATGGGCATAACTTTCCATGTCTTTACAGAAAAAGGATTCTATCTCCCTCATTAATCTGGAATGGTCCATAAGAAGAGCAGAAGGGATGATACATCTTATTGAAATTATGCAGCATAACTGGGTAGGTCTCATATTTAGGCCTCCAACCATCATTACTCTAGTTCCCTACTATTTTGAAGAGGATCCTCAACCAGATGAGCAGTTTAAAAATTGCCTCAGAAACCTTCAGGAGAATAGAGGATACTATATAGGGAAAAATTTGTTCTACAGATCATGGAACTTGAATATGGATATCCGTGATTCTATAGCCCAACAGAATGCATGAGGACATGCATTAATATAAGTTGGGGGGAAAATGATGAGGCCTGGAAATGCCTCCATCATAGCATGTTTTGAACAACTAAAACTTGCCTAAAACTCTATGATTTACTTTATATACTAGTTAAGTTGATCTAATATGTTGTGTATTAATTGTTTGCATGATTGATGTGTTTGGAATATTATATGTTGATTTTTACAGTTTTTGTGCAGTTTTATGTCACTTTGTAATGACCTGTTACATAAGGGATATGCTTAGGTTGATAGCAACACTTTACTATTCTTATTTTGATGTTTCTAAAGCATTAATTTCTTTGAATTTATAAAATAGTGCAAATAACTTTTATTGTGTAGTAGAAACTAGTTTTCCTGTGTAAATTCCAGCCAACTACCAATGAATGGCAAGGCATAGAATTCACACATAAAGAGGAATGAATGCTATTGCAATATGATCCTGAGGACTAATCCACCTTAGAAATGCAGCTGAAATAAATTGAATAGTACATAGTTGGTCATTTTGAAGATCTTCGGATTGAGAAATACAGTCTCTTTGGATTGAGCGAATATTTTCGGATTGAGCCACTTAGCTCCGGATTGAGAACAAAAAGCACTTTTTGACATGTTGACTGATTTCTGACAGTGGAAAAAGGGAAAGAAGGTAGAGGAGGTTAAAGGAAAATATCTCCCGTCTAATTTTGCCATACTTGCCATCCAAAGCCATAATTTATGGAAAATATCCTCTTCTAGGATAAACCCAAGGAATCCTACAGAATAATAGGAATTGATTTGTAGAGTATATTTTCTATTGTAATTAGATTTTAGGCATATATTAAAGATAACTCTCGTCTATGTTGAGCTAATAAGAATAATAATATAATAGTAGAAATAGTAGTAGAGAAAATATAGATAGAGAATAAGTGATAAAATTGAGACTGTTACAGTTCTGTAACAGGTTTTAGCAGCAAATTTGTAATCATGTTCTAAATCAATAAAGTACAAGTTTTTCTATTCATTCTATTATTTTTGAGTGTGAGTAAGATTTAGATAGAGAGGAACTCATACCTTCTTCTAGAAAAGGATGCTGGCCATTTTCAGACCTAGGAGGAGGACTAATAGACAGGTTTTGTTCTAATTTTACTGCAGTAGAATAAGTTGTGAAACTTGTCAATTTCATTCTTTTGTAGTAGTTAACATCCATTTTAGTCCTAATAATTTATTTTATGTTCAAGATACTTTTGTGATGTGATTAGTAGTAGATTTGATTAGTCTTTTTGCTTTCCAAGCTGTTAGAGTTAAAGTGCACTATGCCTTCAGTTTGACACTTGTCAGTTTCATTGACAAGTGTCATGTGTTGAATATAGGCTTATGCCTATATATTGTAACCATTTTTATCAATAAAATAATCCCTTAAGTTTTCCCTCCTAACATTTGGTATCAGAGCAGGCTTTCCCTGCCCTGTGAAAACCCTTGAGGGGGGATTTCCCTCATGGAAATCCTCCCTCCCCCCTCATTTTTTCCCTATTTTTTTAATTTTCTACCGAGGGAGTATGCTCTCCATCGTTTGATGGATCAGAAACCAGATGGTAAAAATTTTAAAATTTGGGAATTTTTTTAGTTTTTTTTTAAGATCTAGATTGGCTGGACATTTCACAGCCATTTAAGAGTCCAAAAATATTTTTTTTGTTCTGAATGTATTATCATATGATGTTGCTGTAACTACTGCTGTGTTGAGTTCTGCTGCAGTTGCTGTAATTGTTGTATTGGCATGTTCTCTTGCAACTGCTGCAGCTGTGTGTTCTGCTGCAGTAGCATTTGATTTGATAAGATGATGATTTCCTTTCCATAGAAGCACCAACAGAAGAGACCATGCATCTTGTCTTCTGACAAAGCTTTCCAGAATTTTTTTAACAATCTGATGGGGAGGGAACAAAAACTGGATTGGGAAACATGATGGCCTTGGTGGGCTTTCGATGTCCAATCCATGGTTTCCGTGTAGGGGTAACCTGGTCAACTTTCACCAAAGGTTTTTGTTCACCCATTGATCTTGTAGGAGAAGTGCAGCAAGAAACCAGTGATGATGCTAGAGCTTTTACATTCTTACCACAGTCATTTGCACAATTAGACCGTTTTGGGCGGCGGTGACAGAACGCTGAGGAAACAACGACGGTTTTTTTTAGAGGAAGATCATATCCCTGGCCCTGTTTTGCATTTTTTGTCGCCTCCTCCATGATCTCTTTGCACTTCTCTATTCCCACGGTGATCACCTGTGACTTCTTGTTAGATTTAATGTAATGTGCACTATGCCTTCCTTGACACTTGTCAGTTTCACTTGACAAGTGTCATGCATTTCATATAGGCTTATGCCTATATATTGTAACTCATTTCATGAATAATATATCCCTTTAGTTTTCCCTCCTAACATTTGGTATCAGAGCTCTAGGCTTTCTCTGGCCTTGTGAGCTTGAGGGGGGATTTCCCTCATGGAAATCCTCCCTCCCCCCTCATCCTTTCACCATTTTTTTTTCAAAACAGGGAGTATGCTCTCCATTGTTTACAATGGATCAGAAACCAGACTTTTGGAAAAATCATGGCTCCCAATTTTTTTTAGTGATCATTTTTCCCCATATGTATCCGTCCGCAGAAACGGGATACCATTAATGGCTGCCCCTGAAGCTTCAAGCTTGGAGTCATGAACTATTTTTTGCAATTTTTTTTAGGGATCATTTTTTTTACAAGTTGCAGGCAGATCTGGCAGGTTGCGGCACTGGTCTATTGAAGGGCGTTGGTTTCGAACTCCTCATATACGAGTTCTATTGTGAGACATGGGGGCTTCCTGTACCTTTCAAGGCTTCTGAAATGTAAGCCTTGGAACCTGAAAAATCTTGGAGAGAGTTTTATGTTGAGCGAGAAGCTCGAAGAAAGGCTTTTCTTGGCCGAATCAAAGTGGATGCTCTTCATGGCCATACAAAACCTATTCCATTTGTTTCACCAGCATTCTGAACTTCGATTTACCAGACTTGCCATCGGCGGCCAGCTCACTACCACGACGAAAGTTGTGAACTTCCTGGGCTTCCCTGACAAAATCCAGGGATGGGACCTGACGAAGAAGTACAAGCAATAGTCCCTGCAGTGATTGTAGTTTTTATATTCGAAGAGGAGTTTTGATAATAGTTTTAGATGTTCTTTTCGCCAGCCCTAAATTGATTGTTTGACGAGGCACCTAGATTGAAGACTGTGCAATCGGTGAACTATTTCAAGATGGATGGGCAGCCGCAGTGGAGGAATGGAGATGCTAGTAAGTTAAACTAGTGAAGGACATTGGTGAAATGGATTTTTTCTTTAATTGGTGATGAATCGAATCTCGCAAACATCGCGAGCCACGGTGGGATGTGGGCGTGGATGGGATGAAGGACAAAAATGGAATCCGACGCTACGTAGGTGTATCTGAGGAGAACCTGTGCAGGAGCTTGCCGGTATTTGTCTGATCTTAAAAAAAAAATTCGTCTCGGGCGATTTCCATCTCATTTCTGTCGACTTTTAAAGGACTATGAATTATTCCATAAGGTCTTTGTGGTGTTGAGGCTGTTAAATTCCTAGGTAAGCAGCAATGGCAACGTTGAAGGGTTAAGGCGGGCCGAGAAACGGTCGATAGGCAGGCTTGCTATCGGGGGAAATGCCCTTCCCCAGAAGGAGAGCACAAGACGACATGCGAGAACAGAATAAGGAAAACGAAGAAGAGTTATCCACTTTGTTGCATGGGAAATGGTGAAAACGCAAAGTTTAATGAGAAATTCACCGCCCAGGCATGGGAGGATGCTGCTCGGAAGGTCGTCGTCGGTACCCGCATCGTCATCATCATCTGCTATTGAGTGCAGACCACGTCTATTAGTGATCATTTTTTGACTGGAATGGAGTTTAGAGACTCGGCTTGGGACGGTGAAATATTATTGTTGAAGCGGTTATATTGTCTGTGTTTGGAATCTAAGGGTTGGTGTACGAGGTTGCTATGGGGAATTTATTACGAGAAAAGGAAACAGCACGAGGGGATTTAATATGCTTAAAGAATGGGAATTGTAGTGCACGAGGATTTACGTAGTTTTATGTCGAGAGAAAATTTTTGGAATCACCGACGGGGGGGGACAGTCGACGGCCAGTTTCTGAAGTACGTGGGGTATCATGGCATGGTACCAACCAGTGCAGTGCAGCTTTCACAGTCGTAATTGATTGTAAATCAGCTATGTGGTGTCCACAGCATGTAAACCATTAGAGGCGGATCATGAGCTTTGTGAGAGATCGTGGAATCTATGAAGTTTGTGTTGTTTGTTTAATGATGGCTACATTTAGTTTTTTTATTTAAAGTGGCTAATTTGTTAAGTGGCTATTAAAAGCATGTGGGGATTAAAATTTAAAATGTGGGGGCCATTGCTAAAAAGGATCATTTTTAAATTGCATGGGGGTTAATTATTTAAATCATAGGAAGTGAAAGTGAAAGCCCATGTAATTCCCCTACGAGGGAAATTGATGCTATTTTTTCCGCCTGAGAGCGATGCCGCTATTGAGCGATGTTGTCTATTTTTTGCCTTAGATAGGCATGATGTTTTTTCCACATGATGAAGGCCCCTTTGATGGTGGAATATAGGGGTATTTATAGTCATTGGAAACGTTTTTCCATGACGGACACATTGGTAGTGTCCATTTGTACTTCTGAGGTTGTTTCAATTGAGTTTTTTAGCCTCAAAGTTCTTATACCTTGGAGTGCACTCTCGGTTGTACCCGACACTCCCAAGGTAATTTTATATGTGATCTTTGTACCTAGTGATCTTTTCTATACACTTGGCGAATGCAACGGTTGGTTACCCATGCATTTCGGTGGGATGACTTGGTCACCATAAGGACACTTATACTAGGGACTACAGAAAAAGACACCCTAGATTCTATCCGAGGTTTTTTTTTTCGGATCTACTTATGAAGACTACAGACAAAGACACTTCAGAAGATTCTCTTCTTTTCTTTTTCTCTCCTCCTATTTTGATCTATGGCTCATTTTATTGTATTGAGTGCATTTTCGACAGAGACCGACACACTTATATGGCTCGTTTTTCCTTTCATTAGGTACATTTTCGGTAGAGACCGACACCTTCTAGATTGAGTTCACCATGAGGAGGGATTTCATACTCATGGTGAATCTAGTCAGTGACCTACGAGAGGCAAAATCCTCTGAGGATGACCTACAGAGGCAACAGACCCAGATGTGGCTAACCCTGAGGCACCCATGATGACCCTAAGGCACTTAGACAGCTGACCCAGTGGCAACAGACTCGTTGAAGCGGCTGACCCTGAGGCAACAGACCGAGATGTATACACAGTGGATCTAGCGTTATTCATAGTTGGAGAGCCAAGCGCAAAGAACACGAGCCTAGAACAAATAAAAGAGGATGATAGGTTGTTTTAGAGAAGTCAACATTAAGGGGGAATGTTACCTAATGTTGACTTGTTTTGTTTCTTCTTTAGTTAGGATAGTGCACATTAAGGGGGAATGTTAGAGTTAATGTAATGTGCACTATGCCTTCCTTGACACTTGTCAGTTTCACTTGACAAGTGTCATGCATTTCATATAGGCTTATGCCTATATATTGTAACTCATTTCATGAATAATATATCCCTTTAGTTTTCCCTCCTAACACCAACAACTTTCTAATTTACTGCAATTTCCATTTTCCAGCAATTTATAGTTTTCTACAATTTTCCTGCATTATTGTTTTTGTTGTCAACCCTTGCACAAAATATTGACAACCTTCTATTACAGAGTATTGACAGGACTTAATTTTATTTTTCATTATTGCAAGATTAAATAGACTTTCATTTTGCAACTATAATTAGGTTTCCAATTCTGCAACTGTAACTAGGGTTTTAATTCTGCAATTTAATTAGATTTCATTCTTGCAACTGTAACTAAGGTTTCATTTCTATAATTAGAAATTAGTTTTCATTCTTGCAATTATATTAAATTTCAATTTATGCAATTTATAGGTAGAAGAGACCTAAAAACCTCCACAAAATTAGTTCCACCAATAATACTTGTTGCTCCCAATTGACCTTAAATTATAGCCATGTTCACTCCTTTCGTAGATAGCCTTGTACACTGCCCTAGATTGACAAATTCATTGAGAATTAATTATGTGCTTCATGATAGTGCATCAATGACTTTCACAAACTCTAATTCATATAACCCACTTAATATTGCATTGCATTACTTTCACAAACTCTGAAATGATTTCTTACCATATTTATCCGTGGAAAGAGTTGTAGGTGATGTGAACCCATCCATGATGGATTGTAATATATTGTAGTCATATGCCATCAAATAGGTTTGCATCCTCACACTCCAGAAAGCATAATTAGTCCCATCAAACATTGGAGCCCTACTTGATGAAAAACCTTCTTGGTAAGCCATGTGTGTTCTTGTAAGATCTTCCTTCAAGCGGTTAGGCTTTCATGAAGGATCCTGATCTGATGCCAATTGAAGAAACACACACTTATATTGATATGGGGGTGAACAGTATAAGACAAAACATTTTTCTTTTCTTTCCAAAGCAATAACTTGAAATAATATCAATGTAATAATGAAACAATGCACAAGTTACCACACACATAAGAGATAAATATTTTATGTGGAAACACCCTCATCGTAGAAAATTACGATAAAATATTGTTTATATTTTCTTCAACAGATTTTGTAGGTACCAACCCATAAGAGACACCAGTCCCCTAATACATGTTTATGGGCACCAACCCACAAGAGACACCAATACCCTATATAATTTTATGGACACCAATCCACAGGAGACACCAATACCCTTATAAAATTTCATGGGCACCAACCCGTAGGATACACCAATCCCCTTCTACAAGTTTGTGGGCACCAACCCACAAGAGACACCAATCCCCTTCTACAAGTTCATGGGCACCAACCCAAGGGAGACACCAATCTCCTTCTACAATTTCATGGGAACCAACCCACAAGAGACACTAATCCCCTTCTACAAGTTCATGGGTACCAACCCATAAGAGACACCAATACCCTTCTAGAATTTTTTGGGAACCAACCCATAAGATACACCAATCTCAACTTTGAAGGTGCCAACCTTCTGCTTACAAATCTAGTCCAAAAATCTGCTCAAATATGCTCCCAGATCTGATCATAAACACTACTCAATTATGCTCCCAAAACTAATCATAAACACTGCTCAAATATTCTCATTAATGGCATCAAGTTCTACTCACAAATATGATATATAATTTTCCCTAATTGCTTCTTTATCTAAATTTCAAATCAAACACTTTAATATCCCTTATTACTCCTTTTTAAAGATTTACAAAATAAAAATTTATAAAAATTATTCCTTATATCTCCCTTAATTCTTTAATCAGTTTTAATTAAATAACTTTACCTTCACTAAATTTTACCCACATACCTCTTATCATTGCACACATTCTCTCCAAAACATTAATCATTAAAGGTAGTACAAATATATTGAGCAAAACTTTAGTAGGCCACCTAAGGGATTTGAAACTCTAACCTTCAACACTGTAGCACCCTACCGCTTACTTGCAACCGATTGAGCTAACCCAATGGTTGAGACTAAAGGTAAAAATAATGTATCTATACCTTCCTTTGTTGTGAACACCTATGTATGCAAATCAAACTCTCCTCATAGAAGCCTTCATCACTAACTACCTAGTCATTCCTTTAAATGTCTTCTACATATTTTGTTCACCTTAGACACTACACCTTCAATTTTCATTTTTTTGTGGTGCTCCTTCAATGTTTCTTCTGTGTGTAATAGCTTCAGGACACCTTTACATGCACTTTCACTGTCTTCTATACTTCAATAAACTTGCATATCTCTGGAAACTGCCTCAAGTGCACTAATTTTATTGAGTGCTACTAATCATGATCGAAGGTAAAAACAATTGGTTTTCTTGTTCCCATTACAAAATTCCACTACTTATACCTTAGAATATTACCTCCTCTATAGCATAGATACAAGAAGAAGACCTTAAAAACTCCAAATTCTTTCTTTGAGTTTGAATCTCATAAAGTCATAGAGTCCCTCTTCTACAGGAGGATTAGATCCATGGAATTTGCAACAAGAATTCCTAAGCGCACTCTTGTACAAATATCTTCACACCTGGTATGCCTCCAACCAAGGTCTCAAAAGGCTTCAAATCCAAGAACCCAAGACATATGACAAAAAGCTAAGCTTTGAATAAATACTTACCGACTCTGATAGGGAAGCGAATTGATGGAGAGCATTATTGCAATTTATTGTCTGGGTTCTCTTTTTTCAACATGAACGTGCAAGGGTGTTTCCTATGTTTGTTTCTTCAAGGTAGTCCTTCATGAATTATTCACCATTATATGTGCATCTACCCTCGAATATTTTCTAGCACATCCAAACTTTAGTCTACCCTCTAATTTCTACCAACATATTTAAACTTCCATCTACCCTTGAACGTCTGCCAAAATTTTCAAAAATAATCAAATTACTCCATGCTTTGTTCTATAGCTATGTCACTTCTTCGCTCATAAAAATCGAGGATTGAAGAACACAAGCTTATACTGAGAGGGGGGTGAACAATATAAGACCACTTTTTACTTTTTCTTTCCCAATCAATATTATGCAATGTAAATATAGCAATATCAATAGCAATAATCAAAGCAATGCACAAATCACCACACACAATAGAGACACCACAATTTACGTGGTTCACCCAATGTGGGCTACTCCACGGAGAAAATATTTCACTAAAATTTTCTCAATCAATATCTTGGGAATCCTTTCCCTATTACAATGTTTATGGACCTCTGTCCAAAGGAGATACCAATCCCCTTAATCAAGTTCATGGATCTCTATCCATAGGAGAACTCCTTTCTCCTCTTGCTCTGGCTGGTGATCTTCTAGAAGAACTGTTGCCTCTACTACACTGGCTAATGGATCTCTATCCACTAAAGACTCTTGTCCTCACTCAGAAGACCTATCCTCACTGCCCTGGCTAATGGATCTCTATCCACTAGAGACTATCATCCTCTATACTCTATCACCTCCAAAGCTTACACTCAACTCTATCTCAAATCTATACTAAACATAGTCCATCGGTCTAGCACAAATCTATCCTCAATATCTATCTCTGGTCTGGCACAAATCTATCCTCAAATCTACACCAAACTCTATCCTCGAATCTATACTAAACATAGTCCCTCGATCTAGCACAAATCAGTCCTCAATATCTATCCTCAAGCCTTAACTCAAAGCTTGACTCAATCTCAAATCAACTCTGTTGGATCTGCCCCAAACCTTAACTCAAGGTTTGAACAAATCAATCAATCAACTTTTCTCTCAAGCCTTCTCAAAGACTTGTCTCAAATCTACCTTGTAAGCTTTCACAAAATCTCACACCAATCAGTCTACAAGTCCTCTCTAGAACTTGTCCAATCTTCTCAATAAGTCCTCTCAAGAACTTAACCAAATCTTCTCAATAAGTCCTCTCAAGAACTTAACCAAATCTGCTCTCAATATGTATTGTAAGCTTCCACAAAAGCTTACTCAAATTATCCACAAGTCTTCTCAAAGACTTACCTCAAATCTGCTCAACAAGTCCACACTAGAACTTGTCCAATCTCATAGAAACATAAAGAGAATTGTTAGAGACTCAATATGCTCTATACTCATCACAATGCTCAAACAATTTCAATCACTCTTTCAGAAACATACAGAGAATTGTTAGAGACTCAATATGCTTCAACTCAATCACTTTCTCAATTCAATTCAGAATATAGAATAGTTTGTTTTATGGAACTTGAACAATCACTTCACACATCCACTTGACTAGGCTCAACCAACTCTACTCAACCAATCACTCAATGAAACAATCCTTCCTTACAAACCCTAGTCCAAGTATATAAACACCAACTCAAAATATTTCCAACAATGCTCAACAACAAATCTCACATAACAATGATAACCCTAGTTCAAGTTCTTTGCTCAACAACTCACTTCAACAACAATGCTCATAAAACAACTCTCACATAACAATGATACTCATGTTCTTTTCAAACCCTAGTTCTTTGCTCAACCAATGACTTCAACAACAATGCTTATAAAACAAGGTTTTAAACACAACTCTTTATTCCAGAAAACCTTGAAGCATTAACTCAACACACTCAAAAGGAAACCCTAATCAAGTCCTTTTCACTCCAAACTTATTTTCCAGAAAAACAACCAATCAACTTAACTATGGAAGAATGTGCTCATACCTTTTTCTTGATGATGAAGGAATCTCATAAATCTGCCAAAACCACAAACACTTCTTTGCCAAGCTCAAAGAAGTTATAAGATGATAAACTCCCTCAAAAATACAATATAAATATCAAGACACACATACACCTTATCACTCCATCTTTAAGAAAACATTCATCAACATTTACAAAAATAATTCACCACTTACACCTTATAATCTCCCAATTAAAATAATATTCAATGCACTCTTATTTTCAAAATAACTCAATGCAAGAAGTTCCCTTTATCCTTTTAAAACTTCAACAAATCAATGTGACACAAACACTTTATTCAAAAATAAAGCTAACCCCTTATTCCTCCAATTTACCAAAAATAATAATCAAATAAAAATCCTTTTAAGCAACCCTTTTAACTCCCTAAGACCTCATGTCAAACTTTAGGCAACACAAAATAATAATCAAAATTTATTACCTTTGCCTTGGTGGGTTTCGAACTCATGATGCAGCCTCAACCAACGCCCTAGCCATGGCTCCAACCATCGTGCGAGCTAGGCGCTCGCTTGGGGAGTAAAGAGCACCACGTGCTCTATAAAGCTCCCCGCTTTGCCTAGCAAAATGTGCACCATTTCCTTTGGCGCTTCCAACACAAACACAACCACCAAAACATGTTGCCATCATATTTCGAATGTAGGTCACCTAGCGCCCAAACACTCTAACCATTGCCCTCTTGCCACTAGGCCACGCTGCCTAGATGGCTTTCAAATTTTGGCGCTTTTCATTTTTGTCTCTATTCACTGGCACATAACACAAGAAATTTGCTTCTCTTTTTCTGCACGAGTTCTCAACACAATTGCACGCATTAACGTTCGAGCAAAAGGATAATTTTAATGCCTCTAAGGTATGGGTTTTTATATCAATTTCCTCCTTCACACATATACGTCGGTGCTTCGAATTTCCTTCAAACTTTAGACGTCGACACTATGATTTTCCTTTAAACTTATTAATTTATAAATTATTTAAATTCTCTTGAATTTAAATTTTATAAATTAATTCTTTAAAACCCTTTGGTTTTATTAAGGCCTTCTCTCATTGTACAACTTTGTATAAATAATATTTATTTATAAAATTTAAATTCAATTTGAATTTAAATGTTTTATAAAATAAATATTAAACCTTCCTTTAGCTTTGCAATAAGCTTCCTTGGGTTTTTATGAAAAACCTTTTAACTTATGCTTCCACATAATATTAAAAATATTATGAAGCCCTTTTGCCTTTAACCTCTGCATTGTTCCTCTTGACCTTTTGACATTATCGGTAGCTCATTAATGACAACTTCGTTCCTTGACATCAATGACAACTTTGACTCAAAATGTCCAACAATCTCCCCCTTTGTCATTGATGGCAACCCAAATTATTTTTACCAAAAACTTGATCTTTCCTTTGTTCAGCTCCCCTGGGACATTGCTCCCCCTGGCTCAATGCTCTCTTCAAATATTTCTTCTTTACTCAAATACCAAATCTCTCCCCCTTACTCAAATCTCTCCCCCTTTGACATCAATGGCAAAGGGTCACCTTTGGGGCTCGGGGCTAAGAATGAGCCTCTTAGCTTAGCCCCTCCCCCACCTCCTCTTGAGGTGGTTAATTATGGGGTGGGAGTATTTCTACTCCTATAAAGCATTATTCTTTACCTTTATCCTCTTTCCTTCTTATCTGATCCTTCTGATTCCTTTGACTATTCCTTTCCATGTCCATGTTCCTGTCCATGTCCACATTCTTGTTCTTGTTCCTATTCATATGTTCCTATTCCTATTCATATTCATGTTCCTGTTCCTGTTCATATCCATGTTCCTGTTCCTGTTCCTGTTCTTGTTTATACTTGATTCTGGAATGTCTGCTCTACACCACTTTGTTGTGTGACCATCATTATTGCACTTATAACACTTAATGTTATTATTCCTTGGAGGTGCAAATATCTTAGGATTTCTCCTAGTGAAGCCATATCCTCTTTTGTCATGAACCTTGCAATTCATTGCCTTGTGACCAAACTGATTACATGAGTAGCAATACCCATGGAAAAGTTATATGTTCCCATATTCCTGTCTTTCATGTGTCCTGCACTGTGAAGCCATGTGCCCAAACCTGTGACATGAAAAACATCTTCCATTGAAGTTTCCTTGTCTTGACCTCATTGGTCTCTTAGTCTCTCTTGACCTATTCTGATTGTTGTTCCATCTGTATCTTCTTTGTGCATTGTTCCTATTCTTGTTGAACTCTCTGTTGTCCAACTCATCCTCAGATGTCTCACTTTCTCTTACACTGTCTTCTTCTGTAGTATCTTCATCTGAAGTTTCTTCTCCTCCAGAACTTGAGGTTGACTTTCCTTCCCATTTCTTCTGTCCTTGTTCAAATCCAAGACCTATTTTGCTTGATGTAGGCTTTTGTATCTTGATGAACTTATCCAAGTTCTTTGAGCTATTTTTGAACCCTTTTAGCTTGACTTTGGAGTCTTCTAAATCTTCCCTTAGTAGTGCCACTTCTTGTGCTAACTTTTCACATTCTAAGATCTTTGCTTCTAACTTATCCTTGAACTTCTTTGTCTTAGCCTTTGATTTTTCTAGATCCTCTATAAGCATCCTTCTCTCTTCATCACATTCTTGAAACTGAATTTCAAGTTTAGAGTTTTGCTTTCTTACCTTCTTCACTGTTTCAAGGGCATAGATAAGTTCTCCCTTGAGATCATATCCATCTTTATCTGAATATTCCTCTATTTGTTTACCTTTGTCCATATCATCATTTTCTTTTGGCTTGTCTTCTATAGGGTCATTTTCTTCTTCTTCTAGTGCCATTAGAATATTCTCTTCTGGTCCTTCAAGTGCATCCTCATATTCATCATCACTGAAACTATAACCATTCCTTGTACAACTATCTTCAAGATGTCCAAAGTTACCACATCTAAAACACTTGAGAATTATTGGTGCCCTTTTCTGAACTTCCTTTTCTTCAATCATAAATAGGACTTCATCTCTATCATTATCTTAAAAACTAGCATCACTATCACTTGAGTACTTACTTGCCTTATCCGCATAGTAGCTCCTCTTTTGCCTTTGAAAGAACTTCTTTCCTTGTCTGCTTTGTCCATCCTTGCTTTTATTTTGGTGCTTGTATCTTTTTGATTCCCTATTTCTGTGATCCTGTTTCTCTTCACCATTGTTATTCTTAGCTTCTTGACAATCTGTTGCATAATGACCATACTTTCCACAATTGAAATATTTAATAGATTTTAGATCTCTAGATCTTCTAGAATCCTTATCCCTTCTACCATAATTAGCTTCTTCATCATTGGATGACTCATTGCTTGATTCTGACTTCTTACCCTTTGTCTTTTTTATTGCTTTGAAGGTTGCTTCCTTCTGGGGAATAGGTTCTTTTGTTCTCATCTCAAAATCTGTAAGAATACCAAGCAACATATCTCTTGTCAAAGAATCACCATCCTTTGATTCTTCTATAGCTAAAATATTTTCACTAAACCTTGTTGGAAGAGACCTTAAGATCTTATCACAAATATCTGATTCATCAACCTTCATTCCAAGTCCTTGCATAACATTAACAACCTCATCAACTCAAAGTAGATAAGTACTAATGTTTTCCTCATTCTTCATTCTTAACTCTTCAAGTTGTCCTTTGAGATTTCGTATCTTTGCTTTCTTGACACCTTTATCTCCTTCATATATATTTTGCAACTTATCCCACATTCCTTTTGCATCTTGACAATGCATAACTTTTATTGATTATGTTCTATGCAAACCTCTCAAAAGTGCATTCATTGCTTTTGAATTGTAATGTTGTAGAAGCTTACCTTCCTTATCTATAGGTGGATCAACTGAGGGGTATGTATCCATTTTCAACTGCTTCCCAAACTTCATTGCCAAGTGCCTTCAAGTAGATCTTCATTCTCAAACTCCAATATACATAATCACTTCCATAAAATACTGGTACTGAATTATCTGAAGGTCCATTCTTAGAATCCATTGTGTTCTTGTTAGCTTTTCCTTCAAGTTGTTAAACTCTTTCAAAGGAACCCACTCTGATACCAATTGAAGAACACAAGCTTATACTGAGAGGGGGTGAAAAGTATAAGACCACTTTTTACTTTTTCTTTCCCAATCAATATTATGCAATGTAAAGATAGCAATATCAATAGCAGTAATCAAATCAATGCACAAATCATCACACACAATAGAGACACCACAATTTACGTGGTTCACCCAATGTGGGCTACTCCATGGAGAAAATATTTCACTAAAATTTTCTCAATCAATCTCTTGGGAATCCTTTCCCTATTACAATGTTTATGGACCTCTATCCAAAGGAGATACCAATCCCCTTAATCAAGTTTATGGATCTCTATCCATAGGAGAACTCCTTTCTCCTCTTGCTCTAGTTGGTGATCTTCTAGAAGAACTACTGCCTCTACTACACTGGCTAATGGATCTCTATCCACTGAAGACTCTTGTCCTCACTCAGAAGACCTATCCTCACTACCCTAGCTAATGGATCTCTATCCACTAGAGACTATCATCCTCTATACTCTATCACCTCCAAATCTTACACTCATATCTATCTCAAATCTATACTAAACATAGTCCATTGGTCTAGCACAAATCTATCCTCAATATCTATCTCTGGTCTGGCATAAATCTATCCTCAAATCTACACCAAAATCTATCCTCGAATCTGTACTAAACATAGTCCCTCGATCTAGCACAAATCAGTCCTCAATATCTATCCTCAAGCCTTAACTCAAAGCTTGACTCAATCTCAAATCAACTATGTTGTTACCCAAACCTTAACTCAAGGTTTGAACAAATCAATCAATCAACTCTGCTCTCAAGCCTTCTCAAAGACTTATCTCAAATCTACCTTGTAAGCTTTCACAAAATCTCACACCAATCAGTCTACAAGTCCTCTCTAGAACTTGTCCAATCTGCTCAATAAGTCCTCTCAAGAACTTAACCAAATCTACTCAATAAGTCCTCTCAAGAACTTAACCAAATATTCTCTCAATCTGTATTGTAAGCTTCCACAAAAGCTTACTCAAATCTTTCCACAAGTCTTCTCAAAGACTTACCTCAAATCTTCTCAACAAGTCCACACTAGAACTTGTCCAATCTCATAGAAACATAAAGAGAATTTTTAGAGACTCAATATGCTCTATACTCATCACAATGCTCAAACAATTTCAATCACTCTTTTAGAAACATACAAAGAATTGTTAGAGACTCAATATGCTTCAAATCAATCACTTTCTCAATTCAATTCAGAATATAGAATAGTTTGTTTTATGGAACTTGAACAATCACTTCACACATCCACTTGACTAGGCTCAACCAACTCTACTCAACCAATCACTCAATGAAACAATCCTTCCTTACAAACCCTAGTCCAAGTATATAAACACCAACTCAAAATATTTCCAACAATGCTCAACAACAAATCTCACATAACAATGATATACCCTAGTTCAAGTTCTTTAACTCAAACTTCAACAACAAAAATGCTCATAAAACAACTCTCACATAACAATGATACTCATGTTCTTTTCAAACCCTAGTTCTTTGCTCAACCAATGACTTCAACAACAATGCTTATAAAACAAGGTTTTAACAACAACTCTTTATTCTAGAAAACCTTGAAGCATTAACTCAAACACACTCAATAAGGAAACCCTAATCAAGTCCTTTTCACTCCAAACTTATTTTCTATAAAAACAACCAATCAACTTAACTATGGAAGAATGTGCTCATACCTTTTTCTTGATGATGAAGGAATCTCATAAATCTGCCAAAACCACAAACACTTCTTTGCCAAGCTCAAAGAAGTTATAAGATGATAAACTCCCTCAAAAATACAATATAAATATCAAGACACACATACACCTTATCACTCCATATTTAAGAAAACATTCATCAACATTTACAAAAATAATTCACCACTTACACCTTATAATCTCCCAATTAAAATAATATTCAATGCACTCTTATTTTCAAAATAACTCAATGCAAGAAGTTCCCTTTATCCTTTTAAAACTTCAACAAATCAATGTGACACAAACACTTTATTCAAAAATAAAGCTAACCCCTTATTCCTCCAATTTACCAAAAATAATAATCAAATAAAAATCCTTTTAAGCAACCCTTTTAACTCCCTAAGACCTCATGTCAAACTTTAGGCAACACAAAATAATAATCAAAATTTATTACCTCCTGGTGCGACTCTAGGTTGAACTCACGACGCAGCCTCAACCAGCGCCCTAGCCATGGCTCCAACCACCGCGCGAGCTAGGCGCTCGCTTGGGGAGTGAAGAGCACCACGTGCTCTATAAAGCTCCCCACTTTGCCTAGCAAAACGTGCACCATTTCCTTTGGCGCTTCCAACACAAACACAACCACCAAAACATGCTACCACCATGTTTCGAACGCAGGTCACCTAGCGCCCAAACACTCTAACCACTGCCCTCTTGCCACTAGGCCATGCTGCCCAGATGGCTTCCAACTTTCGGTGCTTTTCATTTTTTCTCTATTCATTGGCACATAACACAAGAAATTCGCTTCTCTTTTTCTGCACGAGCTCTCAACACAATTGCACGCATTAACGTTCGAGCAAAAGGATAATTTTAATGCCTCTTAAGGTATGGTTTTTATATTGATTTCCTCCTTCACACATACACGTCGACGCTTCGAATTTCCTTCACACTTTAGACGTCGGCACTATGATTTAAACTTATTAATTTATAAATTATTTAAATTCTTTTGAATTTAAATTTTATAAATTAATTCTTTAAAACCCTTTGGTTTTATTAAGGCCTTCTCTCATTGCACAACTTTGTATAAATAATATTTATTTATAAAATTTAAATTCACTTTGAATTTAAATGTTTTATAAAATAAATATTAAACCTTCCTTTAGCTTTGCAATAAGCTTCCTTGGGTTTTTATGAAAAACCTTTTAACTTATGCTTCCACATAATATTAAAAATATTATGAAGCCCTTTTGCCTTTAACCTCTGCATTGTTCCTCTTGACCTTTTGACATTATCGGTAGCTCATTAATGACAACTTCGTTTCTTGACATCAATGACAACTTTGACTCAAAATGTCCAACAAGGATCTTCAATCGAAAACTTAATTTGAAATTAACTCCAACCCTTGTATTTATATGCAACTAGCATAATTATCCTAAGGTCGGCCCATTGAACTTTATATTTTAAAAATACTTCTATAATATAATATTTGAATAATTAAACTTTTTATTCAAACTATATTTAAATATTTTGATTTAAATATATCAAACCTTTGATATTGCCCAAACTTATGATATTGCCCAAATATATTTAAATATTTTGATATAAATATGTCAAACCTTTGATATTTCCCAAACTTATGATATTGCTCAAACTTATAAGCATACTTATAATTAAATCATCCTTCCAATTTTTCATTTGACATCAATGACAATTCAATAATTCTAACAATATTCAATGTGGTCAAATTTTGACCTACAATACAAGAGCTTGACCTTTTCTAAATATATGGATGGAGAACGAACCATCAAACATTTTGACTCCACCAAACAATAATCCCCCTCTAGATCCAAAAACTAAAAATCCTTGTACATATCAAATGCATTATAAAAGATAATTGAACAAATTGTAAATAAAATATTCAAAGCAAAATATAATGTTTAAAGGACCTAAAGAAATTGAATGCTAGTATATATATGAATGATTTACTATTAATATCAAAATTATAGGTGTTGGTTAATGATTTTAATAGACTACATATTGGTTAATATTTGAAAGCACCATTCAATAAAGTAAAAATATCAAACAGATAAAGCAGAGAGAACTCGGTTGTTTATAGCTTTAAACATCAATTGGCAAAAGCTACATAATTATTTAGTTAATTTTGAAGCCTCCACAAATGTAATGCCTATGTTGTCATACAAAAATATAGATTTGAAACTTCAAAATATATATTTAACTAGTATTAAATAGGACCAATCATATGTTAAGGTAGTCGAAGAATCTTCCAATATGCACATTCAAGTTAAATACATTGTGTCATATATCAACATTCACTCTCTTTTTATTTTATGAAAAATGTGTTAATGCTTAAATGCATTGTTGAAAACCCATAAAATTCTTTGAAAAGGATGTGAGAAGAAAATGGTGCTATTGTATGAACTGGTCAACCTTGAGGTTTGTGTAGGGTTTGTTTCGTGTGTTATTTTCCTTGTGTATAAAAGTATTCCCAACCATGGTAGGCTAACAAATAGCATTGGTAATATAAGTGGGAAGGCATGAGATTATGGATCTAATCAAGTAGCCTAGGAAATTCATCTTGAAGGTGGTCCATGAGGTAATTACTCCTCTCTTGACATGGTTTTACCTTTGCCATAGTTTGATAATGCATGCAAATTGTTATAGTCTTTTACTCTAGTTTGATATTTTTTGGGATGTATTTGCAATGAATATACCCTATGATCTTGGGTGAACTTTTCTTCGACTCCACATGGGATAAATATTGAGATGATCCAAAACATTACCACTTTTTTCTTTTTCTTTTTTGCTTTACAAATTTTGTGCATGCAAAAGTGATATATGAATATGGGCCATGGTAATTGAGGAGGTACTTGTTATTTTCTCCATGTACCCACAATTTTTTATTTCAAAAGAAAGGACCACAAAAGTACTAGTATGGGTAGAATTCCCTAGTCTCCCCCTCCTCCTCTAGCCCTTTATGAACTACATGGTGGCTACATTGTGTCAAGTTATAATAGGTGGATTGGACAAGGTTTTTCATGAATTCTAAAAAAATGAATATGTATTGAATTAGACTTATCCAAAGACCTCATGGAGACAATTGAGATCAAGGTTGGTGAATCTACTATATCTCAAAGAGGCTTGTATGTCAACCTACCCAATGCATATTTTTGGTTTTAATAATCTAATCATAAGTTCAAGGACTATTCTCTCATGCCATATAACAAGGACAAGCCCACCCCCAAACCAACTATTGTGACCTACCTTAAGCCAATGAGGATGGTGGGACCACTATTGGAAGGTGTAAGAATAGAAAATATAATTCTTTTAAGGACTAATAGCCCAAGATAGTAGCTAAGACACCAGCCATACATGTTTTATAGCCTTCTATTAAGGTAAAATAAAAAGAGAATATTAGTTCACCATGAACAGATACCACCAACAAAGAGGTTTCTAATCCTCGATAAAGCTAAACCTTGAGGGTGATAAACATGATATCTCCATAGCATACCACTCAAGTAGGATCTCTACCTCACTCTCCTATATCGAGTGATCAATTCTCTCGTAGCCCATGTTGTGAGGTGGAGGATGGAGAGTTTATACAAAAAAAGGTTGCACTTATCCAATATTCAATTGGGAAGCTACATACTTGATCCAAATTCCATCAATAGTTATGGTGATTTAGAGTACCTTGATGGTTAGAATATGATTTTAAACAACCTATCTCAATAAAATTTCTTTCCTAGAATATCTAGTATATAATAAAATCCAAGCACAAGTATGTGATGTGAGAGGTTCCTTAAAATCTATTGAATCTTGGTATTCTTTATTTAAGGGAATTGAAAGTTATAGGTTTTTTTCTCTCTACAATTTGTCATGCTATTTGGCTAGCAATCCACTTAATTCATAGAAATCTTGAGTTAGGATGAGATGGTATTGACACTCTCACTCCACATGATAGTAGCCCCACCTAGTGTCTCATGGATGTGACTACATCTATCGAGCATTGTGGATAGTTTTCAACATCAATAACCACTTACTTGGGGTGATTAATTTTTGTGCTTCCAATGACATCATAGAACAAGACTATTTATAGCTTTGACTTATGAACTCTGAATTTTTTGCCTCATGGGTTTTATGTGGTGATTATAATATGATTGAAATGGTGTTAGATAAGTAAAAATGCCACCCAATGTGTTGGACAATAGTTAAAATGGTAGCATATTTTTATGTGCATAGAAAAGTAGGAATTTTTTATCCTAATATGGGTCACCACCATACCAACACTCTTTGGTACATAATGTTTAACATGTATGCATACTTGATAGGATCCTCAAGTGGCTTGATAGGGTAAATTTATCATTGTATATCACAATCAATTTTATCAACTATTTTTCCCTCCCAGTAGAAAAACTACCTGAGGTAGTCCTTTCAAACCACTCCCTTGTTCTTTTTTATATTGAATCGTCAAGTGGTGGAGTCACAAACCTAATTAGTAAATTCTATATAAACACAATATTACTCCATCAAAAGCCATATTTGGCCCATATCCAACATATTTAGAATTTGGATCAATATCCTCACACTCAAAATGGATAGATTGATTGGTGGAATAATGTGATCAATTGCATCACTCACTTCCTATGCACATATGGGAACTAGTTCGATCTTTTTCATCATCACTCATACAAGGCCACCACCTCAAAACTCTACCAAGAAACCATGGATCTAGAAGCTCAACTTCTTTCACCCACTTTATGACTTCACATGGCCAAGCTTAGATAGCTATAATATATAGTCAATGTTCCTACAACCTGAGGATCTTAGCTCAAAGCTAGATTTCACTTGCTTAAATTTGGCGATAGAGTCTCTAAGTGTTTTTTTTAGTCCCTTAGAGGAAGAGACACAACCCAAAAAATCAAGATCATCTAATAAGGTCAGCAAGTTCTCACTGAACTTCCTAATATCCTATAGGAATTTTTTTTGCACTATTAATAGGTTTTCATGGCGCAAGATCCTTTCTTTGCTAAGGACCATGCTTTATAATAGTGTGTTAATGGGGTACCTTCCCATATCTCTACCTCTCAAAAGGCCCTTTATGGTAGTTTTCTATCCAAGGATGATATTTAGGATTCTAGTTTACATGGACAATGATAAATGTGTAGGCTATGATGGATTCTCCTATGAATTTTATAAATCCCTCTGGAATACTATGGGGCCTAACATACACTAGGTTTATCTTGAAGCCCTAAAAACCAATTTCTTAGGCCATTTGATCAATGGGAAAATCATGAAACCTGTTCCCAAATATGGTTACCCTAAAGATATCTACAATTGAATACCAATCACTCTTCTAAATATCCCCACTAATATTATAGCTAAATATCTCACTCTCATATTGAGAAATCATCTACCTCTCATCATACACCCAAATAAAAATAGCTTTATTATAAGTAGATATATCTTGTATAAAACTATTTGGAAAATGATGGAGTGGGTGAGGCAATCCCAATATAAATCCATGTTTATCAAAATTGATTTTTCAAATGCCTATGATAATATTGAATTACCTTTCATTTTGGTGATGTTGCAAGTGTTAGGGTTTGGACCCAATTTCTTACACACTATTCAAGTGTTATTTACAAATGTATTTTCTTGTCTTACCATTAATGGTAGGCAATCTATATATTTTGTCTTGTATATATTAGTTCATTAAGGATGACCTCTTTCCCTAATATTATATATTTTTGAATCCAAAGGGTATGGGTATCATTTAGCAGATGATGTTTCCAAGGCTTGGGTATAGTTGGTTAATGGGTATTTTATATATTACTAATTTCTCACTCTTCTCAAGAAGAAAAATAATATTAAGCATACCCTAAAATTCTTGGACACATTCTATTTGGCATATAACTATAGTATCCAATGGCAAAGGACCTAGTGTTATAGAAAATATTTCTTATCAAATCCTATTTTCTCAATAGATATGGTAGGAAGTGGACCCAACATGGATAAATTTGTAGGTTCTTTGGTATTCATTTTTCTTTTGATTCCTCCTCTACATTATGGCACTATGTCCTTGATAGGGTGGAAATTTTTTACGAAAGTGGCTTACCAAACCTCTCTCATTAGTTCATAAATTTCAAGTCTACTAAAATATTTTTTATGCTACTCATGTTTATTGTATATCATGTTAGACCTCCTCAAAATCTTCATATAAAAAACTTGATAATATTCTCTAATATTTTATTTGGACCTATTTGTAATAGAGGAAAGGTTTTCATAGTGTATCATGGGGGTTTTGTTGTCTCCCAAGGGATTATGAAGGGATGGATCTTTTGGATATCAAAATTAAGGGGATAGCTCTCTATGAAAAATGGATTATTAGAGCCTAACATGGCAATGAGGCTTAGAACATCCTTCTCTACAACTATATTTCCTTTGGAACTTCCCATGGGTGAAAATATTGGAAAGGGTTTGAGTTACACCCACTTTTAGTTATGAAGGTTCTTATGTAGATTCAAGGCACGTTTGTAGCCAAAATCATATGGAATACATGGGATGACATAAAACCTTGGATTATTTGTAATAGAAATAATCTAAATAATATATTGTCCATCAACAAAAAATTCCCTAGATTCAATCCTTATAATTTTCTCATAAAGACATAAATGTTGTTTTTGAAATTTTTTATAGGTGCACTAGAAATTGGCTATCATGGATAGAATCCAATTATTATCCTCTCTTATTGTACCTTTCACCAAGTGGGTATACCATATGGTTGGGAAAATTAAAAAGAGTGACACAATAGGGCTAGTCACAAGAGCATAGGGTTCAACTCAATTAGGGACCTTTAGGGTTTTTGACAAGGTCGAATACTTTTAATATGTGATATTTATTGCAATTTCCCTACTCTAGTCCAATCTACCAGCTTTAGGGGGATAAGGATTAGAGAAATAAATAAATAAGGTAGAAAAAATAAAAAATAAGATAACAAAGGTATTGTCCCAACATGAGAATAATATTCTCCTACACAACAACCCTAACTATACTGCATTAACAACTAGGAGTTTGAACACTTTCTTCTCTAAACATATATAAGTAGATTTTGAAACATAAATATACATACATAAAGGAAACATGATAGGGAGAACCAAACGATTGCAACCAAATAGTCATAGGCCTCTAGTATATATATATATATATATATGAGCATGAAAATATCACAAGATTATGCCATAAGTGGAGGTTTGTACTGCCTATAAGACCATCCAAGGAACTGTGTACAACTATATATAGAAGAAAATGAAGGGAATTATATATAACTTGTAGAGATAACTTACCAGTCCTTTACAATTCTAATAAAACTAATATTTATAGATTACAAAACAAGGAGAATTTCCCTCCAAAATTTTGTAAGAAATATTAACATCAAATACTGTGTCTAAGGATTCTAAGGATTTGAATGAGACCACCTCATATTGTCAATGTTTTTAGGTGTCAATTTTGTTAGGTACAATATTGTAACCACCATGATTTAGTCTTCAATCTTGGATTTTTGAGCTAAAACAATATGATCCTCACCTTTCCAAATAGTGGCTCATCAATCCATCTCACCTACTTTCCCTTGGAGATTGAGCACCATTATTTTTTCTTTGCAACCTAATCTGATCCTTCTTTAGAGTTGGTGGTGGCCTACTCTATGCTTTAAATTCTAGCATGTTCCTGGTCTTTTCAAATGTTCATGCAAGTAATAATTATATGTTGGAGATTTCTTCTATTTGGCTTGTATTTAGGATTTTCAAAAATTTCATGATTAGACTAAAATTCATGTCAAAATTATTTTATGGAAGCTTCTCCTTTTGTCCTTCCATTAGATCTTTTAATATTCCTCTTTTTAGGATTTCTTATTTCACATAGTTCACCTCTCAAAACTTTTATTTTATTACTATTTTGTAACTTTTTAAAACCTTCAACTATCAAGAGTATTTAATTTATTTATACCAATTGGCCTTCCCATCTATTTTTTACTATTTTTTAATTGTGTGTCTTGTGAGTGCTAGAGTATTTTTCCTTCTTTTCCACTCAGGACATCTGCAAAATAGTGACCATATTTGATCAAGACTTTTTTACCTTTTGCTAACCTACCTTTTTTTTAACTTTTACCTAAGGTAAACCTTTGAGTGTAGTGAAAAATCACTAGAGTTCTAGAAACTCACAAAGGACTTCCTACTTTTTGATGGATAATTTAGAATTGTTTTCTTTATCCTTGGGAATGGGGTCAAAAATTTAAGTCTTGCAAAAAGAAAATACAGACAAGCAAAAACAAATTACAAAGCTGGCAACTTGTCCAATGCTTGCTTTATTTGTTCCCATTCCTCGTATGACGGACACTATATTATTTTAAAATGATTTTAGGATGCTGCAATCTTATTTGGCCACTTCATGAGAAATTCCTTGTGTTTTTGGTGACCACATGCATCTGAGTCCTTAGCATAACTATAGGTCCAATTGAACCAATAATGTCCTTTTCTTTTAAATAACTTGACCCATATTTGGAATGAGAATTATCTTCCTTGTAGTTATTTAGTAATTGCATGTATTCTTATTCTAAGATGATCTTATCCTTTTTGTCCCAAGGAGAAGAGAGTTTTTTTTGTAATAATATATTTATTTTACTTCTAAACCACATGATAAAATTATCTAAGGTGGAAATCTAGGTGTTGCCTGACCCACTCCTTTTGAATGAAAACCATTACCTTATGTATTGAAGTATTTATATAATGGATATCAATAGATATTAGCCTAAAGTCTAATATAATTGCTATTCTTTCTTGATAATATTGAGCTTCAACTAGGGTTGATTCAATTTCTTGCTTCACCTAGGCACTTAATATGGCATCTGTATTAAAAAATTTGAAAATTTGGAAGAAAATCATAGCCATACTAATAATCACATCCCAATTGGTGTCATATTTTACTAGATTTTTGATCTTTTAATATTGCTCTTCTTTAATTTTCTACACCATCTCTTCTAATTATTTTTGGATCTTTTCTATCTCCTGATAAAATTCAGCCTCCTATTTGGTTAGTCTATTTAAAATGCTCTTGACTTGCTTTTATTTTGATTTTAGAAGAGGATCTATAGGATGCTATTTAAAACAATCGGTTTATTTACCTACTTTCAAAGTGCATAATCTTATGCCTAAAATCTATCTAAAGTGATTTTCACCATTTTAATTCCCTCTTATTCTTCTTTAATTTTAGGATTAGTGATTCACAATTATACGTGATTATTTTGTCAGCCTCTATCATGAGCTAAATATTATCTCTGACCTATACATTTCTTAAGTCAAGATATTTTGTCACTACTTGCTAGTCCTACTTTGTCATCTCCTCCTTGGGTTTTAATACCAATGGATCTTTTCTTATGACTAATAATGTCTTCTTTTGTTGAGAAAAGTGGAAGTTAATTTTGGCCGTGCTTGGAAATTGTACTAATGAAACCTAATTCTCTTAGTTGTATCACTCCATCTATTGTTGAATAATTTGAAGCCCCTATAATGGATTCAAAGTATGCCTAGTTGCTTACATGTCTTCTTGTTCCCTTGGAGGTAGTAGAAAGGCAACTAGTGGTTTGACAAGTGAGGTCTTTGATGGATACAAGGTTGTGAAATCTGATATGGGTAGATTTTAGGTATTCAAATGTGGATAGAAAATTTATTCTTAGTTGGCCAAGGCAACCAAGGAATCTAAGGGATCATTGAATACTGCAACTACTACATTTGGCACCTATGTTGAGAAATATGGTGCATTTCAAAAAGTTGGAGGTTCATTAGAAGATGATGGAAATATTGGTGGAGATGCTTCTTCACTTGGTGGATTGATTTTAGGTACTTTACTTATTTATTTTCTCATTTAATTTGGGCTAGCTACTTGGTCAAAAATAATGATTAATGTTTTAGTTGCATCCTCAACTGATATTTCTTCCTCTTATATTTAAGTGCTTAATTCAGCCATTTGCTTCAGGAATTGACAACTATTCTCGGGTAGGACTTTGTATTTTTCTCTTTCCTCTAGTGATTTTGTATGAAGTATAATTCTTTAATTTATTGGAGTCTCATTTCTTCTTGATATTTTATGCATTATTTTTTTTTTTGAGGTTCAAGTAAGATTTTTGCAACTTCTTTTGATGCTGAAAGAATAGTATCTATGATTGGAGCCTCCTATTTTATAGTTTCTTCACCTTTGTAATTTTTTATTAGTGCTTCTTCTAGATGCTCCTCATTGTAGCATAGGTTGAATATTTGATATTCATATGGATCTAAACTCTTAAAATGAACTTTAGTCTAATTAATCTCCTAATAGAATTTCCACCATGTTTTTATCTTTTTATTACTTCATTTCAACTTTCACAATAATTTTTGTATGGTGGTATTGATTGGGAGCATAGGATCAAATTCCTTTACTTTTCATAGAAAATCTCATACAACTTTTTATGAGGCCCAAATGTAGAATTTGCTCCTTTTTAAGGGGCGAGAAAGCTCATTTTTTAATATTTTAGATTTTTCAAGATAAATAACTTTTCATCTATGCAATAAACCCTTTATCTAGGTCATAGTTCCATGTATAATATAAAATATTTAACTCTAAATCCTTCAATTTGGCTTCTAGCTCTTCATCTGCATTTATTTTATCCTGAGTTGTGGTTCATAATATGTATAGAGTCTTATAAAATTCTAGTTTTTCTTTCCCACTCATGTAAGCCCCATCCACTAAGTTTATCTAACTTAGTATTTAACTGCATGATAGTATTTATGTTATATATTTTGGAAACAAAGAAACTGGTTTATCAGAATAAAAAATGCACACAATAGTGCCCTCCTCAAGAAAATAGCAATTCCCTTTTATATGTACCTATAAGATTTCATTAGTATGTCTTGATTTTTTATTAACCTTTTTTCCTTTGGTAATATCTATTATTGGTACTAAAGAGTCATCTAAAAACAATAAGAAGCAAATCCCTGATACATGACTTCTATCTAGAGGAATATGGACCTTGCTTGTCCTTTTTCATCTTCTATCCTTATATTTAAATGCTCATTCCTCCAACTATTTTGATATAAGACCAAATGATCTAGGAATAAGCAATACCTACAATCTTGATTTCTATTAAAATTTATTACTCCTTTATGAATATGTTGATCTATAAAGTCACTAAATTTGAAGTCTAGTGGCTTGATTCTTGCATTGATCCTTAGCATGTGAATGACAACTAATTCTTCTTGTGTTATTTTTATTTAATTATCGACTTCTAAGTTAAATTTTGTCATACTTAAAGCATATCTAGCTTCTCCATTTGATATTTATCACTCTCAAGGAAACTTTGGCATAGATTCTTTAGATCTACCAAGCTCTTAGTTCAAGAACTTTTGCTTATCTTTAATATTTGAGTAATACTAGTTTATAATTTTTGGGTTCATCTTGAAACCTTTTAGTAGTTGTAGCACATATTATATGACTTCTCTAGACACAATCACTTGGAAGGCATCATCATGGGATCCAAAAACCATATTAATATGGGGGTGACAACATCCTATGCATGCTTTCACTATTTTGTAATAGGTATGGACTTGTAGAAGGATATATTAGGCTAGATAACTAGTCCATACTTCTACTATAAAGATCCTCCTTAGACCTTTAACTATTTCTATTAGGCTTCATCCTTGAGTTTTCTTGCATATTTTGATATTATAGAATCTGTAACCCTTTATGTTGTATCTTCTATGTACTTCAAGGGTTCCATTCTTGTGGCTTGGGCAAGCTTTATCTTCTTTGCAATAGGTTTTAAATTTGTAATTGTTGTTTTGCTCTTTTTCTTAGACTCCATGAATGTTGATGGCTTCTAGATCTAGTGCTCTACTTGAATTCTTGCACTTGAGGCCTTTGAAAAGTTTTCAAGTGTAAATAAATAATGGTTTGGAGGTTGATAAAATATGTTTATAGTGTTTGTTGCCCTTTTTCTTTATCATTTAGCACCTATTGATATTTGGATTTGTTTGGTTACAATGGATTCCACTAATATTTTCTTGGCTAGAAAAAATGATTAGTTTGCATTATAAGTTTCATTATTGGTCAAATTTTCAAATTCTCTACTCCATTTTTTTCTACCTATTGTCATGCTTCTAGCTCTTATTTTGTTTAATTGTGCTTGATTTGACAAGTCAAGGTTTACCTTTTTGATGTGACCATCTAGGAATTATGGCTTTACCTTTAACAAATGAGGGGTATTTTTTTAGAACCAAATTTTCTTTCAAGCCATACTTGTTGGTTCAAAAAAATTACTTGAGTCCATACTCTCAATACTTAGCATTCCATTTTTCCATATGATGGATCAAAATGCACCCCTCATTTTCAAGTAATATTGATGTTTACTTTTCTTATTCTATTACAAAGGTTTGATCAGTTTTATTTGTTATCAAATTATTGATATAATATCCACAAAGAGGTTTTTAATGGACTATTGTTTTTCTTCTATCAAGAGATCTTAAGAGCATCATTGTTAGTCCATTTGTAGATAACCTCCAATTTTGGTAGTGAAGTCCCTTGATAAAAAAAATGCTAAATCATGTGGGAAGTTCAATCAATGATATGTCTTGTGTGAATGTTAGGTTTGGGTAAGAATACAAGGAGAGCAAAAGGTCTTCAATGATTTCTAGTATTTGCACTAAGATATCATCTAGTTGTACCGATATCTTATTTACAGGAAGCTATCTTAAGCCTAGTGCATCCACTATCCCTTTTGAAATAAATGAGGTACCATCCCTTGATTATATTATGTAAATATGAATTATTTTTCTTTATGAACTAGAGATAGATAGAATGGGTAAGGCATAAAATTGCTTACTTCTAGGGTTGATGTATGTAGAACTACATGTATCTTTTTCTACCCTTACTCTCTCTTTTCTTCTTCTAATATTTTCTCAGATTCTTCTCTTTCTTAGGAATAGCTAAGGTATCTCAAATAGGTATTTCCACTATGGACTTATTTATATGATCCAACAAACTAAATGAACTTAAAGAGATAGCTTTTTGAGTGACATAAAATGAAGCAATCCTCATTTAACAATAAAAAAAATTAACCTGAGAGAGAGAGATTTGTTTTCATAAAACACATGTGAGTTTCTCAAGAGTCCCAATATTTTTATTTTTAGAATTCTCAAGGCTTCAATACATTTGTGTTCAATGGCATTGTAAAAACACTCAATGGATAGGAGTGGCCAATATCCCGTATTTTTGGGGTTCATCTTACTAAACCTCATCATTTAGAAGGATGCCAAAGTGATCCCCCCAAATTTACCATACCCTAATTGGCACAAAATAATGTGACCACAACATAGGTATTATCCTTTAAGATATGCCCATAACACTTAAATGGGAATACTTACTCCCTAACCTTATCCTAATTCCATCTATGTAGGTTAATCAGGTGTAAAGCCTTGGTGCTTAATTACCACACTTCCTTGGGCTAATTAAGGTCATTACCACTCAACTTATATGACAATACCCACTTGAACCTACATGTTTGAGGGACCACCACTGTTGTATTATGAATGATCCCATAAACTTCCTAATTGTGGTACACATAATACTCAACATTCAATGTGCATTGATTCACAAGAATCTGGCTATTGCATTCATGCAACTACTTCCATATTTATGAGTTTCTAGCTTTGAATCTTTGAAAATCCTTCTAGATTCATGAGTTCCTAGCTATTCATCCTCACAAATCCTCCTTGGATTGGGTTATTCCTTTGACTTAGGTCCTAAAAGTAGTTCTAGATCCATCCCCAAGAAATTTATGAAGCCCAAGATAAAATTTAAGTAATATAAAACCACTCTCTATAATCAAATGCTTCACTTGAAAATAACATGCTTAAAGCTATAGCACAACATTGAGCATGGGAAATAAAAGGATGATATATCATAACTCAAAATAATATAAGCTAAAAATAATATTACCCCTAGAAACATTTCATCTATTTTTAAAGCCATGATTTATTTGATCCAAGTGCTATCATAAAGCTATGTAAAGAAGCATTACTTTAGAAATAAAAATGATAAATTACAATGTTATCTACTCCATTTAAATATTACAATAAATCCACGTCAGAAGAAGATAACATTTATCTTTTTCAACAATGGGAGTACTAGGCAAATAAATCAATCCATGATTTGTACAATGATCAAGCTCTTATTGTCTTACAAAACTTGACTAGTTTGAAAGTTTCATCTAAACAACTCTTAAACAATTCCAAGTCACAAATAAATCCATCCACCTAAGAGATATCTATTCCACTTTCTACTATGATCTTCTTCATAAAATGGATTACCCACAAGCTTGAGAATTTCTTAGGGATCAGGATAACTCCATATGCAATTCATTCAATCATGATCTAGTATAATTCAAGCAACCATGCATGAAGCATTGATAAAAAAACAAGGATATAATCCCATACTTCTCTCTATAATGTCTCCTTTACCTACTCAAGTCTTAGGAAAACATTATAATCATTCCAAGCTAAATTTCTTCCATCAAGAAAATATACAAAAATTCAATACAACACTTAAGTAGAGAATCCCATACTTATCTCTATAATGGTTCCCTTACCTACTCAAGTCTTGGGAAACCACTATAATTATTTCCAATTCTTTCAAGCAAAGAACCATCCAACTTTTTTCTAAATAACATTCATCCATAACCAAAGATTTTATGAAACAAGAGTGCTAACTTAACATGAGATTACTAGCACAAAGCTTCATCTTTCATTGCAATAATAATACTGAAAGGAATTAAACTTTTCTTTAAAGAAGAATGGAAACATAACAATACTCTTTCCAACATCAAATTAAAATAAAAATAAAAGAGAATCATCTTTAATTTTAAATAAAAATAGAAAAAAATAACAATGTTCTTTCTAACACTAATTGAATAATGATTTCTTTTAAAGAAGAGTAGAAAAATAACAATGTTCTTTCCAACACTAATTGAATAATGATTTTTTTTAAACAATAATAGAAACATAACGATGTTATTTCCAACATTTATTCAATAATGATCTCTTTTAAATAATAATATAAACATAACAATGTTCTTTCCAAAATTAATTCAATAACGATCTCTTTTAAATAATAATAGAAACATAACAATGTTCTTTCCAATATTAATTCTATAATAATTCCTTTTAAATAAGAATAGAAACATAAAATTGTTCTTTCCAAAATTAATTCAATAATGATCTCTTTTAAATAAGAACAGAAACATAACAATGTTCTTTCCGATATTAATTCTATAATTATCTCTCTCTACTACTAAGGAAATAATATAATCTATTTCCAACTAAATGGTTTGATAATAGTTTAAAAAATATGTCTATGAAACCTTTAAAGGTTAACTTTAATGAAACTCCCTGATTTACAATGTAAAATATCATAAAACTAATTATACAACAAAAATACACAATGGCATCCAAGGAATGAACAAATATGAGTGCCAACCCATGTACTATCCAAGCACCAAAGAGAATGCTACTCTATCACACAAGCCAAGGATGACTAGGCACAATACAATGGTGATAGAACATGCTATCAAGGAGAAGTAATATGGACTATGCAACAAACAAACCCTAATAAAGCAACCATAACTTCCCTACATAGATTAATAAAGTTGGGATGGGTGTTAATCATGAAACTACTACAAGTTTCTATAACTGGAACACCATGAAAACTAAAATGATAGGCCTAGGCAAAGCATTGGCCGATAGATGAAAAACATAACTAAAAATTAGCAATCACAATGAGTGATGAGTTTAGGGCTTAAAATAAACAACAATCATATCCAAAATAGGTTTGTGGTGACTCTTCAAGCAACCTCTTAAGTAAGTGCCACTAAAATAGCAACTAACTCAACCAAAACAACACAAAAGACATAATTTAAGGTGCTACCATACATAGCAAGCAAGGAGAATACAAAGCATCAAAATAATGAATCTATATTTTTTCCAAGCTTTCCAAAAAAAATTTCTCCTGAATTATGTTACAAACCTCCTTTCTCCTCGAACCTAAAATATTCTTTCCTCCAACATCCCCCAAAAAACTCATCCAATAGGTTTTGAAGTGCAACATCTTACATGGCCAAAGTAACATAAGATAATTTTCAAGGCAACATTGATTAATATTTCCACCTTTGCTTTATTGATTTAAATTTGTAACACCCCTCCTTGGTAGAACTTTTGTGAACAAAGAACTATGTTTTGATTATTGATGTAATGGCAATTTCTGTTAATATGATTTAATAATAGAATGATTGCATTCTTTAAGCTTGGAACATGGTACTGCTAATGTATCTATGGATGTAGGATTAGGTACCTTCTCCTTGGTGGGGCTATGGGTAAACCACCTACCAAGAAGAATACCTAGGGAAATGATGATGATGTTTCATACATCGACAACTTAGGGTAAACATGGAAAATTTACCTTTCATATAGATGCATATCATTTTTGCTTTTGTCTCCACATTTCACACCATTGGGCCAGGATATAGCTTGTAATTAGCCTCCTCAACAAAGTTGGTGATAGGTTAGATTATCATAAAAAGGGCCACCTACTTGGGGATAAAATATTGGTGTAGAATATTGTGGATGTGATGCCTTGTTCAATCAAGTTGCTTTATGGATAAAAAGATTATTTTTTTTTGATCAATTCTTTACTCATGCTTTGCTATAGTCGACAAATTTAATTAAGTTCCTTAAATCATTTTTTGATATGGCTTCTCTTATGGTATATATATATATATATATATATATATATATTTATATATATTTTCGTACTTAATATATGTACTATTGGTTTGATTTATTAGCAAGCATCATATTATTCTATTCTTGTTTTGCTAGCACGATATGGTTCTAGCTGCCCTAGATAGTTGAAGGGTCATATTTTGTGTTACTCTGGAGCATAGCAAGAAAATGCTCATGGTTGGTAATGCTCTTGAGCACTTTTGGGAATTCCTTGCACATCATTTATGGACCTCCTTAAATCCTAGAGAAGGGGGGTGTGTAGAGGTTAATGGGTTTATGTGGAAGCAGTGGAAGTGAAGGTTGAGGAAAGAAGAAGAGCAACAGTGTGGAGGGAGTTTGATCAAAGTTTCAAGTGCTCCTTTTTTTGTTCTTGCATGTGTTATACTTTCATTGTATGGATCTATTCCTTGTTTTTCTTTCCATGTTCTCCCTACATAGTTAAATTGAATTTTTTGTTTTGCTCCTACTTGAGTTGCTTGGATCATTGTTCTAGTAGCTAGTGCTGCTTTTTAGTTGTGGAGTCCCTTTTTATTTTGTCATTGGATATTTAAGGGATGTTTCACTCCATTTTTAGGATGGCAATGACATCCTCTTGAACCCTAGTTTTCATGAGGGGTTGATTTTCTTTTGTGCATAACTTTTTATGTCATATCTCTAGCTGGATTGTCCTCTCATTTTCCTTGTGTGGTGGTTGCCTTCCTTTATTGTCATTGTATAGCTTCTATGTCTCGTAGTGTGTTTAGTAACCCTACATTGAGCATAGTCTTACACTGGTTATTTTTTTTGGTTGTGCCAAGTAGTATAATCTCAAATGTTTTTGTTGGTCTTCCATGTTTATTCTTCACCTTCACGTAGATAACATCATATGGTGTTACCTTTTGTGTGCTTGTGCATCATGTCTAATACTTTGGTTGTTTTTTCATGTTGGATGTGATGGTTGGCTCTCCTTGCTTAATTTAAGCTTTAGCCTAAGTTTTGTGCTTTATTTTTATGCCAGTGAAGATGAATTTTGGGTTAAAGCAATGAATGAGGAATTGGATCAAATAGAGAAGAGCAAAACTTGGGAACTTGTTCCATGACCAAAGGACAAAAATGTGATTGGCACAAAATGGGTTTTCAGAAATAAGTTGAATGAAGATGGACAAGTGATCATAAATAAAGTAAGGTTAGTATGCAAAGGTTATGCACAAGTAGAAGGAATTTATTTTGATGAAACCTTTGCTCCAGTTGCACGACTTGAAGATATAAGGATGTTTTTAGCTTTCACAAGTTTCAATAACTTTAAGGTATATCATATGGATTTCAATTCAACATTTCTAAATGGGGTTCTAGAAGAAGAGGTCTACATTGAACAACTAGAGGGATTCATACTAGAAGATACACCAGATTAGGTATGCAGATTGAAAAAGGTATTGTATGGTTTAAAGTAGGATCCTAGAGCATGGTACTCAATATTGGATAAGTTTCTACAAGAATAGGGATTCAGGAAAGGTATAGCATATAGTAATTTGTATATCATAAATGAAGGAAATGATATTCTAATAGTGGTTGTTTATGTTGATGATATAATTTTGGAGGAAACAATGACAAGATGTACAAAGAATTTTCTAAGAATAAACAAAGTGAATTTGAGATGTCTATGCTTGGTGAATTATCCTTCTTTTTTTGTCTTCATATTTCACAATAAAAAAAGGGAGTGTTTCTTTCTCAAGCCAAGTACATCAAGGAGATGTTGAAGAAATTCAGGTTAGAAGATTGCAAACCAGTAAGTACTCCTATGGTCATAGGGTGTAAGTTGATTAAGGATGATGAATATCCAGAGGTAGATCAGAGACTATACAGATCCATGATTGGCAGCTTATTATATATCACAACTACAAGACCAGACATAGTATAGTCAGTGGGATTAGTGGTAAGGTTTCAAGCATCACCTAAGCAAACACATGTGGCAACAGTAAAAAGAATTTTCAAGTATCTAAAAAGGACTATGGATTTTAGGCTTTGGTATCCCAAAAGTGATAGTTTCACACTCACAACATATACATATGTATATTGGGCCGGCAACATTGATGATAGAAAAAACACAAGTGGAGGAGATTTATTTCTTGGAGAAAGTCTAGTCTCTTGGTTAAGTAAGAAGTAGGTTTTAGTTTCACTATCTATAGTAGAGGCAAAATATATTACAGTAGTAGCCAGTTGTACACAGGTGTTATGGATTGAGAGAACTTTAGAATACTTCAATATAAAGCATGACCAGCCCATTCCTATACTATGTGATAATACCAGTGTCATATGTATCTCAAAATATTTAGTAATGCACTCTAGGACAAAGCACATTTCGATTAAGTATCATTTTCTGAGAGAACGAGTGTCAGATAAATAGGTCATATTAGAGTATGTCACTAAAATGGAACAAATAGCATATATTTTCACTAAGCCACTCTCAAAGAAAATTTTTGAGTATCTTTGAGGAAAATTGAGAGTGAGACTCCCACCCCTTAACCACCTCATGTGGAGGTATGGGAGGTGCTAAGCTAAGAGGCTCATTCTTAACCCCAAGCCCCAAAGGTGATCCTTTGCCATTGATTTCAAAGGGGGAGATATTTGTGTATGTTGGGGAGAGATTTGATATGGGGAGAGACTTGATATTTGAGAGAGCATTGAGCCAGGGGGAGCAAAGTCCCAGGGGGATTAGAAAAGAAGGTCATGTTTTAGTAAAAGGATATGGGTTGCCATCAATGACAAAGGGGGATATTGTTGGAAATTTTGAGTCCTCTAAGTCAAAGTTGTCATTGATGTCACCTACTAGACTTATCACTCTTATAAAAGAATTTTGCAAGAATTAAAGTCATTCAAGGTTGTCACATTCATCCAGGAAAAAGCTTCATTAGTGCAAAAATGAAAGGAAAAAGGCTCCATAATATTTTAATATTAATGGGACCACATGTTAAGAGATTGGTCAATAAAAACCCAAGATGGGTTATTGCAAAAGTTAAAAAGGAGGTTTAATAATTATTTATAATTTTTTTAAATTCACAAGGAATTTAAATTTTATAAATAATATTTTATTTTGCCAAGGTTATGAATTAAGACAAGGCTCCAAGGTTTATTTAAATTAAAACCTAAGGTTGGTTTGTTTTAATTTATAATATTTAAATTTAAATTTAAATTTAAATATATTATAAATTAAAACCATGCCGACATCGAATTTATTTGAAGCACTGACATGATTGCATAATAAGACAAGGGCATTATATATAATGCCATCAAATACATTAATCACTCACCCTTGCATTTTCGTTGAGCGCATGTGAAAAGGCTTGTGATTCTTAAAGGCTTAACAATTTATGAAAAGTGGAAGCAAAGAACGTGCAGAGTTGTTGAGCACATAGGCCAGTGTGGCTTAGTGGTGTGTTGGCTTGGCAAGATAGAGGAGTTCCCGTGTTTGATTCACTTGAGGTTTGGTTACAAGGACAAAGCGCTCAAAGCGCATTTTGATTATTTTGAAAAATGCTGGTTTGTGAGGTATTTGATGCTGGTTGTACCTTTTTAGGCACGAGAGGGCGTGTGGTCCAACGATGGCTTGGTTGTGGCTAAGGCGTTGGGAAGGAGAATGTTGGGGGATCGAATCCCTCCGAGAGGCAAAGGTAAGTTAATTTTTTATGTTTTAATTTTTGTTAAATAGCCTTAAGGAGAAATAAGGGTTATGCTATGCCCTAGAAAATTGGGAAATTTTTGATGGTTTTATTTTTTTAAGGGTAGCAAATTATATATCGTTGGAAAGTATTTTTCAAGGGATATTTGATTAACTTTCTTAGAGGGAGAAATAAGTTGTGTGTAAAGATATATTTCTAGTTTTGAAAAAAGGGTTCAAAAGTAAATTTGATTTATTCTTTTTCAAAGGGGATTATTTCTTTCATGAGAGGACATGGTGAATTTTATTGAGTAGGAGTGATAAGGTGTTATTGGGATATTATTTTTATTGTTGTGATCTTACTCAAGTCCTCTAACCTCCTTGTGGTTGATAAGAAAATATTTGAAAGTGTGTTGAGTTTGACAGATTTTGTGGACAACTACCTGGCATAAAAAAAAAGGTACGGGCAATCTTCTCCATTGACTTGATTGGATGATTGATTTTTGAAAATATCATTGGAGAGAAAAGGATTGACTATGGTTTCCTTTTTGAAAGTGGTTGGTTTAATGATTCAAAGTTTTCTAGATTAAGAGTTGTGATTAAACCTTATTTTATAAGCATTTTTGTTGAAGCCAATTGGTTATGCAAAGAAATTGAACTTGAGTTAGAAAAGAACATGAGTATCATTGTTATGTGAGATTTGTGGTTGAGCATTGTTGAAAACATTTTGAGTTGGTTGATACATGCTTGGACTAGGGTTTTTGAGAAAGGATTGTTCCTTGAGGTGATTGGTTTTGTAGAGTTGATTGATCCTAGTCAAGTGTTTGTGTGAAGTGGTTGTTCAAGTTCCATGAAATAAACTTTTCTATATTATGATTTGAGTTGAGATTGAGTATAGAACATATTGAGTCTCTAACAATTTTCTCGATGCTTCTATGATATTTATTTGAGTTTAGATTGGGATTTGATGCAAGTCTTTGAGAAGGCTTGTGGACTAATTTTGTGTAAGCTTTTGTGGAATATTGCAATGAAGATTTGAGCAAGTCGTATAGAGGACTTATTGAGAAGATTTGAGTAGGTTCTGAGTGGACCTGTTGAGCAGATTTGGACAAGTTCTATGTGGACCTGTTGAGTAGATTTGGAAAAGTTCTGAGTGAGCTTGTTGAGCAGATTTGGACAGGTTCTGTGTGGACCTATTGAGAATATTTGAGCAGGTTTTGAGTGAACTTATTAAGTATATTTAAGAAGGTTTTGAGTGAACTTATTGATAGAGATTTGGAGGTGACAAAGTATAGAGGACAAAGTCTCAGTGGATAGAGATCTAGTAGCCAGGACAATTGAAGACAGATCTTCTGAGTGAAGAGTCTTTAAGTGGAGAGACATCCACCAGTCAGTGTAGCATAGAGATAGATTCTTCTAGAAGATCACTAGCTAGAGTTGAAGGAGAAAGAGTTATCCTGTGGAAGAGATCCACGAACTTGAGATTTAGGGGATCAACATATCCTTTGGATAGAGGTCCATAAACATTGTAATTGGGAAGGATTCCCAAAATATTATTTGAGAAATATTTAGAAGAAATTTTTTTCTTTGGAGGTAGCCCACATTGGGTGAACCACGTTAAAATGATATCTCTCATGTGTGTGATGCTTTGTGTGATGTTTACTGGTTTATTAATGTTGATGCTACTATTTGGATTAAAAGGGAAATTTTTTTATTATATACTGTTCACCCCCCTCTCAGTATAAGCACATGTTCTTCACAAAATCCTTGTCTGATGGTGAAAATTTAACTTTAAAACCATGTTGTCCATGCCTAGGTATTTAACCTATGCGATTAATTAATCCCATATAAAGGTATTTTGTGGAAAATAATTGGTCGGCCTACTCACCTAATGCCATCTCATTGACCGAATATCTCAACCAATGCCCTTTGATTACTTAGAAAAATCGACAGTGTAGATGAGCTCAAATAAGTAAAGTGATAATATTATGTTGGTTAGCCTCTTCATATGATAGTCACCTCACTTTGCACCTTGGGAAAATGACTCGTCTGACGATGCTCAACAATTCAAAAATTAAGTCATGTTCCCCTAGTCTTTCTTTGTAAACACTTTAATTGGTCATTTTACCCACTATGTATTCATTGGTTTGCCCTTTCACCTACCAATATCTCATTAGTTAATCATATACAATGTTCTTACCAAAGTCATCATTTAACTCATTTCATCGACCGTAATGCCTAAAATAATATCCTTTGTTGGTTATCCCATGCACCCAAGAACATAACTCACCCAATATGACTAATTTTAGTGGCTAGTTCACCCGATGAGTTAATGACCTTGGTTGATGTGCACAATTGATTTCCCGATAAAATTAGTTAGCTGCAAACTCTAAATGATGTGTGCTCAGGATAAATAATGTGGATGGTATTACAAGAGAGATATGAAAGGGGGAGATCATTTGAAGACCAAAGAAGAATGTACAGGGTGCTTGATTTCATAAGTAAACTAATAATAGAAACAATTTTTTCAAACTAGAGACTGCATCAGAAAAAGCCAAAGACAAATATTTTCATTAGAATGTGCACCAAATTTTGACAACTAGTTTGAAAGAAAATCTCTAAAAGTCATCGAGAACATTGGTTTGCATACACAACTCAACCTATCAACCACTCATGAGAGTTTATGAAGTCTTGATGGAAAGTAAAAGAACGATTGGAGACACGATGTGGCTGAAGAGGTGGAAAAAACCTATTGCTCAAGAGCAAAAAAACTATTTGGGCATATTTTAAACTAGAATTCTACAAGTCTATATCAACACACACTCAAATTGTTTAGTCTGTTATAGAGCTACACAATCTAGTAAGGGAAAATCAAGAGACACTAGTGAGAGCGAGGTTTATCAGACACCAAAAAATATATAGAGAAGAACATAAGAACATTAGGATAGCTTTATCTAGCTATGTTAAACACAAAATTCCATAGTTCATAGTGCTAAAGAGAATAGACAAACTCACAAAAGACCCATAATACTTATAGCTCAAAGTAAAAACATCCACCATCAATATTGATAATTTTGTCAAACAGTCTGGAAAAAACAAAAAATTCATGCAAGTGCAACAATGGAAGATAGAAGAACATGTTATTTTTGCCTATGAAAATACAATGGATTTTTATTGATGGAATAAAGTGAAAATAATTGTATTAGGATTTGAGACCTAAATGTGCTTTATTGTTGAAATAAATCTAAAATACTTGTGTTGGGATTGAGACCAAGTTTGTACATCATTATGGAACACTTTGAGTAGTAATTTGAAATACATTGAAATTAATTGTGAAGTGTTTGAAATTAGTATTGTGAAGGAAATTATGCATTATTGTGGTTTATGTTTGAGAGCAAATTTATGAGAAATATAGACCAGTTTTGTGAAGCAAAGTTATATACTAGTTTGATTTGATTTGAAAAGGATTTTGCAAGAGATAGATATTGAATTAGTTGAATGCAATATTTGTGAATGTGAAGTTAAACACATTGGATTTTTTATAATGCATATCATTCTCTATTTTTTCCAGAGGTTAAACGAATTGTAGGTAGAATTGTTTGAATTACCTAGTTGAAGAAAGTATTTTTGAAAGAGATATATGCATTTGTTTTTATGTAATATTTGGAAATATTTGAGCAGCATTGAGGTAGATTTGATAAAGTCTTCTGATAAGGCTTGAAAGCAGATTTGAGAAAGTATTTTGAGAAGGCTTGAAGGTAGATTTGAGTAGAAGGCTTGAAGGTGGATTTGAGCAGAAGGCTTGAAGGTGGAATTGAGCAATTATTTTGAGAATTCTTGAGGTATATTTGAGCAAGTATTTTGAGAAGGCTTGAAGGTAAATTTGAGAAATTCTTGTGAGAAGACTTGAAGCAACTTTGAGGTAGAATTGAGCAAGTCTTGTGAGAAGACTTGGAGCAGCTTTTATGAAGATTTTAAAAATTCTTGTGAGAAGACTTGAAGCAGCTTTGAGGTAGATTTGAGCAAGTCTTGTGAAGACTTGAAAAAACATTGAGATAAATTTATGAGTAGAGTTAGAGCATATTTGAGCTAACCTTATGATGAGGTTGGGTGCATATTTGAGACAGAATTGAGAGTAGGCTTTGGAGTAGACTAGAGCAAAGGGGATAAAGTTATTCTATGGAGAGAGATCCACAAACAATAGTAGAAGGGATAGAGTTGTCCTATGGAGATAGATCCACAAACCAGAGTAGAGGGGATAGAGTTATCCTATAGAGAGAGATCCACAATTTAGAGTAGAGAAGATAGAGTTATCCTATAGAGATATATCCACAAACTAGAGAAAAAGGGATAGAGTTATCCTATGGAGATATATCCACAAATAATATCAAAGGGGATAGAGTTATCCTATGGAGAGAGATCCACAAACTAGAGCAAAAGGTATAGAGTTCTCCTATGGAGAGAGATCCACAAACTAGAGTAGAAGGAATAAAGTTCTCATGTGGAGAGCGATCCACAAATTAGAGCTTTTGGGATTGATATCTCCGTTGGACAGAGGTCCATAAACATTGTAATAGGGAATTTATTCCCAAGATATTTATTGAGAAAATTTAGAAGAAACATTTTCTCCGTGGATGTAGCCCACATTGGGTGAACCATGCTAAATTTGTGTCTCTCATGTGTGTGATGATTTGTGCATTATTTATTTTACTGCATTGATATTATTATTGTTATCATTTGGAAATAAAAGTAAAATTTGGTATTATAATTTTCACCCTTCCCTCTTAGTATAAGCTTGTGTTCTTCAATTGGTATCAGAGTGGGTTCCTTCAAAAAAGTCTAACAGCTTGAAGAAAGATACTACAGGAACATAGATGTCATCTCAAAGTGGATCTTCATCAACCAAGGCTCCATTGTTCGATGGAAACAATTATACTTTTTTATTATAAGGATGAATACTTACTTGATGGCACACGGATATGAGACATGGTAATCTATTGAGGATGGGTTCACACCTACAACTACTCCTTCCACACATAAGTATGGTAAGAAGTTACATGTGAATAATGCCAAGGCTATGAATAGAATCTTAAGTGGATTACGTGAAGTAGAATTTATAGAAGTTATGCACTGCAAATCAGCAAAAGAGATATGGGATAAATTGAACCAAACATATGAAGGAGATAACAAGGTCAAGTTGGAAAAACTATAAAACCACAAGAAAATATTTGAATATTTGAATATGGGAGATGAGGAAGATATTTATAAATACTTACTTCATGTGGATTATGTTTTTAATACCATGCGTGGACTTGGATTCAAAATTGAAGACTCCAGTGTTGCTCAGAAAGTATTAAGATCACTCCCTATAAGGTATGATGCAAAGGTTTCAACTGTAGAATAGACAAGAGATATTGATAAGTTGACTATGAATGAGCTACATGGAATTATCATAGCTTATGAGATAAGGATAGTAAAGGATCCCAATTCTAAGAAAGAGGTATCTTTCAAAGCTTCAAAGAAGATAAAATATGGAAACTAGAATCAAGTGGTGAGTCAAGCAATAATGAAGAAGCTAAGTATGTGAGAAGGAATAAGAAGGACTCAAGAAAGCACAAAGATATGAATACTATAAAATTTTTTAATTGTGGTAATTTTGATCACTATGAATCTAATTGTCCACAAGCCAAAAGTAGCAGCAGTGATGGAAAACATGATCATAAGAAAATGGAAGAAGGAAAATTCAAGCATGAAAAGAAAAATATGTATGGTCAATACAAGCATGAAAATAATTTCTTTCAAAGGCACAAGAAGATTTTTTGATAGTGATGAAATAATCTCAGATAGTGAAGAATAATAGATTTTATTTTTGGCAATAGAAGAGGAAGAAAATGTTCCTGTTGAAGATAAAGTCAAAAAGTATGAAGATGCTCTTGAATACCAAGAAGTAGAGAAATATTTAGAAAATGAAGAGGATGGCATAGTTGATCTAGAATAACTTATCATTGCTCTCATAGATTTGAAAAGAGTTAGAAAGTAGAATTCAAGACTAAAGGCTCAAATTCAATAATATGAGGAAGAAAAAAAAATCTTCTACAAGACCTAACAAACTCAAAGGCTAACGCAAGGAGATTTAAATAGTTCATGGTTGAAAAGTTAGAGGTAAAAGAGTTAGAATATGAAATATTAGAACATGACGTAGTTTCTCTAAGGATGGAAGAGAAATATTCTAAGGAAAATCTACACAGGTTTGGAAAAAATTTCAAAAAATTTGGATAAAATTATCAATGCACAAAGATCTTTATTTATCAAAACAGGACTTGGTTTTGAAGAAGGACAAGAGAAACAAGAATAAGGGTTAATATCAAACTCAAAATAAGAAAAAGTTTCATATTAAGAGAGTGAATAATAAATTAAGACTTATGTGGATAATTTGAAGAATAGAAGCTTCACTAAGAAAGGAAACAATGCACAAACAAGAAACAAGGATCATCACAAAGAAGGCAAAGAAAGGACTAAGATAACATAGGATTAAAGACAATATTTTTCAAAGGACATTGTTTTTCATGTAATAATTTTGGTCACAAGGCTATGCATTGCAAGGTTCATAAAAAATGGAGTATGGTTTCACTAAGATAAACTTCAACTCATTCAAATATGGACATCTCTTTCAAGGGTATTTCTACTCTTGTAATCGCTTTGGTCATAAAGTGATCCACTATAGGATTCATGACAGAAATGATTATGGATTCACTAAGAGGAACTTCAAGATATTTACACCTTCCAAGAACTACAACATTAAGTGTTACAAGTGCAATAATCTTGGGCATAATGCCAAGTGGTGTAGAACAGAGTTTCTAGAACTTAAAGAGTCAAGCAAGAATAGGGACACTCAAAAGGATAAAAAGGGTATGGCTAAAAAAATGTTGAAAAATAAGGTTGAAAACAATGAGCATTGTATGATGGGAGTAGAGATACTCCCACCCCAATATTATTCACCTCAAGGATAGGATGTGGGGAGGGGGCTGAGATAAGAGTCTTATCTTCAGCACCAAATGAGTCCCTTTGCCATTGATATCAAAGAGGAATAGAATTAATGGGGAGAGAATTTAGTTAGGGGAAGTAGCTTCTAATGGGGAGCAACTTCTAAGGGGGAGCAGATTTGGAATCCAGTGGTAGGAAAATGAATTTTTAGAAAGAGTTGTCATCAATGACAAAGGGGCATATTGTTGAAAATTTTGATTATATTATTGTCATTGATGTCAAAGGATTTATGTCATAGGTTGATAACATTGGTTTTCATTGATGTCAAATATATATTGGCATGGAAAAAATATAAGGCTTATAATTTGGTTAAATATGCAAGCCAAATTTCATCCTAATGCAAGGAAATTGATAAAAAATGATAAGGTTACAATATTTATTTTAAATATTATAAGCCAAAGAGGTTTGGGACAAAGCTCTAAGTATTTGGTTAAAAGGTTGAAGACCTGCTTTAAAGACCATGCAGAAAGCAAGTGACTAAGGACAAAATTTTGAAGCCAAAGGTTTAATAATAAAAATTTATTATAATACTTTATATTATAATTTTAAACCCAAGATGGGTTTTGGTGCCAACATTTCCTAAGGTTTTAAATAAAACCTAAAGCACCGACGTCAAGGAAGGAAGGATAAATCCATATTAATATGGATTAAATTATGCACTAAGGTTAGATGGTGTGTTTTTGAATTGCTAGGTGTGTTTTCGAATTGCTATGGTGTGTATTCGAATTGCTTCTTGGTCAATTTTATGCATGTGTGGATTGTGAGAAAATAAAGGACAAAATTTTAATTTTAAAAATATGAGGTTTCATGGTCAAAAAAATAGAGGATCATGGGGATTTAACCTCAACCAAGTGACTGGTCTAGTGGTAGACTGGGCAGCACTAAGGCATAGGGCAGGCAGTAGGTCGTGAGGCCAAAACTCGATGATAATGTATTTTTGCATTTTATTGGCTAAAAGACTTCAACCAAAAGGTTTAAATGTTTTATCATGCATATTTGGTCTTGTGTGGGTGGTTGTCCTAGTGGAAGCCCAAGAAAAACTAGCACATTGGCAATCAGGAGGTTTTGTGATCGATTCCCACCTGCGACAGTTGTGGTAAGCGAAAATAATTTTTTATTAGTGCTAAGGTTGAAATATTAAAGGGCCTAAAGTGTGCTTGATTATTATACATGTTGGAATATGTAATGCAACATTGTGTAAATTATTCTTAGACTAAAATATAAAGTCTAAATAATAATATTTGAATTAGAATATAATTCTATCTTATGTAAAATATTCTCACCTAATTAATAAATAAATTAAGGGTGCTAGGAATATTTAATTTCTTGGGAAATTTTTATTTCCCTTTTCTAGCAAATATTAGAAAGTAACTAATCACTTTCTAATATTTGATAGATGCCACTTATCACATATCTCAAATATTATATTATGATAAAATTAGAAAGTAACTAAAGCACTTTCTAATATTTGATAGATTGTGATAAGATTAGATTGTGATAATATTTAGGGTTGTAGTAGAAAAGATTCTCTTTAAATAGGGGTGTTTTCTACTACATATGATTATATCTTGTCATATTGACTTGTGTTGTAGTTTATGTTGATGCATATTGTTGCATAACATTGAAGTATTCTTGTACTTTTGAATCATTGAGTAATATAGTGAGCTTCATAGTGGATGTTTCCCTTCTTCATTTGAAGTAGGGTTTTACCACTTAATATTGGTGTTGTGGGTTTTCCTCTTTTATGTGTGATTGATATTGTGGAGCATTCTTCAATATTGGGGAGACTTTGCTTGTCTCACAATACGCTATTAAACTTAGAGAGATATAAGGGAAAATAAATAGTTTATTTTTGCCATTGTTTTTAAGGAAATAAAAGGGAAAATTGCAATTTATTTTTGAAGTGTTATTTTGTGGAGTTATAAGGTAATTAGTGGTAAATAAATTTGTGGGTGTTTTTTTGAAAATTTTAAGTGGGAGATAAAAGGTGTATAATGTGTTTTAATTGTTTGTAATATTTCCTTTAATATATAAGGGCTTGGCTCATGATTTGATGTTTTATTGAGAAATCAAGAGAGTTATAAAGCATTGGTTTGGAACAAAATTGTGCACACATTTTGAGAAGGTTTTCCAATATATGAAAAGGTTTTGTGCTAATCCTTTTGAAGTTGTAACATATATTATTTTTGAGATAGGTATTTAAGGGCACATTTTCATAAAGCATTTTGAGGTATGGTGGTTCAACTTTTTATCTAGGTGGTTGTGTTTTGAGAAAGTAATTTTTGAGGTGGAGTTAAAAGGGTTGATTGGTGTACATTGTTGGAAATATTTGCATTAGGGTTTGAGACCTACATGTGCATTATTGTTGAATGAAATTGGAAGCAATTGCATTAGGTTTTGAGACCTACATGTGCATTATTGATGGAAGAAAGTGGAAACAATTGTATTAGGGTTTGAGACCTACATGTGCTTTATTGTTGAAAGAAATCTAAAATACTTGTGTTAGGATTGAGACCAATTTTGTACATAATTGTGGAACACTTTGATCAGTAATTTGAAATACATTGAAAGTAATTGTGAAGTATTTGGGATCAGTCTTGTGAAGGAAATGTATGCATTATTGTGGTTGATGTTTGAGAGCAAATTTACAAGAAAGATAGACCAGTTTTGTGAAGCAAAGTTATATACTAGTTTGATTTGATTTGAAAGGGATTTTGCAAGAGATAGATATTGAATTAGTTGAATGCAATATTTGTGAATGTGAAGAACATATTGGGTTTTTGATAATGCATATCATTATCTATATGTTCCAGAGGTTAAATGAATTCTAGGTAGAAATTGTCTGAATTGCCTAGTTGAAGAAAGTATTTTTGAAAGAGATATAAAGATTTTTTTGTATGCAAGATTTGGAAATATTTGAGTAGGTTTAGTTAGCAGAATTGAGGTAAATTTGAGTGAGTCTTTTGAGAAGGCTTGAAGGTAGATTTGAGCAAGTATTTTGAGAAGGCTTGAAGGCATATTTGAGAAAGTCTTTTGAGAAGGCTTGAAGGTAGATTTGAGAAAGTATTTTGAGAAGGCTTGAAGGTATATTTAATCGAGTCTTTTGATAAGGCTTGAAGGTGGATTTGAGAAAGTCTTGTAAGAATATTTGAAGTAGCTTTGAGTTAGATTTGAGCAAGTCTTGTGAGAAGACTTGGAGTAGCTTTGAGGTAGACTTGAGAAAATCTTGTGAGAAGACTTAAAGTATATTTGAGGTAAATTTGAGTAAGTCTTGTGAAGACTTGAAAAAAAATTGAGATATATTTGTCATAAAAGTTAGAGAAGATTTGTGCTAGCCTTGTGATGAGGTTTGGTGTAGATTTGAGATAGAGTTGAGAGCAAGATATGGATAAGACCAAAGCAAAGGGGATATAATTCTCCTATGGAGAGAGATACACAAACTAGAGTAGAGGGTATAGAGTTCTCCTATGGAGAGAGATCCATAAACCAGAGTATGTGGAATATAGTTCTCATGTGTAGAGAGATCCACAAACCAGAGTAGAGGGGATAGGTTTATCCTGTGGAGAGAGATCCACAAATCAAAGCAAATGGGATAGAGTTCTCTTGTGGAGAGAGATACACAAACCAAAGTAGAGGGGATAGATTTATCCTATGGAGAGAGATACACAAACTAGAGCAAAAGGTATAGAGTTCTCCTATGGAGAGAGATACACAAACTAGATCAGAGAGGCTAAATTTCTCTTGTGGAGAGAGATACACAAAATAAAGCTTTGGGGATTGTTATCTCCTTTGTATAAAGGTCCATAAATATTGTAATAGGGAATTGATTCCTAAGAGATTTATCGAGAAAATTTAGAAGAAATATTTTTCTCCATGGATGTAACCCACATTGGGTGAACCATGTTAAATCTGTGTCTCTCATGTGTGTGATGATTTGTGCATTGTTTATTTTACTGCATTGATATTATTGTTGTTATCATTTTCAAAGAAAAGTAAAATATGGTATTATAATGTTCACCCCCCCCTCTTAATATAATCTTGTGTTCTTCAACAAATTCACCTAATAGTAGGCTAAATGGATAATTCAATAATTGAGATATGGGGAGTGGTATATGAAGAACAAGTCCAAGATAGGGTCCCTTGGATTTGTGAGGGTTGGTATAGTTACACCCAATTTCTAAATGATTTTCTACCATAATTTCATCTCCAATTGTATGGATATTCACCAAATATGATAGGTAAGGGAGTAATTAAATTTCTAAAATAAAAAGTAGTTGATGATGTGTTCTTTATAGAGAATATAACATATATCTAAATTTATGGAGAAAAAGTCCCCCATAAAGTATTGCCAAAGTATTTTCCAACATCTGTAGCATCCCTAGAGATTACAGATAGATAGCAGAAGAAAAAAAATGAGGCTACTTAGAAAGAAGGCAAAGCTCACATGGATAGCCTTCCCTTGCAAGTTGGGCCATTACACTTATAGGGGTCAGCTCAATTTTATGACTGCATTGGAGAAGATGGACTTTTTTTCTTTTGCTAAGATTTATTGGCATCCTTACGACCCTTTTGATAAATACAACATTAATATCAGGTCCTTAGTACTAGTTATAACAACAATCCACCGAGAAGATAAATTTAAAGATAAGATGGTATTAGCTATTTCTAAGGGAGGACCATAAATGAATAAAAAATAATATCCCTATGGCAAGAATATAAGAATAAAAGGGATTGCACGCAAATCAGGAGAGTAGGCCAATATTCAGTTGAATTGAAGGCCATAAGAAAATATTATGTAGAAGAATCTGCCCCCTTAGTTTCACCCATTCTGCTAGAGGAAATTCAATATCCAGTGGTAAAAATGATCAGATAATAGCCTCAAGAAATAAAAATGGTGTTTGAAATAATAGAGCCTGAGGTTCCCCAGTTAGAACTTCCTCCAACGGAGGTGCCTACCATCACCTTCAAAAGACTCATCCCAGAAGGCTCGTATAAGGGGAAACAGATTGTTACATAGTCATTCAAATTAACTCAACAGGAGTTTTCAAAAATGATACGATAAATGGTAGACCCCATAAGAAAGAAATAAGCAGCTACCAATGTACCCCAAGTGAGGCCCAAATTTATAATAATTAATTATGAGTAAATTCAAATTTCCAAAATCTTGCAGAAAGGGATCATGTTAAGCGGAGTATGGGAAGATTTCCTTCGCAATTATGAAGTAATTTCCAATGGTTCAGAGGCCCCACTGAGAGGAAGATATCTAGGATAGAATATCTATCTCAAACTAAGAGCTTCACCCTCATGAGGAAATTAGAATCTTTAGCCTTTGATACCAATGAAGATAAGAAACTTCAAGAGATGCAGGAAGGAAGAGATCCTTGAAAAACAAAATATAGTATGCTAGAAATAACCTCCACTGAACCACAGGTTTTGGGGGAACCATTTATTACACTAGAGTCACAATTCCTATAAAAAACTTAAATCTATGCCAATTTAACTAGTAGGCATATAACTAGTAACTCAAATTGCTCACATTAATTATCAAGAAGACCTAGTGGTTTTGACCAAAAACTACGCTCAAACTTAGGTGGTTGTCACAAGAAGTTTAGAATAGAGGAATCATGATCTATCATTTCAGGTAACGAGAATACAGACTGAGAAGGAACTAATGCAAGATGAGATTCAAAAACTAAAATTTGAAGTTGAACAGCTGCAAGGGATAACACCTCAATAGCCTAAAGGGTCACTTTATAGCACAAAATAAATCAAAAAATATAATAAAGTACTTTTTGAGTACATAAAAGGAGAATTAGAGGCTTTACCATAAATATTTAAAGAACTGAAAGACATGATGTAGTTGACTCAGATCATCAAAAATATGTTGCAAGACACAAAAAGGAGAGCATCAGTATTTTAACCTACATATTTGAAATATAATGAAGAATATAGTCTACTAGGGGACAAACAAGTTCACACTGTAGAAGGGCAAAGCCATAATTACAAAGAATAATTTTAGAAGCTAAATGCCTTCATTCATCTGAATCCCTACTGGGAAAGGACCCTGTAAGTAATATAGATATTAGTCAAGAAAATAGATGACAAGAGTAAAATACAGTGTAACTCGATTGGAGAACTAGCTATAGAATATAATGTAGAAGTCCTTGCCACAATGAAAATAGAAGAATTTAAGTGCACCAATGAAGACACACAAAAATTGGGTCAAGAGCTAAAAGAGTTGACTTTATTAGTCCACAATATTATAGAATTTGCAAATGAAAATTAGTCTATTTTTAAAAAGCATATCAATAAACTGATGATAATTGAATAGGACATAAAGTCAACTGCCACCTTTTCTAATGAAGCATGGAGTCAGATCACTATTCTTCTAGGTTTGGCACCTACAAAGAAAGACAAAATTACAAAAGCTAATTTTTTTAAGATATTTGTCTTTTGAAAATGACTAGGATGTGGGGACCCAAGCCTCAATAACATAGTATCATTTGATCAAATGCAAAGAAAGGTGGTATCATCTCTTGATTTTGGACAAGCTTGGTACAACTATAATTCTTACTAGAAAACACTCTAGAATATATGAGGTTGAAAAGAGCACATGTGGAGTAACCTATGCCAAGACTTTACAACTGAATTTTGGACAATCTAGCTACATAAGGAGCCGAAGCAACCAAGAATCATCATTAAGCATCCATTGTAAAAGTTTGCAAGTAAGGTATACTGTGTGCCCTATTTTAGCTTATCGTATTTTCCCTGTGTTAGTCTACCTCTATCCCCCTCTTATTCTTCCTATTTGTACAAGAATTTGTGAAGGTGAATCTGGCCAGCTGTGATTATTTCCAATGACTAGATTAGAGATTAGAGGATCCCAATTACATCATTATGATTGAGAGTTATGATCTTTTGTTACATTATTTGAATAGAAGTAACCATTATAATGAGTTTCATCGGGTTCTTGAAACTCTACTAGATCTTTATTGTAACTATTCTATGAATTTTAATACAAATCTGGGTCTCATCCTTCTGATGAATTTGTTGTATAAATGTATGTATTGTTTGTTTATATGTTACATGATTTGAACATATGAATAGCACTTTATTTCACTGGTAAATATTTATATCCATTACATGATTCTAATGTATGTAAATAAATTAGTTATCTCTCTCTTTTCAATATTTTCATAAAGAATTAAATTTTTACTATGATTTCCCAATGGAAAAGGTACTGGTTTGCATTCTTGAAGTATTATATTAAGCTTTGTCATCATAAAAACTTGATCCAAATCCATCTGATCTATAAAATCTAAAGGGATAAAGTGTTAATTTTTAATTAGGCTTTTATTAGGGTGTCGAGACCTAAATTAGTATTTTATGAGTTTTCTTTAAACCCCATATAGGTCGAAGCGGAAATTCCACCAGAGATTGCATATTTTTGTGATTCTAAAAATTTTGGTAGCATGACAACCATTATTTTAAGGATATCAAAGTTTTCTACAATGGTTTTTGGTGTCATTGTCGGGGATTGAATCCTTTGTTGTTTTTGTGTGTCATTTACTTGCCATTTTCATAGGGTTTGTCTCCTCATGATAAATTTTAATCCGTAATTGCCATAGTTTTTTGTTTCATTTTTGAGGATAGAATATTGATGATTTAAACCTGAATTATGATATTTTTCACCATACCAACCCACCAACTTAACACCACAATTCTGGCACTGTGGATACCTTCATGTATACTTGAGAGAGTGAGAAAATTTGGAAGTTGAGCAATCTTGGCCTAAGTGAGATTCTATTGCACCAAAGTGCAGACAATTTTGAATGAACCCAAAATAAGAAGAAGAATAATCTAACTTGGGGTATACTAGGAATAGCGGTAAAGAGCTCTTCCAAAAAATTTAAGACATAGAGGTATTTACCCATGCTTGAATAAACCCAGTTTTGAAAAATCAAAATTATAAGGCTAAATTGAAAGATAGTGAGAAAACACTTTAATTAACAAGCAATGTTACTTTGAGTAAGAATTATACCACCATAAATTACCCCTATTAAAAATAACCAATCGAAGAATTCCACCACCCCTGTGATCAATACTTGTATCCATCCTATTAGTACTACCCTTCCATTCAACATGGCTCAGGTAAACCAGAACAATCATAACCAAATTCTTCAATCCTAGAGGGCAAATACGTATAGGCCATTTTAAATGCCCCCTCACCTTCATCAGTTACCCATTAAAGTCCCTAAATACTTACCTAAATTCCTAGGTAACAATATAGTATCAAGAGATGATCACATCAAAAGCTTTATATATGTCCTAAACAACCTTGAAGTTGAGGAAGAAGATGTAGCTCTTATATTGTTTCTCTATAATTTAGAGGAATATGCCATGGATTGGTTCAATAGCCTTCCAATAGGTCACATTTCTGATTTTCAAACAATGGAGGAAGTCTTTCTAAAAAAGTATGACAAAAGGAGAATCAGATAATCATTGTTAACTGGATTAGCTATGATAAAAAAGATGGAATATGAATCAATTAGGGACTTTAGCAAGGGATTAATGGAGGGTAAGAATAGGCCTACATCTAAGGGGGATCCTAATAGAAATTGGAATAAAAATATAGTTTATGATTTGAAAGAAAGATAAATTCAAAAAAATGCACATATAGTGACCATATTTCCATTTTATTGCTCTGCCTATTATGCAACTCATAATCCCTCCTATTGTGGTATCTATTTATCCTTGCATCCCAACATAAATTTCAATAAGAAACTTGGAAGAAAATGAAAAATTAACTCTGAGGAATATATTTAGAAACAAAGACTATTTTTGGAAGGATATGAACATAAAATGTCTGATATCAGATTCAATGAAATCCAATGAGACCAACTTGCAGAAATATAAGTGTTTTAAGGAATTCATACCTTAAACATTAAAAATACAACATATAAGAATGATGAGTTATACATAAATGATACACAAGGGAAACGTTTAGGAGAATAGAAACCATCTAATAAAACATTAAAGGCTAAAAAATAAAAGGCTTATGAAGAGCCAACAATTGAGAATAATAAAATAGGATATGAGGACATTTGTGAGAAATTGAATGAGGAGAAAGACCATGAAATAGAATTGTTAGACCATGAGCCGAAAGATGTAATAAAACTTCAATAAGGACATGATCAAAAAATTATAATACAAAATGAAAATATAACAACCCCTGAATGCATAAAAAATGAACAGTTAAGAAAACTATCAAAGATATTCCTAAGCAAAAATAATTACAGTTATCTGATCCCATTTGTGGTAATGCCCTTCTATGTCCCTCTGAGATACATACCAAATTCAAGAAATAAATGGACCATTAATAATTGTATGCTTAACAGTGTAGCCTCACATAACATCATGAATGATCCAGTAGCTAATATGGTGGGTCTCAATTTTACAAAGAATTATATTCCCATTTACATGATAGATAAAAATAAATATTCAGGTGTTGGAACCATAAAAGAACTATCCGACTTCATAAACAAGTACCCCCAAAAAGAAAGAGCTATAGATGTTGCAGTAGTAGATATGGATTCAATTTTTTCTTTTCTGTTATCTGGGTAGTGGGCTAAGAAATTAGAAAATGCCATCCCACTAGATCAGGTATTTGCTACTATCCTTGTGCAAGGTACAAAAGGGGTTGTTTTAAAAGAACATTTCAATGAAATTTTAGTTGAATCAAAACAGCCATATGATAGCATGAATAGGATCTAAAAATTTACAAAGCAAAGAAGATTGGACTTATGTCCTAAAACACCTAACACTAGATATATATATGAAGTAGATAGATAGGCATAAATTTTTAATTTGGAAAAATCACAGGCAAAAACAGAAGTTAGAATGAGTTGGATCAAATTGAGAAGCAATTATCTTGAAATATTACATAAATTTGAATCTTCTCGTATTACTAAACATGAGGCTCTATTTCTAGGGATCAAGGGAATAATAATTTTAAGTGTTGAATACCTAGAAATCAATGAACATTAGAAATCAATGAACATGAAGAAGAGTATAAATAAGATATATCTGATGAAATTGACAAATTCACAATGTTCCCTAATAAAAAAAATGATGCTTGGTTTTTAAAATATTTCTCAATCATATCAGTTGATAAGATGAAAATCTCAGGAGATGTGATTTTAAATTCATTCCTTTTCAAAATAAATTCTCTAATATGCAATATGATGAAAATAATGAAGGCATCATTGAAAATTTTACAAAAAATGGGCAGCTAGACCAGAAGGGTATCAGGATAAAAGGATAAGCAAGTATGGGGAATATGTTTGATGTCCTATCAAAAGGAGATAAGCAACATTCAAATAAAAATATTCCACTTGGAATCATCAGAAATCAAAAGATATTTTCCAAGACTTTTAGAGAAAAAAAAGGAATTTCGAACTTGTTTGGCATCCAAAGGTTGAAAATATGTTTGATAGAAAAGAAAAATGATAAAAAAAACTTAAAATTATGTGGTTGTTTTTAGGTTTTTATCACGTTCATGTCATATGTCATTCTATCTTGATTATTGTTTAGTTCCTTAGGTGGGAAAGAGTTATAATTTTTGTTTTTAGGTCTTCAGTATCCTATTTATAATTTTAGGTAATTAATGGGAAGTCAAGGCATACCATTCAAGCAAAATTTTTAAAATAATAAGTCTATAGATTATGTGATGATCAACATAGAGGTTGCATTTGTGGAAGCAATATTTTACCTTAGGCTATGCCAAGAAGTTAAAGAATATGTGAATACAGTAAGATCAACCAGAGATTCTAAGGTCCTCAAAAGAACATTTAATCCTCAAAGATCAAACACTTGTCCCAGAAATATCCTATGTTGGGCTTAAAAATACCAAATTATATCATACCCCTAATATTAAAATTAAGTTAAAGATCAAGTATTAGGTGATTATAGGTTGTGATAGTCATTGGAAAAATTAAAAAGTCTCCATGGTCATAAAAGTATTAGGATATAAGTTTACCATATCTAAGTATGCGTTGAAAGTCTAAGTTCACTAAAATGTTTCCTTAAGTTCAAGCAATGATCAATAACCTTCCCCCATGTATTCATGTTCCCTATAGTATAAAGTGTGTCCTTTATGTTGAAGTATTTCCCACTTTTCAAATTATCAAAATCGTAAGGTTATCAAAGTCTAAATGTCTTATTCATTGTGCCTGATAATATTACTATCAATCACTCATTCAACAAAATAAGGAAATATTGCAAAGATGTTTTGTTGTTTTAATTAGTGGTTAATTTGTCTTATTAACTTAGAAAGTTAAACCTGGAAGGGATGGCAACCATTTCTGGAGGAGGTCTAAAAAATTGAAGGAATATCACGATGGCATCGGGTCCGTCACAAATAGTTCATGCTCGTCATGTTTTTTCATCTAAAAATGACTGTAATATAGGATTTCCCAGTGCATGTTGTGAACCGCTTGTTAAAGAACAATGGATGTTTGGAATGATGTGAAGCCAAGCCGGTTCTAGTGGTTCAACCAGACTCAATGGCAGAATATTTGGAATATTTAACCAAGCATGCACTTATTGGTAAATTTTTGGGCATCCAAATTTCTCTCCCCTTTGTGGAGGCTTGGGTCAGGAAGACTTGGAATCCTGAAGGTGATGTGGAGGTGATGTTGAGTGCGAAAAACTATTTTATGGTGGTTTTATCTTGTCTTGCAAACAAAAACAAAGCATTTGAAGGGGGTCCTTATTTCTATAACCAAGAAGAACTCTTTCTTAAACCCTAGCATGTGAGTTTCAACCCCTTAGAGGAGTGGCCATCGCAGGTTACAGTATAGGTTCGGCTTTCGTGGCTCCCATTGGAATTTTGGAGAACTGATATCTTGCATAATATTGCCCTTCTTCTTGGGAAGCTAGTTGGACCATCACAACAGAAAATGGATAAAAAGGTAATCTATTTTTCCCGTATCTGTGTTGAAATTGATTTAAATAATCCCATTCCAGATTCTATTGAAATACAATTTGGATTGACTACATGGGTTCAAAAACTTGACTATGAAGCTCTTCCGTTTCATTGTTGGATTTACCATGAATATGACCCCCTACAAAGAAAATGCCCTAATTTTATCCTGCCTGTGCCTTCAAATATTGGGCCCTCTCATTTTGAAAAAAAATTGTATAAAGGAAAAGCCCCAATAAAGTAAAGGGAATGGGATCAGGAAGGCTTTGTTCCAATAAAATCCCGAAACAAAGGACTAAGGGCAAACAAAGACCATAAGGATAGCCAGCTAGATGCTCTACTCAACCATTTTGAAATATTAAATGATCTTGATCAGTGCATGGAAATACCTGAAACATAACTATCTGATGCAAATATAACAGGGTCAAATCATATGTCTCTTCTTGAGGTGGAACTTAAGGAATCAGATCTAGGGGGTTTAAATGAAGAACAAAGGGCTTTGGATCTGAGTATAAGTGATATGGTTGTATCTAGCTTTAGAAGGGAAACTATTTTGGAATGTGGTACAAATTTATTTATGACCTCTCCTACTCAAGCATTGATGCAATCATCCTTGGACTGCAAAACTTCTACAGTGTTGGGATTGCAACAAAAATTAATTAAAAAAAAAATTGGGATAAGAATAAGAAGGTGGGTCGAAAGAAGGACTAGGATAAAATTAAGTTAATGGGGGAGACTTTGGTAGAGTTAGGCTTGGTTAGAAAATTGGAATCCCATTTTTCTAACCCCCAAAAATGATTATCCTTTCATGGAATGTAAGGGGTTTGAACAACATCCCCAGATAAAAAGTTGTTTGTGATTTGGTTTGTGTACATTCTCTGGATGTGATGTTTATTCAGAAGACTAAATTGGCTACTGATAGTATGTTCAATATTGATCCCAATTTGTGGATAAGGAGGTAATGCCAGTGTATTTGTGCATGTGGATATGCTAGTGGCGTCACTTTTTTATGGGATCCGGTTAAGATATCCCCTCTTACTTGGATTTCTAGTAGATGGTCTATTTCGATGATCAAAAATGATAATGAATCTGGTTAAACCATCCTACTTACAAATGTGTATGCTCCTATTGATTACAATGGTAAAGTGAATTTGTGGGAGCACATTTGCTTTGTGATAAGTTTGGCTCCCCTGTACCCATGGATTTTGGCTGGACACTTTAACTCTATCACTTGTCTAGAGGAGAAACATGGTGGGGTTGACCACCTCAAGCCTTTTTATTTTGTCTTCAGTGCTCATATCCAGGCCCTAAAATTGGTTGACATCAAGACAGATAATGGGATATTTACTTGGCACAATAGAAGGTGTGGAGAAGCTTCCATATCAGAGAGACTGGATAGGTTTCTGATCTCTAGTTATTGGATGGGTAATAATAGAAGTGCTAGTTCTGTGATTCTAGAGGGTAAGGGATCTGATCATTGGCCTATCAAACTCTTTTCTATGAATTTAGGGCTAAATAATAACCCTTACTTTAAGTTTCAACTTATGTGGCTTCGTGATCCTAAGTTTCATGATTTCATGCGAGGCTGGTGGACCACTGGCAAACCTTCTCATGGCATCACTATGTATTCCTTTATGAAGTGACTATAATTTGTTAAGCATAAATTGAAGATATGGAATAGACTAAATTTTTGGAACCTTTCCTTGGCTAAGTTGGCAACTCTTATGAGGGTGGAAGAAGCTTCAAAGAATATTAGAGATCAGGGACTCACGAACGATCTTCTCGTTGAGGAATCTAAGACTGCAAAAGACCTTGCTAAATGGGAACTAAGGGAAGAAATTTTTTGGAAAAAAAAAGCTCAAGTAGATTGGCTTTAGGAAGGGGGTAGGAACATAACCTTATTTTATAACTCAGTTAAGGCTTGTCATAATGGTAACCTGATTACCTCTCTTGTGAATTCTCAGGGTGCACTGCTCTCTTCTTTCAGGGATATTTTAGAAGAGACTAAGAGGTATTTTTCCTCTTTCTTCAAGGAGGACTCCCTCTCAGATGATGAGAATGAAAAGTTTATTCTAAATTGTATTCCATCTATTGTTTCTATAGAGATGAATGAGCACTTTATGGGTCCAATTTCCCTTGAGGAGTTGGAAAATGTTGTATTCAAGATGAAAAAAGGAAAATCCCCAGGCCCATATAGATTCCTGATTGAGTTTTATCAAGAGTTTTTGTATTTAATCAAATTTTATCTTCTTGAGGTGGTGTGTGAGTCGCAAAAGAACAAACATATTCTAAGGGCCCTAAATGTTACCTTTGTGGTGCTTATTACCAAAAAAGAGGGAGCAAATTCCTTGGATATGTTCAAGCATATTTCTCTATGCAATGTTGTGTATAAGATCATCACAAAAATTATTGCTGAGAGGCTAAAGATATGGTTGAGAAAAATCATCTCTGGGGAGCAAGGAGGATTTGTTGTTGGTCGAAAAATCCTGGATGGGGTTGTTATTGCTACAGAAGCTATTAACTCGATGGAAATTTCTAAGGAGAATAATATGTTCATTAAGTTGGACATGGCCAAATATTATGATCGGGTCAGATGGTCCTTTCTTTAGAAAATTCTTACGGCTTTTGGATTTGAGGAGGAATGGATTAGATGGCTGATGAGTTGTGTTTCTTCTTCCTCATTCTCTATTCTTGTTAATAATGAACCATCAAATCTATTTGAGGCCTCAAGGGGATTAAGGCAATGATATCCTTTATCTCCTTATTTGTTTATCATTATGGCGAAAGGGTTGGGAAGATTTCTCAAGTCTCAAGTTAGGCAAGGTCTCATTCAGGTGTGGAAGTGGGATAGTAGTTTGCCACCTCTTTCCCACCTTCAATTTGTTGATGATACTGCTTTTTTGGGATTTGCCACTATCAAGGAAGCTAGGAATATTAGACAGTCTCTTGAAATATATCTTGGTGCTTCTGGATAGTTGATTAATGAGGACAAATCTTCTATTTTCTTCTTTAATACCCCTCCTCTTATTCAAGATATGACTGCTCGTATTCTGTTGGAACTCCCCCTTCATTTATCTTGGTATTCCAATTTCATCTCATCCTCTACTTAGATCTTCTTGGTAGTATATGCTTAATAAATTTAGAAAGAAGGTGAATCATTGGACTTTCAAATGGCTATCCACTGCAGGTAGAGTGTTGCATTTTTTATCTATTGTTCAAGATTTACCCATTTATAGATGTTTTATACAAATAGATCCCTATCATTTCATAAAGGAAATGGAAGCTTTGTCAAGACATTTTTTATGGTTTGGAAAACTTAATCAATATAAATGGAGTTTTGTTAGATGGGATTCTATATGTAGATCGGTGTAATAGGGAGACCTTGGGTTGCAACAGACAACTCTTTCTGTATAGGCTTTAGCTGCAAAACTTTATTGGAGATGGTGTACCTATCAGGATCATATTTGGGCTAAAATATTATATTGTAAATACTTAAGAGGTATTTATAATGTCGATATCCCTAGAGTCAGCTTGGTTGGGAAAGGTTTAGTTATCTGGGACACTCTAAAAAGAGGAGCTAATTTAATCAAGCAGGGTTTGTTTTGGATTTGCAATCAGGGATCAGATGCTTTTTTTTTGGAGGATTATTTTTATGGCCACCCTCCTATCTTGAATCAATATCCTAGGTTATGTTCCCTAAGCATTTATTTCTTGGAAGCGGGTTGGTCTCGTGTGGAGGAATTTTAAAAAAATTAATCTTTTGGAAATATGAAAATGTATAGGTGGAAAGATTCACAAGAATGGCCCGAGGGGGGACTGGCCAAGGATAGAGAGGAGCTTGCTCTTATTCTTATGGGGAGGCCCTGTTCTTCATTGAGGGGTAAAAATATTTTATCTTGGAACCCTGATCCCAAGGGAACCTACTTGATAGCCTATGGTTATCAGGTTCTTGATAAACAAAAGTACGAAAGTCTTCCTATCACATCGTGGGAAAATGTGTGGAACAAATTTGCTTGGGTGAAATGTAACTTCTTTCTTTTGTTGGTAGCTCATAATAAATGCCTCACTTGGGATAACGTGAGGAAGAGGGTATTTTAGGGTCCCTCTTTTTGTGTCCTTTGTAGTAAGAATTAGGATGACTCTTCTCATTTATTTTTCCAATGCTCCTTTACCAGAGACATTTGGCACCATTTGTAGCGTGCTTAGAACCATCCATGTTTTCATGTGCTATCCCTGGTGGAGTTTTGTAGTAGTATAGATAGAACTCTGGACAAGTCCCCCTTACTTAGGGTGGCTTGGAATTTGGGTCCTTCTTGCATCATCTGGAATATTTGGCTTGAATGAAAACATCGCATCTTTCAGGGTAGTCATTTGGCTATTCAATAGATTTGGCAAATGATCCTATGTATGGTTCAAGAAACCATCCATAGAAAATGTGATGTGGGTCCTCTTTTGGATTATAGGGAGGAGAAGGTACAATAGGCCCTTGGTCTCTTTAGGGATGGTGTGAAATCTTCTAGCCCTAGAAGGGTTCCTTAGCTCAACAAGAAGGTTAGGAGAGATGGTATGTGGAGGCCACCCCCTCGAGGAGTTTTAAAAATTAATACTGATGGATCATCCAAGGGTAATCCTGGACATGCTGGCATTGGCGGTGTTGGGAGAGATTCTATTTGTGGTTTCAATTTTTTCTTTTCCATTTATAAAGGTGGTCACTCCAACAATTTTATGGAAGCTCTTGCAATTCTTGAGGCCTTGTAGAGGGGGTTTTCTCTTGGCTGGTGTAGGATTATGTACAAGTTTGACTATCAAATTGTGGTTAATATTTTAAACAGTAAAAGGATGGAGGAATTTAATTGGTAGTTGGTCCCTGTAGTCATTCAGACTCTCAGAATGAGTGAAGAGTTTGAATTTATATCCTTTGTGCACATTCCAAGGGAATGGAATGTGGTTGCTAATTACCTGGCCAAAAGGTCTTCTGAGCTGTTGGATGCTTGGATTATCGATCACTGGGAGATTCTCCCGTCTGGGGACTCTCAACGCCTATGGTATTTGATCCATAAGGATTTTTGAGACTTAATGTGGTTTGTTCTTGTTGTCTTCTTCAGGTGTCAATCTAGTCTAGTGGTTTTAGCCTATTTGGTTGTTTATTTGAGTCTTGGTTGGAAGCTCAGTTGTACTCTATAATCCAGACTTTTTTATCAATAAATTTTTACCCCTTTATTTAAAAACAAATAAGGAAATAATGTTATCCTAGTTGATGCCTCCTTTATCCATATTTCCTAACCACACATAGGTCCATAGACTATCACATCTAATAAAAATAACCATCGCTTATTATTTCCACCTAAATAATTATATCGACTATGTTACCCGACGTCCCTCCACCTTCGCCTGATAGCCTATTTACCCTTTTCTCATTGTGCACACCTATAGTTGAAAATGGCTAAGTCATCCAAAGATACTTTTCTCATCGTATATCCTAGATGATGGCTCCCCTCATTCATATGACCACTTATCTTTGTCAAATATTTTGGCCAATGGTCAATATTCTTATGCACCTAAGTCAAAAGCCTTATCTTATGGTGGAAATTTAACTTTAAAACCATGTTATCCACGCTTAGGTCTTTAAGGGTTTAACCTACGTAATTAATACATCCCCTTTTTGATATCATGTTAAGTCTTCCCATCTAAATATATTTTGTGGAAAATAATTGATCGGCCCACTCACCCAATGCCACTCATTGGTCGAATGTCTCAACCAATGCCCTTTGATCACTTAGAAAATTTTATGGTATGGATGATCTCAAATAAACAAAGTGATAATCTTCTATTGGTACACATATTCATCTGATAGTCACCTCACTTTGCACCTTGGTAGGATGAATCATCTGAAGATACCTGATAATTTGAAAATTAAGTCATGTTCCCTAGTATTTCTTTGTAAACCCTTTAATTGGTTGTTTTACCTGTGTGTATTTTATTGGTCCACCCTTTCACCTACCAATATCTCATTAGATAATCATAAATAGTATTCTTACCAAAGTCATTATTTAACTCATGTTTTTGATCGTAACGCCCAAAATAATACCCTTTGTTGGCCATCCCACTCAACCAAGTGCATAACTCACTTGATATGACCAAGTTTAGTAGCTAGTTCACCCTATGAGTTAATGAACTTGGTTGATGTGCACAATTGATCGCCCGATAAAAGAAAATAGTTGCAAACATTAAATTATGCATGCTCGAGATCAACGATGTGAATTGTCTCACAAGAGAGAGATGAATGATCAAGATCATTTGAAGACCAAAGCAAAATGTACAAGGCATCTTATTTCATAAGTAAACTGATAATAGATTTTTTTTTTCAAACTAGCACTTGCATTAGAAAAATCCAAAGATGAATATTTTCATTAAAATTTGCACCAAATTCTGACAACCACTTTGAAATAAAATCTCTAAAAGTGATGGGGCACATTGGTTCATATACACAACTCAACCTGTCAACCAATCATGATATTTGATGAAGTCTTGATGGAAAGTAAAGAATGATTAGAGGCACAATGTGTCCGAAGAGGTGGCAAAAATCTATTACTCAAAAGCAAACAAACCAGTTGGGTGTATTTTAAATTGGCATATCATAATTCTATATCAACACACTCTCAAATTGTTTAGTCTATTACATAGTTGCATGATATAGTAAGGTAAAATCAAGAGACACGAGTGAGAGCAAGGTTTTTTAGACACCAAAAAATATATAGAGAAGCATAGAATAACGTTAAAATGACTCTCCAGCTCTATTAAGCATGAAATTCCACAATCCGTAGTGTTAAAGAGAATAGACAAACTCACAAATGACCTACCATTGATAGGGATTAATATTATATTCTATAATATTATCCCTTTTTCACATGGATCATGATGTATTGCATTTAATACTCACACGGATCATGTGTATTAAATGCTAACTTGTAAAGGCAAACATACCTATAAATATGTTTTTGATTAATGCAATTAATAGTTTTCATTTATACCATTTCGTGTTGTCTCTTAAGAGTGTTTCCCACATCATTGGTATCATAGCAAGGTGTAAGGGTCCGGAGAGTATCCTCTTCCTGAGACCAAATTGATTCACAAAGGAATGAGAAAACCAACCCATGGATATTGAGTCATGAACATTATTTTCCTACTAAGAACACTTCAAGCACTTCTTTTAGAAAGCTCTCAGTTAGGGTCCCTCTGATTTTGACCCTCATATAGCTAGGGTTGCTTTGACTCCCGACCCTTAACTTTAGATCTAAAAAATTGCTTTGGATTTGTCTACCATCTTACTGGTCTCTTATAGTCAACAACTTTCACATGAATGATTTGTTTTGTTAGTGCCTATATAGATGAACTCCATGATCATTGGTAGCCATTAAATCCTTCTACAAAAATATTTTTATAGGTTTTGTATTTCACTGCGTTAACCCTATGCATCCAGACCTCAGTGATACATCTTCTTTGATGTTATTTCTCTATTTTTGACTATGTCATTTCACCATTAATGATATACATGTGTCATTTCTCCACCAATGATCTACATCTATTCTACGTCATTTAGTGTCATTCTACTGTTCATCACCATTGATGTTAATCATCCACATCATGCAACCACCGTCGACATGAATCTTCCACATCATGCAGCCATTGAGCGCCACCACATAACCTATTTTTGAAATGGTTTTCAAGATAAAATCCATCTCCTCAACTATTTTTTATATCGACTTAGCAAGTAGCTATCCTTTTTGGTGTGGTTCTAGATATTTCCAACACCTTTTGCAACTTACGACATAGGACAACAAGTTTTCAACAGAGTAAAATCAATTTTATAAACAAAAATTAACTTTTTGATGGAAATAATTTGTCAGTGTCATCTTGGAATCATCAAAAAAGAAGCAACATAGTCATGGGACAAACGCAAATCATGATTTGTTCCACATTGGCCACAACACATGAGCCATAGGATTTTTTCATGCCAAAACTTCCTAGTAAGGTAGCCAACTTACATTGGCTACCCTCCCCCACTCATTGGCCATCCACCATTCCCCATGTCGTCTTTTTGTCCATTGATTTTTCCATTGTCTAATCAATATTCTGCCATCCCCTAACTTTTGGTCTACTATCTCATTCATTTTCATTCCTCATGCATGGTCTGATTGTCATTAACTGTACCCATTGGTTGGTTGTTGGTTGTTATGCATCTCATTCATTTTTGTACCCTATGCATTGTTTGACTATTGTGCACTGTATCTATTGGTTGATTATTGGATCGGTATGACCATTGATGGATTATTGGATGTTGTGCATTGTGACCATTGGTGGGTGGTTGACTATTGTACATCGTGACCATTGGTTGACTGATCAATTGGCTCATTGTGATCATTGGTGAAATATTGCTTATTATGCATTGTGACCATTGGTGGGTGATTGGTTGTTGGGCATCGTGATCGTTGGATCACTATTGACTATTGTAAATTGTGATTGTTTGTTGCCTATTATGCCTTGTGTTGGGTCCATATTTTGTATGTTGACCATTAGCCGTTAAGTCTCATAAATTTTAAAATCAAATTTCTTGTTCGGATCACTATTGACTATTGTAAATTGTGATTGTTTGTTGCCTATTATGCCTTGTGTTGGGTCCATATTCTGTATGTTGACCATTAGCCATTAAGTCCCATAAATTTTAAAATCAAATTCCTTGTTCTAATCAAAGAGGGAGGAGCCATTAAAATTTAACCACAAATGTTTTCCACATATTCTCATTTCCCACCTAAACTGGTGCCTAATAAACATTTGACCACTCCTAGTAAACCCATGGCTACCAATATGACCATTTTTGAAAAATTGGCTGAAATCACTGCAGACCAAAATGAAAAAAATGTTAAAATTACTACCATGTTGCAAAACCTTCAATGTTCCTCCCATCCTCCTCATCCAATATGTGAAGTAAAAATATATGAAGGCTCCTAAGATCCTGAGGTACTCAATAGCTAGATCCATGACATGGAAACTTGGTTTGAATATACTCATACTCCTGATGATGAAAATGTTCCATTCACAAAGCTCAAAATTTCCAACATTTCCAAAGTTCTCATTGCCAATCACCACAATCCAATTTGTACATGGGAGGATATGGTACAAGTTTTGAAGGTCTCATTTTATCCATAAAATTATGAGGACTTACTAAATAAATTGTTACGTCTTCTTCAAGGCAAGACAAAATCTATACAATATTTTATTCATCATTTCAACCACCTTCGAGTCTTACTTGGCATTTCAAATTCTAATGTTGTCTTGATTGCAAAGTTTAAAAGTGGTCTTCTCGCACACTTGTATAGGGATATCAAATATACTACTTGCACAAAATTGGGCAATGCATTCAAACATGCACAACTAGTTGAGGAGAAGTTCATGGCACAATGATGGGAGCCTCGCTACTCTTCTAGTGGTTCGATAGAATATGTGTAGAAGCATCAACAAGGATGAAAGAGACATTCCCACTTTTCTTCTTTTGTTACTCCCACTTATTACTCATACCCTGATCCTAAAAATTCATTTTCTTCTTCATCTTCTTCTTCATTCTCTCATGTTTCCACTAAAAAATTTTGTAACTATTGTAAGAGTCAAGGGCATGACAAAAATCAATGTCCACAATTGCAAAAGAAGAATATTTTTGTACAGTCTGATGAGGGCACTTGTGATAACCCCATCAAGACTACCAAAGAAGAAGAAATTTAAGAGGAGTTTAGAGGGAAACTAAATAATTGAACACTCATGAATCAGCATTCCAAAGTAGGTGATCGTGACCAATTGTTTGTCACTCGTGCTCACTTGCTCCATAACTTTATAGTGGATTGTAAAATTGACAATGGCTCATAAAATAATCTGATTGCATAGTCCATTGTCGATAGGCTCAAGCTCCCTACATCCAAGCATTCTCACCCCTATTCTTTTAGGTGGAAGGATAGCACAAAAACATCTAAAATTACACACATGTGCAACATTACATTTGCATTTGGTCCCAATTATCGGGATAAGGTCATGTGTGATGTCACACCCATGGATTGTTGTGGATTACTTTTGGGTAAACCTTACCAATATGATAGGTGTACCATATATGATGCCTATAATAATACATATACTTTGTAGCATGAGAACAAATATTTTCTTGTCTATAGTGTTCCACCCACTACACATTGGGCTTGCACTAATTTGCATCAGGCATGACCCATTGCTTTAATTTTTAGCACACCACAACAAAAGGATGCCCAACCAAGAGCACTTTTGTCTACTTCACATCACATTCATTGGGCTTATATTCTTGTTGTATGTATGGTTGTTCTTGTTGTACCTATGGTTTTTCTTGTTGTACCAATAGTTCTTCTTGTTACATTAGTAGTTGTTCTTATTGTACCAGTAGTTCCTATTGCACCAGTTGTTGTTCCTATTGTACTAGTAGATCTTGTTGCACCAGTAGTTGTTCCTATTATACTAGTAGTTCTTATTGCACCGATATTTATTCTTGTTTCCCCAATAGTTGTTCCTATTGCACCAACACCTGCTCCTATTGCACAAACATCTCTTATTATTTATCATGCTCCATTCCAATTGTAGCTCCACCTACAGTTCCTCATTTGGTTCACACCACTCTGCATCCCACCTACTTCATATTGTAGTACTTTTAGAATTTTATGGCATGTTAGAAAATTCCATTCATACACACTCATCCTCTTCATATTGGTAATCCATATTACATCTACATGAAGCCTCATTATGGAGCATCCCCATAGCCTTCAAATTTCTCCCCAGATTCCTTCCCCTTTTTTAGCGCATTGGAGTCCAATGATTCTGTGGTGGGGAGGAATGATAGGGATTAATATTATATTCTATAATATTATCCCTTTTCACATGGATCATGATGTATTGCATTTAATACTCACATGGATCGTGCATATTAAATGTTGACTTGTAAAGGCATACATACCTATAAATATATTTTTGATTAATGTAATTAACAATTTTGATTTTTATCATTTTATGATGTCTCTTAAGAGTGTTTTCCACATCATCCACACTTACAGCTTAAAGGAAAATCATCCACCATTGATACTTATGATTTTGTCAAAAAATCTAGACAAAATAGAGAAATCATGCAAGTGCAACAATGGAATATAGAAGAACATGTTATTTTTACATACAAAAATAGAAAGAATGCTTATAGCCAACATCAATGGCTATTGATGGGCCTGTACGATAAAGACTATAGAGAAAAATATAGCAGAAGCCCTTACTTTAACCCATGGAGTTGTAATGCGGCTAAGCTAATATGTCCAAAATTTTACTCTTTTGACCTCCTATCATGGTTGGTGGTATAACATGACCTAGACTATCGAACGATCAAGAATTCAAGTAGGCATGCCATCTTTAGCATCACTGAAAAGTGGATTACAAAACTCTTAATATACTTACGATCCTTTTGACACCTACAACATTAATATCAGGCCCTTATTATCAGCTGCAATAGTAATCCACTGAGAAGATAAATTTGAAGATAAGTTATTATTAGCCATTTCTAAGGGCGGACCAAAAATTAATATCCCTATGGAAATAATATAAGAATAAAAGGGATTGCATGCAAATTTGGAGAGTAGGCCAAAATTCAGTTGAATTGAAAGCCTTAATAAAATATTTTTTATAAGTATTTACTCCCTTAGTTTCACCCATTCTACCAGAGGAAATTCAAGATCCATTTGTCAAAATGATCAGATAAGATCCTCAAGAAATAAAAATAATGCAAGAAATAATAGAGCCTAAGGTTCCCTAGTTAGAACTTTCTCCAATAGAGGTACCTACCATCAACTTAAAAAGCCCCATCCCAGAAGGCTCAGATAAGGGGAAACATATTGTTACATATACAATAGAAATAAATCAGTAAGAGTTTTCAAAAACTATACAACAAAAGGTGGACCTTAGAATAAAATAGCAAGTAGCTTCCAACATACCCCAAGTGAGGCCTAGATAGATAATAATTAATTATGAAGAAATTCAAGTAGTTGCAAGGATAAGGTTGCATATTAAGTCTTCAAGGAAGTGCAAAAGATAGTTTCTATAGACTCCAAATTTTCTCACCCCTTTCATTCAGGCTAATGGATCCATGCTTGAAAGGGAGAGGGAAAATAAAGGGCCTATACCTCAGATGAGAAGCACTTGTGTTATACTCTCTTTGGTATTTGTCAATAAATTATTGGTGGGTTCACCAGGAAACACTTTGTGACGGTTTCCATGTCTATGTAGTGGGAGATTTTGATGAGTTATTTGATTGAGATACACCTAAATTTTAGGTCAAATGAAACTATTTTTATACTATATGCATTTATGATTTCATGAAAGCAACACACAATTAACTAGAAAGCCTTTTAAAGTTAACTATAATGCAATGATCCTTATGAATGTTGAAAGTAAAAAGATAAAATCTATGTTATCATATGCATATGTATTTTTTTTTGTTTTATCTTTTAGATAATGAAATTGATACAAACTGATGCAACTAATATAAATAACTATGTATTTTATATTTTCTTTTTCAAATAGTAAAAAATACTACAAACTAATGCAATTAGCTATATTTTTTTATCTTTTATTTTATTTTCAGATGATTATATGCATAAACAAAATTAGAATTGAATAGGAAAAAATAGAAACAAGAAATAAGCTAGATTCTATTGCACTTACCTGATCCCAATGTTTGATGCAGAAGAACACACATCCTACATAACGAATATACATACTTTAGAATGAATACACATCCTACAATGAATACACGTCCTATCAACTAGCTCATGAATTCGTGCCTTTGGGATATCTACAAGGACTTTTCTACATGAAATGCTTAAAGTTGGGAATTAGGGTTTGGGGATCTACCTAAGTCACTGTATATTCAATATTTAAGGTGTAGCAGTCAGATCCCTAGGTCTTTTAAATAACCTTATTTTATAAAAGTGATTAACCAAAACACATGTAAAGCTAAACATAAATTGAATATATAGCTGAAATATGGGAATGACTAAGGCATTTTAAATGCACAATGATCTAAGATGAATATGAATATGTCATTTATGCATCTAACTATAAGTTTTTACCCCTAGACTTGTAATTCTACAAATTTATGATCTAGCATGAATATGCACCTCGCGTATTTGATGCATGTCAGGATGTGAAATCACGAAATCCCAAGAAAAAAAAGAAAATTATATAAATTACAATTTTTTGAAGGATTTAAGAGGTAATACGATAAATTTACAGTATTTTTGGTAGTAGACAGTGTCAGTAGAAGCTCAAATATTGGTAGAGAAGTGGTAGATCTAACATCAAGAATGTCCTTCCCTACAAAGCATATCAAACCTACAATAAAATGTTAAATCTATTCTCCTTAGATCAGAAAATAATATTACCTTAATCTCTTCTCTCCTTCACTTGCCATCCAATATTATTATGAGTGTTGAATATTCATTTTAATGGCTTCATAGATCACCAAATAAGTTGGTGGTTGCAAGATGTGGGAGACTGAAGCAGATCAGATTGGGCCAATTTGGAGTTTCTCAAAATTTGGTGAATTTGCATCCTAGCCGTTAGGACACAAATTCGTCAGGATTGAACTGTTGGCCAGTAACATATGGAATTTTAATGGTCATTTTTGGTGGAAAGCGGATCTCCATATTCCATGAATATGCATTCTAGATGCTAGAAATCACAAAAAAGAGGAAAACATGCCAAACTAGTTGGCACGTGTGGGGGGAGGTTACAATTTGAAAATGGAGGGGAAAATACACATGTAGGAGAGAGGGAATTTGACATGGGTCAAATTTCCTTGTCTACATTTTGCCCCCTCTTTGGTGTATTTATGAAAAAATGCATCAAATAAGTTGTAGACAACTTTCAATCATAAACATATGTTGAAAATTTTGAGTAATTATGTTGTTATTGATGTCAAGTACTTGACGAAAGTTAAAGTTCATAATGGTGCAAGGAATTTGGCAAAAAGAAATGGTTATAATATTTTATATTATAAGTCAAAGTGTTTGGTTTAAAAGTTGTGCTATGGGCTCAAGAATTTAAGGGTTTAAATTATTTAATATTTAAATAATTTAAATTAAATATTTAAATAATTTAAATTTAAATATTTAAATAGCCTAACTAAAAGTTTAAGTTTAACATTTATAAAAATAATAATAAGCTTTTTCAAAGCTTCAAGCTCCTACCCGTCGACGTGTAAAGAATTTTGGAAATGCATATTTAAGAGGACCAAAAATTTCATTTATCCCCAATGTCTAAGTGATAGTGCAATCGATTCGATTTCGGGAGTAGAGAAGAGTGCTAAGTATTTCATTCGATCGGTGAAGGAAGTCAATAAGTAAAGTGACAGTGGAAGACTTTTCATGTGGGTGGCTAGCCCAACTGGTCATGAGGCTAGTGCTAGAGCGTTTGTGGAAGGAATATCTCGTGTTTGAATCCCACAGATTCTTTTTGTAGAGTAAGACAAAGTGAAACATGTTTTTAGTGGAGAGAAGGTATAAGATAAAGTGTGGGCAAGATTATTTCTGAGTGGGTGGCTAGCCCAGCTGGTCACTAGGCTAGTGCTAAGGCACTAGTAGAAAGAGAGTCATGGGTTCAAACCTCGTGATCACTATTTTGCTAGGTAGAAATGACAGGTTGTTTGTGTGAGCATGTTTGCAAGCAGAGAAGGAGATAATTAATTTTTCCAAGGTATGAGGGTTTAATTTTTATTATAAAAGTTTAAAAGGTTATGTGGTATAGAATAGATAAGGAATTGTAAGGTTTTGTTAGGTTATGATTTTTGAATTCAAATATTGGAGTTATAAGGTGTATAAAAGGAAAATTATTTTGTAATATTATTTTTGATATGTTTAATGCTATGTTGAGGGTATTGGAGTAATAAGGTGTAAAGGGTGATATTATTATTTACAACTTTTTGAAGGGAATGTACTAAGAGAAATTGTGTGGGTTAATGCATGGTCACTGAGAAAAATAAAAGAGTTATTTTCAGAAATTTGTGAGCATCTTATTGAATAAAATTAATAAGGATAAATTTGTGACATCTAACCATTGAGATAGTCAAAGATATTGAGTGTGATTGAGATAGGTTTTGTGGTCTACTCTTCATCAAACAAAAGGTATGGGCACATCTTCCTTGTGAGTGATTGTTGGATGTTGTGAATGCTAAGTTGGAGAGAAAAGGGTTGTTTGATAAGCATTGTTGAGTTTGATTGTTAAAGGTTTTTCTAGAATAAAGTTTGATGATATAAACCTTTTTTGATAAGCATTGTTGGAAATATTGAGTGAACCTTCATTTGCATGATTAAGGGTTTGTGCAAGATCATGAGTATCATTGTTATGTGAAGTTGAGAACTATCTTGAAACTAGGGTTTGTACAAGATCATGAGTATCATTGTTATGTGAGATTGTTTGATAAGTATTGTTGGAAATACTTGAGTGAGTGTTCATATGCTTGGACTAGGGTTTGTAAGCAAGAAGTGTTTCATTGAGTGATTGATTGAGTGGAGTTGATTGAGCCTATTCAAGTGGAAGTGTTGAATAGATAATTCAAGTTTTGTGAACCAATTTTTTTGTTAGGATCTCATCCTAACCCTTAATGTAATAACTTCCTTGATGTAATAATTCCTAGTGAACGTGGGTAGTACCCATGATTAATATTTTGTAATGTTCTAAGTTTTAGCTTAGGTAGTGCCTATGACAAATGGCACCCTTTTCTATGTAACATATGGTAGATAGGTTAGGTAAGGTGGCATTGTGCATGTAATTCGTGTGGCATTATGCATGTAATTCAAGTGGCATTGTTCATGTAATTCAAAGTGGCACTATGCATGTAATTCGGGTGGCATTATGCATGTAATCCAGGTGGCATTTTACATGTAAGCCAACCTTGGAAGGAAACTCTTTAAATACCTAAAAAGGCACCAATGTAATCATTTTTTTGCAAATTAATGAAGTGTTGAAGGAGGTTGCGCCCTCGAAGAGTCCTGTGATTCTATCTATTGTGAGATTTTTCCTTTTAAGTAAATTTTTTTACCATATGCATTTAATTCTGAATACTGTTATAATGTTTCTGTGAGTTTATTTCCAAGCAAATGTGTGAGAGTGTGTTTATTTGAGTTGAGAGTGTGTTGTTTAGTATAATTTATAGCAGGATCTTAACAAGTGGTATCAGAGCACTTTCCAGGGCCAAGTTCTACTGTAACTACAATGATTCTTACCATCCAATATGCCAATTAGGTATAAATTCTGTGTGTTTTTTTCATTCCTATTTTTCTTTATTAAAAAAATTCAAAAAATACAATGCATTTTTTTTCCCAGACAAAAAAAAAAATCTTTTTAGTTGAGTAGGTAGAAACCCTGTGCCGAGGGTTTTAAAATATTGTGAAGGATCTGTCATTATTGGCTAAGCTAGATAGCCCATAAAGCGTCTAGTGAAGTGAGGGGCGATCAGGCTCCAATACCCAGGCCTTCGATAGAACTCGCACACGGACTTGAGCTCCCACGTATCTTTGGGTATATCGGGAGACCATCTAGGTTTAAACAAACTTTTAGCCATTAGGAAGATTTTTGGCCTTGTATTACTCATAGTCTATGGGACACAACATCCTGGATGATTACCCTCTCGTATTGTCAGAGAGGCAGGTAGTGTGCTTAAGGGTATGTGTGGAATTCTCCTTGAGTAGTGGCCTGAAATATTGGTCTAAGCACTATTTTTCGTCACTGTCGGTATATTAGAGGGCCTATGGGTGGTACATACTCCTCTACCTAGCATTCCTTGGTTCTGTTAAAACTTCAATATGTAAAAAATGCAAAAAAAAAAACCAAACCTCCCTATTCGTAAACCTGCATTTCAAATCCCCAAAAGTGAGCATATGAGAAAGGAGTCCTCTACTAAAAAAATAATAGAAAGGACATGCATTCAGGATAGACCATGAGGGTGACACTTAAGTTGAAATTCTGGAGAATAACAGTCAAATTTACAGTGGTAGTCACAGTCAGGTCAGTCAGGTTCGAGAGGTCAGCACAGTCAGGGCAAAATTTACAGTTTTTAGGGTCAGAACAGAATTGTCATAATAGTCACCTGCAAAATACAGAGAATCTTGGGGCTAGTGAGGTCAGTAGTGTTTGAGAAACTATTAGGACTAGGCCAACTAGTGAGAGCATGACACGAGGCCAGTTATAGATAGTGCTCTAGTACCCAACTTTTGCTCTTTAGATCAAAATCAAAAACTGTAAACACCGTTAGACTCAGCAAAAAAAAAAAATTGGGGTGCCAAAAAGTAGTGTTGAGAGATATAGCTCATTGTGACCACCTCTTGAGTTGATCGTTTGATATATAGCACCCAAGAAAATTTTTGGGCACTTACTAAAAATAGTAAGTCCTAAAAACTCAATTCTATTTTTAGTGACTGGTTACAAAAGGTTTCAAAATGGCCCAAGGTACCCGTGGACATCAAAAAGAACTAGACCACTTGGAATCCTTAACAAAATCCATTGAGAACTTGCACTTGGCTTTTCACTCCATAAGGGAAGAAGTCCAAGGTCTTCGCCTAGAGCATGAGGCCACCAGTAACCACTTAGAAGAAGCATTGACATAAGTAGATAGTAAACTAAAAAGAGGACCACCCAAAATAGAACACCAAGCTGAGGGTTCTGCAAGGAATCATGACCATGATCCATCCTTTAGAATACCCAAATTAGAATTTCCCAAATTTTGTGGGAAGGATGTTGATGGGTGGCTATGTAGGGTTGATCAATTCTTTAGACTTCGTAATGTCCCCATATTTCATCGAGTCCAGATGGCTTCCTTTAACTTGGAATCTGAGGCTCTACACTAGTTTCAATGGTTACGTATTGCTAACCCAAATCTCTCTTGGGAGAATTTTGAATCCCAACTACTCACTCGATTTGGTCCTAGTGAGTATGAGGACTTTACAAGGGCCTTGACCAAACTACAACAAATAGGGTCAGTCCACGAATACCAAGCTCAATTTGAAAAATTGGCCAATAAGACAAGAGGATTGAATTAAGGGTTCTTCCAGAGTTGTTATATCAGTTGGTTGAAGGTCGAATTCCAAGCGGAAGTAAGAATGTTGAAACCACAAACTATGATGGAAGCTGTCAGTTTGGCCCTTTTGGACAAATCTAAACTCTCTGACCAAAGGTGCCCATCAAAGTTTCCTCAAAATAGACCTTCATTTCCTCCTCTATCCCAACACCCAGTTGATAATAAACCTGTTGCACCCAAGCGCCTAACCACAAAAGAGATGGATGCATGTCATACCCAAGGATTATGCTATAATTATGATGAAAAGTTTTTTAAAGGGCATAAGTGTGCACACAAAAAATTGTTCTTGATAGATGTTGAAGAACCTGATAACTCTGACCAGAGTGATGAGGATGAGGACCCTCCAAAAACACCTTCTCTATAATAAGAAGTGAAATAGGAACCTGAGACAACAATTACAGTCCATGCTCTTTCAGGCATTACTACACAAACCATGAAGGTTGCAGGATTTTTCAAGGGCCAAAATCTTTCCATCCTTATGGATTCGGGAAGCACGCACAACTTCATTGACCCTAGAGTTGCTCAACAGGAAAATTGCTATATCCACACTTGTAATTCCTTTGAGGTCATGGTAGCCAATGGAGGAACCTTACCTTGTAAAGGAAAATGTTGCAATGTTAAAATCAAGATAGGGGACTATGAACTCAAGCAGCACATGTTTACCCTCTAGTTTGGTGGATGTGATATTGATTTTGGATCTCAATGGTTGAGTACATTGGGCACTATCAGTTGGAACTTTGTTGAACTTTGGATGTAGTTCTCCCAAAACGGACAAACACACATCATCAAGGGCTCCCCAGCAGGAACACCTCAAATTATTAGTTCAAATGGCATGGAGAAATTGCTAAATAAATCATCATGTGGGGTCATTGCACAACTATTCTCCATCCAACCATCCACCTCTCAAATGGGTGAAACCCCATCAGACCTGCAACAGATTCTCCACAAACATGAGGCCATCTTTTCGGAACCAACTACACTACCACCGCATCACTCTCATGACCATACCATTCTATTATTTCTGGATAGTGCACCTCCCAATATCATACCATACAGGTACCCTCATGCCATGAAGTCGAAGATTGAGAAAATGATACAAGAATTACTCAAGGCGGGTATCATTCGACCTAGTACTAGTCCCTACTCTGCACCAGTCTTACTGGTCCTTGCGACTATGTATTGACTACCGAGAACTCAACAAGATAACTATCAAGGATAAATTTCCTATCCTTGTGGTTGATGAATTACTAGATGAATTACATGGGACCATGTACTTCACCAAGCTAGACCTTCACTCTGGGTACCATCAGATCCGGCTCAGGGATGAAGATATTCCTAAAACTACTTTTTGCACTCATGAAGGTCATTATGAATTCTTGGTAATGCCATTTGGTCTCACAAATGCTCCTTCCACATTTCAAAGCCTGATGAACAACATCTTTCGCCTTTTTTTGTGGAAGTTCATCCTTGTGTTCTTCGATGACATCTTGATTTACAGTCACACATGGGAAGAGCATCTCAAGCATGTAGATCAAACCCTACAACTATTGGCTGACCATCAACTGTTCGCAAAAATATCCAAGTGTTCCTTTGGTTTGACGAAAGTGGAGTATCTGGGACACATTGTCTCAAAGGATGGTGTCAAGGTTGACCCTAAGAAGATCTAAGAAGTCCAAGAATGGCTGAAACCTCGCACTCTCAAGGGACTTCAAGGATTTTTAGGGCTTACAGGCTATTACCATAAATTTGTCTATAATTATGGAAATATAGCCGCCCCCCTCACCTCCATGTTGAAGAAGGATTATTTTACTTGGACAGGGTCGGCTGAGCAAGCATTCCTGGAACTCAAGCATGCCATGACCACCACTCCAATTTTAGCCATGCCAAACTTCTCTAAAAAATTTGTCATTGAAAGTGACGCTTCTAGTCGTGGTATTGGGGCGGTATTGATGCAAGAAGGATGCCCTTTGGATTTTACCAGCAAAGCCCTATCTAATCACAATTTAGGGAAATCCACATATGCCAAGGAAATGTTGGCAATATTGCATGCAGTCCTGCATTGGCGACCTTACCTCATTGGGTGCCATTTCTCCATAAAAACTGACCACCAGAGTCTGAAATACTTTCTAGAACAATGGGTTGCCACCCTCGAGCAACAAAAGTGGGTATCAAAACTCATGGGCTACGATTATGAAATCACGTATAAAAAAGGAAAGAATAATATTGTGGTGGATGCTCTCTCTCATAAATTTGAGACCCTTAGTATGTTGTGTGCCATTTTTGCACCATTTCCCCAATGGATTGAGCCCTTACGTCAAGAAATACTTCAGGATGTAGATTTGAAAGACTTGGTTGCTTCACTTATGGATGATCTAGAGTCTACACCAGGATATAGTTGGGATGGCTAGGATCTACGTTACCATCAACGCCTGGTTCTTCCTCCTAAGTCCCCACTTCGAGAGCTCCTCATGAAGGAATCACATGCTACTCCATCTATTGGCCATTCAGGGTTCCTAAAAACTTATGATCGACTCAAGCGCACCTTCTTTTCAAAAGGTATGAAATAGGACATTTGCTCTTTTGTAGCGGACTGCGACACATGTCAAAGGATGAAAGGGGAAACAGTGCACTCTCCGAACACTCTTCAACCATTGCCGATCCTAGAGTAGGTGTGGACTGACATCTCCATGGACTTCATAGAAGGGCTACCTAAATATAGAGGCAAGTCAGTTATTTTCGTAGTAGTCGACTGCCTTTCAAAGTATGCTCATTTTCGTGCCCTAGCCCATCCTTACACAACATCCACTATTGCCCAAATTTTTCTTGACTCCATATTTCGCCTTCATGGCATGCCAACCTCCATTGTTTATGATCGTGATCCCACCTTTACTAGCAATTTTTGGCAAGATTTGTTTAAGTTGCAGGGGACTCAGCTCAAAATGATTTCAGCCTACCATCCACAAACGAATGGTCAAAAAGAGGTTGTTAATAAATGCTTGGAAACCTACCTTTGTTGCTTTGCCTCCGATCATCCTACTCATTGGGTAAAATGGCTTTCCTTGGCTGAATGGTGGTACAACACTTCCTATCATACCACCACCAAACTCACACCGTTTGAGGTAGTGTTGAGTGGTATTTTCACCCAGTTGTGAAAGTACACTCTCCTTTAGGATTTGGGTTCCAAATCCCCTCTTGCAAAGAAGTTAAACAAACGACTTCTCCAAGGTCTCCACTATATTTAGCATTTGCATATGTGTATTAGTAATCTCATATAAATAAATTCAATGTAAATGCTTGGAACACCTTAGTGATTGAAAGTAACTGTAAACAAAGCATGAAATTTTAGTGATTGTTCATTGTTTTTTGGATTTTGATATTTTTTAGATGTTTATTTTAATGCCTTGAAAGTTAAAGCTTTTGGAAAAATATAAAAAAATAGAAAATAAAAAATGAAATGCAGAAACTGAAAATAAAATGTGTTCAGTATGATGCTATCCTATTTCGACAAAACCGAAGATGTGAGGTCTCCATGAATGCAATCTAACCTATTGGACCTCCAAACAAGAACATTCCAGATAAGCTAAGTGTTGGTTCCTAGGGTACGAAATAAAATTCAGATTTCAAATATTCGCCTAATGTAACCCAAAGAAATGGCATCAACATTATCTATAAATTGGAAATCTGAAAATATGAAAGAATAAACATTAAATCCATAGCATGCAAAGAAAATCTCCTTCTTTCTTGCCCACAAGATGCAAATTTTTGAACACTTCTACATTAAAAATGTGTCATTTTACAATGGCAGAATTTCTGGTTTTCCCGAATCAGTCCATGGAAGAAAAACAACTTAAACAGGTCCAGAATGGCCTAATCGCCTTCAAGTCTGCAACTCTGCTTGCCATAATTTCTGACCCATGTCCATGAAGAAGAAAAACCAGTCTACGAAAGAAAAACAGCCCAACTAGGCCCAGAATGGCCTTATCACCTTCAAACCTGCAATGCTACTTGCAGTAGTTTTCCACCCCCCTTCTGGCCTCTTTGAATGGCATATTTAAACTCGTGAAAACCTTCTTTCCTTCCCTGACAGTTCGTTTCATTTGTTGATGGTTGTTCGTTTCACCTTCCTTGACTGTTCATTTCACCTTCCCTGTATGCGTGTGCTTTGCTTTCCATTTTGTGGCCCTTCGCTGTGATTTCTCCACATGGTTTTGCATCCGTTTCCCTCCGTGTGTAATGACCATCTTAAATGATTTCAAATCATTAAAGATTCCTTATGTAACGCTTTGTCTTCTTCATTGGATTTTGTCCTTATGTCCACGTCACTATGCAGGTCCGTTACCTTGGCGAAAATGGAACATGTCGCGATATCGTGACACTTTTGCCTCCTTGCTCTCCTTTGTTGCTTTGAATCATGAAAATGGAACATGTCACGATATCGTGACACTTTTGGCCCCTTCCGTTTCTTGTTGCTTTTAATCATGAAAATGGAACATGTTGCGATATCGCGACACTTTTGGCCCCTTCCGTCTCTTGTTGCTTTTAATCGTGAAAATGGAACATGTCGCGATATCGCGACACTTTTTCTTTCTCTGCTTGTTTGCCCATTTTGAATCACAAAAATGCAACATGTCGCGATATCACGACACTTTTTCTTTCTCCTCTTTTCCTTTGCTTTTGGCCACGATGGAGCAACATGTCACGATATCGCGACACTTTTTCATTTTTGGCTGCGATGGAGCAACATGTCGCGATATCGTGACACTTTTTCATTTTTTGCCGTGATGGAGCAACATGTCGCAATATCATGACACTTTTTCATTTTTTGGCTGCGATGGAGCAACATGTCGTGATATCGCGACACTTTTTCATTTTCTGCCACGATGGAGCAACATGTCACGATATCGCGACACTTTTTCATTTTCTACCGCGATGGAGCAACATGTCGTGATATCGCGACACTTTTTCATTTTTTTGCCGCGATGGAGCAACATGTCGCGATATCATGACACTTTTTCATTTTTGGCCGCGATGGAGCAACATGTCGCGATATCACGACACTTTTTCATTTTTGGCCGCGATGGAGCAACATGTTGCGATATCGCAACACTTCTTTTTTTGGCCGCGATGGTGCAACATGTCGCGATATCGCGACACTTCTTCTTTTTTGGGCTGCGATGGTGCAACATGTGATATCGTGACACTTTTTGTCTTTTGGCTGCGATGGTGCAACATGTCGCGATATCGCGACACTTTTTCTTTTTTGGCCGTGACAGCGCAACATGTCATGATATCGTGACACTTTTCCTCGTGATATTTTGCTTTTTTCCTTGATATTTAGCCTCTGGGCCCCTTTGGTCTTCTTGGAACACATGCAAAAAATGTGGGTCCCCAATTTTGGGGTACGTTGTGGATCAGCCACAACAAATGGCGACTCTACTGGGAAATGCTCTTGAGCATTTCGGTGAGAACTCAACCTAAAAACACACAGACTCAAATACAAACGTTATCAAATATCCCAAGAATCAAACTAGACGAGAAATACATGAAACATTAGAATTATTAAGCATTAGCTCGGTGTGTGCAATGTGCTTCATTCCCTATCATTTGAAATTCATTCAACTTTCCATTGTCAACTTCACTTATGATTTGTATGCAAGGCTATGAATGATTTGTGCAGGATTTGACGTATGACAACTATGTTAGAGATGTAACAACATGCTTTGCAAAGGCTCAGACCTTCTAGCATCATGAACAAACATATTAAAATTGTCAAACCCTCTTAAGACCAAAAATATGTATACTGAATTAATTTACTAGATCCCAAAGTTGGTTATGTGTCACTACAATCTTGAACCCATGTGCAGGTGTAAGTGAAATCAGAGCTTTGGGGAATCGGATTCCCAACCTAAGTGAGATGGGAATTTAACCCTATCCTTACTACTATGATCTAGAGTTCATTACCTCATCTTGAACAAAATGATTTAACCTGTTATGGATGAAATTGTCAGGCTAGCCTGTCCATTTGAGAAGTTAGTGGTCTTGCTTTTAGACAAGACATGTTGCCATGCATGAGCATACTCCACTGCCAGCCAGACGTCTATAGCCTCGGTGGAGATTAACCCCATAATCCAAGATTTGACTTTACTGTGATTTCTTGGACCTTGGTGATGACTACCCATCCTTGCAAGGGACATGTAGTACGATCCTTCCAGTCTAGTATTAATAAAGAAATGAAAAATATTTTCTTTTGAATTTCAAGTTCTTGAGTGGGCAAAATGGAAGCTTTGGGGAATCAGATTCTCAACCTAAGAGAGATGAGAATTAGACCCTATCCTTACTACTCCATGAAGGTCAAATCAGAGCTTTGGGGAATCGGATTCTCAACCTAAGCGAGATGAGAATTAGACCCTATCCTTACTACTCCATGAAGGTCAAATCAGAGCTTTGGGGAGTTGGATCCTCAACCTAAGTTCGATGAGGATTTAACCCTATCCTTACTACTCTGATTTTAGGCTTTACGCACTATGGGAATGGTGAAAACCACAGTTTTAAGGATTATGTTGCATAATAAGACAGACACGAAATACTCCTTTCATCTCACCTTTTCTTCCAAGTATGGTTTTGACCATTTTGCTCAAGATCCTTTTTAATATGCGTAGAACGTGCTTGGATCAAGGTAGTTCGGGCATCAGTTCCCAACCTTAGGATCCTTTTAATATATGTTATGTAATAATCCTAAGAGGATTCGAAACCTTCTCAATGATTGCACATGAAATGAAGATGCAATTGAGATGAAACGTATATGCAATGCGTAATGTGACATGAGATATGAATGCACTACTTTTTCTGAAATGCGGATGGATTGAACCACCTACTTTGCCATAATTTATAAAACTGACAATTTCATGCATCACAAGTTCCAAACGATATTCCTTAATGTGTTTGCAATATTCGTGGAGCTTTCTGCAATACAATTTCGATGTTTCATATTCTCCTAGTCTTAGTCAACATTCGTAAGGACCACACACAAAACTTAAAACCAAAATAAAATTTAATCCAAAACACGAAAACCAAAAGTATATACAATATAATACAAGATGATGCAAAAATTTGGATTATCATTTTCCCGGATCCCAAACCTGATTAGAGCATTCCAAAAGACATAATATTATACACATGCCGAAAGTGGAAGGAATCAAATGAAAACAAGATTAGACCAAACCATGCAACCAACTTCAACTTTCCTCTCTCACCCCACCAATTAGATTTAGTTCCATTAGTATTCTCATAGGTGAGATTCAAATTACCAGATTGATTAGACAATGGTTGATTTTCAATTCTTTCTTGTCTATTCTTTAAGGTGCAAATTTCATAATCCCATTCATGATTTAGAACTATTATTTCTTTATTCAAAATGAAATTTTGTAAGGAAGAGCCTATTTCTAAAAATTTCAAATCTAATTCATTTTCCATGTTCTTAGGCCAATCAAAATTTTGCAACAATTTAAAAGCATCTAGGATATTTACTAAATGGGGATCATTAAGAATTTTTATCCTAGATTCAACAATTAATTGTTGATGAATTTGATTTAGCAATTTAAGTGCATCAAGCTCCTTTTCATTCATTAAAGTAATGTTATCAAAGGTGTGGTTAAAAATTAATCCTTGTTCTTCATTCACCTTCAATGGCATTTCATCATAAATATCATTTGAATTATGCAAATTTTCACCAAAATCTTGGATGTTTGGACATAAAGGTTTAGATTTTACTTTTTTCACACTTTCATTTATGAAAACTTGGTGAGGATTTGCAATTTCCTCTTTTACCTCTTGGTCTTCATATTCTTCATTGATAACTTGTTCATCAAACATACCAAAATTGGGCACCCAATTAAAAACATGCCCATCCTTTTCAACCCTCAAATATTCTTGGTTGAAGTGTATGTCAAGTAACTCATCTTCATGATCAATCTATTTTGAAGCTTCCAATAGATCAACCACTTTGTCATTTAATTCCAACTCTTTTTTCACTATCCCTGGTATCTCTTCCAAAACATCCTCAAATTGCATAGGAGTTGTAATATCTTCCTTTGAGTAGGCAATTATGTTGTCCTGTATATCAATTGGCACAAAAGTTTCATTGGCAGTTTTGGAGTGAGTGTAGTCTTCCCACTTCTTCCATGAATCATAGTAGTCATCCTCGAAGTTCAAATTGTGACGTTAAACTACTTCTTCATATTCTAATTCATCAACATGTTTCTCATCCAATTCATATTCACCTTCCATAGATGGTCCAATTATTTCCAAAAGTGGGTTATTTCTTGAATTCAAATTAGTAAAGCTATCATAATCCAAATTTGTAACCCATGATTCAATTTTATCACAATTTGGAGGGTGAAGAAATTTTTGATCATTAATTCCAAGATTCTCATCGATAATGTCTTCCAAGAACAAGTGATGACGCTCAAGTACTTCTTCTTCATCTTCTGATTCATCAACATGTTTCTCACCCCATTCATCTTCACCTTCCTCATGCTCACTCTCTTGACGATATAGAGTTTCTCCCACCAAAATGTTGTTCTCTCCTTGTTGATGTTGGTATGGACCCTTATTTGGCACAAGTTCCAAATCATCCACTTGAGCTTGGAGACAATGGGTATACATAGCAATTTTGGGACAATTCCTTTCATTATGCTCCCTTGTATCATGCAATCTACACCCGTTTTCCCATGCAAAATCAGAAATATTAAGAATGGAAATAGAGTGACTTGGTCCTGCAGAAGTATCTATCTGATTAGCAATAGGGGAAGGCACACCCCCATGGTTTGGCTTCATATTCCACTGTCTCCCTCCATTGTTGAAATTTCGATTTGGGTGAGGGGCATGGGATTCATACTTCTATTGTTGAACCAAATCATTACTCAATTTGTGAACCATATTTTTGAGCTCTTCAACCTCTGAATAAATATTTTTTGGTTGAGCTATGTTATTGCTAGTTCCAATAGGATTTGTGTAATTTGTGAGATCTTGACTTAACATTTGGGTTGGATTTTGAACCACTTTATTTGCGTAGGGATTCACACTTTGAATCAGGATTGGATTGGGAAAAGGAACTATAGCCTGAGAACTAACCAGACTAGCTCCTTGCATAGTCTGCTGACTATTTTGCAAAAATGAAGGAATGGGGGGACTGGATGTGATTGGTTGAATTGTAATGGGTGCATAAGCGGGTATTGATGAATATGGCTGTTGATAAAGCAACACATTTATGCCTAATATTTGTGGTGCCATGATCTGATTCATCATAGGAGCTTGACCATATGGACCATATTGTCCTACCATAGGCATCTGGGAAAACCCATAATACTGTGGTGTCATTTGTTGTTCAATGGTCATATCTTCGTTGTAGGCTAGAGCAAGAGTGATAACTTGAGGATTTCGCCTTGCAAACATTGTCGACATAGGATCCAATGCCCCAAAATATATTTGCAAAGCTACTACGGGATCAATGGCGAAATGTCGAATTGCTCTATTATAGCACTTCTAAAATCTCTAATTAAAAATTTAGATTGGCTCACCCTGGCCTCTTTTGCATGTAATGAACTGATTATAAATGATTGTGGGATCTAATGGTGACCTGAATTGGTTGACAAAAGCATTCTCCATTTGCATCCATGACGTAATGGAACCAGTAGGTAAGCAAATATACCATTTGTAGGCCACTGGGTCTAGGCTCATGGGGAAGAGTCTACAAGCCACATCTTCATGTTGAACATGCAATCTTATCAAAACATCCCTATAGGCCTGAATATGTTCTTCTGCGGTCCTTAGGCCATCCGGTTTGTATTTGGGCAAAAATCTCTCTATATTTCTAGGGATCTCGTGAATATCCCCTGCAATATTCAAAAGAATATTATTGGCTCCGTACCAAGGAGTCGGTGGAGGTTGGGCCATTTGATTCAAAATCAATGATGATAACCCTACAAGAGCCATGGAAAATACCTCGAAGAAGACCTGTGACACACAAAAAATTCTGCAATTAATGGAATTCAAAGAATAACTTCAAAACCAATTTGTTAGTCATGAATAAAAGAAGGAACCCTGATAAAGCAGTATTCTAAAAATTTAAGTTTTTGATTCACTAGATCGCATATGCGCAAGTGAAGAGCATACTTCTAGTGTTGTAGGTTTTTTGATTCACAAGATCGCATTCCACGTAGGTGAAGAGCATAATACCAACAACAAATACATTTTAGAAAAAATAATTCCTTACAAATAAGCATGAAATGACTAGAAAATATCAAACATGTAACGTATGAATAATCATGTTAGCATAAACCAAGAGGTGTATCCATTAAAATCGAATTAAATTAATTGCATGGAGACAACCTCGTTAGTCAAGAATTTTTTTTTTTTAAATCAAATCAAGACACATTATTCCTGTATAAAAAATCAAAAGCGTTAGAACAATGCATAGAAATTCATGTCCTCCTTTTAACACTACAAGGTTGTATTGTTAAAAGAGGGCTAAAGATAATAATCAATAGGGCATGAAATATTCAAAATTTAAATCCCTATAGCATTTAAATCACACTAAAATAAACCGGTTCAGGCCCTCCTTCTAGCGCCAATCTGTTGAGTGGTATTTTCACCCAATTGTGAAAGTACACTCTCCTTTAGGATTTGGTTTCCAAATCCCCTCTTGCAAAGAAGTTAAACAAACGACTTCTCCAAGGTCTCCACTATATTTAGCATTTGCATTTGTGTACTAGTAATCTCATATAAATAAATTCAATGTAAATGCTTGGAACACCTTAGTGATTGCAAGTAACTGTAAACAAGGGGCAATGTTGGTTTATTTCAGCATGAAATTTTAGTGATTGTTCATTTTTTTTTGGATTTTGATATTTTTTAGATGTTTATTTTAATGCCTTGAAAGTTAAAGCTTCTGGAAAAATATAAAAAAAATAGAAAATAAAAAATGAAATGCAGAAACTAAAAAAAAAATGCGTTCAGTATGATGCTATCCTATTTTGACAAAACCAAAGATGTGAGGTCTCCGTGCATGCAACCTAACCTATTGGACCTGCAAACAAGCACAATCCAGATAATCTAAGTGCTGGTTCCTAGGGTAAGAAATAAAATTCAGATTTCAAATATTCGCCTAATGTAACCCAAAGAAATGGCATCAACATTATCTATAAAATCAAAATCTGAAAAGATGAAAAAATAAACATTAAATCCATAGCATGCAAAGAAAATCTCCTTCTTTCTTGCCCATAAGATGCAAATTTTTGAACACTTCTGCATTAAAAATGTGTCATTTTACAATGGCAGAATTTCTGGTTTTCCCGAATCAGTCCATGGAAGAAAAACAACTTAAACAGGTCCATAATGGCCTAATTGCCTTCAAGTCTGCAACTCTGCTCATCGTGATTTTTGACCCATGTCCATGAAGAAGAAAAACTAGTTTACGAAAGAAAAACAGCCCAACTATGTCCAGAATGGCCTTATCGCCTTCAAACCTACAATGCTATTTGTAGCAGTTTTCCACCCCCCTTCTAGACTCTTTGAATGACGTATTTAAACTCATGAAAACCTTGTTTCCTTCCCTGACGGTTCATTTCATTTGTTGATGGCTGTTCATTTCACCTTCCCTGACTGTTCATTTCACCTTCCCTGTATGTGTGTGCTTTGCTTTCCATTTTGTGGCCCTTCGCTGCAATTTCTCCACATGGTTTTGCGTCTGTTTCCCTCCGTGTGTAACGACCATCTTAAATGATTTCAAATCATTAAATATTCCTTATGTAACACTTTGTCTTCTTCATTGGATTTTGTCCTTATGTCCCTGTCACTATGCAGGTCCGTTACCTTGGCAAAAATGGAACATGTCGTGATATCGTGACACTTTTGCCTCCTTGCTCTCCTTTGTTGCTTTGAATCACGAAAATGGAACATGTCGCGATATCGCGACACTTTTGGCCCCTTTCGTTTCTTGTTGCTTTTAATCATGAAAATGGAACATGTCACGATATCACGAAACTTTTGGCCCCTTTCGTCTCTTATTGCTTTTAATCGCGAAAATGGAACATGTCACGATATCGCGACACTTTTTATTTCTCTGCTTGTTTGCCCATTTTGAATCGCGAAAATGCAACATGTCGCGATATCGCGACACTTTTTCTTTCTTCTCTTTTCCTTTGCTTTTGGTCGTGATGGAGCAACATGTCGCAATATCGTGACACTTTTTCATTTTTGGCCGTGATGGAGCAACATGTCACGATATCGCGACACTTTTTCATTTTTTGCCGTGATGGAGCAACATGTCGCGATATCGCGACACTTTTTCATTTTTTGGCCACGATGGAGCAACATGTCGCGATATCACGACACTTTTTCATTTTTGGCCGTGATGGAGCAACATGTCGCGATATCGCGACACTTTTTCATTTTCTGCCGTGATGGAGCAACATGTCACGATATCGCGACCCTTTTCAATTTTTTGGCCGCGATGGAGCAACATGTGATATCGTGACACTTTTTCATTTTTGGCCACAATGGAGCAACATGTCGCGATATCGCGAAACTTTTTCATTTTTGGCCACGATGGAGCAACATGTCGTGATATCGTGACACTTCTTCTTTTTTGGGTTGCGATGGTGCAACATGTCGTGATATCGCGACACTTCTTTTTTGGGCCGCGATGGTGCAACATGTCGCAATATCATGACACTTTTTGTCTTTTGGCTGCGATGGTGCAACATGTCGCGATATCGTGACACTTTTTCTTTTTTGGCCGCGACAGCACAACATGTCGTGATATCGCGACACTTTTCCTCGTGATATTTTGCTTTTTTCCTTGATCTTTAGCCTATGGGCCACTTCGGTCTTCTTGGAACACATGCAAAAAATGTGGGTCCCTAATTTTGGGGTACATTGTGGATCAGCCACAACAGGTATTTTACGGGTGCCCTCCACTCATGCCTTCCCCCTACATTTCGGGCAGCTCCAAGGTCTAGGTCATTGACAATGCTCTGAGTCAACACACCAAGGTCCTCCGCCAACTCAAGCAAAATTTCAACATGGCCCAGAATCGGATGTGCCAACAAGATGATCAGCATCGTTCTAAGCGTAGTTTTGATATGGGTGATATGGTCTTCCTTCATTTATAGCCATACAAACAATCATCCCTACAAATTTGTAGGTGTCAAAATCTCACTCCAAAATTCTATGGTCCTTATCAAGTTCTACAATGGATTGGCCCTACAGCTTACAAATTGGCTCTTCCCCCCACTTCCAAGATCCACCCTATTTTTCATGTTTCCCTTCTTAAGAAAGTTGTGGGCACAAAGGTACAGGTTCAATCAACACTTCCCAAATTGGATGAAGAAGGCTCCATCTTACTTGCACCTGAGTAGTTGTTGGATCGTCGAACTCGCACTCTGCACAACCGTACCATTACAGAGGTCTTTGTTCAGTCGTGTGGGCTTCAACCTGAGGATGCTACATGGGAGTCTCTCCATCAACTCTAGCAACAGTTTCCTCATTTTCAGCTTTGAGGACAAAGCTTCTTCAAGGAGAAGGGCATGTTAGGATCTCATCCTAACCCTTAATGTAATAACTTCCTTGATGTAATAATTCCTAGTGAACGTGGGTAGTACCCATGATTAATATTTTGTAATGTTCTAAGTTTTAGCTTAGGTAGTGCCTATGACAAATGGCACCCTTTTCTATGTAACACATGGTATATAGGTTAGGTAAGGTGGCATTGTGCATGTAATTCGTGTGGCATTATGCATGTAATTCAAGTGGCATTGTGCATGTAATTCAAAGTGGCACTATGCATGTAATTCGAGTGGCATTATGCATGTAATCCAGGTGGCATTTTGCATGTAAGCCAACCTTGGAAGGAAACTCTCTAAATACCTGAAAAAGCACCAATGTAATCATCTTTTTGCAAATTAATGAAGTGTTGAAGGAGGTTGCCCCCTCAAAGAGGCCTGTGATTCTATCTATTGTGAGATTGCTCCTTTTAAGTAATTTTTGTTATCATATGCATTTAATTTTGAATATTGTTATAATGTTTCTATGAGTTTTTTTCCAAGCAAATGTGTGAGAGTGTGTTTATTTGAGTTGAGAGTGTGTTTTTTAGTATAATTTATAGCAGGATCTTAACATTTTTCTATATTCTAGATTAAATTGAGAAAGATATTGAAAGTGATTGAGCATTGTTGTGAGTGTCAAACATATTGAGTCTCTAACAATTCTCTATATGTTTTTGTGAGATTAAAAAAGATTTTGTGTGAAGCTTGTCTAAGTGATTGAAGAGGATTTTGTATTAGATTGGGTTGAGTTGAATAATATTTTGTGGAAGCTTACAATATATATTTGAGGCAAGTCTTAGTGAAGACTTGTTGAGCAGATTGGACAAGTTCTAGTGAGAACTTTTTGAGCAGATTTGAAGCAAGTCTTAGTGAAGACTTGTTGAGAAGATTGGACAAGTTCTAGTGAGGACTTGTTGAGCATATTTGAAGTAAGTCTTACTGAAGACTTGTTGAGTATATTGGACAAGTTCTAGTGAGGACTAGTTGAGAATATTTGAAGCAAGGTTTAGTGAAGACTTGTTGAGCAGATTGGACAAGTTCTAGTGAGGACTTGTTGAGTAGATTTAAAGCAAGTCTTAGTGAAGATATGTTGATAATATTGAATAAGTTCTAGAGAGGACTTATAGATAGATTGGTGTGAGCCTTTGTGGAATATTACAAGGTAGATTTGAGACAATTCTTTGAGAAGACTTGAGAGCAGAGTTGACTAATTGATTTGCTCAAACCTTGAGTTAAGGTTTGGAGCAGATCTAGAAGAGTTGATTTGTGATTGAGTCAAGATTTGAGTTAAGGCTTGAGAATAGATTTGAGAATATATTTTAGTGCATATTTGAGGATAGGTTTGTGCTAGACCAGAGGATAGATATTGAGCAGATTTGTGCTGAACCGAAGGACTATGTTTAGTGTAGATCAGAGGAAAAATATTGATAATATTTATGCTAGACCGAAGGACTTTGTTTAATGAATATTTGAGACAGAGTAAGAGCAAAATTTGGATGTTATAGAGTAGAGGACAGTAGTCTCAAGTGGATAGAGATCCATTAGCTAGGGTAGAGAGGATAGAGGTCTTCCGTGGATAGAGATCCACAAGCCAGTGCAGTGGAGGCAGTAGTCTGCCAAAGGATCACCAACTAGAGCAGAGGAGAAGGAGTTCTCCTATGGATAGAGTTACACAAGCTTGATCAGGGGATTGGTGTCTCCTTTGGAAAGAGGTCCATAAATATTGTAATACAAAAATTATTCCCAAGAGAATTTATTTGAGAAAAAATTTATAAGGAATATTTTCTTTGTGGAGTAGCCCACATTGGGTGAACCACATTAAATCATGTCTCTCATGTGTGTGATGCTTTGTGTAATATTTACTACTTTGATATTGCTAATATTATCATATGGATTAAAATGATTTTTTTTTTATCTTATACTGTTCACCTTCCCCTCTTAGTATAAGCACATATTCTTCAACATAAAAGGGGTGGGAAATTTTTAACAAGAGAGCTAATCATGAAACATGTTTGAAGATTTTATTTATTTATTTATTATTATTATTGAAAATTAAGGCATAGGAAAAATTAAATGTTTTAATATTTTTGGTTAAGGTGCCCCCTCGAGTTTCATGAGGAATGCCAAATTCCTCATGGAACTCGAAATTGCAAATATAAAAGGAGAAATGCTAAATTAGTTGAAACTAAGGGTTTAAAAGGTAAATTAGGGAAAACCCTAATTCATTATTTTATTGCATGGTTGAGGAGAGGAGAGATCTAGAGAAAATAGGAGTTCCCACACATCAGGTAGTTTTGATGTGAACGAGGAGGGGCAAAGTGAGACTGAGTATCAAGGTAAGAAAAATTACTCCTTTTACTTTTTTTTATCTGTTTAATTTTTTTATTTCACTAGATTTTTCTAAATTTTGGGGTAGGTTTATAGTGCAAAAACCGCATGAAAAATTCATCTCCTCGTCAGAACAAAGCTACTTAGGATGCAAATTCATGGAAAATGTGTGAGTTTACAGGAAGATATGAATTCATGGATAGGACATGAATTCATAAAAAGTAGCATGGTGTCAAATTTACCTTGCAATATTTGATTTGATGTGTTGTTTTTTCTTTATTTATTAATGTTTTTATTTATAACTGATATACAATTATGTTTCTTTCGTGACTGTAGTTTACCACTCTCAAAAATTGAGAGTGCAGATCAAGAAAGTTTGTAGGATGGATGTGAGCTCTCATTCAAGAGGATTGAGAGTGGCTATAGGAGGTAGAAATCCTTCATGTGGTTGAGATATCTTAGGTCGAGGTTGATACAACTATGCTTACAACTTTAGTAGAGTGATGGTATCTGAAGTCCTCTACTTTCTAGTTACCTACAAAGGATATGACTGTCACTCTTGAGGATGTTTGGAGGATCCTTAGGATTCACATCATGGGAATGGAAGTATATCAGTTGGTGTCATAGACTACAGTTGTAGGAGACTATCAAGGGATATCAAATTTTAATTTTCCCAGAGTGTAATCAATATCGAGGATATGGGGGATAGACTGACTATTTCAAGGGTGATAGTAGTACTGAGCTACATAGTGGATGGATATTTGACTAGCCATATTATTAGATGATACTTGCCATGGGGTATCACTATAGTAGTTAGTGATATGAGGGACAATGGTCATCGATTTTACTAGGGTTCATTAATTTTGTGTCACTTATACAGGTTATTGTGGAACATTGTGTATAAGAATCATACTTGCATTGTTATGACTACATTTCTCTAGGTGCAAAGTTGGGAGAACATTTCTATGTGGAGGCCACATGGGCCTCATTGGGGAGGATCTAGAGGTAAAGTGACCAACATTTTTTATATGGGAACCAATTATGGGAGAGTGGAGTACACAGATAGACGGTTTGGATTTTACGAGGTAGGTAATATATGAGGTTATGCCTCATTGGATTGCCTGGAGACCATGGAGCATGGTTCCATACTAGGAAGAGGATCACATAGAGCTAGCTTGGGTGCAACAAATTTTATGGCTACAACCAAAAATGAGGAGATGAAGTACTATTTTTATAAGGTGCAGTGATAGTTTAGATTGAGTTAAGAGATTCATGAGGTAGGGGATATATCCTATAGGTGAGTGACTAGGGATAAAACTATTGTGGAGGGAGAGGTAGACCTAGTTCACTTTAGAGAGCCAAAGGTGGATGATACTATCTATCCTAATCTCGATGTGGATGATGTAGGAGTCGATGATGGTTATGACCAATGGTATAGTGGGATCCATCCTTTGAGGTTCACTAACATTCACCCAGTGGGAAAACCTAGGCTGATACAGGTAGCCAGGGTGATGGCTCATCAAAAAGAGGTTTATAGAGGTGGTCCTAGACTTAGACTAGGTGAGGTTCCCCAATGTGTATGGTTAGGGGGACCTCAAATGAGGGGAGTATGGGTACATAGATGTAGACATGGGATGAGATATATTTTTTGGCATGGTCATGTATCACAGTAATTACAAGGTACCTATTAGCATTAGCCCTCATCATCGTAGTAGCAGGCATTATCACCATAGTGGTAGGTACCACCATCTCAATATGATGTTTCATTGCCATAGTGGTAGGTATCATCATTGCAATGATAGGACTCACCCAATAAGGGCATTAAGATGGAGGTTTTAGAGATGAGCAACATAGGAGAGGTTGTTGCTCTACAGGTAGGGAATGCTATTTTGAAGAGCCAGGTGGTGGTACAAGTAGCTTGGGTCTATACCAATTGTGTAAATATATACACAACTCATGCAGGTGAGGAGTGTAGCCTCAAGAAGTTAGTTAGGCCATTCTATAGGTGGTAGCTTACACTAATATCTATAGGATGAGTTGATAGCAGTATGGTTAGAGGTGATATTGGCATCACAATGAATGATCTTCTATCAAACTATTTTTTTTAGTTGGTATCCAAGGTTTAGAGGGCTACATTTCCCCCAAAGTTGGTTACTCTAAGTCACACTCAATCAAATTCTCACTCAGTGTCTAGAGATCTACTATTTCATGTGCCCAGGCCACCCCTAGATGAGGGTCAGTGATCTAGGAGCTCTCAAGGATGATATACTAGGGTTTCTTTTTATGTTATACTTCCCCAGTGACTGAGTATTCCAATTTTTTATTATGGCATACTAGTAAACTACTATATACTTGTGTCTTTTTCCAAGAGTAATATCATATTATTATTTTTGTTGTTTCTATGTGTTGTAATAATACAAAAATATTGTTTTTATTTTTGATGATCCTACATAATAATGCTTATGGTCATGTTTGATTTTTAATGTATTTTTTATCATGCTAGTCAAGATATGATTGTAGGAGAATGAGATGTGATTTGATGTAATTGATATTTTTTAATGTAGCATGATTTACTTTGTTGAAGAAGAAAAATTATTCGGAAATATACCCTTACAATTTTTATCAATCAATAATAGACCTTGAAGATGTGTGCTTGTGTATGACTATAAATAGAGGTTGCCCCTCACGTTGGTCATGAAGTATATCCTATGTGAGGTTTTTTTTATATGTTATCATTGAAGGATAATGATCCAAAAATAGCTTTGATATTTTTGATTGAAATTGATATGATTGGTGATAGGTAATGTGTGATATTAAGATTAATTTTGATTAAAATTTAAGAGAAGCAAGATGTAATATGGGTGATTGAGAATGAAAAATAAGATAGAGGACTTGCACTAGGTATAATATTCCTAGTGTGAAGTAAATGTAAAAAAAACTTACTAGGGTTATCTCATGCCATCATCGCAAAGTCTTTATACAACTACATGACCAGGCTATTACGTATGATCAATGAATTTTTTTGTATATGACAAGAAATCATGCAATATGATGAAATGAATGCATTATACTAGGTGGGATATATGAGATGAAAGACTAATTGGTTTTAGGACCAATTGCTTATTTTTTAGTCATACAAATACATGAAGACATAGTGACTTTAGCTAATCAAAACTCAAGGAGAATCCTTGTCATTTTAGGCTGAAATCGAGTTTATCAAGGACCAATGTGTGATTTGTGTATTCATTTTCCCATATTGATCTAAATTATGATGCAAAAATCTTAAGGATAAAATGTGTGTGTTTATGAGGTTCATTTATCAATTTTGAGTAACGTAATTATGCAAACCAATTTAAGATCCATTATGTGTGCAAATAATGAATTCATTTACCTTGATTTTATACATAGTTAGACTTAATTGTTTTGTAATACAAGCCACCAAAATCTAGCTTATCCATAAGTGGGCATTGGTCTGTAAAAAATAAGGTCGCTAATGTGATATACATATCACCATGCATAAGACTACCCCATTTTCAAGTGGGTTTCATTCAACCCATTGTTGTAATGGGGATCATCCCATGACTTTTGGATGACTAAGGATTCTAGGGATTCAATCTCATTACCCCCTTATTTTATTTTGATTTATTTTAATTGGGGATTCTTGTTCAATTTGGTTTATGAAAAAATGAATTTATTTGCTTTTGTGGTAAGAGCCACTTTTTATTTTTATTCTCTTTTACTTTTTTTTCAAGGGATACTTGCTCAATTTAGTGGAGGAGCAAGGGATTTTATTTCTTTGAGTAGGGAGTAGCTTGTCCTTTTGTCAATTCTCAATATTATAGACCATGCACATAATAGGATAACAAGGGAAACTTTTCAGTTAAGGGGTAAGGACTTCTAGGTAGCATCATCGTCCTTTGTGCAAAATCATTTTTAAGATGTGTAAACGTGTTTTGGTTCAAAAGTGGCAGAATAAATTCCTAAAACTCAAAACTTTCTTAATGAGAAGTGTATTTTGATTCGAGAGATATTTTTAATCAATATCCAGAATCAATATTTTATTAAAGTATGGATCGTGTGATTGGTTCAAGACAAACTCTTATTCATCTCAAAAGGACCAAGATTGACTATGAATTTAACAACATTTGTCTAATATTGAAATAACATACTAATTGGATGTGACTATTTGGCATATGCAATTGGATTAAATAAACTTTAAGAAGTGTAAAAGTGGCGCTATATGAGAGATGGTTGATGTTAAATAATTGAAATTATAGAATGGACTACATGCAACGAAAAAAATGGTTATGTACAAAAAATCAAGATGGTTATGTACAATGATGAGACATGGATTTATGCATAGTATCGTTTAAGGTGCATTATGTTCATTGTATCCTTAATATATTTTCCATATAATGTGGCAAAATGATATGCACCTCATACAAATTTAGAAGTTATGATAAATGGACCCATCCAATTTGGTTAAAATTTTTCTTTGAGGTCCATTTGAGCATTGGTGTTCTTCTAATTTTCTTTGAGGACTAAGTTGCCAACCTCAAAAGATCTAGTATGAACTTTATTTGAGTATGAAATTTATTTGAGTATGATATTTTGAGTTTCTCTTGATATGCATGAAGATGATATAAAGAATTTATGTGCTTTTCATCTAGCAATTCTAGTTGACTTAATTGTTCAACATGATATTCATCTCCTACTTCAGCATCTTGAAGTAAAAGCCCTAAAGAAGGTACTTCAAGATCAAAATAAAATACGGCTTCAGTGCCATAGACCAAGACAAAAGACGAAGCACCTATGGAATTTTGAACACTAGTCTGATAGGCCCATAATGTTGGATATAACTATGTGTGACAGTATCGATTTGATTTATTAACCAATATATTAAAAATTTTGATTAAATTTTTATTAGATGCTTCAGCTTGGGCATTTCCTTGTGGATAATAAGGAGTGGACCATCTACGTTGGATTTTGTATTTTTTGCAAAGTATTTTTATATATTTATGTTTAAAGCAAGTTCCATTATCGAAAATAAGCATAGAGGGAATCCCAAATATACAAATGATTTGATTAAAAATTAATTTAGATACTTGGGTCCCTGTGCAACAAGCCAAGGGCATGGCTTCTACCCATTTTGTAAGGTACTCAGTTGTTGTTATGATGAACTTATGACCATCAAACAAAATAGAATTAATATTCCCTATGATGTCGAGGCCCCATTTTGAAAAATACCAAGGGGAAGAAATGGCTTGAAGATATTGAACAGGAACATGAACAAGATTTGTGTGTCACTAACATTTTTCACATCAACACACATAATCATTAGCGTGTTTCTCCATGGAGGGCTAGAAATAACCAATTCGTAGGAGTTTTTTGGCTATGGTATTACCACTAAAATGGCCTCTAAAATATCCATCATGCAATTTTCTTAGAAGGATACCTTCAAAATATCTCTTATAAAGTGTATTTCCTATGATGACAAAGTGAGTGGATCATTTGTGCAAAAGTCTATGTTGGTTCCTATCTAGACCATTTGGGAGTGAACCATTCTGGAGAAAGTTAAGGATATATGTATACCATGGTGGTGATGATGTTTCTCCATTTACAAATATTTCCAAGGGTTCTAGGTTGATACATATTAGAAGGATGCCTTCACTCTTATAAAGTGTATTTCCTATGATGACAAAGTGAGTGGATCATTTGTGTAAAAGTCTACATTGGTTCCTATCTAGACAATCTGGGAGTGAACCATTCTGGATAAAGTTAAGGATATATGTATACCATGGTGGTGATGATGTTTCTCCAATTACAAATATTTCCAAGGGTGATAGGCAATATTATAGTGAGGTAGGCTCCTAAAGCTAGCAAATGATGATAGTAGCATGATCATCATCCAACTCCAAATGAATGAGAGAAGCAACTACTTCCATAGAATCTGTATAACCATTACCTATATGAGGGATGGCTTCAATGGTGACTTTATTTAATAAATACATTAGCTTTAAGATAAAATATTTGTAAGGATGAAGTTTCTCATCTTGGTTCTAGTAGACATTATTAATTTGGTTTACCACAAGTTGCGAGTCTCCAAAAACTGATAATATTTTTATATTTAGTGCTAAAGCTACTCATAGACTAAGGATTAAGTCCTCATACTCCATTGTATTATTTGTACAAGAAAAATAGAATTCAAAATATAATGGAATAAGTTGTTTTTGTGGAGATACCAATATAATGTCTGCACCTATGCCACTCATGCAATGGGCTCCATCAAAAAATAGAGACCAAGAGTCTAAATGATCATCCTCTAAATTAAGGCATTCATCTAAAAAATATATTTTTAAGGGATGAGTAGATTCAAGAGGAGCAACAAGAAGTTGGCCTACTATAACTTTTCCTTTAATGGAATTTTGACCAATAAAGTTTAGGTTAAATTTTCTCAAGGCAAGAACCCATTCTAATGCTCATCCTGATAAGTAAGGTCTACTCATCAAATATTGTAATGGGTTGAATTTCTCTATGACAAATGTTCTTTGACTAAGCATATAGTGTCGTAGTTTTTTTTATGGATAATACAATGGCTAAGCAAAGCTTTTATAGGGGTGTGTAATGATTTTCATAACATACTAGGGTTTTTCTAATATAGTAAATGTCTCATTCTTTCTTTTCCTCATCATGTTGTGCCAAAATTGCCCCTAACACAAGTTCTGAAGCAAAAATATACAAAATGAAAGGGTTTTCTAGTATATGAGAAATAAGCACAGATGGTGTAAATAGATATTTTTTGAGAGCTTCAAATACTTGTTGACATTCATCATCCCAATTAAAATGGGTGTCTTTCTTAAGTAGCTTAAGAAATTGTTGACATTTTTCTACTAATTTATTGATGAAATGATGAATGGATTGAAGTTTACCTTGTAGACTTTGAAGCTCTATCAATTTCTTAGGTGGTGGTATGTTTATAATAGCTTAAATTTTAATTAGGTCTATATCTACTCCTCTCATGGACACAATAAACCCAAATAATTTACTGGATTTTACCCTAAAAACACATTTATCTAGGTTTAGATGAACTTTGTATTTACAAATCCTATAAAACACTCATCGCAGGTCAGGGATGTGATCTTCCTCCTTAATATAAAAAGCAATGATATCATCAAAATAATCATGTAAAATATCATACATCATTTCATGAAACACATATGTCATGGCTTGTGGAGAAGTCGCACCTGCATTCTTTAAACCAAAGGGTATTACTTTCCAATAGAAAGTTCCCCAAGGTGTAATTAAGGTAGTCTTGGGTTAGTCCTCTCATGCTATACAAATTTTATTATATATTGAAAATCCATCCATAAGGTATAACATACCATTTCCTACCATGAAATAAAAAAATTGATCCATTTTAGAAAGAGGAAAGTCATCCTTGGCACATGCGGTATTGATGTCCCTAAAATATGTACATACTTTGATTTTTGTAGCCTCATTTTTGAATAATGGAACAACAATGGATATCCAATCAGAATAATCGGTGGCTTGGATAAAATCTAAATCCAAGAGATTTTGTAATATTTCCTTAATGAGCAAGGATATTTTAAGATTCATCTTCCTAAGCTTTTATTTTACAGTTTTAGCATCAGGATGAACCACTAAACGATGCATAACTATAGCAATATCTAAACCAATCATATCTGCATAGATCCATGCAAAGATGTCATGATATTCTACAAGGAGTTTCATATATCTAATTTGTTCTTCTTCACTCAAAGTGGCTCCTATATTAACCATGTGGGGATTGGCCTTAGTGCTAATGTTTATTTTAAAAATACATTCTACCACAATGCTCAAATCCTTTTCAAAATTAGGAGGAAGTGAGACACCTATTTTCTAGAGCTCTTTTAGGGATAGCTTTTCCAATTCATCTTGTGTAGTTGTTGTGTGGATGTGGGATATGCATGGAATTGATTCATAAAAGAAGAAACCATTCCATATGATCTCATCATGAGGGATGTCATAAAAGACATATCCTTATACACACTCATATAGAGTAGAGATTATTTCTGTATGAACCATCGAAAACATATTATAAGAGAAAATAAGAGATATATTTCTCTTTTTAATTTCTTTCAGATATTTTTTATGCTCTAAATATTCACTATATGTGATCAGATGATCATCCTCATCAAAGTGCAAAAACTAGGATTTTGTAGGGATATAGCTAATACCACATAGTGCAGGCCATTCGTCAACATCAAAAGGTTCATGTATGACATTTTCCAAATGATCTAAACCTTTACCCTTATACCCCATGTCACACAAATAAGTCTACATTTTATCAAAACAAGGGAAAAATCAAAAGTTTTAAAAGTACTACAATAGTGAGTGCACTTTAATATACAAGAAGCCAAATAATCAAAAAATTGGGAAACACAACATAGCCCATATTAAAGTTTTCAAGTGGGAATTATACAAAGTCCAAACAAAAAGCTTTGGTAAGTGAAATATATATTTGTTCAAAGGCTCAATATTTAATCATTAAAGGTGTCTAAAGACACCCAACACAGTGCCAAAGCCATAAAATACAGTGCCTACATAGTGAACATATAATGAACCTACAATATTTAGTAAGTCTATGTAAGATATCATCATTACAAGGAGTTCAAGTGAGAAGGAAAAGACACAAGGTTTACATAACATAAGCGGCCAAAATCAAAGTGCAAAGTGAATATTACCATTGAATATTGCCCAAGTATACATATGAAAGAGCTTGGATGAATCATCTACACCAATGAAATCTTCAAACTATCACAAGAGCCACCACCACCAAGGAGGAGCCACTATCATAGAGGAAGTGCCACCTACATTAAAATCATACAGGAAAAAGTTTGATACAACTTTCAAAAGGAGTGAAAGTTCACCAAGATGATAAGAGGTATTTAGGAGCTTGAGTGCATGCAAAGGAGCACCTCCACTTGCCCTAATAGAGAAAGGCATCTTGTGCCACTTGGCACAAAGTTGAAAGAAGCATCTTCATACTCTAACACTTGCAAAGGAATTCAAAGGGTGCTCAAAAGGAGTATTATCCTCATCATTGCTTCAATGCTCATGAAAGAGCATCTTCAATGCTCAAAAACCATAGCCAACATCCAATAAATACTCTTAGACCAACACCACATGGAGTAACATATTTCAAGGCTTATAATAGAATTGCAATTAAAACCAAGTTCTTGGGCAACAACTAGTGCCACTTGGCACTTGTTTCAAAAAAATAGGAGCACATTAATAGCCATCAAAGGGAATAGCATGTAGAAGGTGAAGCATATCTCCAATGAGCCTAGTGTGTAAAATTGGTTAAAGTGTAGCAAGAGACTATTATAGGAGAATGTCATTCAAATGAAAGCACTGAATGATCATTATCATAAGGTGAAGACAGAGAAATTCCAACACTCCAAGTTTACACAATGAAGTCAAGACCAAAGCCAATCAGCACACAAAATTTAAAAGGTATATTTATGTTGACATTTAATTTCATTAAAGTGTAAAATGAGGTATAACATATTTTACATATCTAAGGTTAAACTTATATTTAATTGGAGATTTTATAACCTTAGAATAGAAAGCAATTAAACCAAGGGAGTGTAATATATTTCAAGGTGTTTAATATAAGGTTGAAGTTTATTTATTACTGCATTTAAGAACAAAGAAAATACCAACCTTAGAGAGTTAGAAAGCAATTAAAGTAAAGGGAGTATATCTCAAAATATATTACAAATTGCATGAGATTCAAATATTAAATATTTTTGAATAATTTAGTAGGAGATATAAGTTTTTTAACATTGGAAAATTAAAATACTAGTTTGCAAATATTATCATTTTCTAAATTTTCAAATTAGGGAGATATAAGGAATACTACATCAAACTTTAGTTTCTTGAAATTTAGAAAATTGAACCATTGAAAATTCAATATTAAAGAAGCAAAACCATTAATTTATTGAAAGTTCTAAATTACATTTTACATTAGTCTCTTACACTAATTTATGAGATATTAATCCAACTAAAATGTCTTTAAGGAAAATAACCTTATTAAAACTGAAGGTGAATAATCATTCATATTTATATTTCTACTTACTAGTCAATAGGAAGAAACAAGGTGAAATAGGAATTTATCATTATATTACCATAATATTCAAAACAATAGAGAATCAACTCAAGTGAAGGCAAGTGCAATAGTACTAGGGTAGAGAAGTCGAGTGTAGTAGGTCTAGGGAAGCAAAGGTGAGTGCAGTGTTGAGAAGTGTTATGGAAGTGAAGGTGAGTGTAGCAATCCTAGGGTAGTGAAGTTGAGCAATAGTAGATAAGTGCTAGGGCAATGAAGTGGTAGTAGTGTTAGGGTAGCAAAGATGAGTGGAATAGTGCTAGGGTAGCAAAAACAATTGCAGTTTTGAGTAGTGTTAGGGAAGCGAAGGTGAGTGGAGTAGTGCTAAGGTAGTGAAGGTGAGTGTAGCAGTGCTAGGGTAGCAAAGATAAGTGTAGTAGTGCTAGGTTAGTGAAGTTGAGTACAACAATACTAAGACAAAGAAGGTGAGTGTAGTGTTGAGTAGTGTTAGGGCAATGAAGGTGAGTATAGTAGTGTTAGGGTAGTGAATATGAGCAATAATGGAGAAGTTCTAGGGTAGTACTATAAAAATGAAGGTGAGCAATAGTGGAGAAGTTCTAGGTCAGTTATGAGTAATAGCAACATGTGATAGATGTGTTCAGAGTGGAAGAGCTAGGCGAACCCTCCATTGTGTCTTCAGCGGTGTATCCTAGCTTCTTTTGATAAAATCATGTTTGGCACGAGTGTACTTGATTATCACTATGGATGATCCTTCTCATTATTAATCCAAGAACAAGAGCAAGAAATCAAAAGAACAACACATCAAAACACATCAAACATTTTAGGGCACACTTAAATCAATAATAAAGATAAACATTTGTTTGGTATTGTGTGGTTATTCCTAAATTACATAAGACAACATGGTCAAGACAAGAAGTAAGCATCCTCGATCTGATACTAAGGGAGAGATAGAAGAAAATCATACCCATAGGCGGAGTCATAGTAACATTGAATGATCTACCTGTAAGACCGTGAGACGTAGCTCCACGATCCTAAGGGATGATAACTCAACCCTTGGGGGATCTCCTCGAGAAATCCCAATTAAGGAGCCACATCATAGAACAAAATCACATAAAAAAAAGAGGCTTCACAATGATCCTCATCAAGAAGACATGAGGAGACCTCAGAGGCCTCCTCTAAACACACAGAAACATCTCAAAGATGTGAGGAAGCTTCAAGGTCTTCCTCCTCACATGGACAAAAATAAGGTTCTAAGACTCATTATTCACATAGGGATGATGATATTGCTACATCTCTATCCATGTGGAGAAAACATGTTACCACCAAGCCCTCTTCATCAAGAAGGTAAACACAAATTTCAACACCTCAAGACTCACAAGAAACATATGAAACAAGTTTACCCACTAAAGGACAGGAAACTAGAGCTACATCTAGCCATGGGAATAAAATAGAAGAAACCCTTCACACAAAAGGAAATATTCTCGTAGACTATGACCTCATAGGAATGAATGACACCCCACGAGATCAACCACCACGAGATCAACCATGGAAAAAAATATAGCTAGATGGGTTGGATCAATTTCCTACACAACCAACCCAAATAACTATAGCTAAGGAGAACTATGCATCTAGAAGCTCACGAACCATGACTTCTAAGCACACCTCCCAGTATGGTGGTACCTCAAACGACCCCATAGTAGATGCATGGATTTTTATCATAGAGATACTCAAAATTACACTGAACAAGTCACATTAGCTAGCAAGAGTACAGATACAATAGAAACCTCCTTGAGAAATCTATGAGTCAAGACAACAAGAACAAGGTTAGATAAACATGAGTCTTCTATGATAGCACAAACTGACCAAATGAAGTGGTTATAAAATGCATTACATAAAGAGTGAGAGCTAGTGTAAGCTCTCAAACAAGAGAAACAAAGAGAAAAAATCTTGCACAAACATGAGTAGCAATTAAGAGAGCAATCTGAGCGGCTAGCTCTTAATAATTTATAGATAAATGGTGGTGGCCACCAAATAACAAGATGCACTGACTCACCTAAGGAGAGGCACACTAGACAAGATAGCCCAAAATGAAATACCCCACCAAATCATGAATGAAATCCGACTAATGGGGGAAGGGAAAACACAACAAACCAGGATCATAATCCTGAGTCCCCTCGTAGGAGGGATGAAAATAGAGCAAATCAAATGGATAGAGAGTTACCTCCATTGCCAATGCAAATAGGCTTACAAGAGGAGGAAATATATGCATCAAAGTCATTTCAAGAGCTTTCTAAAAATATGAAAACCTTTGAGAAACAAGAGGTTGTTGGGAACTTGCCAACATTGAGCAAAATACACAACCAACCATTGTGCTCATAAATCCCTAGCCCTCCATATCCTAAGCACTTTGATATGCCTAGGCTAGAAAATTTTAATGGTGAAGAGGATGCATAAGAACATGTCACCAATTTTATCAACACTTATTTTCATCTTGAAGACAATGACGCTCTTATGCTAAGAACATTCATTATGACATTTTTAGGCGCTACCACTCAATGGTTCAACCAACTACCTAAGCATAGCATAACCAACTTTGAGAAGATAGTAAACACATTACTAAAGCATTTCTCCTTTGGTGCTAAGAAGAAGGTGAACCTTTTAGACCTGGCCAACTTGAAACAATATGATGATGAGCCAGTAATGGATTATGGGAATAGATGGAGAAAAGTCATGGTAAAATTATCATTCTCCGTTCCCATAGAAGATATCATTTGCATGTTCACTAAATTTGTTCTAAACACATCTCCCTCTTACTGCAACCCCAAAATTATCCTTCATTTGAGGAAGCTTTGGAATAGGCCAAGCTCATAGAGGAAATAAAAGTATATGAGGGAACCATTAAGATCCAAACAAAAAGGAGTGGAACAAGAATGGTAAGAATGACAAGTATAGGCAAAATCAGGTCAACCCTACTTCAGTCAATCAAGTCGTATTGGCTACACCCAATTATGGGGGTGCACAACAACACCATAAATATCAAACACATCCCCCACTGGAAAACTACAACCAAAAGAATAATTAGGGAAGAAACTGAGAACGTCAGCCACCTTGTTATTTCATGCCTCTAACAGAATCAATACGATCAATATTTAATCAGTTGAGTGAGGCTAGGAGGATCAGATTTCCTAATATACCTCTTATATATCCCAACCATTCTAAGCCAAAATGATATAGGGAAGATCAATTTTACCCTTATCATAGGATACCGGGGCATGACATTGAGGCTTGCATCAGGTTTAAGCATCAAGTGCAAAACATGATTGAGGCAAGAGAACTCAATGTTGACAACCCATTGGCTCCTGATAATAGAGACATGGGCATATACAGAAACCCATTGCCCAATCATGAGGCCCCTTGAGAGAAAGGGGCCCAAGTCAATCATGTTCGATATGACATACCTACCCATGGATGTGTTGATGGTTGAGATTGTTAACATAGCAACAAGTACTAGGTGGTATTATCAACCGCAACCACCTACAGCTCCCATGAACATCCCAAATGCTCCTAGGCAAAGGAAATACAACCTTATAGGTCCACCAATGCGACCTGTGGTAACTATTCAGAGTAGATTGGAGCAAAACCTACAGATGACTCCAGCTAAGTTATCCATCTACGATCTCATAAAATAGACCCTAAAGCATAGGGACACTCTAATGGAGATTTTAAGAATTATTGAGCCCTAATTGCAAGATGCAAATGCATTCACTCACTTTGTGTGACAAGTACAAGAATTCCAGGAACCTGTAATCCAATTCTATGATCATGATATTAATACAGTTCCTGCTACCTTACCAGACCCTTCGTTGAATATTGTAGTGGCAATCAATGCCTTACCTTTCAAGAGGTTTTTGGTCGATACAGGTTCATCGATAAACATCATCACAAAAAATACAATAGAGCACCTCAAAATCCCCAAGTCAAATATCATTCCAAGATCTTACACATTGAGAGCTTTTAATGATGCTTTATGCAATAATGTGGGAATGATAGTCCTACCCATAAATTTGGGGCACAAGACCATCCATCTGATGTGTCATGTCTTGGAAGGATCTATGTAGTACAACATCCTCTTAGGGTACCCTTGGATAAGGGCCATGAAGTGTGTACCTTCGATCTTGCACCAGTGTGTATGTGCATGAGAACAAAGTCTATGTGGTTATAGCTGATGAAGAGCCTTTTAAATACGTTAATCAGGTGGACATTATGGTATAATTCATAATCCATTCTACTCACCTATACATGGCACCTTCATCCTCAACCACACAAGTGGATAACAAATACAAAGGGGTAAGAAAAGACCCATGGACATCAACACCTCATGGTGCACTCAATACAATCAATTCTTCTAAATTACCATCAACATCAAAACCAAAAGATAGTTAGAAGCTAAAGGCACCCTTAGTTAAGTAAGAAAGGCCCAAATAAGTGCCAACTATAGCCATTGCTAAAATTCCAAGTCCTATGGAAGAGGAATATCCTCAAGATCAATATGAAGATAGTGATTATCACCCTGCTTCACCAGTATCATCCATGGGGTCATCCACATCACATGCATAAATACACTTGACAAGCATAGGCATAGAGGAGTACTTTGTGTAGAACATCACCTTTATGCCTATCATTGAGTCTACACAAGATGTAGGAAGGCCTAAGGACTTGAGGCCACCAGTAGGAACAGTGGTTCCAATTGTAATCCCTTCCAACCAAACCAATTTTATCTATGCCAGCCTAGACTGTGCTCATAAGTATGCAGATATAGAAGAGGATGGTGATGAATTATTCATGGTCAATGTTCGTTACCTCTCTAAGCCTAATTTTGCCCTAAGATAATTTGAGCATTGCCATTGGGATGGATATGACCTTGGCATATATGATCAGGGGTGCAGATAGCCTTAAGCCATTATATCAGCTTCCCTTTGAGATATTTTGCTAAGGATATTATAGCGGAGGTCGAGATGACTCTCTTGCAGCAACATTGGAACGATTAAGCATAGGGTTAGGAGAAGACATTGATGTCATTCCTTATCATCCCCTAAGAATAGGAAATTTGAGAAACACACAAGTGGCCATGGTCAACATACCGCCTCCAAAAAATTATCATCCAAACACCTCAATTAATTCCACCCCAAGAGAGTACAACTCATGGGATGAGGATAATGGATATGAAGCAAGTGATGATGAGGCACAACTCGACTTATCCTATCAGGGGCCTTGCTATTTACAAATATTCACATGGTCTATCCATGATGAGAGTGGATATACATCAGATGAAAGTGACTATGACTCAAAAGACTCAACAAAAAGAGCCTCTTTAGGCCTAAGCCATCAATCCCTAAATTTGGGAAAAGAGACAGATGCAAATGGATTCTTCATAAGTGACGAATAATATGAAGATGAAACAAATATGGCCTACTTGGGTCCAAGACATGAGCCCCTTGTCTTAGGACCACATACCAATGCTAACAATTTTTGTATAAGTGATGATGACTTTGAGGATGAGACCGAGATGGCTTATCTTGGACCTCATCACTTATGACAAGTCAATGAGCTAGTAGAGAGAGAGGCGGCACTCCGTGCCATAGACCCTCATCTCCAATTTTTGGGGAGACCTATTGACCTAGTTGCCATTCATTGGATGGTCAATCCCCCTTTGCCTACATTCAAAGAGCAATTAGAGCCCAATGATCCTATTGTCAGCCCTACCCATGGGCTAGATCCAGAAATTCCCATTCCTCTAGAACCTCATCGCGAGTATGGAAGGGAAGCCCCTGAGATAATATTGCACCCATGTGGTCCTAGAGATTTCATCCCATCCATCAACATGATATCCATTAATTTGACCACTCCACTTCATAATCTCACAGATCCTACCAAATTATTGCATCTTGATGTAGAGGCTATTGATTGGGATCATGCTAATTCTCCCATAGAGCCAGAAAACCTCTTCCCCAATGAAGATATGTTACAACCATTCCATTTTACATTAGGTTGTGCGTATGACGTCTTCCATGTTGGTTTGGAACCTGAGTCACTAGGTCCTATAAATCCCACCGATGGCATTCATTTGATACCCACACCTCATTAAGTAGAATATGGGTCACATATGGCTATTTAAGTGACTTTAGATGTGGAAATTAGTAATGATCATACCCAACCAAGGATATTCAAGTTCAAATAAAGTTTATCTCTAAAGGAACAAGCCATCCTAATTCCTCTCCTCAAGGAGAGGCCAAATATTTTTTCTTGTACTTACAAAGACATGCCAGGAATAGATCCAAATTTAGTCATTCACAACCTTTCATTGGATCCCATAAAGAAGCTAGTCAAGCAAAAACTAAGGAAAATGCATCCAACCATTGCTTTGATGGTGAAGAACAAATTGCAAAAACTATTGGATGCAGTATTCATAGTTCCTATCGATTACCCTAAGTGGGTGTCAAACATGGTACCCATGGGAAAACCTGATGGAAGAGTCCGTATCTACACGGATTTTAGGGATTTGAATAGGGAAACACCAAAGGATTCATTCCCATTGCCAAATATAGATGCTCCTGTAGATGCAACCATGGGTCATGAAATGCTCTCCCTACTGGATGGTTTTTTCAGATACAACCAAATCTAGATTAATCCCGAAGACCAACATAAAACTACTTTCATTACTCCATGGGGAACATTCTATTACAAAGTGATGCCATTAAATATCAAAATGTTGGTGCCAAATATCAGCGGGCCATGACATATATATTCCATCACTATATGCATAAGATCTTGGAATATTACATGGATGACTTACTAGGCAAGTCCCTATTGTGGCAAGAGCATGCCGAAGTCCTCAGACAAGTCTTTGATCACCTCATAGAACACAATTCTTGATTGAATCCTAAGAAGTGTGTATTTGGCGTAACTTATGGCAAGCTTTTGGGATTTCTCGTATCCAAGAGAGGCATTGAATTAGATCCTACAAAGGTAAACGCTATACTGGAAATGGCCGCCCCTACCAACATTAGGGAGTTGAGGAGCCTATAATGCAAGATAGCATCCATAAAAATATTCATCGTGCAATTATCAAAAAAATTTAGACCTATGAATCGATTGCTATGCAAGGAAGTCCCCTTTAATTAGGATGAAGAATGCCATCAAGCCTTTGCAGAGATAAAAAATTATCTGGCAACACCACCAGTATTGGCTCCACCAAGGCCAGACATACCATTTTTACTATATATATTGGCTACTAATTTCGCATTGGGCACCATGTTAGCCCAAAAGAATGCACAAGATAAAGAGCAAGCCATATATTACATTAGTTGCACCTTGGTGAGTTATGAGCTAGGATATGCGTATATCGAAAAGTTGTGTTTATCAGTGGTATTTGCAACTCGAAATTTGTGACACTACATGTTGAGCCATACGACCTATGTCATATCAAATAAAAATCCTTTGTAGTACATGATGAGCAAGAAATATCACAATACACATACCGCAAAGTGGATCATGCTATTGATATAATTTGATCTATATTTCGTAAGTCAAAAGTCCATCAAGGGATAAGTCATAGCAAATAAATTAGCAAAAGTGCCTCTTTAGGATAACAAGCCTCTCGCTATAGAATTGCCTAATGATGTAGTATTTGCATTATCAGATCTACTAGAGCTCGAAGAACCTAAGAAAGAAAAAGACATGTTATTGTTATTCGACGGTTCGAAGTTGCCACTGTTAAAATACTGCCTCAAAAAACTTATCATCGAAACACCTCAATTAATTCCACCCCAATAGGGTACAACTCATGGGATAAGTATAATGGATATGAAGCAAGTGATGATGAGGCACAACTTGGCTTAGCCTATCAGGGGCCTCGTTATTTACAAATATTCACATGGTCTTTCCATGATGAGAGTGGATATATATCAGATGAAAGTGACTATGACTTAGAAGACTCAATAGAAAGAGCCTACTTAGGCCTAAGCCATCAATCCCTAAATTTGGTAAAAGAGACAAATGCAAATGGATTCTTCATAAGTGACGAAGAATATGAAGATGAAACAAATATGGCCTACTTGGGGCCAATACATGAGCCCCTTCCCTTAGGACCGCATACCAATGCTAACAATTTTTGGATAAGTGATGATGAATTTGAGGATGAGACCGAGATGGATTATCTTGGACCTCACCACTTACGGCAAGTCAATGAGCTAGTAGAGAGAGAGGTGGCACTCCGTGCCATAAACCCTCATCTCCAATTTTTGGGGAGACCTATTGACCTAGCTGCCATTCATCGGATGGTCAGTCCCCCTCTGCCTATATTCAAAGAGCAATTAGATACCAATGATCCTATTGTCATTCATGCCCATGGGCCAGATCCAAAAATTCCCATTCCTCCATAACCTCATCGCAAGTATGGAAGGGAAGCCCCTAAGACAATATTGCACCAATGTGGTCCTGGAGATTGCATCCCATCCATCAACATGATCTCCATTGATTTGACCACTCCACTTCATAATCCATGAGATCCTACCAAATCATTGCATCTTGATGTAAAGGCTATTGATTGAGATCATGCTAATTCTCCCATAGAGCTAGAAAAACTCTTCCCTAATGAAGAGATGTTATAGCCATTCCATTTTGCATCAAGTTGTGTGTATGACATATTCCATGTTGGTTTGGAACCTAAGTCACTAGGTCTTGTAAATCCTATCGATGGCATTCATTTGATACCCATGCCTCATCAGCTAGAGGATGGGTCACATATGGCTATAGAAGTGACTTTCAAGGTGGACATCAACGATGATCCTACCCAACCAAGGAAATTCAAGTTCAAAGAAATTCTATCTCTAGAGGAACAAGCCATCCTAATTCCTCTCCTCAAAGAGAGGCCAAATATTTTTTCTTAGACTTATAAAGACATGCCAGGAATAGATCCAAAGTTAGTCATTCGCAATCTTTCATTGGATCCCATGAATAAGCCAGTCAAGCAAAAACTAAGGAAAATGAATCCAACCATTGCTTTTATGGTGAAGAATGAATTGCAAAAAATATTGGATGTAGTATTCATAGTTTCTATCAATTACCTTGAGTGGGTGTCAAACATGGTACCCATGGGAAAACCTAATGGAAGGGTCTGTATCTACAGGGATTTTGGAGATTTGAATAGAGCAACACCAAATGATTCATTATCGTTGCCAAAAATAGATGCTCTTGTAGAGACAACCGCATGTCATGAAATGCTCTCCCTAGTGGATGGTTTTTTCAAATACAACAAAATCTAGATTAAGCCAAAAGACCAACATAAAACCACTTTCATTACTCCATGGGGAACATTCTGTTACAAAGTGATGTCATTCAGTCTCAAAAATACTAGTACCACATATCAACGGGCCATGACATATATATTCCATGACTATATTCATAATATCTTGGAATATTACATGGATGACTTACTAGACAAGTCCCTATTGTGGCAAGAGCATTCTGAAGTCCTTAGACAAGTCTTTGATCACCTCATAGAACATAATGCCCGATTGAATCCTAATAAGTGCATATTTGGAGTAACTTCTGGCAAGATTTTGGGATTCATCATATCCAAGAGAGGCATTGAAGTAGATCCTGCAAAGCTAAAGGCTATACTGAAAATGGCCATCCCTACCAACATTAGGGAGTTGAGGAGCCTATAAGGCAAGATAGCATCCATCAAAATATTCATCATGCAATTATCAGACAAATGCAGACCTATGAATCGGTTGCTATGCAAGGAAGTCCCATTTCATTGGGATGAAGAATGACATCAAGCCTTTGCAAATATTAAAACTTATATGGCAACACCACCAGTATTGGCTCCACCAAGGCCAGACATACCATTTTTACTATATATATCAGCTACTGATTTCGCATTGGGCACCATGTTAGCCCAAAAGAATGCACAATATAAAGAGCAAGCCATATATTCCATTAGTCGCACCTTGGTGAGTTATGAGCTAGGATATGCGTATATTGAAAAGATGTGTTTAGCAGTGGTATTTGCAACTCAAAATTTGTGACACTACATGTTGAGCCATACGACCTACGTCATATCAAAACAAAATCCTTTGCAGTACATGATGAGCAAGAAATATCACAATACACATACCGCAAAGTGGATCATGTTATTAACAAAATTTGATATATATTTCATAAGTCAAAATTCCATCAAGGGATAAGTCATAGCAGATACATTAGCAAAAGTGCCTCTTTAGGATAACAAGCCTCTCACTATAGAATTGCCTGATGATGCGGTATTTACATTATCAAATCTGCCAGAGCTTGAAGAACCTAAGAAAGAAAAAGACATTTCATTGTTCTTCGATGGTTCAAAGTTGCCACGGTCAACATACCACCTCCAGAAACTGATCATCCAAACACCTCAATTAATTCCACCCCAAATAGGGTACAACTCATGGGATGAGGATAATGGATATGAAGCAAGTGATGATGAGGCACAACTCGGCTTACCCTATCAGGGGCTTCGTTATTTACAAATATTCACATGGTCCATCCATGATGAGAGTGGATATACATAAGATGAAAGTGACTATGACTCATAAGACTCAACAAAAAGAGCCTACTTAGGCCTAAGCCATCAATCCCTAACTTTGGTAAAAGAGACAAATGCAAATGGATTCTTCATAAGTGACGAAGAATATGAAGATGAAATAAATATGGCCTACTTGGGGCCAAGACATGAGCCCATTGTCTTAGGACCACATACCAATGCTAACGGTTTCTAGATAAGTGATGATGACTTTGAGGATGAGACTGAGATGGCTTATCTTGGACCTCACCACTTGCGATAAGTCAACGAGCTAGTAGAGAGAGAGGCGGAACTCCGTGCCATAGACCCTCATCTTTGATTTTTGGGGAGACCTATTGACCTAGCTGCCATTCATCGAATGGTCAATCCCCCTCCACCTACATTCAGAGAGCAATTAGAGCCCAATGATCCTATTATCAGTACTACCCATGGGCTAGATCTAGAAATTCCCATTCCTCTAGAACCTCATCATGATTATGGAAGGGAAGCCCCTGAGACAAGATTACACCCATGTGGTCCTGGAGATTTCATCCCATACATCAACATGATCTCCATTAATTTGATCACTCCACTTCATAATCCAGTAGATCCTATGAAATTATTGCATCTTGATGTAGAGGCTATTGATTGGAATCATGCTAATTCTCCCATAGAGCTAGAAAAACTCTTCCCCAATGAAGAGATGTTACAACCATTCCATTTTGCATCAGGTTATGCGTATGATGTCTTCCATGTTGGTTTGGAGCCTGAGTCACTAGGTCTTGTAAATCCTGCCGATGGCATTCATTTGATACCCATGCCTCATCAGCTAGAGTATGGTCACATATGGCTATAGAAGCGACTTTCTAGGTGGACATCAGCGATGATCCTACCCAACCAAGGAGATTCAATTTCAAAGAAAGTCTATCTCCAGAGGAACAAGCCATCCTAATTCCTCTCCTCAAGGAGAGGCCAAATATTTATTCTTGGACTTAAAAATACATGCCAGGAATAGATCCAAAGTTAGTCATTCACAACCTTTCATTGGATCCCATGAAGAAGCCAGTCAAGCAAAAACTAAGGAAAATACATCCAACCATAGCTTTGATGTTGAAGAATGAATTACAAAAACTACTGGATGCAGTATTCATAGTTCCTATCAATTACCCTGAGTGGGTTTCAAACATGGTACCCATGGGAAAACCTGATGAAAGAGTCCGTATCTACATGGATTTTAGGGATTTGAATAGGGAAACACCAAAGGATTCATTCCTATTGCCAAATATAGATGCTCTTGTAGATGCAACTACAGGTCATGAAATGCTCTCCCTAGTGGATGTTTTTTTTGGATACAACCAAATCTAGATTAAGCCCGAAGACCAACATAAAATTGCTTTCTTTACTCCATGGGGAACATTCTGTTACAAAGTTATGCCATTCAGTATCAAAAATGCTGGTCCCACATATCAGCGGGCCATGACATATATATTCCATCACTATATGCATAAGATCTTGGAATATTACATGGATGAATTACTGGGTAAGTCCCTATTGTGGAAAGAGCATGTTAAATTCCTTAGACAAGTCTTTGATCACCTCATAGAACACAATGTCCGATTAATCCTAAGAAGTGCATATTTTGTGTAACTTCTAACAAGCTTTTGGGATTCATCATATCCAAGAGAGGCATTGAAGTAGATCCTACAAAGGTAAAGGCTATACTAGAAATGGCTGCCCCTACCAACATTAGGGAGTTGAGGAGCCTATAAGGCAAGATAGCATCCATCAAAATATTCATCGTGCAATTATCAAACAAATGCAGACCTATGAATCGATTGCTATGCAAGGAAGTCCCCTTTCATTGGGATGAAGAATGCCATCAAGCCTTTGCAAAGATAAAAACTTATCTGGCAACACCGCTAGTATTGGCTCCACCAAGGCTAGACATACCATTTTTACTATATATCGGCTATCGATTTCGGTTTGGGCACCATGTTAGCCCAAAAGAATGCACAAGACAAAGAGAAATCCATATATTACATTAGTCACACCTTGGTGAGTTATGAGCTAGGATATGCGTATGTCAAAAAGTTGTGTTTAGCAGTGGTATTTGCAACTCAAAATTTGTGACACTACATGTTGATCCATACGACCTACGTCATATCAAAACAAAATAATTTGTAGTACATGATGAGCAAGAAATATCACAATACACGTAATGCAAAGTGGATCATGCTATTGATAGAATTTGATCTAGATTTCGTAAGTCAAAATTCCATCAATGGATAAGTCATAGCAGATCAATTAGAAGAAGTGCCTCTTCAGGATAACAAACCTCTCACTATAGAATTGTTTGATGATGCGGTATTTGCATTATCAGATCCACTAGATCTCGAAGAACCTAAGAAAGAGAGAGACATGTCATTGTTATTCGATGGTTTGAAGTGTGAACAAGGAGGTAGACCAAGGATTGTCTTTATCACACCACTGGGTGCTCCATTGCCATTATCATTCAAACTAGACTTCCCATGCACAAACATCAACACAAAATATGAAGCATTGATCCTGGGACTCCAAATAGCCATAGTAATGGGCATTAAAAGAGTGAATATCTTTGGTGACTCCTTGCTCATAGTAAACTAGGTCAAAGGACTATTCCAATGCAGGTGCCCACTCCTGAAGACTTACAAGGAACTTGTTGACATCTACCTAGCCTGGCTAGAATGGTACGACATCGAGGCAATCCCTTGTACGTCAAATATATTTGTAGACACCATATCCTCTTTGGGATCCTTAATCCCTCAAAATACATCTATTGGTTTTACAACCGTTCATGTAAAAGTGTTTTTGCACTCAACAATACATCGTGAAGCTTTTGACAATCAAGAATCAGTCAACATGATCATCATCGAGCCAAATTAGGATTGGTCCTTCGTAGCCAGAGATTTCTTGCAAACAACCTCTTGGAGGTCTTTGATCTCCCAAGGACCTGTGGAGTGCGGTTCAACCATATACCATAGATTTGTTCCTCAATCTGTGTTCACTACCTCAGAAATGCAAGAAGAGCAAGTTGTCTATTCTATAAAAGCTTTGGCTTACAAGGATTGGCTTTCCCAACTATGGGACTTCCTGAAGCTTGGAATAGTACCTCAAGGTTTTTTGCTTATTGAAAGGCGAATGTTCAAGTAGAGAGAAAAAATATACATATTTCTAGGAGAAATCCTCTACAAACGAGGATATTATGGAGTATTACTCCATTGTCTTAAGCCCCAGGAAGCATATTGGGAAATTTTGCAAGCTCACAATGATACATGTGGAGGCCATTTCAGTGGCATGGCCATCGTTAAGCGCATATTGAGAATGGGTTACTATTGGCCCACCATGGAAAAGGACTGTTGTGAGTATGTCAAGAAATGTAGTAAGTGCCAACATCATGCAAATATAACGCACTTACCATCACAAGATTTGCAGCCCATCTAGGTAGCATGGCCATTCTTGCAATGGGGACTAGACTTGATTGGGAAGATCTCACCCCCGTACTCATTCCGACATACATTCATCATAATGGCCACATAATACTTCACTAAATGGGTATAAGTGATCCCCTTAACATCAACAACTAGACCAAGGTTTGCAGAGTTTATATTCCACAATATCATAAGTCATTTTGGGATCCCTTCTAAGATAATATCGAATAATGGGCCATATTTTAAGAAAAAAATGTGCATGCTTTAATGAAAAAATACCATATTCAACACATATTTTTAATGCCTTATTATCCATAAGCAAACGGGTAAGAAGAAGCCTCAAACAAAACAATAGTCTCCATTTTTAGGAAGACAGTGCAAGAAAATCACAAGGACTGACACATGCAGTTGTCTCTTGCACTATGGGCATACATGACTAGTATATGGATGCCCACTGGGGCAACACCGTTTTCACTAGTAAATGGAACTGAGGCCATAATGCCACTAGATTTAGAAATTCTGACTCTATGCATAGCATTAAAGGACTTCATAGATGATGATGCTACACGGCAAGACCGCCTTCATCAGTTGATGCTTCTTGATGAATGCCAATGGTAATTCAACTCAAAAAGGATCCAAGGGTAATTCAAAACCGCTTGGTCAAATCCCATAAATTCAAAGCTCCAAAGGTAATTCAAAACTGCTTGGTCAAATCCCATCAATTCAAAGGCTCCAAGGGTAATTCAAAACCACTTGGTCAAATTCCATCAATTCAAAGGCTCCATGGGTAATTCAAATAGCTTGGTCAAATCCCATAAATTCAAAGGCTCCAAGGGGAATTCAAAACGCTTGGTCAAAATTAATAATAAAAGCCCCAAATGCATAATAAGCCCTTTGGTCAAATAAATCAAAAATACAAAAACAACATAAAAATAAAAATAACAAAAACAATTGCATCTCACATCTCACGTCCACATCATTGCATTGCATTTTTATTTCCACTACAGTTGCATATGTCATGAGATCCTAAAAAGTGATACCAAAGTTTGTCACACAAGTCATTCAAATCCATACCTCCATTAACATGTGTGTAATTGTATTTTTCAACATAACCATTATTTGTTGCTATACATAATATACTAGGTTTTTTCGGTTAATCAACCACAACTAGTGATCTTATCAACTTCTATGAAAAACAACTTTGATTAGTAGAAGGTAAGGTCTAGTTGTGATAATGCGTTGGATATTCAAGATCCTGTAACTAATTGAAACACTAAAATCCTAGTTGGTACAAGGAAAAGATGAAATCTGCAAAGTGATCTAGGTTACCTTGAGCGAAAAGGATTATCCTTGCTTATCTCCCTGTGCAACCAGTTTAAAGGTGTTTTTTGAGTAAGGTGCAGCAACAATATTGTCATTTTTGTCAACACAGTCAGATAGATCTGTTGATGCAGTGGACAGGAAGTTCAAAAGCTATTTAGATGCAGAAGACAGGAGTTCAAAGGTTATTCAGAGTATGTACAGTTATTTTCCAAGAAGACCGAAGTGGCCCATATGCAAAAGATCAAAGAAAAAATACAAGTAAGAAAAGTGTCATGATATCGTGACATATACAACAGGAAAGAAAAACTATCATGATTTCATGACATGTTGTAAGAGAGAGAAAAATCAGGAAAAACTGTTGCGATTTCACAACATGTTGGAAGAGAGAGAAAAAGCAGGAAAAACTATCATGATTTCGTGACATGTTGGAAGAGAGAGAAAAAGCAGGAAAAACTATCATGATTTTGTGACATGTTGGAAGAGAGAGAAAAAGTAGGAAAAACTATCATGATTTCGCGACATTTTGGAAGAGAAAAAGGCAAGTGGAAAAACTGTCATGATTTCATGACATGTTGGAAGAGAAAGAGAAAGCAGGAAAAAGTGTCGCAATTTTGCAACAAGTTCGAAGAAAGAGAACAAGTAAGAAAAGTGTCGCGATTTCGTGACATGTAACATTTTCACGACTAAAATAGGAGAGAGAAAGTAAGTTTGAAAAGTGTCATGATATCGTGACATGTCACATTTTTGTGACAAAAGAAAGAGAGGAAGTGTACGAAAGTAGAACTGTCACGGTTTCATGACAAAAGCGGAAAGCAAGACTTCGAAAGCAGAAGTGTCGTGATTTCATGATAAAATCAAAGAAGTAAAGTACGAAAGCAGAAGTTTCATGATTTCATGACAAAAGCAGAGAAGAATACTTCAAAGGTAGAAGTGTCACGATTTTGTGACAAAAACAAAAAATCTAAGTACGAAAGCAGAACTGTCATGATTTCACGATAAAAGCTAAGTTGAAGACTATGAAGAGAATTACAGAAACATATTCTAGAAGTAATGCAGAAATAATAACTAAGGAAATAATGACACCATTCAATGCACATATAACACACAAGATTTACCCTGGTTCACACGATTTGGGCTAGTCCAGCAAAAAGAGTCTATCCTCCTTGATATATTATTCTCTCTCTTGTCCCTCAAATGGGGCATTACAATAATTATATAAGGAAACTCATACAACCCTAAACCACCAAGTGGTATTAGGGTACCATGGATACAACACCGTGGGCTAAACCACCCACACCCACTAACCACCCACCAACCGTGGGAATCCCGAGGGCCGCTCCAAAAGTAGCGATAAAAGTGGGAATCTCGTGGGCCATACAGCTTCCTTCCTTGCATCAGTGGCAGCCATATACTCAGCTTCAGTAGTTGAAATAGCAACAACAGTCTGCCTCTTGCTCATCCAACTAATGGCCCCTCCGAACAAATTGAATACATAAGCACTAGTAGATCTTCTCCTGTCCAGATCTCCAGCCCAATCTACATCAACAAGCCCTTCTATATCCAATTGTCTATTTTCTTTACCTGTACCCTCATAGCAGATTGTAAAATCAGAGGTGCCACACAAATATCTAAACACCCTTTTCACAGCAGTCCAATGCTCTTTACCAGGTTTAGACATATATCTACTCAAGAATCCCACTACATGGGCAATGTCTGCTCTAGTAAAAACCATGGCATACATTAAACTACCTACGGAATTTGCATAAGGAATATGTGACATTTCCTCTACCTCTTCTTCTATTTTTGGACATTTTTCAGCAGACAATTTTTCACCTAAAGAAATAGGTACCTTCACCGGTTTGCAATCCTACATATTGAACCTTTTCAACACTGTCTCAACATACTTTTTCTGATCCAGCCACAACCTTCTGTTAGAGCGATCTCTTTTTATTTGCATACCCAATATAAAATTTGCAGGGCCAAGATCCTTCATGTCAAATTGTGATGCCAACTGAGACTTTACTTCCCTGACCAATTTCTTGCTATTTCCAATTAGTAACATGTCATAAACATAAAGAACTATAATGACAATTACATTACCAATTTTCTTTGAATACACACGAGTGATCGGCATTGCTACGAACAAAACCAATTCCTAAAACATAAGTATCAAATTTTTGGTACCACATTCTAGGTGATTGTTTCAGTCCATACAATGATTTCTTTAACTTACATACCGAGATCCTCCTTTCCCGCAATAGTCAAACCTTCGAGTTGCCTCATATAGATTTCTTCCTCCAAATCTCCATGAAGGAATGCAGTTTTCACATCCATCTATTCTATTTCAAGATCGAATGCAGCAGCCACAGCTAACATAAATCTAATTGATGTTAGCTTTGCAACGAGAGAAAAAACTTCACCATAATCAATTCCTTCAACTCGAGAAAAACCTTTAGCAACTAGGCGAGCTTTATATTTCTCCACTTTACCTTCAACATTCTGCTTCTTTTTAAAGATCCACTTGCAACCTATTGCTTTCATACCACTTGGTAATTTCACTAAATCCCGTGTTCTGTTCTTTTTCGGGGACATCATTTCCTCATCCATGGCCTCTTCCCAATGGTTTGCCTCTCCAGAATTAACAGTTTCTCTAACTGTTCTAGGATCTTCATCAGTGACAGATAGTACAAAATAAGTAGGAAAAGTAGATGGATTGTACCTTTCAGGTTGCCTCCTTTCCCGTGTTGATCTCCTTACCACAGGTGTATGAACCTCTTCTTCATCCTCTTCTAGATCCTCACCTGTATGCTCCTCTTCCATATCCTCATCTGTATGCTCCTCTTCCAGATCCTCTACTATCTGATAGTTTTCCATGAGATCAAATTGGACCGTTCCAGGTTCCTCTTCTGTAACTACCTTCCTAGAATCACTGATCATATCCCTAAACACCACATCTCTACTATACACTGTACTTTTAGTTTTTGGATTCCAAAGCTTATATCCTTTAACACCATATTTATAACCAATAAAGATACATTTAACAGCCTTATTATCTAGCTTACTTCTTTTCTCCTTTGGAATATGCATGTATGCATCACAACCAAAAACTATGAGATGTGAAATAGATGGTTTCTTACCAAATAGAGCTTCAAATGGAGTTTGATCCGGCAATGCTGATGTAGGTGACCGATTTCACAAGTAGCATGTTGCACTCATCGCTTCTGCCCAGAATTCCTGTGCCAAACCTGCACCACTGAGCATACTTCTAGCCTTCTCCATCAGTGATCTGTTCAACCTCTTTGCAACTCCATTCTGTTGAGGTGTATATGAAGTAGTATTTTGTCTTGCAATACCACATTGCTTACAAAATTTTTCAAATATATTAGAACAATATTCCCCTCCATTATCAGACCTCAACACCTTAATCCTTTTATCAGTTTGATTCTCAACAAGTGCTTTAAATTCCTTAAATTTTTCAAACACTTCATCTTTGCTCTTAAGAAAGTAAATCCATGCATATCTTGAAAAATCATCAACAAAGGAAGCATAATACCATGATTTTCCAAGAGACGACATAGGAACAGGACCAAAAATATCATTGTGGATCAAATCTAGTACCCCACTAGATCTTGTGGCATTAGATGGAAAACTAACCCGATTCTGTTTACCATAAATACAATGTTCACAGAACTCAGAAGTCATTGAGTAATTAGGGATACCTTGAACCATACCTTTTGTGTACAAGGTATGCAATCCCTTTTCTCCAATATGTCCCATCCTTTGATGCCGAGTGTTGAGCTTTTATCGAGAATCAACCTCAGGAACAGGTTGAGCTATTGCACTCATTTGTCATAGTGCTTCCCAATAGCTTATACAATGTTCCAATCCGAACTCCCCTTGCCAACACCATTGATCCATGAACCATTTTGCATGAATCCTTGCCAAAATTGACATTCACTGCTGCATCGGCCATTTTTCTTATCGAAATCAAATTTCTAGCAAGTCCCGAAATATGCATCACACCTGGTAGGGTCTTAACCCTACCATCCTATAGAAAAATTTTCACTCTTCCACGACCCATGATTTTGAGTGGTGAATCATCTCCCAATAGTACCTCCCCTCCATCATATCTTTCATATTCACTAAACCACCCTCTATGAGGAGTCATATGAAAAGAGGCACCAGTATCAATCAACCAATCGTTTTTATCTGATCGTGTGGAGCATGATGAGAAGGATGCCAAATATACATCCCCTACTTCATCAATGGATTTATTCATCTCTGTGGAAGTTGATTCATCAGACTTTTTTCCAGACTCAGCTTTCTTTGATCTGCAATCCTTCTTCATATGACCTGGCTTGCCACAATTCCAACATTTTCTCTCAAACTTCCCCCGAGACTTGGATCTACCTTTAGACTTAGACCTATCACCATATCTAGATTTGTACTTCTCCTTGGCACGCCCTCTCACTGTTAGGGCTTCCTTAGATGTGCCCTCCATGGCTTTTCTCCTCATATCCTCAGATAATAGAGATGCCACTATATCTTCAAACTTCAATGTGGATGAAGTTGTACTACCAATTGCTACTACTAAGTTATCCCATGAATCTGGTAAAGATCATAACAAAGTAATGCATTTATCTTCCTCACTCAACTTAATTTATACAGATGTTAGTTGACTTACCATCGTATTGAATGCATTCGGATGATCCGCAACCGAATCCCCGTCATGCATCCTAATATTGTACAGTTTCTTTCCGAGGAATAATTTGTTCACTAGGGACTTCGATTGATACAAAGCCCCTAACCTCTCCCAAAGATCCTTTGCTGTAGCTTCTCCCGAAACATTGATGAGCATCGAATCTGCAAGACATAGTCGAATTAGACTCCTTGCTTTTCAATTCATCTTCTCCCAATCTTCATCGGAAATACCCGTAGGTTGTGTTGTTTCTGAAATAGCAGCCCATTGATCTTTGTCCATGAGCATATCTTCCATCTTTAACTTCCATAGCTCAAAAATTTTGTCGTCAAACTTCTCGATCTCTATCCTTGAATGATTTCCTAACATTTTTCCTTCAAACTCCTTCTACGTAACTCCCACTCCAGAATAGGTTTTCTCTCACTCCTAGAAACCCTAGATCTTCTTCAAACGGATTTAAACCCTAGCAATAAAGGCGTCCCCCTATGGCTAATGACTTGGCTCTAATACCAAATGAAGAGAATTTACAGAAACATATTCTAGAAATAATGCAGAAATAATAACTAAGGAAATAATGACACCATTCAATGCACATATAACACACAAGATTTACCCTGGTTCACCCGATTTGGGCTAGTCCAGCAAAAAAGAGTCTATCCTCCTTGATATATTATTCTCTCTCTTGTCCCTCAAATGGGGCATTACAATAATTATATAAGGAAACTCATACAACCCTAAACCACCAAGTGGTATTAGGGTACCGTGGATACAACACCGTGGGCTAAACCACCCACACCCACTAACCACCCACCAACCATGGGAATCCTGAGGGCCACTCCAAAAGTAGTGATAAAAGTAGGTGAAAAATAGCGATAAAAGTAGGTGAAAAATTTTAGGCGGCTCTGCCGCCTATTCTCAGCTGGTCTTCTCCAGCATCTTTCTCTTTCACCGCATCCGAGGGCGTCCCCCTACGCACCCCGAGCCATCACCTATTACGTAATCACCTTTACCATAGCCGGGGGTCCTTGGGTGCCTCCGGCACCCCCGGACCCCCCCTACCCGTCGTCTTTTGCGCTGTAGTGCCTGTCATACAATTCTTTTCCGGCAAAGAATGAGACATATCCAACAGAGAAGTGTCGCGATATCATGAAAAAAGCAAATTTTAAGTCTATGGAAGCAGAAGTGTCATGATATCATGACAAAAGAAAAGACGAAGTCTACAGAGGCAGAAATGTCATGATATCGTGATAAAATAATAGAGAAAGCATACGGAGGCAAAAGTGTCATAATATCGTGACATGTATTTTCATGGCAATAGCAACAAAAGAAGCTACAGAGGCAGAAATGTCACAATTTCATGACAGGTTATAAATGTGCAAGTCAAGAAGGAGAACCCGACTAAAATGAGAAGTATGACAGTGGACCGACATCACTACAACATTTACAGGGGCAATTATAGAGTGATTTCATACGGCTAAAATACGAAGAGTGATAAAAAGTCAGTATGGCGGTTACAGGGTCTGTCTAGAATGAAATCATCAAGCGATGGATAAATAGAATATCTTCTGGAGTTGAAGCCAAAGAATACCGATGACAACAAACTAAAATTAGGGTTTACAGTTGTTATGAAAGCCGACTAAGATTAGGATTTACAATCGACTAAGATTAGGGTTTTCATCATAAAAAATATTGTTATAAAAGGAGGGCTATTTAGAGAATTCAAAGATGGTCGAATGTGTGTGAAATACGGTTGTGCATAGAGTGCAATTCATGTCAAATCATGCTAAGTGCAAAATTCACAAAGAGAGTAGAGTGCACAAAAGGGAGAAGATGATCATGAAGTTTGACTATAATGAAGCAGAGTGTGCGAAGTGATTGCGTAGAGAGAGCAGAGTGCGCAAAAGGGAGAAGATGATCATGAAGTTTGACTGTAATGAATCAGAGTGTGTGAAGTGATTGCATAGAGAGAGCAGAGTGCATAGAGAATGCAAAAGAAAAGGTATCTTACTTTCAAACTTATAGATTCAAATTGAAGTCCAGGTTGTAGCTTGGCATCAGGGGTTGGTTCTCCTTTTTGTTGGTGCAAATAAATAAGGGGTTGGTGCTCCTTTCTATTGGTGCAGATAAATAATGGGGTTGGTGCTCCTTTTTGATGGTGCATATAAATAAGGGGTTGGTGCTCCTTACAGTGGGTGCTGATAAATTGATTGTAAATTTGGTGCTTTGCAAAGGCTAGATTTGGATGGTAGTCCAAGCAGTCAATTTTTGAGGACTAGCCACATTGGTGAACCTCATTAAATCTTGTGTTGTGTGATGCTCTTTTGTTATACTTGTTGTATCTAGTAATAAGTTTTAATTACTATGGTATTAAGAGCTATAAATTTAAGTTTATAGAGCTACACTGATTCACCCCCCTCTCGAGTGTCATTGTAAGACTAACAATTGGTATCAGAGCTAAGTTCCTATACAAGCTTAACCGGCTAGGGTGATCTTGGAAGTAACACAATGGCAAGTGGTGAAGGCTTCTCATCAAACAAAGCACCATTGTTTGATAGATCTAATTACGCATTTTGGAGAATCAAGATGTAGACATATCTCTGTGCTTTGGGATATGACATCTGGGATTTAGTAGTTAGTGGATACACAATACCCATAACTCCTCCAAAAGAGGCTGACAAAAAGAAACTGTTTGAAAATAACTCAAAAGCAAAGAATGCTATCATGTGCGGATTAGCAGATAGTGAACTAGTAAATATCATGAGCTGTAAAACAACAAAATAAATATGGGACAAACTAAGGAGTATTCATGAAGGAGATGATAAGGAGGCCAAGTTACAAATACATCGAGCTCAGTTTGAAGCATTAAAGATGAATGACGATGAAAACATTGAGGCATATATGCTGAGAGTTAATGGAATCATTAATGTGATCAGAGGACTTGACGAGGATATCGAAGACTCTACCATCATAAAAAAGGTATTAAGATCTCTTCCTCAAAGGTTTGATTCTAAAGTCTCAGTAATAGAAGAAGCTAAAAATCTAAATTATTTTAGTATAGATGAGATGTATGGTTCTTTGACTACATATGAGATGATAGGAAGATCTAAACCCATAGACAGAGAATCAGATTTTAAGTCCCTTAAAAATAAAAATGCAAAACAAGAGTCCGAGGAAGAAGAGACATTAGATGAAATGGAAGCAAACTTTGTTAGAAAACTAAAAGGGGGAAAAGGAAAATACAGAGGAAATCTACCGTTTAAATGTTTCAACTGTGGAGGTGTTGGGAATTTTGCAACTAAATTTCCACTTAATGAGAAGAACAAAAATGATGAAGGATCGCACCAAGAAAGAAGTGACTGGAAAAAGAAAATGAATTTCAGAAAAGGCAACTTCAAGAAGAAAAGTTTCATCTCCAGGAATGCCAGTTCATCAGAAGACAGCTCCGATGAGGATTCTGAAGAGGAAAAAGGTGAAGCTCTTTTCATGGCATTTGAAGAAGTAAAATAAGAAAAGGAAGGAGTGAACTCTAAAGTATGTGGTGAAAACCCTAAGGCTGAAGTAAATCTAGAAGGTGAGTTGATCTCTGCACTTGAAGAGTGGAAAATAGAGAGGAAAAAGAATAAGAAAATTTCAAAAATCTTGAGGATGCAAATGAAATCACAACTAGTCTGAAAGTACAGACAGAAGAATATAAGAAAATATCTAAAGATCTCGAAGTACAAATTACCATAAAAATAGATTATTGCTGCAAACTAGAAGAAGAGAATGTTGGTTTATAGATGCAGATAGAAGAGATAATCACAAAATTAGTTGCTATCACAAAAGCAAAGAAAGTTCTATGAAGTTGGATAAGATTATAAATGACCAAAGGCCTGCAAGCATCAAATTTTGTCTGTGTTACGTTGAAGGAGAATCATCAAATGAATCAAAGGCTAGAAATGTAGAATCCATAAATAATGAAGATAAGAAATAGGTTGATCAAGGAAAATCGTCTCATGCAAAAGAAAGCAATAATGCCAGGCACAAAAGGAGAATTGACAATGATGGATTCACCAATGTCACACATCAAAGAAGAAGAAGACCTATGGCTCCTACGACAACATGGCAAAGACCATCACCCAGGTTCAATTATCCCTTTTCTGGTTTCTATTTTAAATGCAATGGCTATGGACATAAAATCTTAGACTGCAAATATAATGTAATACCAAGGAATTTCACCAGTAGAAATGATTTTTCTCATTTGATGAATTATACAATAGAATGTTATAACTATCATAATTTTGGGCACATTGCAAGAAACTGTAGAAGTACATTTGCATCAAATCAGTTTCGAGGAAGAAAAATTCAACCAAATAGGATGAGACAAAATAGAAAACTTCTCAAAAAACATGCACAAGCTATTGATAAGGGAAAGGCAAAACAAGAGCCCAAAACTACTATCAAAATGGAGTGGAAAGAAAAAGAGCGACTTAAGGAAGAAAAGGAATCCTTAATCATACAAACAACATTTAAAACATAGAATAAATATGTACCATGGATACTTGATAGTGGATTCTCTAGTCATATGACAGGTGACAAACAAAAATTTGAGAAGTTACAAAAATATGAAGGTGGTTCAGTAAAGTTTGGAAATAATGATGGAGCTAAGATAGTTGGCAAAGGCTCGGTTAAAATTAGTGATGAAAAAATTAAGTTAGAAGAAGTCTTGTTTGTGGATGGTTTGAAACATAACTTGTTGAGCATAATTCAGATTTGTGATAAGGGTCATGAAGTAGTTTTTAAAAAGCAGGGTGTGAAGTCGGAAAAATAGTGGAAAATTGATAGCAACTGGATCAAGGACATCTGGAAACCTGTACGCGCTCTCAGATACTTTAGAAGGAGCTTGTTTTATTGGATAGGAAGAAGAAAATTGGTTGTGGCACAAGAGACTCGGTCATATCAGTTTTGATAATCTAGTAAAAATCAACTCAAAAATGGCAGTGAGAGATATTCCCACCATCAGAAAACCTACAAACAACATTTGTGCTTCATGCCAAAAGGGGAAGCAAACTAGAGTCACATTCAAAACAAAAGAGTACTACACAAGCAAACCTTTGGAACTAATACACACCGATTTATGTGGACCCATGAGAACACAAAGCATAAATGGTGACAAATATTTTATGTTGTGCATTGATGACTATTCCAGAATGACATGGATATTTTTCTTGAAGCATAAATCAGAAGCTTTTGAAATGTTCAAGACTTTCAAAAACCAAGTTGAGAATGAAACAGGAAAGAGGGTCAAATGTTTAAGATCATATAGAGGAGGAGAATTCATTTCAAAAGAGTTTACAGAGTACTGTGAAAAATACGGTATTAGGAGACAGTTTTCAGTAGCCAGGACACCTCAACAGAATGGAGTGGTAGAAAGAAATAACAGGACAGTGCAGGAAATGGCACAGACTATGTTGGCTAAAAGCATAGTAGCAGACAGATTTTGGAAAGAAGCAGTCCATACTGTAGTGTATATCCAAAATAGGTACATGATGAGAACACATGAAAGCAAAACTCCTTATGAGTTGTGGTTCGATAAAAGGGGAACAACAAAATACCTTAAAGTTTTTGGTAGCAAGTGCTACATCAAAAGAACTGAAGATAATCTTGGTAAGTTTGAAGATAGAGCAGATGAAGGTATTTTTGTTGGTTATTCGTCAAAAAACAAAGCTTACAAATGCTACAACAAGAGGCTAAAGAAAATTGTGGATAGTGCCGATGTTAAATTTGATGAAGGTAGAGAATGAGTAATTAGCTATGAAAAGAACTACCCAATTTATGAAGAGGTTATTGAAGGAGATGAGGAAAACGAAACGAAAAAGATACAAAAAATTGACTCAGATGATTTAAGTTGTGATTCAGAAGTGGAAGAAAATAAGAAATTCAAAACAGTAAATTGGCAAAAAAATCATCCTAGAGAGCAAATAATTGGAGACCCCAAAGTTGGTGTTCAGACAAGAAGAATAGTAGTAAGTAACTACTCTCTATTATCCAGCATTGAGCCCAAAAATGTTGCTGACGCAAGCAAATATGAAAGTTGGATGAAGGCAATAAATGAAGAATTAGATCAGATCGAGAAAAACAAAACTTGGGAGTTAGTACCTAGACCTGCAAATAAAAATATAATCGGGACTAAATGGATTTTTTGAAACAAATTGAATGAAGACGGACAAGTAGTCAGAAATAAAGCAAGATTGGTATTTAAGGGTTATGCACAAGTTGAAGGCATTGACTTTGAGGAAACTTTTGCACCAGTAGTTATACTAGAGGCAATTAGAATGTTTTTGGCTTTAGCAGTCTACAAGAATTTCAAAGTTTATCAAATGGATGTGAAATCAGCATTTTTGAATGGGAAACTTGAAGAAGAGTTTTATATTGAGCAACCAGATGGTTTCCAACTTGGTGATGATCCCAACTTGGTTTGCAAGTTGAAGAAAGCATTATATGGCTTAAAACAGGCACCCCGAGCATGGTATGCAAGGCTAGACAACTATCTCACTCAAAAAAGGTTTAAGAAAGGTTGCAAGTTGAGCAAGGATGACAAATCTCCACCTGTTGATCAAACCATGTACATATCTATGATTGGGAGCTTACTGTACCTGACAGCTACCAAACTAGATATTTTGCAGGTAGTATGCATGGTAGCACGATTTCAGGATAATCCCAAGGAGACTCATGTGACAAAGAGTGAAGAGGATTCTTCGGTACCTCAAGGCTACTATGGAGTATGGGTTATGGTATCCAAAAGGTAAATACTTCACCCTTATTTTGTATTCAGATGCAGATTGGGTAGGAGGTGTTGATGATAGAAAGAGTACCAGTGGAGGTGCATTCTATCTTGGAGATAGATTGGTCGCATGGCACAGTAAGAAACAAGAGTCAGTTTCTTTATCGACAACAAAGGAAGAATATATTGCAGCGACAACATATTGTACACAGGTATTATGGATGAAACAAACCCTGAAATATCTTGGTATTAGCTTTAGTGAGCCAATATCAGTTAAGTGTGATAACACCAGTGCCATTAACATCTCCAAGAATCTGCTTATGCATTCATGCACAAAACATATTGCTATCAGGTATCACTTTTTGAAGGAGAAAGTTGTGGAAGGTGAGGTTAAGTTGGATTTTGTTCCAACTACAGAGAAAGTAGCAGATATTTTCACAAAACCATTGCCCAAGGAAATTTTTGAGTATCTTCGCAATAAATTGGGAGTGGTCACACTTCCCAAGAATTGACTAGCTATAGAGATCACATTCTCAGGGGGAGAATTTAAGTATTTGATTATCTTTTTGCTCATGTTCATGATTTTTGCTAAGTGTAATAAATTTTGCCTAAGAATATTGTGCATGGACTCAGGGGGAGTCTGCAGTAGCCCTTTGGTATTATTGTCAAAGGGGGAGAAGAGTTACAATAAATTGCACATGTGTTGCCAAAAATTCCAAAGGGGGAGATTGTTGAGCAAGCTACAGCAATAGTACTGTCATTGTTGTCAACACAGTCAGATAGATCTATTGATGCAGTGGACAGGAAGTTCAAAAGCTATTCAGATGTAGAAGACAGGAGTTCAAAGGTTATTCATAGTATGTACAGTGATTTTCCAAGAAGACCGAAGTGGCCCATATGCAAAAGATCAAAGAAAAAAGACAAGTAAGAAAAGTGTCGTGATATCATGACATATACAGCAGCAAGAAAAACTGTCGCAATTTTGCGACATGTTGGAAGAGAGAAAAAATAGGAAAAACTATCACGATTTCGCGACATGTTGGAAGAGAGAAAAAAGCAGGAAAAACTATCGTGATTTCGTGACATGTTGGAAGAGAGAGAAAAAGCAGGAAAAACTGTCACGATTTCGCGACATGTTGGAAGAGAAAAAGGCAAGTGGAAAAACTATCGTGATTTCGTGACATGTTGGAAGAAAAAGAGAAAGCAGGAAAAAGTGTCACGATTTCGTGACAAGTTCGAAGAAAGAGAACAAGTAAGAAAAGTGTCACGATTTCACGACATGTCGCATTTTCATGACTAAAATAGGAGAGAGAAAGTAAGTTTGAAAAGTGTTGTGATATCGTGACATGTCACATTTTCGTGACAAAAGAAAGAGAGGAAGCGTACGGAAGCAAAACTGTCATGATTTCACGACAAAAGTAGAAAGCAAGACTTCGGAAGCAGAAGTGTCGCGATTTCGTGACAAAAGCAAAGAAGTAAAGTATGGAAGCAGAAGTATCACGATTTCACAAAAAAAGTAGAGAATAAGACTTCGAAGGCAAAAGTGTTGTGATTTCATGACAAAAGCAAAGAAGCTAAGTACGGAAGCAGAAGTGTCACAATTTTGTGACAAAAGCTAAGTTGAAGACTACAGAGGCAAAAGTTTCGCGATATCGTGACAAAAGCAAAGTCGAAGTATATGGAAGTATAAGTGTTGCGATATCACAACAAAAGAAAAGATGAAGTTTGCAAAGGTAGAAATGTCATGATATCATGACAAAAGAATAGAGATAGCGTACGGAGGCGAAAGTTTCACGATATCACGACATGTATTTTCACAGCAACAACAACAAAAGAAGCTACAGATGCAAAAATGTCACGATTTCATGACAGGTCGTAAATGCGCAAGTGAAGAAGGAGAACCCGATTGAAATGAGAAGTATGACAGTGGACCGACATCACTACGGCATTTACAGGGGTAGTTACAGAGTGATTTCATACTACTGTATGGCAGTTACAGGATCTATCCAGAATGAAATCATCAAGCGATGGATAAACCGAACATCTTCTTGAGTTGAAGCCAATGAAGACCAATGACAGTTGACTAATATTAGGGTTTACAGTTGTTATGAAATTTGACTAAGATTAGGATTTATAGCCGACTAAGATGAGGGTTTTCATCATAAAAAATATTGTTATAAAAGGAGGGTTATTTGGATAATTGAAATATGGTCGAATGTGTGTGAAATATGGTCGTTGTGTGCAGAGAGCAAGTCGTGTCGAATCGTGCTAAGTGTGAAATTCACAAAGAGAGTAGAGTGCACAAAATGGAGAAGACGATCGTGAAGTTTTACTATAACAAAGCAGAGTGTGTGAAGTGATTGTGTAGAGAGAGAGTAGAGTGCGTAAAAGGGAGAAGACGATTGTGAAGTTTGACTGTAACGAAGCAGAGTGTGCAAAGTGATTACACAGAGAGAGCAGAGTGCGCAGAGAACACAAAGGTGAAGAAGAGCAGTCAGGGTCTTGCAAAATCAAAGGTATCTTACTGTCAAAATTATAGATTCAAATTGAAGTCCAGGTTGCAGCTTGGCATCAAGGGTTGGTGCTCCTTTCTGTTGATGCAGATAAATAAGGGGTTGGTGCTCATTTCTATTGGTGCAGATAAATAAGGGGTTGGTGCTCCTTTCTATTGGTGTAGATAATTAAGGGGTTGGTGCTCCTTACAGTGGGTGCTGGTAAATTGATTGTAAAGTTGGTGCTTTACAAAGGCTAGATTTGGATGGTAGTCCAAGCAATCAATTTTTGAGGAGTAGCCACATTGGTGAACCTCGTTAAATCTTGTGTTGTGTGATGCTCTTTTGTTATACTTGTTGTATCTAGTAATAAGTTTTAATTATTGTGGTATTAAGAGCTGTAAATTTAAGTTTATAGAGCTACACTGATTCACCCCCCCTCTCAGTGTCATTGTAAGACTAACAGTGTTGAGAATTGGCAAAAGGACAAACTTTACCCTATCCAAATACCTTGCTTAAATCAAAATAAGAAAAAATTTCAAAGCAAAGTACATATTCAAAAGACCAAGCATTCAGTCTAGATTTCAAAGCAATAATCCGATACATAAATCATAAATTCAAAAAAAAATCATAACTCAAAGAAAAAATCAATAAAAAATAAACAGTGATTTTCATCACTACATATGAGCAAAATAAACAGTGATTATCATCACTACAAAAATCCCCGCTCAAAGAAAAAAATCAATCAAAATAAAAAGTGATTTTCATCACTACATATGAGCAAATATCCAAAGCCAAAAATAAGCCAAAAATAAGGGAATAAAGGTTGAACCCCTGGAATTCTTAGCATCGTACAAAATTGGAAGGAGAAATCCTTACACATGACAATATGTCTACCACAATTTCTTCATGCATTTGCGTAGAACAATGTTTGAATGTGGATGAGCTAGCTTAGGTAACCCAATATTTCCTAGTGGTATAGTCCAACTAAGTCCAACATAAGGATGAGATTAACACTTGAGGATCCCTGATCTTAGCAATGGTCTAAAATAATCCTGCCTAACATTGGAGGAAATGCTTGAATTCTATCTCAAAATATACAATCACATGCACACACAGAGATCATGAAAAACCAAGTCCATGGTAAAATCCTTACTTTTCAAAAGTCTAAGTGGTCAATAGATAGTTTTCGATAGGGTAACTAGAGTGTTTGAATCTCCAAAAAGCCCCAAAAATTCTTACATAGCAACAAATCATAACATCTTTCACACCATCACTTTCTTTATAAAATTATAAATTAGGGGGTATCAACATAGTAGGACAGATACCGCATATATATTATTATTTAAATTCATGATTATTTTTTTACTTTCTATGGTATCACCCATTAATATTGTCAATGTCATATGCATTTCGTATGTTTAAGTGATTAGAACATACAGGTTCATTTATACCATTCCACCACATAAGTTAGATGCATATAGTTAAAGCAAAGTTAAAACATGCATTTAGAAATAACATCGCATTCACAAAAACAAGTCATTAATCATCCATAAACCACATCATAAAATATATAGGCAACATCCATTTACATACAATCATAAATTCATCATTCATCATCAAAATACATCGCATCATATCATAAAAAAATATAAGCATCTACACATCCATCTAAGCATATTCAATATCATCTATCATCTAACATATTCATCAAATCATCATAATACCATCATTGCATCATATCATAAAGCAAAATAACAAAAAAACATGAGCAATAAATGATACACATAATAATTCATAATGCAAATCTATCATAAAAGTATGTGTGTCAAGTCCAATGGATATACAAAAATGCCTATGGGCTACAGTAATATAGGTCAGTCTACCTCAAAAATGGATCAAGAACCAAGTAGAGCATTAGTAAAATACCGGGCCTAAGCCCTCTACATCACCTCCTCTAGTGCCACCTCCCCCTATGGTAGTGTCACAATTTGAGTGATACGAGCCTGTCGGTCTCTCTGTCTGAGTCTGGGTCCTCTAGCTAGGATGGATGGAATACTGCCCCAAGGTGGAGCACCCACTGACCTATGAACCACCCATACCTGTTGGATCCTTAGGGAAAATCTTGTGCCTCCTGAGCTACATCTGAATAAGGGTAATGTGATCCATAAGTCCCTAGATATGTACCTCATGGTCATCCAATAGATATTGGATATATCCCACATCTGCTCCTGAACCTATCATTGGAGCCTCCTATGGTGTATAAGGAGGAACAACAAATTGAATCCTAACATCACCACCCCCAATAGTAGCCTATAGAGCCTATATGTGCTGAGAGCTTCTCAATGGTAGCATCTCGCCACTATACCTGGATATTAGTGGCCTGAAGCTCAGCCTCGATCACATGTAGTTGTGCTCTTAGAGGAGAGTATCTCTCCTCAGTCTCTAACTCCTCCTCCTTCTCAAGAACATCAGGATCCTCCACTACCACCTGCTCTGCTATCTGTATCCATACCTCGGTCCTAGCTTAGACTCTATGGCCTGTCATATTTGTGCTATCATCCCCACCATCATCCTTACGCCCTAAGCTACCGATGCCATACCACATATGATCACCCCACCACTGAGTGGAGTCCTCTATAACTCCCATAGCCACTATAGGATCAATGACTGGGGCATCCTCCTCATATGAAAGCTTCGTTATCTATCATGGAGGTAGGTCCTTCTCTACTGTGAGGCGCCTATACAAGAACAGTATCAAGGGCAAATCCTGTTGTAATTTGTACTAACGAAGAACTCGAGAGTAGAAGAAATACTCTTGGAGTGTAATCTTATAGCCAACAAGCCATCGCTCACATCGTGTCCTAGTAGTAAAGCTAACTAGATTATCCCAAGTAGGGCACTCATAATAAGGTCGCCACACGACATCTTCAATCAACGGTCTAGTGAAAGAATTAGTGTAGTGGGATAGATCCCCTGTGAAAGTGTGACTCTTATGATCCTTATGCTCTCGAGCCCATCTGGCAACACAACACTATGTCCGAGCATTAATCGCTGTAATATTGGTTGGGATCCCCTAGGGCATCTACCATAATGTGCTCCCATCCCAAAACCTGTAGGAGCAAGCTACAAGTAATGCTGAAACATCCTCATTTATGGATGTGTTACAATTCATCATAGCACTAAGCCAATAGTGATCTACCCAATGCATAGATGATACGCTCCTCACTATCGAATAAATCTTGCACCATCACCAGAAGGTTCCACGAGAACCTCAAACCCAAGTAGTATGGGATAAGAACATTTTTTATCACCATTAGCAATACGACATGCCTCATCATAACGATTCCCTCCCCATTCTAGCGACTGATGGACACTCCTCCGGACTTGGTGTCCTTGAGAGCATCTATAGAATGCTCTCTAAAAACCCGAGTGAAGACAACCACCTGATCATTAGTGGCCAAAGAGACAATGGCCACCCCATTGAATGGAATCTAAAAGATCCTATATACATCCTCTAGCGTAATGGTCATCTCACCGTTTGAGAAGTGGAAGGTATTAGTTCGTGGGTCCCAGTGATGGGACAAAGCCATAAGGTAAGCCTGATCTGCCATGATGTAAGGCAACCTGATGACATACTGCAACCTATGGGATTTGAACCATTTCCAGTCTGTATCATAAAATATAGGAAGTAATTCAAGCAGGAGCTTCGGTTCCTGAGCTCGAGAAGTAAGGATATAAGCAAAAGTAGAAGAAAAACAAAATATAACTACAGTGCATCTAAGGCATAATTCACAAAAATTATGAAAATGGTGCAAAATAGAATGGACTATTCTAAGTCTAAGAAAAATAAGGATAATATTGCACCTAATCAAGCAAATCAAAATTCAAAAATTCCAAAAAAATGTCATAAAATTCAACAAAATGCAAGAAAAAAAGGCTTAGGGTTTAGCCACTATTTCCTACAGCAATCGAAACTTGGTCATTGGAGGCAGCAACGGCCAAGAACCAATGATTAAATTTTTGATTGTTGGGATTCAAGCTTGGCCGCTCTGAGCAATAGTGGCTAAGAGTCGACCGCTCTGAGCTACAGCACCTAAGGGGCAACACGAAAAACCTGTGAACCCTTGATTAGAAAATAAAAAAAAATACAAAATAACAAAATAACTCAGACAAATCAATAAAGGGAGGAAAAAAAAACAAAATGGAAAGCAAATATTCCCACCCAGGCATCAAAACTAGGCTAAGTTCAAAATGCCCAAAATGGTGGCAGCAGGTGAATAACGAAAAAATTCAAAAACCCTAGGCTAAAGCCACTAACAAAAAAATAAAATTGGGGACTAACCCACCATAGCAAAGGGGAAGCAAGCCTAATTACAGAGTTGTTCGTTGCCAACAGGTTTAGTGAGGTTCAGTTTGCCCATTACTTAGTGAGGTTTAGTTTTACATAGACAAAATAAAAGAGAGCTAGGGTTTTAAAGAGAGAAATACTCAAGAAGCTTCAGCTCCTCCAATAGCTGATGTCTTGCCCTATGCAGCCATGTTCTCAGTACCAACAAGTTTCAAAGTCATAATCATCGTCATCGCACCAGAGCTCCAAAAGTGAATCTTCAAATAGTGAAAATGACAAGTCAAACCCTAGAAAAGAAAATTTGTATATTTCCTTAATTATGCCTTGGTCGTTGCTGACGTCAACGGCTCAAACTTCTTGGCTGCTCAAGGTGACAAAGACCACAGGAAGGAAGTCATAATCCACTGGACCTGATAGCGACCAGATCCACAGATTAAAATATGGGATTTTCTTCTTGAGTGATCCCACAAAAATAGCAAATAAACACACTTTTGTGGTTTCATATCATCAGAATGTTAAAAATAACAAAAAAATCACATAAAATCACAATATCAAGTAGGCCTCATATCCAATTACCTACTCTATCCACTCAGCGATTACAACGATTTTCACTCCATGTATTTTAGTGAGATGAGTAGATAACCATAAGGCCACTTGGGGCAAAAACAACTCATTTTGGAATTACGATGTGCCACCCTTCAATCCCAAAGAAGACCAATATGGTTGGACTGCTCCATGGGTACGAAAGGATCACTCTAATTCCCCTATGACATCAAAAACATTAAGTCAAAGTGATACAATCTAGATAAATAGAATCACTCATCCTAACTCCCTAAGAAGGCTATTTATAGTTGAACCACTCCTCGGGATAAGGATGGATGATTATCATAAAAAATTAGAATCACACTTGAATGTGGGATTGCCCATTAAAAGCAACAAATGTTAGAAAGGAACCAGATTAGTCATATTGGTCAAGTGACTTGTCGCTTCATTCATTTTCATTTCTTCACCAATTCATTATGTGAGGGAGTAGTTCAAAACTTCAACATAATCATAATCAAAATCAACAAAATATCACTCGATCATAGCAACATAATGTTCATCCTATGAAACATTGCATACAACAATCACAAATTCCCCTTGTTTTCTAGGAACATAAGCAGACATGACATCTTCAATTGTAGCTCCCCTATCGGTTGGAATTGTTGTAGCAGCTGAAGCTACCCGATTGAGTTTGAGGAATGAGCACAATTTAACATGCAAAAGCCACTGATCCAATTCCTCCGAACATTGAGGCAATGATTCAAGGGATGTGTGCCATCTTGCATGATTAGGCCATCCAACATTGATCAGACCATTGATCACCATACACCCTACAAACATATTAGTCTATGTTTTTGCTCAACATTGTATTTTCCACACAATGCATGGCAAAAATGGGTATCTGTAGACACCTAAATCGTGTCATGCTTAGGGGAGCTTCTCAAATAGACACATTTATAAGATCATAAGACATAATCTTGGACTTTCAAAACATAAATAATGGTTCTCACAACTCATTTAGGGCCTTTTCAAGCCATCCAAGCTTAGCCACTCAAGCCAATAGTGGCCAGATCTTAGTCACTCAAGCCTAGAGTGGCCAGACCTTAGCTGCTGCAGATGATAGCAGCTAGATCTTAGTCATTGCATACGATAGTGGCTAATCCATAATAAATAGTTTGTCAACAAACATGCCTAATCATAGGCATAAGTGGCAGTCTACATGCAATAAAGGTGAGCGGGAGTGACTGCATTCATTTTCGCAACCATTTCACATAGGAGGTTTGAGTTTGCATTTAGACTTAAACTGACCTCCCAACATTAAAAAAGGGACAAAAGTTTCTCATGCTAATAACCAGTTCGCATAGAAGACTCAAGTGGGTAGTTAGATTTTAGTTAACTAGCCTTCAAACATGGACAATGGACAAAATATTCTCATGCTAACTTGCACTACACATGATAAATTCATTTCTAGGGCTTGGACATAGACCTAGGGCTTCACACTATAAAAGGTGTAAGCCTAAGAGCACCAAGAGATATATCATATCAGAGAGAGAGATATATTTTTGAGGAGATCTTTCAAGACTTTAAGAGTTCTCTTTGGGATCACGTGTACGGTGAAGCACTGATGGATTGGAGAGCATAACACCTATTATTTTGACATCAGGTACAGGCTTTGACCCATGGCTTTGGGGTAAATATAGCAAGGTTTACCTTAGCAGCCGATGTCTTGGGTAGTGGCCCACAGGCTTAGCTTAGGTTTTAGACATAGCATCTTTTATTATGCTTCTTTATGTTTTCATATCATTAGCATAGATTTACATGATTTCATGGCATAGTTTCATCATATTTTTGTTACATTATTTGATTACTAACAACCTCATCTGGGGAGGCAATCTCGAACACATAAATGTACGTTGTTGTTTCATTGTTTGCAGGGCCACAGGTACATTAGACAAAGTTTGCAACATATGAGAGTAAAAGAGATCCCTCTAGGAAATAGACCTGGAGAAGGAGGCATCTGTAAGCCCTCATACATTTCTATGTGGAACTGAGAAGCTTTTATAAGTGCATCACCTCTTCATGGAAGGGGAACTCTTTACCTATTTCTAATTTATAGTATCGAAATGGGTATCCCTAAGAGGGACCGGCATGTAACTAAGTTTCAATATAAATAAAGAGATCCATATTTGTTATTTCGTGTTATATACTTTTTCGTCTTATCTTTCCATTTCATATTCGGTATTTTAATAACATTGCAAGTAGGGTTAAAAATGGAGCTGGTGCATGCATTCCCGGGGTTGCTACACCTTCATTCTCATCTTCCTAACTATTCCCTGTATATTCTAACCATTTGGTAGCAGCATCAGTATCCTCTCCAATTTCCACCCCAGCATCCTAGTGTTCATCAACAACACAAACCTTGATATCTGTACCATTAGCATCGTCTATCATAGGAAATAAAATTGATATCATGCCTTCCTCGCAACCATTCTTATGGCCTCCATAATCCTCCCAATATTTACCATTCCAACTTCCACCCACAATGTCGCAACCACCATTGCCACCCATCACACAACCGACTACATTACCTCCTTCACCCTTGCATATGGAAGCCCCTATCCTTCCTACACCATAGACATCGCCTCTTACCTTCTGATCAAAACCTAAGACATTCACATCTCCATGCATCCCTACACCTGCACCTATGCCATCCCCTATGTAGAACAAACAACATGTTCAAGCCACAAAAACTAAACATCATGAACCCAAACAACCAACACCCATATCAAATGAACCTTCACACCCTTCAGATGCCACCATTAGGGAATCTCAACTTTCTCCTTCCTTGTCTAACTCGGATAAGACACCCCAGTCACTAGAGTGTGCCACACCACACATATCCATATTCATGACAAACAATGGCCTAAGAGAATATAACATACATGACACCTGCGTATGTGACACCCCTATACAATATACCCAATATTTTGGTTGTCCCTTAGCCTCGGTGTTGACTATTGGAATCGTCATATAGTTAGGAAGTCCCAAAAACCACACCAACCTTGTGTATGCAGGAGTAAACTCTTTGATCCCCTCACCAACTTCTTCACCACCACAATCTAGCTTTGGTTATGAAATTACACACCTATCCAACCCTATATTTTCCTTGCACTACTGACAACACTTTCATTGGCATGGGTTTGGGTTAGGTTGTTATGATAAAGTCCTACGTACACCCATCAATCCTCGTCTGATCACCTACCAAAAAAATTGGTCTAGGTTATCGCCCAACCACCGTCTATACATTAGAATATGAGATCCAAAATTTATCCTTACATCCTCCTCCACATCCAACACACACCTTGGAAGAGTACATTGACATGGACATGCTAGAAGACACGCCTTTGCCCACATCAACCATCATCGTCTCCTATGATTTCTTCCAAGAATCTCCTACGCATGATACCTCCTTGTTCTGTGATGTTTAGAGATTTGCATAACACTTTCCTACCTTATCTTTGGCTAGACCACCAATAGAGTTAGATGCACTCTCGTCTAATCCACCACCTATACAGCTAGACCTGGTTTCGCTTGACCTACCACCAATACACCTGCCTGTATTCCCGCATATACATTGATAGTTACAGAGAGCAACCTCTTGTCCTTGTTCACCACCAGTCATCCTGCGACCTCCCTTGAGCCTCTTAAAATGTGCACAACCTATACAACCTCCATCACTAGATTCTACCCCACCTACTTCACCTACAACATTGATTAACATGGTTGAGGTAGATTTACGTTCTCCCCTCCGTTACAACCACCAATGGATTCAAGACGATACCCAAAACCCAAAATTTATCGATCTAACACACATCTCATATATACCAGCACATGGAGACTTTATTCTCTCTCCTCACATCTTATGGGTAGCAAATGCCCCTTCCTCATCCACGTATTCCCAAATCCCTCAGGTCTATCACACAGGCATTTACATAGATGATGATTACGAGTTCAGTGAGGCTTGATGACTTCAATCTCATTCATGTCCCTAAACAGTTGCGTGACAGATATCGCATGCTCATCGAGGACACGATCGAAATCAACATCGGTGATGATCCAGAGAATCCACACATCCTTAAGTTAGTTTTTAGCCTCTCACCCAAGGAGCGCATCACTTTCATGAACTTCCTATGCAAGTATATAAAAATATTCACATGGTCTTACAAAGACATGTCGAGACTTGAACCTACTGTAGTAGTGCATAATCTTATACTAGATCCTAATGCCAAACTAGTAAGATAAAAGTTGTGATGCATGCATCCAACTATCACATTGATAGTAAAATCTAAGCTCCAAAATATCCTAGACATTGATTTCATAATATCCATCGACTATCCCGAATGGGTATCCAACATGGTCCCTATCCCCAAACCATCCGATGACGTTCACGTTTGCGTAGACTTTCATGACCTAAACAAATCTTGTCCCAAAGACAACTTCCCTTTACCCAACATTTACTCCCTCATTGACTCCATCGTAGGTCACAAAATGATTTCCCTCATGGATGGATTTTATGGATATAATCAAATTCGGATCAACCCAGCTGATCAACATAAAACTTCCTTCACAACACCCTAGGGGAATTTTTGCTACAAGGTCATGCCCTTTGGCCTTAAAAACATTGGGGCAACCTATCAACGAGCCATGAACTACATATTTTATGACCTAATACACAAAAATGTGGAAGACTATGTAGATGACCTCATAGCCAAATCAAATAAATGTGCTAACCATCTCGAAGATCTCTGTCAAATTTTTTATCGACTACTAGAACACAACATGCGCCTCAATCCAAAAAAGTGCGTGTTCGGTGTTACATTAGGAAAAATACTAGGATTCATTGTCTCCCAATAAGGCATTGAAGTAGATCCTAGTAAGGTGAAAGCCATCATTGAGATACCTCCTCCTACCACCTTAAAGAAATTGCATAGCCTCCAGGGCAATATTACCTCTATTCACATATTTATAGTGCAATTATCAGATAAATGCCAACCATTCAATCATCTCCTACAAAAAGGAGTACACTTCAAATGGGATGATAACTGTCAAGCCACATTCGACACTATAAAAAATTACCTTATATCACCGTCAGTCATGTCACCGTCGTACCCACAATTACCACTGAATCTATACATCTCAACCATAGAACTTGCACTAGTTACACTCCTAGCCCAAAATAATGCTCTCAATAAAGAGCAGGCTATCTACTACATCAACCACACACTAGTTAGTTACAAAATGAGATACAGATACATGGAGAAGCTATGCCTAGCAGTATTATTCACCGACCAGAAGCTAAGATACTATATGTTAAACCACACAACTTTTGTCATCGCCCGAGACAATCCCCTTCGGTACATGATGAACAAAAGTTATCACAACTCATGCACAACCAAATGGATTATGCTCCTAACCGAGTTTGACCTAGAATTCGTATCTCAAAAGTATATCAAACGGAAAGTCATTGCTAACCAACTGGTTGAAGCTCCTATAACTGACAATAAGACCCTACTCATCCAACTCCCTGATGACTCTATCTTTCACATAATCGAAGATGAGGAATACGTTGAACCAAAATTCGTGGTTGATCTCACCATGTTCTTTGATGGGTCCAGGTGTCTCCAGGCTAGGGGTGTAGGCATTTTTTTCTTTACACCTAAAGGAGAAACACTCTCATTCTCATTCAAACTTGATTTCCCTTGTACCAATAACAACGTAGAGTACAAAGCCCTAATCCTATTACTAAAAAAAGCACACTCTATACACATCAAACGCATCCACATCATAGGTGATTCACTTTTGATAGTCAATCAAGTGCAGGAAATTTGGCTATGCAATTGCCCATTTCTCCAGTAATACAAGAATATCGCCCAACAACTCCTATCCCAATTTTAATGGTATTACCTTGAAGTCGCGCCGCACTCATCAAATCATTTTGCAGACACCATGGTCTCCTTAGGGTCCCTTATCCCGCAAAATCCAACGTCTAGCACAACATCTATATCCATTCATACACTTAATTGAGGTGGTGGTATGATTGTGTTCCAACCAATATAGTTGATCTATGACACAAAATTTATCTTACTAATTTATTTGAATAGAAATAATGAAGTGAGAGGAAGGTTGAAAATTCTTGCAATAAAACTAATCATGTTTTCAAGATGCAAGTTGAGGAATTGGTTCATATTGTGAAAACAAACACAAAATATTAGGTCTTCTAGGATTACTAATTTTTTATTTTTAAAGAAATATTTTTTGTTATGATGAGATAGAATGTATGTATAGACCTATAGATATATGGGGAAGATTCATTAACCAAAATCCTTGATGACCTATAGGGAATAGACATCAATCCCAATAGATTGAACAAAATATTGAGTTACCAATAACCAAGACAAACTTATGAGAAATATCTAGTAAGAAATAACCATCACCAAATTTTGAGTCTCTAGAACTTGAAAACCTTGAGGAACAATTGAATACTAAGTCAAGTAGTTTTTCCCAACCAAGTCTAGATAAGACACAAAATCCCATATTTTTCAAGATATTTTACAATATTTGTTGGGAATACATAAACATGAGGGATATACAAAGAAACACATATTATTAGAAAAGGTAGCAATACAATTTGAACATTTACATGCCCTATTAGGTTAGATCCTAAGGTATAAGCCCCTATGAAAAATATTTCACCATCGATATTGTCAAGTTTTAGGGAAATTGCATTGGAATATCTAAACCAATTCTTGTTTTAATTTAACTTTCTTTATCAGAATTATAACTACAAAAATGATAATAAAAAACTTAAGTTGTTCACATCAATGCTAAAACACTTATCTACATGTAGGTTTATGGGGTTAGATCCAAATTCCATATGGACATGAAAATAAATAAAGAGATAATTTTTAGATAAATACCAATAATATCATAGGTTGAAGAACCATAAAGAGTAACTCTTTAGGATAAAACAACAAGATGATGAAAACTTAGAAGATTATCCTGATATATTCTTGTTTTTCTAAAGAAGATATGGAAGTGGGGTAGATCATGATATTATCAAGACCATATCACTTAGAGGATTGCATGATGAACCATGTGAAGTATTAAAAATCATGGGAAAGGTTATGTGAATAAACTTGACTTAAATAATACAAAAGTATATAGGAATTAATCACATCCTGGGGTAGGATTTTTAAAGTACAAGACTGGTAACATTAACAATAATATAGGAGATCTTATGGAGGAAATTGCAAATATTAAAGTGGATATTTAAGTACACCTTAATACTACCCTAGATGAAATACAGGTAAAGAATAAATCCACCATTCATATAGTTATGCATTGTCCTAGGCATAAGAAAAAGCACACACTCTAAGAATATCCCTTGAACAAAACCACTATTTGTAGTATCTATGAAAAAGGGAATCCCATGGATCATTATGATATTTTTATAGGTACAAAAAATACCTTAAAAAACAACCATCAATCTATCGAGGACCTCAAATTCATAGGGGAAGGAATAATTTTTATCACAATTCATATCAAAATTAGTACATCCCAAGAGCTCCTATGAATTGCATTCCTAACCCTTAGTCCATGCTTTGGTCTATACCATAACCTCCATAGTAGTGAGGCCAACACCCTTGGTACCAACCTCAAGAATGGTCCACCATGGGATGGTCAAACCAATAGTAAATCCTACAAACCCCACAAAATCAATAATGGGCATCGTATCCCCCTCAAAACCAACAATGTCAAGGGTAGTGGTAGTTTTAGAACCATAAACAGGTTTTTATTAAGAAAAAAAGAAGGAACAAAAAGCAAAATCACAAAAACCATTTAAATGGATGGAAAACTAGTAGATCTCCTTATTGGTTAGGTCATTCTACCTAAATATGGTAATCTAGGTAGCTTGGTAGTAACATTTTCTATAGGAACTACCAAGATACCAAATGTAATTATTGACCTAGGTATAATGAAAATGTTATAACAACATGGAGCATGGGTAAATTATTTTTATCAAATATATGCCCAAAATCTACAATATCACAAATGAAAGATCAACCAAACATAAAATCTAAAGGTATAATAGAGGACATTCTAGTATCCATAGATTCATGGGAATACCCTATTGATTTTATGATTTTACATCCCATAGCTAAGGTGAATGGTTATTCATTAATCCTTGGTGGACCATGGCTTTCTATGGTAGTTGCATTAATTGACTATTAATTTAAGGACATGACAATATCAAACAAAATGAATTCAAAGAAAAATTTCTTGTATCTATAGACACCTAAAATGCGTAATCACAAGGATACTCTCAAAAAGACCTCCTTCTAATCCATATAAACCACCTAGGGTAGCCTCAAGGCTATTTGGTGCCTTTTCATAGTAAAAGGACACTTTTACCCATGGGAAGCATGATCGTATTGCCTGATATGGTCTCCAAGTCATGATCATATCGATGCAGGACAATCGCACATATGCATAAATAAAAAAATAAATGGCACAGTAAGCCACTTGTTAGAGTGGTGGCTAATTTTTTTTCCAATGCCAAGTGGCCTACCTACAACAAATATTTCCTTTCCACCTATAGTCTACTGTAAATAGTAATCATGTAGTACATGATTGCGACTTGTCCCTCCTTGGTTAAAAAAATATTTTGGATCATCCCCAATGTTATCAAATCTGATTTTCAATAGTTGCAAGTTAGTGATAGTTATCTTCTTGTCTAGATATGGTCCGTAGACAAATACCATCTCGCTCAATATGGTCCCACTCAGGTGATTGATTTTCATAGATTTTCTGCGTGATATCTTAGATTACATTTTGCATGTTCATTTTTTACTTTATCATTTCATTACACATGTTATCTTGCTACATTAGCATAAATTTTTATTTTCATAACATGCAATCCCTTTTTAGTTCATTCCATTTTGTTTTATTTTATGATCAATATGGTTCCAACCTGATTGGGCCCTTCATATTCTACTGATCTCATATTTTTTTCTTTGCATATAGGGTACATGATCAAATATTGTGAAAAACTCTCAGATTCAACTCTCATGTGGCGATTACAGAAAATCCACTCTTCAAACATTATTGTGGATGTGAAAATATTTTCAAAATACACTAAAGAAAAACTTTATATGATGAGAAGGATATCTTGATCCTTACTATAATGTTGAATCATCGATAAAATCCCCAGGAGGGATTCATTGTAACACTTTTCAAAATAATCAATATGATTTAATATAGTAGGATTTATCGTCACTTTGATTTATTCTACATCACATTTTCATGCTTTCTCCTATTATGTTTGTGGTGTACATTTTCATGCATTCAAATGGTGATCATGGTGGGACCCCTTGTGGGTCCTCCTTTCTCATCATTGTTGTTTTAATAAATCAAAATGATTAATTTTTGCATGTCTTAGGGATTTGTAGGTACATAATAAAGACCATCTCAAAAAACCCCTCTACTATCGTAATCATATCATATGAACCCTGTTCTGCAACTATCTTAGGCAATATAGTGTAGACACCAAAAAGTCACACATTGTCCCTCTCCCCATTTTCGTGGTCAATCAAATTGCAAAACCCTCGAAAATTGCATAAATTGGCTAAAAACACTATTCATGAATCAAAATAATTATTCATCATCATTAGACCCTTTGGTCTAGCTAAGCCTCTTCCTACGCTTAACCATAGGTCCTCATGCGACCTCATGCAAACTCAAATAAGGTTGAAACCTTTACCATAGTCAAAAAGTCAACATTTCGTTCTAATTTTGCCTTATGGCTAAACACATGCTTAGTTAGATATAATCTTGATTTAATTAAAGCCTCCACCTCACCTAGTCTACTTTGACTAATCTAGCCTTCCACCTCACCTAGCCTAGCCTAGCCTAGCCCTACCACCTCTCACCCAGATATTTCTCCACCTCACATCCCCCTAGGTCATAAATGCAAGATGGAGACTTTTGCACCTAAAAAGCAATTTTAAATTCTAATATATTTCAATAAAATGGGATTATTAATGACAAGTTGATATTTTTGGTAAATCATCATTATTTGTGGATGGGTGAGGTATTCTCTCACCCAACCCCACTTATGACCTAGGACACCTTAGGGGACACCTCTTTGGTGGACACCTCATCCCCTTTCTCTCACCTTGGCCCACTCTATAAATAGAAGGTCATTTTCACCTTTTAGTAACAACCAACTTTTGCATACCGAAACTCTACTAAAATCACTACTGCCATTGCATTCATCATACATCCATTACACAGCCATCATACGAACATCACAATCAATTTTTCTCCTTCATAATAATGTTTGGTGAATGATATAGGTTGGTAATCCTGCCAAGAGTGCACTTTCAAAAGCTGAACCAGACAAATTTCAAGTCAAAAACCAATCCTAAGCATCTAGAGAAGCTATCTAAGAAATATGATCGAAAATGGATTGGTTCGCACCTCACACGTGCGAACCACCCGATTCACACCCTAGGAGTGTGAACCTCTACAACAGGCACTAGAATCACCCGGATAGGTAAGAATAGCATAATTTACTATTTTATGTTGTTTTTAGCAAGTTATTTTATGTTTTGAATACTTTTTATGAGTCTTTTGTATTCATAATTATGGGATTTTACTGAGGCAGACCCCCAATGCACTAATAAGATTTTATAGGTTTCACAAGTCGAGAAAAGCACAAGGAAACATCTCCAACAAGCAGTGGCTCATGAGCAAGATGCCCAACTACATCGAAGAACCCAAGAAGACAAATCATGCTATCTTTGTACCACATCTAAGAGGGATTCTTTAGGGAATACCCCATTGTAGCCTTCAGGGAAATATTGTAAAAGGATATCAATTCTTGTAACCTCTTTTATGATTATCAATACAAATGTAGTAGATTCTTTGATATTGAATGAATGTCTTAGCATATTTTTGATAGTTTCATTCTAGCACACCCGGTGGGACCCCCACCAAGCATTAGCTTAATCACCTTCTGGTCTATTTTTGTATGGTAGGTAGTTTTCATCTTTGAAGAAACCCAAAACCAAAGCAAAAATGCCTTGAAAGAAATCTCAAGCCAAATAGCAACAGGTTCGCTGGTGCACCGGTAAACCTTCAAAGAGAGTAGTGAGTACACACTTGGGTGTGTGAATTCCCCAATATACCTCAAACTTGATACTTGATACCCAGGTATTGGTTCAGACACCCACAACTAATAACAAGGTAAGTCAAGGGAGGTTAACAACCTTATGTTCCCAGGGATTGTGTGCCCCTATACCTAGACCACAAATTGTCTCTTGCCACGGTGTATGCAAGGTTAAAGCATCCTTGTATTTTTGGGCACCAAATTAGTAGTTAATTTCCTTGTCTTTCATCTATTTACTTCAGGTTTATGTGATATATTTGTGAGTTTTTGATCATCTTGCTACATATAAATTGAGTTTTTGTAACTTTCTATGCAAATACCTATGCTAAAGATAATCCAAAGACATCAAAATAATCACCAAGACCCCAAAATTAGTTAGCTTAGTATTTGAATCCTGGTTTGCACCTTAATAGTGCAAACTACTAGTAGAAGATAGGTTTGCATCCTAGGACTGTGAACCTCCCAAAGTTACATAGTTTTGGACCAGAGGGCACATTGGAGACATTTACACCCACCTAGATGCAGGTTTTGTGTGAAAATATTTAGTTTTTTGCTATTTTGAGGCTAATATTTTACATTGAGCTATGTATTCCACAACATCACACATTCCTATTTTCTAGAGCTAAATTTTTAGTTTTTTTCTAGCATAGCTTCCAATTCCAGTAATTTTCTTTTGAGTCATTTCATTTCCAAAGCAATAAATTAGATTTCCTTTTTTGAAAATCAATAGCATAAATTTTCTTTTGTGAAAACCACTTAATTAGATTTCCCTTTTGAAAATCAATAGATTAAATTTGTTTTTGTACCAAACCAAGTAAATAGATTTATTTTTAAAAGGCATCATAGCATAGTTTATTTCGAAAAGGCATTTAGAGTAGATTTGCTTCTAAAATAGTACCACACAAACAAACACCACACACTCACATCCTATTTAAATGGTGTAAGGAGCTAGGTTTCATCTCCAGCCCAAATTGGATTTCATCACCAATTCACCACCAAAGTTCAATGAGGTCTAGGTTACAATAACATATCAAATGTGCTATAACACACTTATCAATTGTTCCATAGTTTCATCTCCACACTTTACACTACACAATCCATTTCTAGGTGATTTGCACCCCCCAGTGTGATTCCCATACACTTGTCCTTATTTCACATTATTCTATGTGAAAATCTATATTTTAGGCTACAAAATTGCATTACACAAGTCTCCATAGCACACAGAGGATATTAAAAACATAAAATTCACTCTCTATCATAGTTCTGGGTGGTCTGCACCCCTAGAGTGCGAACTTGTTGGTCTACACCCCTAGAGTGTGAACTTGTTGGTCTACACCCCTAAAGTGTGAACCTATGTTTTGGGTTCCATATTACACACACAGGACACAAAAACACCACACAACACATATCTGATATCTATTTCTCATTTTGAGTGGTTCACACCCCACCTATGTGAACCTATATTTTCTAAAATAGATAGTATCCTAGACAGTCACAGACATTTCTAGAGTTTAGGTTTCACTTTTTTTGGCTATTAGCATACCCTTTTCACACTTCACCATGCCAGTTACACATTGTCAGATGCATGAAGCCCTTTTTTGTGCTACTGAGTCTGCTCAACAGACTATCATGATGATAGGGGATTCTAGTTCTCAAACCATTGATCTTCCAAGTCTAACCAGGTTACCGTTATAGGTCCTCATGACCTGTTGACTGGGCCTTCCTCCCCTACTACTAGTCCCACATATCTTATGGCATATTCCACTCCATCCCACCTCTTAGATGAGACATTTGAGGAGACCCCTCCTTTGAAATATCTTTCCTCTCCCAATCCCCATCCACATACTTCCAGCATGTCATATAAACTCCTCCTGGCCACCCCATACTAGTTATGGTGGTGGATGATTTCACCCCACCTAATTCACCTTCTACTACCTATCTATTCCTTGAGCATTCCTCCCATCCACTTTTGGGAGATGAATATGGTCTAGTTGTTTCTCAAATCATACCTGATGTCGTTACCACTGTCCAGATAGTTGGTATGATATCCACACCCCATTCACCCATGGACCCTCCTACCATACCCTCATACCAAACCCCACCATATTAGTAGGCTTCATCAAGTTATCAGCCTTCATCCTAGCCACCTTCTTCTCTCCCACCTCAACACTATTTACATCCATCTCAGTATTACCAGTTGACATCACCCAATATATTCCATCCCTTGTTGTAGGTTTACCCGTAGTATGTTTCTTCATCCTACCAACTACCTTCTTCCACACCATATTTTTCCTCCTATCCACCCACTAGCTATCCACCATTCTCATCATATGGACCCCCATCAACTCCTTCATCATCATTTTTCTTACCACCCCCACCTTCCTTTCATCCTCCATCACTGAACCCCACCTATCAAGGTCATCCCCCTCAATATTCAGTTAATCCTAAGTCCCTTCTTGTCATCCCATCAATACCCCCTTCATCCTCATTAGTTCCACCTTTGTCTTCCCATATTTCTACTTTTACCACACCAGCATCTCTTCCACCCTCATCTTCTACACCACCCACTTTCTTCACTTCACCACCCACATGGTCTTCTACCACTACTACTCAGGCGCAACTGACTTACCCATATGCATAGTAGTATTGTATACCCATGCCTACCTAGCAATTCCTTGGGTATTATGATCAACAACAACAACCACCCACCTACCACTCTTCATACATCTCACCCCACCCATCTCAGGTTCCTATACCACAATATCAGACTATGTCGGTGCCTCATCCAAACCAGATTGCTTATTGTCATCCATGGGAGGAACAAAAATTGCAATATCCACCACACCTAGGTTATTCTCAACCCCCATCATAGCCATTACCTGCATCCACATCATCACCTCTATTTTTAGATCCATAAAATACTACCACGGTGTTCTCTAGTGAATTTCAAGCGATGTAGGAGCAGCTTCGTACATTGGATTTGCACACAACTTTTTACATGCCTCAAAAACCCACATATTACGAGTTGTGCAATGAACCAATTCATCCATATGTTCCTATATATCCATATCCTTACAGGTTTGATATCCCTAAATTTGATAAATTTAAAAGTAAGGAAGATCCTAGAGGGCACCTTAATAATTATCATTTTGCTTGCTACCAGTTGAACCGTAGTGATCCCCTTATGCTTCGAACGTTTCCACTTTCACTTGGGGGATAAACATTATATTGGTAAAACTATTTGACTCACCATATTTTATTCACTTTTGAACAATTGGCTAATATGTTTCTAGACCATTTCTCAATTAACATCAAAACCAAGCTTACCTTGTCTGACGTTTATACTTTACATCAGTGGGATGATGAGCCTATCATCAAATTTTTCACCCATTAGAGAGTGGTCATTCATGATCTAGCCTTTCCTCTCCCATATTTAGATCTCATCAAACTCTTTTCCAAGAGTTGTCATAATTTTTTTCCAAAAACTACAAATTCATTAGAGTCGAACATTTGAGGAAGCCATTTCCCAAGCCAAAGTCATCGAGGACATCAAGGTCCACACAAAAAAAATCAATTTGCATTAGAAACAACCCTACCCCACCAATTACCATTACAAACACCCTCCATATGTACCACCTACCACCTAAAAACCTCAAACCAATCAGGTGCTTCTCAATTCTCCATATCCACCACCGCAAGTGGCATCTATGCAAGCTCCACAACCCACTCCTCCATGATCTCCTCAAAATCAATACCAAGCCAACCCTCCACTTCTTCCCACTCCACCCCCTCACAATATTCCACCATAATATAATCCATACCAAGGTCATGATCCATGTCCCCCTTACCATCCACGCAATTGGATGCCTATATCTAAGCCCATGCCTGCTCTATTCTATAGGTTAATTGAGGGAGGTCTCATCACTTTGCCAAATATCCAGCCTCTCAATCCAAATTACCCTCTCCTATGGAACTACAATCCATAGGATTTCTATGATTATCATTTACAATATGGCCATACTATTGATTCATGTTGTATTTTTCACCACGTCATGCAAGACCTTATCGATCGAGGTACTATTCAAGTCTCAAATCCACTCGCACCACAAAATCAAAAATTAGGGATATGTTAGAATCATTTACCTGAGCATGGGGGTTATCTAATTCAAAATGATCCACACTAGGTTAATCATGTCAATCGAGTTCCTTCCTAGTAGGGGTTGGTGGGTATGATCAATATCACAACCCATAATCAATGTTATCCCCCCTGCAGTCTCCCAACAACCTTCCACATCTTAGCAACCACCAGTCACAACTTCAATCGTCACACCATCAATTCCTCCATATCTTCCATGGAATTTCATCACCATCTGTGTTAGTATTTCCCATAAACTCTGCACTACCCCTGCAATGTTATCCATTTATGACCTTCTATAGAAATTCCCACCTCATCGTGAAGCCCTTGATTTTATCCTTCACTTTCTTGATCTCGAGACCCATGATGAAGATGCCTTTGCCAACTTCATTAGACATGTTCAGAGATTCCTACAACCTTTTATCATCTTCCATGACCATTAAATTATAGAAGTTGTAGGCGAGGGAGCAGATCACCCTTTACATATTCAGGCCTCCATCAATACTGTCACCTATAAGCGTGTTCTCAACGATACCGGTTCATACATCAACATCATTTCTACTACCATATTAGGCCATATTTGCTTTTTCCTTCCCATATTGCCACTCCATCTATAGACCTTCGAGCCTTTTATGGCTCCATGCATCCTACCCTTGGTACCATTGTCTTGCCCATCAAGGCGGGTGCCAAAACCATTTCCACTCTCTTTCATGTTATTGAATGCGAGATGTAGTATAACATCCTATTGGGATGTCATTGGATCCAGGACATGTAATGTGTCCCCTCCATGCTCCATAATTTTATTGAATATATCCATAATGGATTATTCTGCTCTATCCCTATCGATGATGATCCATTCAAATTCTACAATATCATCACTCTTCCACCTGGTCCACCCTTATCATCCACTCAATTTGCCCCTACTCCATGTCAATCCCTTGATAACACGTATCCATCCACTTCACAATATCACCCTCCGACACATGATACAAGTAACATCACATCCAACTCCTCCAATCCACCTCAACCTCCTATTGTGCAAGCTACACCCACATTTTCTCATCAACCCTCCTCCCATTTCACACCACCGCCTCTATTTACTTTTTTTCTAAACCGTCTATTTCATCATCCTCTGGCAACCCACCAATTATTCCCACCCCTCCTACATCTTCATGCTATTTTATGCTCTGCTCTATGCGAACATGAGTCATCTCCATCTCACCCACCATTGCTTCCATCCCCACTTATCAATTCACCCATGCCAACCATCATATTACTAGAACACCTTCTGAGTGCTATGAGTGGATACAACGCGCCTCTCGACTTGATGACCAGTTAGCTCAATCGAATACTTACGCTAACACCCCTTCACCAGCTAATCCACCTACACCAATTCTACCATCTTCTACACCACCCAGGGGGTCCTCCCCTCCATCTGAGTATATGACCCCTCCTCATGTCTCAATACTCATGACCACACCAGGTCCTGGTGAGTATAACATAAGCAATGCTCGGGTCCTTCCATCCAAAATCCAATCCACTCGTGACTTTGGCTGACTTCATGATATACCCTTGACTATTGCAGTGGTAGTTCCTTTAGGTCCTCCCAATAATTGCAAAAATTTTGTATATGGGGGATTTGACTCATCTGTAGAACCTCCAACACCTCCATCACCACAAACCATATTTTACGGTAATCTTGACCTGATGCAGGAGCATCCGGAAATAGTAGGGCAATCCTGTGTCATCCAAAAAAATTTCAGTTCTTTTTAAGTTCTTTGCACTCTGATCTTTTTATTTTTGGCATTGGGGAAGGTTTTGTAAAAGCAATGTTTGGGTTTGGAGAAGTTTTAAGGCAAAGGGAGGAGGGGTCACGAAATCGCGACCTCAAAAGCTACTGTGAAGCTTTGGCGGGTTCCGTCGCGATATCGTGACGTCGCGGTATCGCGACCAATTTTCAAAGGCAAAAGAGAAGGGTTCCAAACGTCGTGATATCGCGATGGTCACCAATGCAAAGTGAAGTAGAAAGGGGTCCTGTCGCGATATCACGGCCGGTTAGAAACCACCACGTGGCATTTTCACAAGACAATGCAAGGCAGGGAAATTTACGAGGAGCTTCAACCAAGAGAAGGTTGAGAGAGAGAGGGGAGGGGTCGTGAAATCGCGATATGTCACGATCTCGCAACCCCAAAGAGTTGAGGCTTGAGGAAGCGTTTTTGGTCGTGATATCACGACATGTCGCGATTTCGTGACCTGTCGTGATTTCGCGACCAAGTAAAATCATGACCAAAGAAAATGAACCGAAGACCGGACAAGGCAGGATTGGACACGTGGGCAGCCACGTGTATCGAAACTATGGAGAGGGGCACGTGTTTTGGAAACGTTGTGGACAGAGGTGGGTAAAGCCAAGTATGTATGCGGACAACCAGGGAAGGTCAGATTTAACACGTGGACAACTACGTGTATTTAATCAAGATGAGAGCCACGACCGCGTTTCTTTTCTTTTATCGACAAAGTAACAAGAACAGGGAATGGAACAGACGCAAGTAATGGCCATTATGGAGGAGACCACGGTACAGGAGATCGATCTGACGAAGACGGCGGTTGCAGGTCGAGGAAACCATTAATGCAAGCTCCATGGTGGTTCGGGCGGTGGCCCATTTATGGAAAATTTTGAATTCTCGTCCTGAGGGGGGAATTTTGAATTTGAAATTTAAATTAGGTGGAGGCATTGATTGCCGGGGAGGACCGGGACCACGTTAAAAAGACGGAATTTTTGTTTTCAGAGGGGGGGACGGAAGAACAGAGGAGGAAGTAGAACAGAGAGGGGAGAACAGAGCCGAAGCCGAGACCGGCCATTGTAAAGCCTGCGGGCTATTTTATTTTTTTGAAATGCATGTAAATATTCAAAATTTTAATGAGAATGCAGAGTTCGTTATGTCCCGGTTTCTCCGTCTCCGTCAGTGGTATCAGAGCCCGTAGCTCCTGAGCGTACAACAGACCGCCGAAGAGAGAGGCAGTTGTACCAGGATGTGTGGGAGGGCTTGAGTTCAGAGAAGATGCCTCCGAGAAGAAACCCGATGGGTGACAGAGGCATGGCAGTGAAATATTTCTGGGCTTTGCAGCGGTAAGTCCAGACCCTACAAGAAGAGCTACGCAGAGGACGTGAACCAAGAAGGGATGTAGACAGTGAGGATGAGGTGGAAGAGGAGAATGAGTTTGAATAAGAGGAGGAAGATGTAGACCCGGCATAGGCCCGGCTATACAAGGCCATATCCCAGATTGGGAAGAGGTCGAAGTTAGAGGTTCCCACGTATTTCGGGAACTTGAACCCAGAGGAATTGATAGACTGGGTGAATGAATTAGAAGAATACTTCGAATACGAAGAAGTTGAAGACCCTAACCGGGTCAGATTTGCTAAGACCCAACTGAAGGGTCATGCTAGCATTTGGTGGAAGGGGGTACAGCTAGAGAGAAACCGAAGAGGAAAAGAACGGATTACCAGGAGGGACAGAATGGTGGAGAAATTAAAAATACAGTTTATCCCCGTTGACTATGAGCTGGATCTGTTACGTAAAATGCAAATCTTGAGGCAGATGAACAGAACAGTTCAAGAATATACGGAGGATTTTTATAAAATTTCCATCAAAACCGGACACTTAGAAGCCAGCAAGGAAAAAGTGGCCCGTTACATTAATGGGTTGAGACCGAGTGTGCAGGAGGAGTTGAGCTTGGTTCGGGTAAGCACCATCGAAGACGCTTACCAGTTTGCTTTAAAAGTTGAAGGAAAATTGAACCGAAGGTTTGAAAGCAAACCAAAAGTGAAAGAACCGGGAGGAAAGAACGGTGGAAAGAAAGAAGGAAAGGAAGAAGAGAGCAGCAGCCGAGGTCAGAAAGAAGAAGAGGAAGACCCAAAACCGCAAGATCAGAATGATAACTACCCGAGAGGAAGAGGTAGATCTGGACGCGGGTATGGAAGAGGAATATTTTGTGGAACATGTTTCCATTGTGGAGAAGGACATCGGGCATATGAGTGTCCACAACACCGGGAAAAGACGAACAAGAAACCAGTGGGTCCCGCCAGAGCAGTTGTGGCAGTTGAAGATGCTGATTTAGAAAATTCTGAAGAAGCTGAAAAGGGGGAACCCATGATTGTGAGAAGGACCATGATGGTGGGTGAAGACCAGTCTGAGCAAAGGAGAAGCCTGTTTCGCACCCGATGCAAAAGTGTAGGAAAAGTCTGTAATGTCATTATTGACAATGGGAGTACAGACAACTTAGTTTCCGAGGAGATGGTTACTAAGTTGCAGCTGGAGAGAAGGAGACACCCACACCTGTACCGGATTGCGTGGTTGTGGAAGGACCACAGAGCTTGGGTCCGAGAATAGTGTTTAGTCACGTTCCAGATTGGGAGATACCAAGATGAAGTCCTGTGTGATGTATTCCCTATGGATGCATGCCATTTGCTATTGGGCAAGCCATGGCAGTTTGATCGGAGTGCAGTGCATGATGGCCGTGCAAATACTTATTCCTTGGTGAAATATGGAATGCGGCACAAGTTGAAGCCATTGCAGACCGAAGATGAGAAGGTGTGCAGTAATGCCAGAATTTGCCTGGTAGAGGGCAGAAAACTTTGCCAAGAAGCAGGATTTGAGCCGGATATAAAGGTTGATGAATGTTCGGAGATATTGCAAGGGACGCAGCCCAAACAGCATAGAATTGAAGGTCACTTCTCCTTCTTACCCGGGGTGTCTGATGCAGGAGCATCCGAAAACAATAGGGCAATCCTACGTCATCCAAAAATTTTTCAGTTCTTTTTAAGTTCTTTGCACTCTGATCTTTTTATTTTTGGCATTGGGGAAGGTTTTGTAAAAGCAATGTTTGGGTTTGGAGAAGTTTTAATGCAAAGGGAGGAGGGGTCACGAAATCGTGACATGTCGCGATATCGCGACATGTCGTGAAATCGCGACCTCGAAAGCTGCTGTGAAGCTTTGGCGGGTTCCGTCGCGATATCACGACGTTGCGGTATCGCGACGTCTCGATATCACGACCAATTTTCAAAGGCAAAATAGAAGGGTTCCAAATGTCGCGATATCGCGAAAGTCACCAATGCAAAGTGAAGGAGAGGGGTCCTGTCGCGATATCACGACAAGTCGCGATATCGCGACTGTCGTGATATCGTGACCGGTTAGAAACCGCCACGTGGCATTTTCACAAGACAACGCAAGGCAGGGAAATTTACGAGGAGCTTCAACCAAGAGAAGGTTGAGAGAGAGAGGGGAGGGGTCACGAAATCATGACATGTCGCGATCTCACGACCCCAAAGAGTTGAGGCTTGAGGAAGCATTTTTTGTCGCTATATCATGACATGTCGTGATTTCGCGACCTGTCGCGATATCGCGACCAAGTAAAATCATGACCAAAGAAAATGAACCGAAGATCGGACAAGGCAGGATTGGACATGTGGGCAGCCACGTGTATCGAAACTATGGAGAGGGGCACGTGTTTTGTAAACATTGTGGACAGAGGTGGGTAAAGCCAAGTATGCATGCGGACAACCAGGGAAGGTCAGATTTAACACGTGGACAACTACGTGTATTTAATCAAGATGAGAGCCACGGCCGTGTTTCTTTTCTTTTATCGACAAAGTAACAGGAACAGGCAATGGAACAGACGCAAGTAATGGCCATTATGGAGGAGACCACGGTACAGGAGATCGATCTGACGAAGACGGCGGTTGCAGGTCGAGGAAACCATTAATGCAAGCTCCATGGTGGTTCGGGCGGTGGCCCATTTATGGCAAAATTTGAATTCTCATCCTGAGGGGGGAATTTTGAATTTGAAATTTAAATTAGGTGGAGGCATTGATTGCCGGAGGAGGACCGGGACCGCGTTAAAAAGACGAAATTTTTGTTTTCAGAGGGGGGGGGGATGGAAGAACAGAGGAGGAAGTAGAACAGAGAGGGGAGAACAGAGCCAAAGCCGAGACCGGCCCTTGTAAAGCCTGCGGGCTATTTTATTTATTTATTTTTTTTGAAATGCATGTAAATATTCAAAATTTTAATGAGAATGCAGAGTTCGTTATGTCCTGATTTCTCCGTCTCCGTCATGACCACATGTCCAATACCAAATTTTTCTAGAATTATTTATGTATGTATAACTAGCATGGGTATGGCCTAGGGAGATATGAACAAGGGTGTCACACCTATATTCAACCTCCCCCATGCAAACCCACTGACTAATCTAGTATTGGTTACCATCCCCCCACAATCAGTACACTCAAGCATGAGTTGCAAAATATGGATCTTGATCCCATTGACCATCTTTCTGATGAGGAATTTGAGCTTAATCTATCAATACATAGTTCTTCGTTACATTCCATAATTGACCTTCCCTCTACATTATTTCCACCATCCCCACCACATGAGCCTCTCTCACCCCATGAAGTTGAAACCCTTGCTCACCACTTCACCAACCTATCTCTTGACCCACCTTTTGTAGCTAATCCACCTTTACCCAAAGATACTCCTTCTTCACCCCCACCCACTATTCCATTATTTTGCACTCAAGAATTATTGTCACCTATTGTCCCATGTTCTCTATCCCCTTCCCAATTTGTGGTGTTATATCCATGTCACAACCAACATTTTTTAGATCCATTGCTATCTTCCTCAGATTAATCACAACCCTCATCACCTACCTCTCCCATATCTAGCACTTTGGTCAACATGGTTTTTGTTGACTTGTATGCTTCGTTATGATATCTGCACCAACCTCATTATGTCCCCTCACCTATACCTAATTTTATTTCTCTAGATAATATTTCCAAAACCCCCACAACTGTTGAATTCCTCCCAACATTGCACATGCTACGATCCGCCAATGCACCATTACCCTCCATCCCACCTTACATCCCATGTATTATTCATGCAGATATCTATCTCGATGATGACTTACAACTCCCAAATTACATCAACAATCTTCACCTCATCCCCATACCTATAAAACTCCATGATTGTTCTCACATGTTCTCACATGCTTGTTGAGGACACTATTGAAGTTGACATTGGCAATGATTCAAAACACCCTCACATCGTCTCCCTCACTGCTAGCATATCTAATTAAAAGCTTGTCCTTTATACCAATTTCCTTAGATACTATATTAAGGTATTTGCATGGTCCTACATGGATATGCCTGGCATTGACCCATCGTTAGTCATGCACAACCTTGTCCTAGATGATAATGCTAAACCTGTTTGATAAAAATTGTGTCACATGCATCCCACCATTGCTTTTGGTTGTCAAGGAGGAGTTATAGAAAATCCTTGATGTTGATTTCATGTAGCCTATCGATTACCTTGAGTGGGTTTCAAACATGGTTTATGTCGAAAAACCCAAGGGGGTATCCTCATTTGCACCAATTTTAGGGATCTTAACGAATATTGTCCCAAGGACAATTTTCCACTCCCTAACATTGACACACTGGTCGACGCTACAACAAGACATGAAATACTGTCACTCATGGATGGTTTTTTAGGTTATAATAAAATTTGTGTCATTCCAGAAAACCAGCACAAAACCTATTTCACGACCCTTAGGAGACTTTCTGTAACAATGTCATGTCCTTTGGCCTCAAAAATGTTGGGGCAACTTACCAATGTGCCATGACCTACATATTTTATGATATGATGCACAAAACTATGGAATACTACATTTATGACCTCATAGCTAAATAGAAAACTCGTGGTCAGCATCTTGAAGACCAGCGTCAAATCTTTGATCATCTTTCGGAACATAACGTCTGATTAAATCCGAAGAAATGTGTCTTTGGTGTCACCACTGGCAAAATCTTGGGTTTCATCATTTCATAGAAATGTATTGTGGAGAAACTTTACCTTGTTGTCTTTGCCACCCAAAATATATGACACTACATGATTAATCATCCTACATACGTCATCACCCATGATAACCCACTTTGCTACATGATGGGTAAGAGCTACCACAATAGTCAAACGACTAAATGGATCATGCTCCTCATAGAATTTGATCTCTAATTATTCAATCAAAAATCTATTAAAGGCTAAGTCATTGTTTATCATTTGGCTGACGCCTCATTACCAAGTGATGTGCCATTGCTTATTCAACTTCCAGAAGACTTCGTATTTCATATAAGCGAAGTCGAAGAACCCTTCGAGCCCGAATCAACTACTAAATTAACCTTGTTCTTTGATGGCTCCCATTGCACACATGCTAGGGGTGCAGTAATAGTCTTTTTCACACCACAAGGGAAGCCTCTCCCCTTTTCCTTTAAGATAGGCTTTCACTACAAAAATAATAATGTTGAGTATAAAGCTCTTATTCTTGGCCTAAAGAAAGTGCTCTCAATGCACATTCATCACCTGGACATATTTGGTGACTCCCTCCTCATTGTGAATCAAATCAAGGGAGAATGGCAGTGTCGTTGCCCAATCTTACAATAATACAAACAAGTCACTGATGATTTATTGGCCCAATTTGAATGGTATGACATCATCGCTACTCCATGATCCATAATCATTTTACCGATACCATGGCCTCACTAGGCTCACTCATTCTACAAAATTCATTTTTTGACACAATTCACATGTCCATACACATCCTTTTCCATTCTACCATTTCCACCAATCCACCTTCTTGGGACGATGGCATCAATATCGTCGAAGCTCACCCACATGACCCATGGTTCTCCCAAGTCAAGGACTACATTAAGCTCAGTATTCTACCACCTGATCTAAATCATAATCATAAATGAGCTTTCAAATTGTGCACCATTTTCTATATATTTTTAGATGATATCCTTTATAAGCGATGTCATGACGACATTTTATTACGCTATCTAGAACCATCAGAAGTCCAACGAATCACTCAAGAGGCTCATTATAGTACTTGTGGCAGCCATTTTAGTGGCATGGCCATCACCAAGCACATTCTATGAATGGGCTATTACTGGCCCACAATGGAGCATGACTACTATGCCTATGTCAAAAAGTGTGTTAAATGCCAACATCATGCCAATCTTACACACTTGCCTTCTCATGCTCTACAACCTAACTAGTCAATGTGGCCCTTTTCACAATGGGGCTTGGATCTCATCAAAAAAATCACACCCGTATCATCTTCCAATCATAAGTTCATCATTACTATAACTGAATATTTCACAAAATGGATTGAGGCCATCCCTCTAATTCAAATGACCGGTCCTAAAATTGTTGATTTCATGACTCAAAATATCATTTGTTATTTTAGCATCCCATCCAAAATCATCATAGATAATGGCACTCCATTTAAGAATAAGAATGTTCATGCACTATGTGAAAAAATCAACATCCAACATAGTTTATCTACTCCATACTACCCATAGGGTAATGGCCAAGCAAAATATATGAACAAAACCATTTACGCCATTCTTCGCAAATTCATTTCAGACTCACATCGTCATTGGCACAATCAAATGCCACTAGCACTATGGTCCTATCGTACTAGTATTCGCACCCCAACTGGGGCAACCCCATTTTATCTGGTATATGGTACTAAGGCCATCATGCCATTGGAACTTGAAATACCATCCTTGCGAGTCTCCATGCAAGAATTCATTGATGATGATATAGCTCGTCAAGCCCGACTTGACCAATTGACCTTATTAGATGAACATCGCATTCATGCTATTGAACACATGCAAGTTTATCAAGACCATATCCGACATGCCTACAATTCCTAGGTACACCAACATGAATTTCAAGTTGGATACTTAGTCCTCAAAGAAAACCAACAAATTACTAGCCACCAGTGCCATCTCCATGACAAATTTGCACTGAATTATCTAGGCTCTTACATGGTTACTCAAAAGTTTGGATTTGGGGCATATCATCTGGCCACATTGGAAGGGATTTTTGAACTTGAGCCCATTAACATTATTCATCCATGAGAATTTTATGCCTATTTGTAGGCTTTCTAGCTCACAACCACTCATATCTATGTATATAATTCAACAACAACAAAAAAAATATCATCATTTTTGACGTTCTGCGGCACTACTTCCACTTGCATTTACATTTAAAATCTACTTCACTCATCTCTTTCTTCTCTTATCTCTCCCCCCCTTCTTCTGTAATGAATGTTGTATGGTCATGCTTCGAGTGGCTACATACCTTTCATTTTCCCCTCTTCTTTGGTCCCTTTCTTATTTTTATTCCTTTTTCTCCTCTTAAGTTATTTTATTCTAAGTTACTCATCAATGTTGTATGGTCACGCTTCGAGTGGATACATACCTTTGATAGGTTTATTTTCTTATTTCTCTTATATTCTTTCTCTTCTAAGTTACTCATCAATGTTGTATGGTCACGCTTCAAGCGGCTACATACCTTTGATAATTTTCTTTTCTTCTTCTCTCCTTCTTCTTTCTCCTCATTTATTTATCCCCTTCTCTATTTCCACACCAATTTAACTCACACCCCAGTACATTGTACATAAAACTAGGGCAACCTTACATATTAATTCTTCCCTTTTTTGCATCCATATAGGTATCTATACATAATCATTATAAATACCATGCAAAGAGAATTAAACATGCACATGCTAGCATACCAAGTGTGATGCCCAAACTCCTTTTCAGGAAATAGGATTATTGAAATAATTTGGGTGCTTCACCTATAAACAGTTACATAATAAACCACCATCCAAAGTTGGCATATTTCAAAAATATTTCTAGGCTTCCCTTGGTTACCTTGCTCTCATTCCTGGATTTACCCACACGTCCTACAAATTAACTACATGTTGGAAATAGGACTAGCTACGCTGAATGATAACTGATTTTTAGCAAAAATCACTCTACTCATTATATCATTCACATGATTTCTCTCGAACCTGAGGATTGAAAAAAGGACAAGTTACAAAAAAAGAGAGAAAAAGGGCAAAAAACAAAATCCAACGCCCATAAAAAAAAACAAAGAGAAAATAAAAAAGAGAAAGACAAGAGAAAAGAGAACCACAAAAGAAAATTATCATACAGGGGCAAAAAACAAAAGGAAAAGCCTCAAGAGTACCATCATATTGAATCCCTACATTCCTTAGGTCTTTACCAATGAGCTAGCTTATCGGCTAAGTTACCATGCAGTTATAAACCATCCTTTTTTAACATGGTACAATGAACAACACTTTACACACACAAATCTATGATTGAGGTCTTGTTTACCAAGATAGCCTAGAACCTGTTCAAGAAGTTTACTCAGTTAGTCAATGGGTTTGATTACTTACAAATTGTAGTGTTCAAATTTCTTCACTACAATATTTATATCCAACATCCTTGGAATAACAAAATGGATCACATCACCTAAATACTGTAACGATGCAAATGTTATCCCTAAGTAATGTGTTTATATCTTTTAAATATTATGCATGCCATTTTACTTTTTATCTCACACCTCATGTTAGTTCATATTTATTTAAGCATATCATCATTCCATCCACATTTAATTTTCTATTACCACCTCTACATTAATCATACACCACCATAAGTAGAAACAAGCAAACACACAAATGCAAATAGACACAAGTGTCGTAAAATATCATATGTATATATATATATATATCAAAAATTATTCTATCAAGCTATAATAAAATGTGTGGGCCCTTACGGGTACATCATAACATATCAATGTACATACATCATCATAAAAAAGCCATACAACTACAATAATGAGTGTACCCTCATAGACACATCTCCCCAAAAAGAATTTGCTCATACTGAGCACTTAAAAATTCACAAAACATCACGGGCCAACCGCTCTACCTCCACAGTCTCATCATGACTACTACTCTCTAGGAGTCTCGTCAACCCCCTAATCCATTGGACCTTTTCCTGCCACTGCTTGTGATGACTCGTCCTATTAAACCTCTACCCTCTGCACTTCCCCCACCACTTTCGATGGTACCATCACCATCGATGCATATGACATCACCGGTGCCACCCCCTACTACCCACCCACCAACCGAGGGCATACTCCACTCTACCTAAGGCTACAACAAGGAGAGAGACCCTGAGTATGTCAAAACTAGAAGGCCATTCACCATCATCTCGTTCTCTGCTCTCATTATCTTGGTAGCCTCCTTCATGTTGGCTATCATCAATCACTCATGCCCCACTTGTAACTGTGCCACCTCCTTTTGTGCTACCTCTAGTCATGGAACTGCATCCTCCAACCCAGCAATATCTTGCTTCACACATGCCTTCAAGGCTAACATCTCTTGGATGATCTGCTCTAGCTCTACCACCCTCACAGCATGACTCGCCCTGATGACCTTTGTCTCTGCCCTCTCCTCATCCAAAATTATCTAAAATTTCCCCACAGTTGCAATAATATTATCCTGCTCATGGTGGATGGTGTCACACTTGCATCTAAGCTCATCCTACTCAATACTGAGTGCCTCTATCTCCTCTGACATCTGCTCCACCTGAACCCTGGCCTCATCACGCTCCTCGAACTTAACCCTTAGGTCTGCCTCTACCTCTTTCTTCTCTACTTCTATTACAAAGTGATCAGCACCCCAATCCGACTTGGTATCAAGAATCTTATTTCTAAGCCTCTTAACCTCCCACCTCAAAGCTACCACCTCACCCTCAACCTCGATTACTGCCACCAAATCTCCACTAAAGTCATAATCATTGTACTTCTATCCCACATCCTCATGTACATACACCAAAGGAATGTCCTCCCTCTCACTCCCCAGCCTATCCCAGTCATCATGTCATGGCCTCACCAACCTAAAAAACCAATCATATGACTCATCATCCACATCCATCACCAAAATATCCTCCCTCTCTTCCTTGACAACCCATATCCCCTCACCCCCCTTAGTTGATGACCCTGTTCCACTATCGCTCACCAGCCTATCTTGGTCATCACATCGTGGCCTCACCTACCTAATAAAAAAATCTAAATCCTCCTCCTCCTCCTCACCTGGCTTGGGTGACCCCATATCCTCCCACTCCCACATATGCCCTGACGATGTTTCTCTTGCCCCTCTTGGAAACTCCTTGTTAGGTAGCAATCCTACTGCCTCCACCCACTCATCCACCACACCTCACCCTGGCTACCAAGTCTTCCTAGACCACCACACATCATACTTTGACATGGTCCTCATATTGTCCATATTAGATATAACAATAGTCTCATCAGGAATAACATCTAGAGGTGGCACTATGGGCTACAGTCCTGTATCACCCTCTACCCTGTAGATCGATACAAGAAGTATAGGCCACCCTTGAACCAATCAAAAATACCATTGTACCCTTGAAAATAGAAATTACTCAACCTGTGATGAGTACTTCCCCACCAACCATCGACCACATCAAATTCATGCTAAGTGTACTACATCCTCACCCCACTCAGGCCCTCCTAGTCATGGCCTCCACCTGAACTTATCCATTGTTAGTAACCCTAACTCCTCTCGATGATAAAAAAAATCATCGACATGGAATTTCTTATTCTCCATATTCGTTCTACACCTCATCACATAAGGTACATCCTCCCCCTCAATCTCATGAGCCTCATATGGTAGCTGAATAGGTCTCAAAATGGTTATGTGCTCCCAAACCCATATTTGTAGTAATGGACTAATACTGAGCCCTAGCCTATTAGTCCTCACCACCCCCATGCAGCTCCTGATATACCTATTCCAAGAGTTCAGGTCCCAAGAATAGCTTATCTATCGCTCTACCATATCACAAACCACCCCTATCATATTCTAGGGTAACTTAACCCCTGAAACATCTGGCATTGCATGGCTAGCTATCAATAGCATTGCCATCGCATGACGAATGGACAACCACTCCTTCTTCCAATATGCCATATATTTTATGCCCTTATTCACATCCACCTATCACCAACACTGACCAAATGTCCTCTCTAGGATGCCCTCATGCGCCTCCTTCTTTGCAGTCATCACTGTAATCCCATCTATCGGCAATCGATAGATGTGGTAGATATCCTTTAGGGTCACTATCATCTCCCCTATCAGTAAATGAAAGGTTTTCTAGTCTGGATCCCACCTCTCACACAACGTCGCTATATATGCATGGTTCACGTGAACCTCGTGTATCACCCACACACCATACAATCCAACCTCCCTCAACCAACTCACATTATCCATCATCAACTCATCCTCCAAGGCCTTCCTATACTTTCTTAGTTCATGGCATGTAAATATCTTCTTCACCTACCATCACACAAACATCACATGTTAGAAATCCTTCATGATTTTATACATAATCATTGTACATAACAAAACAAAACAAAAACATTCATTTTTTGCAAGTTTTTACCATCACTAGGAAATCATTTTATTTTTGTATATAAATGCTTAAATTTCATTGTATCTATGCCATTGAATTTCATCCCACATGCACACAAAACAAAAAAAAAATGGTTCGCACTCCACACGTGCGAACCACCCGAACTGGCCAATTTTTTGCATGGCCCGGTTCGTAATCGCAAAATCGTCCAATTCATGTACTCCATGTAGGAAAAAACTTCAAACACGTGCTAAAAAATGAGAAAAACAAAGCAAACCCTCCCCCATAGGCACACAAAATGAAGCAATCAAAATGAGGTCAAATCACACATGCAAAAGCATATCGGGATACCCATTTGGCTCATTAGGCCACCCCATTTGTTGGTTTTCACATGCATTCAAGTTTCACCCCCCATTTCACACATCACGACAAACACACATTCCCACACACAAACATGTTGCATTCAAAAACCGAAAGCACATTACAATACCCATTTTGCCCTTTTTACATAGTGCACGAATCTAACCCCGTTCATGCCCTCACATTCATTTTTTACCATTTAAAGCAAAAATTTTATTTTTCCAAACCCTCTCTAACTGCACAGTTACCGAGAGAGAAAAACATGCTTACCCAAGGCATTCTCACCCCCAAACTCATGCTCATTGAAACACTGGCCATCCTGTCCCATCCGTTCCATAAACCGATAGCACTCCATTCCGTTTCTTCTCTCCTCCACCTCTCCAACTCTGTTTCCAAGTGCAAATGATGTCAAAAACGTCGTTTTCACCTTAAAAACCCTCTTTCACGCAGGTTCACACCCCACACGTGCAAAATGTCTGGTTCACATGCTATACGTGTAAACCTACCGTACATCCCCAAAATTTTACCCATTGCATGGAATTTCATTCAAAATTACATACAACCATCATTTTCACCCATTTTCATGCTCAATTTCGCAAATTTTCACATCTATCTTCATCAACCGCTTCATCGTCGATATCCATTCCTTCATCACCAATTCATCACTTGAGGGGGTAATCATAAAATACATCAAAGTCTACCTTGCACATGGTCAAATAACCAAACATCCAATCATGGATATAACAAATACCTAAGAAAATTTTGTTGAAGATTATCTCAAGTCCTTATGCTAGGACAAATACAAAACAATGAAATTTCTCTTCTTAATCAAACTCCAATCCAAAAACAAACCAATTTTTGACAAAACTCAAAATGCATCTAACTGTAGACACCTCATGGATTCCAATATTCATAGTGGCAGTCATAAGACCACTCGTGAATGAAGCTCCTGAAAGTTCTACCCCATGGCTCCAACGATTTATCAAAAATTGTCAAAAGAGCTCATCAATCAATCAAAAGCAAAAATAAACAAAGGTATTTGTTCCTTCCAAATTGAAACATCTTTAATTGATCATAATGCAAGGTAATCATATACCTTCCTCCAAAATAAATCATCCACAAACCATTTTTATCAATACATCTCTTTCGTAATCATCCACAATTCATCAATCATAAATTCTTTGCCTTCCAAATCATCCTATCAATCCACATCATTAGTTTTTGTACTAATCCATATTTCACACAATCCAATATAAAAAGAGGTAAAATTTAGACACCAAAAAGTCACACATTATCCCTCTCCCCATTTCCGTGGTCAATCAATTTGCAAAACCCTCAAAAATTGCATAAATTGGCTAAAAATACTATTCATTAATCAAAATCACTATTCATCATCATTAGCCCCTTTGGGCTAGCTAAGCCCCTTCCTACACTTAACCATAGGTCCTCATGCTACCTCATGCCAACTCAACTAAGGTTGAAATGTTTACCATGGTCAAAAAGCACTCTATGGTCAAAAAGTCAACATTTTGGTCTAATTATGCTTTATGGCTAAACACATGCTTAATTAGATCTAATCTTGATTTAATTAAAGCCTCCACCTCACCTAGTCTACTTTGACTAACCTAGCCTTCCACCTCACCTAGCCTAGCCTAGCCTAGCCCTGCCACCTCTCACCCAGATATTTCTCCACCTCACATCCCCCTGGGTCATAAATGCAAGATGGAGACTTTTGCACCTAAAAAGCAATTTTAAATTCTAAGATATTTCAATAAAGGTGATTATTAATGACAAGTTGATATTTTTGGTAAATCATCATTATTTGTGGATGGGTGAGGGATTCTCTCACCCAACCCCACTTATGACCCAGGACACCTCAGGGGACACCTCTTTGGTGGACACCTCACCATTGCCACCTCACAGGGGACACCTCATCCCCTTTCTCTCACCTTGGCCCACTCTATAAATAGAAGGCCATTTTCACCTTTTAGTAACAACCAAATTTTGCATACCGAAACTCTACTAAAATCACTATTTCCATTGCATCCATCACACATCCATTACACAACCATCATATGAACATCACAATCAATTTGTCTCCTTCATAATACCGTTTGGTGAATGAGATAGGTTGGTAATCCTACCAAGAGTGCACTTTCAGAAGCTAAACCGGACAAATTTCAAGTCAACAACCAATCTTGAGCATCTAGAGAAGCTATCTGAGAAATTCGATCAAAAAAGGACCGATTCGCACCTCACACATGCGAACCACCCGGTTTGCACCCTAGGAGTGTGAACCTCTGCAACAGGCACCAGAATCACCCGGACATGTAAGAATAGCATAATTTACTATTTTATGTTGTTTTTAGCAAGTTATTTTATGTTTTGAATACTTTTTATGAGTCTTTTGTCTTCATAACTACGGGGTTTGACTGAGGCAGACCCCCAATGCACTAATAGGATTTTGCAGGTTTCACAGGTCCAAAAAAGCACAAGGAAATATCTCCAACAAGTGGTGGCTCATGAGCAAGAAGCCCACCTACATCGAGGAACCCAAGAAGATGAATCGTGTTGTCTTTGTACCACATATGAGAGGGCTTCCTTAGGGAAGACCCCATTGTAGCCTTCAAGGCAATATTGTAAAAGGATATCAATTCTTGTAACCCCTTTTATGATTATCAATACAAATGCAATAGATTCTTTGATATTGAATGAATGTCTTAGCATCTTTTTTATAGTTTTAGATAGTCCCCAACTAGAGATAAAATAGTGTAGATCTGTGAGGATCGACATCAAACAAAAAGAATCCAGGTTACATATTCATAACTTAGAACAGTTTTGTTGCATGTTTGATAGAATGAACTAATAAAAGAAGGAAAATATATCATTTAGTTGCATTCATGTTTCTATCCTTTTCTGGTTTTAAAACTAATCGTCTCAAGTCAATATGATCTCGGGTCTATGAAAATATCAGTCGATATGGTCCTTATTTGATAGTCATATCAGTAGATATGGTCTCGATACTACCACTATTTTGCTGCATTGCTATCTAATCAAAAATATAGATCATCATGTAGTAAAAATAGATGTATTTTACTTTATAACTTACATTATTTAGAGTCATTTGTGTGTTCTTTCTTCCCCTTTTCAGAAATAAAAGGAATTCCACACATGCATGTACCATTTAAAAATTGGTAAGATTGGATTTCATCACCAACCCCCAATCGATACTAGAAACATTGGATTTCACCTCCTACTAGCTCACCGCTTTAAACACCATAGGATCCCCCATGAATGGTTTCTTGGACTTCATCACCATGAAGCCCCCTACTTTTGGGTGTGTCCCAAGGTACATTAGGGTTAGATGCCCCTTAAACACAAGGTTTAATAATATATGGAATGTAGTTATCACTCATATCCAAGTAAACTCGAATATGAAGTGAAAGCCCAACTAGGCAAGTAGCATGATTTAGCACGATCCCTTATTGAGGGGTATTTTCCTCCTATAGCAGTTTCTATGACCAATTCATCCTTAAAGGAAGCCACTTTTTGTTGTTTATATCTCATTCCTTGATAGAGGATGTGCACAAACTATCTTTTTGTAGTGTTATACTAATTTTCCTTAGTCTGCTAGGAGTAGAAGATCTAAAAAAAACACACACACACACAAAAATCAAATAAAAAATAAAAAATAAAATCAAATAAAAATAAATAAAAATTATCAAAAAAAAACAAAGAGTGTTTTCTTGTTTGTTTGTTTGCTTTGTTTGCATAGCTTAGATAAGTGCTTAAGAGAATTTTCATGGTTCTTTATGCACCATTTTCCTAGTAGATGGTTGTAACACACAACCAAGCTCACTCACGAGCTCACGCTATTGATCCATCACCTAGAACCATGGACTCTCTTTGAATCAAGCCATAGGACCTCGTCATTCTTGAGTGGTAATACGATATTCCTGGCTCAAAGGAGATCCCTCATTCCACTAATCCTAAAACATCGAGCATCCACATTCACAACTCACCCACTAGTACTGACTATGATTAGGACATGGATTATCCTAATCAGGATACCTTGTGTGCCTTTTATAGGGATAACCATAACCAAGCTAAAACATCTAGGAGGTCCCTACCATGCCTTCATATCCTGGCTCAACCTATGACTCCCCTAGATTAGGATCAAGAGTATACCCCATAACAAGATAGGGATATTCAAGCTACTCTAGTTGATCGTCCTTGGATGAGTCACAAGTATGAGCACCTAAACATGTACAATGCTTAGGGTAATAACAATACCACCATGTCAACTCAAGCATTTGTCATGTTAGCTCATGGGCCCAGGGATGGTGATTTTCATCCTCCTGATACACCTTATGACATATAATATGGTCAAGGACGGTGTAATTTAGCACCTCTTGATTATGTAGAACCTATCTTGCAATAGCAGTATCAGGTTAATGCAACCTCTTGCAGCCCCAAAAAACAAGTTATTGATCTCTTTGGGGGTGAAGCACAACACACACCTATTTATACCACTCACACACATATGAATAGGCCACACACCATCGACCTAGAAAACCAAAACCAAGTTCCCAGGATAACCTTGGATCATCGATTACAATGGGAGATGCATCGGAGGTTGTCCATACCTACACAACAAGGACAATCGGCCCAATAGAACCTATGGTGCTAAGAACAATGTCAAAACATTTCACTGTATCCAAATCTAAATCTTCCACCTCACCCACACTCGAATCCAACTCATCATCAACAACCTAGACCACCACCCATCCATCATCATCAACCTCATTCTCCAGAATGCTATCAAGCGTACCCTTATCAACAGGACCCTAAAGCCTATGAGGAACAACAACCTGAGTATCAAGACCAAATTGATATTTTTTGAGGTGACATATGGTGATATACCTATTGATAACACTCACCCACCACTTCATCCACAATAAAATCTTCAAACTAATCAAGGCCAAAGGTGAGTTGATGCCATCATCTCACCCAAAGCCTATAAATGGTTGATAGAGCACCTCAACTTATTAGAGAAGCAAACCTTAGGTTTAGGTTACCAAAAACCTACCCTACGATAGCTTACCAATCAGCCTCTACACCCATCAGTTCCATCACCACCCTACCCTGAGCATTTTGAGATGCCTAAACTTGAAAAGTTCAAAGGTGATGAAGATGCTCAAGAGCACGTGACAAGCTTCATCAATATGTGCTTTCATATTCAATATAATGACTCCTTGATGTTAAGGACATTCCTTATAACATTGGCTAGGAGTGCTTTGGAATGGTTTAATCATCTACCATGCCATAGCATATACACCTTTGAGAAATTAGCAGATGCATTTCTGGAATGCTTTACCTTTAGCATTAGGAAAAAGGTAAACATGACTAACTTGTCTAGCCTTCATCAATTTGATGATGAGCCAGTCATGGAATATGGGAATAGGTGGAGAATGGTTATGTCAAAATTACCCTTCACCTTACCCATTATAGAACTTACTCAGATGTTCACAAGGAGTTTCTCAAAATTGATATCACTTTTATTGCAACTCCAACAATACAAAACTTTTGAGGAGGCTCTAGCTCAGGCCAAAGTCATTGAGGACATAAAGGTCCAAGAAGGAGAGATTAAGCTCTAAAAAAAGGAATGGCCAAATAAGAATTCTAAAGGGAATCAAATGCAACCAAAGGCATCTCCAGTTAATCAAGTTGTTTTGAGTGTCCTCAGGCCATCAAATAAAAATCTACCTCCGTAACCCAACTATCAGGTGTAACCTCCACCCGCATAGTATCATTTGCAATAGATGCAACAACCACAGCAAAAATTACAAAATCAACATCGCCCACCTTGCTAGTACACACTATTGATAGAATATTTAGCATCAATTTTTAATCATATATGTGAGGCATAGGCCATCACTCTTCCTAAAATTCATCAAATGGACCCAAATCAGCCAAAATCCAAGAATTTCAGGGAAGATCAATTCTACAGCTACCATCGACAAAAGGGACATGACATCCAGTCATGTTACGCCTTCAAAAATATAGTGTAGGATATGATCGAGAAGTAGGAGATTCATATTGATAATCCTCTTGCTTCAAATAATCAAAACATAGGAGTCTACCAAGATCCCTTACCCCAATGAGGGATGAACACAACACCTACAACCACAACAAAATAATGCAAGCAGGTAAATCAGGTACAAGCTACCCCACCCAATCAAGGATTTGTGGGGATGATCAACATAGTGACACAAAATAGATATTACCCAAGTCAACCCACACCAATGGATCCTCTGAATATCCCTTCCACGTCACAAGTACCCCCACACCAAAACCCAAGCATACCTACCCCACCTCATCTGGTGCTAACTTTAAGAAGTAGACTTACCCAAAGTCTAAAATTTGCATCGACAAGGCTCTCCATCTATGAGCTAATCCAACAATCAATGCCACATTGGGAAGCCTTGATGGAGATCCTAAAATCAATTGACTTACCTTCATAGGACCCCAATGCCTTCTCTAATTTTGTGGGGCAAGTTCAAAATTACAGTGAGCCTACAATAACTTTTCATGATCACGAGATCAAGATAATCCCTATTGAGATACCCGATCCTCCCTTGCACATCGTAGCTAGTGTGGATGGGATCCCCTATAAATGAGTCTTGATCGACATTGGCTCATCAATCAACATTATCACCTCATCCACCCTCACATCTCAATCTTCCACCCTCTCACATTGCAACATCCACATTCACCCTCTGAGCCTTTAATGATGCACTATGTTCCACCATTGGAATGGTAGTCCTTCCTATTCGGGTTGGACACAAGACCATTCACACACTCTTTCATATTTTAGAAGGGGCCATGCAATACAACTTGTTGCTTGACTAGCCTTGGATCTGGGATATGAAGTGTGTACCTTCAATTCTCCACCAAAGCATTAAGTACGTGCATGAAGGTCAAGTGCATTGCATCCCTGCTGACTTGGAACCATTCCAATTTTACAACCTGGTCTCACATCCTTATGAGTACACATTACCATCAACTCATTTGGATGTCCAACCTAATCATCCCACCACACATTCACATCTTCCACAAAGGTTTTCCATACCTTTATCATCTCACCCATCTTCATCATTGCAACCCTCATCATCATTGTAACCTCTTCATCATTGCAACCCTCTTCATCATCCTTCATCATCATACCCCTCATCATCATCACAACCACCCTCATCAACTCCTTTGGGGACCCCTTCTCATCCATTAGATATTCCCATGAGAAATCTAGAGAAGGCACCCATGCAATCAACTTCACCTCCACCATCATCAATTCATACCTCTCCATCTCCACCATCTCCATCTCCTCCTCTCACACCTTTAATCTCCACCATTTCTACAACACCCACTCATATCACCCCTGTAGGAGAAGAACCATCATCATTCACTCATATTTCATCATCAACCACATCTTCATCACCATCCTCATCTTCTCCTCCCTTGTAGGTCAACATTCGTATGACTAACCTGAGTCTAGGTGAATATGTAGTACAAGATGTTATGTTCACCCCTTGTGTAGAGTCAATTAGGGATTTTGGTCACCCACACAACATGTTGTTACCTATAGGTACCATTGTCCCAATTGGGTCATATCCAAGGTAAACATATTTTATCTATGGAGGCATTGATGTCGCCATAGATACACCTCCACAACCATAAGAGATGAAGTTGTTTCAAGCCAAAATTTATTACATATCAAATTTTTCCTTTGCTATATGATCCTTTTGTCATCGCTATTGGCACAAAAATGGCTTAGGATAGTATGAGCAAGGTCTTTGGATCCCTGTAGAACCACACTATCAACTCCCCATAGATAAAGTAGGCTTGGGATATCATACATGCCTACCTGATGAACTCCTTGCTGACTCCCTACAATGCCTTAACTTAGGCTTCAAGGGAGACATCAATGGTAATGAGTATATTGATCTTGGTAATACTCACCTACTTAGCGATCACTTACACATCACTGCTTTAGCTATTGCTGACTCTGACAAGTCAGATCATGAGTTTGAAGATGATTATGATTTAGGAGATGATTAGGGGCCTGAGCATGATTAGGGGTCAAAATATAGTTGGGAGACCACTTCCATCACCTCTTTTAGCTCGAAATATGAATCGACCCCTATTGAGCCTCTCAATGATTTAGATGAATTCTATCTTCATCTCTTTTTGAGGTTACCGCTCCCCCTCTAGCATCAGCTTCTCCCACCTGAGGATGTTGTTGCCTGTGCTCCTCATAGGGCACCCCCCATCATCCTAATTCTACCTCAACCACCCCCTGTACATTTGCATCCACCCATTTTTGATCATCTCTTCCCATAGTATGGAGATTATCTACCAACCATCAATATGATCTCCATTGATCTCACCACTCCACTCCATTATCCTAGTGACCCTTCCAAATCATTACCTCTCAATCTCGAGGCTATTGATTTTGATCACACCACCCTTCCATCATTGCCATTCGAGTTTCTCCCTTCTGAGGATATGTTACAACCATTCCATCTCTTGTCGCATCCTCATTTAGATGTCTTACAAGCTGAGATTGAGCCTAACGATGTATCTGACTCACTCAATCCAGCTGATGACATTCACTTGATCCCTACTCCTCATCAATTGGAAGAGGGATCACATATGTTAATAGAAGATATGGTTGACATCGACATCAATGATGATCCCGAACATCCCCAGATTCTCAAATTGGGGAAAGGTCTTTCAATCGAAGAATGTGCCACATTCTTTTCTCTTCTAAAGAAGTATAAAAATTTTTTTGCTTGGTCCTATAGGGACATGCTTAGTTTGGACCCAAATCTAGTGGTTCATAATTTAACATTAAATCTAGCAATTAAACTAGTAAAGCAAAAACTCTAAAAGATGCATCCAAAATTCTCATGATTAAAGATGAATTACAAAAATTATTGGATGTAGGATTCATCCAACCCATTGACTACCCCAAATGGGTGTCCAACATAGTTCCTATCAAGAAACCAAATGGGGGGGTGCATTTATGCACTAATTTTCATGATCTCAATAAAGTGAGCCCTAAGGATGAATTTTTGTTACTGAACATCGATACATTGGTAGATGCCACTACAAGCCATGAAATGCTATCTCTCATGGATGGCTTCTCAGGATACAATCAAATCCAAGTTAATCCAGAGGATCAGGCCAAAACAACCTTCACTATGCCTTGGGGGACCTTTTGTTACAAGGTCATACCCTTTGGCTTAAATAATGTTGATGCTACCTACCAGCGGGCAATGACGTATATCTTCCATGACTACATGCACAAGATTGTTGAAGATTATGTTGATGATCTTGTGGCTAAATATTTATTACGTCAAGACCACATCGGTGTTTTAGAGAAAATATTTGATCACCTTCTTGAGCATAATGTTCAATTGAATCCCAAGAAGTGTGTCTTTAGAGTCACATCTAGAAAACTCTTAGGGTTCATCATTTCAAAGCAAGGCATTGAAGTCGACCCACAAAAGTTCAAAGCAATCTTACACATGCCTCCCCCCACCAACCTTAAGTAGCTTCACAACTTACAAGGGAAGATACAGGTCATCCGATGATTCATCATGCAACTATCGGATAAATATTGACCTTTCAATCATCTTCTACAAAAGGGGGTGACTTTTCATTGGAACAAATATTGCCAAGAGGTCTTTGTAGATATTAAGCAATACTTGGCTTCTACATCGGTATTGTCCCCTTCGAGACCTGGTGCACCATTTTTATTATACATCTTAGCCACTGACTTCACCTTAGGGACCATGTTGGCCCAAAATGAGGTAAGTAAGGAACAAGCCATATATTATATCAGTCACACCTTGGTCTCGTATGAGATCAAATATGCCTATGTGGAGAAACTCTACTTAGTGGTGGTTTTCACCACCAAGAAACTCCATCACTACATGATAAATCAAATGACCTATGTCATCTCTAAAGAGAACCCTTTGTGGTATATGATGAGTCATACTTATCATAATAGTCACACCGCAAAGTGGATCATGCTCTTGATGGAATTTGACCTAGAATTTATTGGATAAAAATCCATCAAAGGTTAGGTCATCGTAGATCAACTAGTAGAAGCACCTCTCCAGGATGATAGGCCTATGACAATTGAGCTACCCGATGATGCTATCTTCGTAGTATCTAGCTCAGATGAACCAGAAGAACAAGAACACAAAGTTGATCTCACATTGTTCTTTGATGGTTCTAAGTGTGAGCAAGGGGGTGGTGCAAGAATTATGTTTTTCACACTACAAGGGGCTCCTATTCCCCTTTCATTCAAACTTGATTTCCCATGCACTAACAATAATGTTGAATATGAAGCCCTTCTCTTGGGTCTTCAAATAGCTATCACCATGAATGTCAAGAGAATCAAAATATTTGGTGACTCCTTGCTCATCGTTAATCAAGTAAAAGAAATTTACCAATGTAAATGCTTAGTCTTGAAAGCTTACAAGACCATCATGGACAAGTTTCTTACAAATTTTGAATGGTATGACATCGAGGTGATCCCTCATTCTTCAAATAATTTTGTGGATACAATGGCTTCCTTGGGATCCTTAATTCCATAGAACCCATCAGAAGATATCACCACTATTCATGTCAAAATGCTCTCACAATCTACGATATCACGAGATACTACTACAATAGAGCAAAGCATCCACATGGTACAAATTGAACCATGCCATGATTGGTTCTCTAAAATTCAAGATTTCTTGCAACTTGCTTCTTGGGGATCCTTGATCCCACAAGTTCCTTATGATAATGTCACAACCATATATCTTAAGGTTCTCTCTCAATCTGCATTTGCATGAAATGATTCTAGAGAGGAGCAAGAAGTCCATTTAGTGCAAGTTGAGCAATATCAAGACTGGTTCTCCCAGATCAAATATTTCTTGAAGCTTGGTAGTCCTCTTGTGGGCTTGTCGCATGCCACCAAATGAACATTCAAACAAAAAGTGACTAAATATATCTTGATAGGGGATATATTGTACCATCGAGGTTATGATGGCATTCTTCTTCGATGTCTAGAGCCCCAAGAATCTACTTGGGCCATTTTGCAAGCTCACGATGGTACATGTGGTGGCCATTTTAGTAGCATGGCCATCACAAAGTGTCTTATTCGAATGGTCTACTACTGTCCTATGATGGAGTAGGATTGTTGTGCATATGTCAAAAGGTGCATCAAGTGTTAGCATCATGCTAATTTATCACATGTACCTTCACAAGTATTGCAACTAATTCACTCATTGTGGCATTTTTCTCAATGGGGTTTTGATTCAATTTAGAAAATATCACCCCCATATTTAAGCTAACACACATTCATTTTAATGACCATTGAGTATTTTACAAAGTGGGTTGAAGATATCCCACTTACCATTATGATAGGTGCACACATTGTAGAGTTCTTACTCCATAATATCATCTATCATTTTTGTATCCCATCCAAAATAATCTTGGATAATGGACCATCGTTCAAGAATAAGGATGTTAGAGCTTTGTGCAAAAAGTATCATATTCAACATAGATTTTCAACCTCTTATTACCCACAGGCTAATGGGTAAGCTGAGGCATCAAATAAAATGATTATTGCCATCCTAAATAAAATAGTTAACAATCATCACAAGGATTGGCATATTCAACTACCTCTGGCACTTTGGGCTTACAATATGAGTATTCAAACACCAATAGGGGCAACTCCATTCTTGCTAGTATATGGTACTAAGGCCATTATGCCCTTGGAACTTGAAATCCCTTCATTGTGCATCTCACTTCAAGAATTCATTATTGATGATGATGCATGATAAGCTCACCTTGATCAACTTATGCTTCTTGATGAAAGATGAGTTAATGCTCTTGAGCATCTTCGTGTTTATCAAGATCATATTAAGCGAGCCTATGATACAAGGGTTCATCCTAAGGAGTTCCAAGTTGGTGATCTTGTGCTCAAAGAGAATTAGTAGAACTCCAACCTACCTAGCCATTTGTGTGATAAATTCACCATAAACTAGTTAGGTCCATTCATAATAAAGTAAAAGGTGGTATCAGTAACATATCAGTTAGCTTCACTTGAAGGTGTTGAGGAGCCTGAAACCCTCACCATCCTCCACTTGCGATCATTTCATGCATAAAAAAATAAATAAACAAACAAAAGAACAAAAAAAATAATAAAAAAGCATAAAAATATAACATCTTCTCATTTTACTATACATTACATCTCATTGCACATTGCCATTACATTACACATCATCATTTATTGCACCATGAATTTGGAAGTCTTCATTTCATGATTTTTAGCTATAATTGTTCTCATGTTGCATTAAGTACTTGTAATAATACACTTGCATTAGTCTTTTCTTGTAAGCACTAAGAATAGCACCATGTTTGTATGACTGTCATTTGTCTTTGGTCAAACTCTTTCTCTTGTCATCGTTTACACCTTTTCTTGTGATATTTTGATTATTAAGTGGTCCACGTAAAATAGGATAGATATCGTATGACCATCAACAATGGTGTTCTTATGGCCACTGACTATTTTTTATGCCCACCTCTTAATTTTTGAAAGTTCATAAGGAAAGCACCCATTTTCATTTATCATCACATACACCCCTTTATTTATGGTCTTTTTATTATTAAGTGGTTCGTGTAAGATAGGATAGATACCGTATGACCATCAACAATGGTGTTCATCCGACCACTGACTATTTTATGCACACCTCTTAATTTTTGAAAGTTCACAAGGAAAGCACACCATCACACTATTCATTACCATCCACATCACCCTTTTTTGGTTTTTGTATTTTTTCCAAGTTGTCACAAGGTGTTCAATAGGGTCTTTCGGTCATTCAACCATCCCTAGTTTTCTTTTCAAATTTTGTAGAAAGCCATCTTGATTTTTGATAGGTAGAGTCTTGCTTTGATTGTACCTTTCTTATCTCAAAATCCCAACACAAAATTCACACTCTTAAATACAATTTTGAACAAGGAACAATGAAACTATAAAGTGGTTCTTGCCTCAAAAGCAAAAATTTTCCCTTGCTCTCCTATGATGCGGGTGGTCTAGAAAGTTGAGAATTGACAAAAGGACAAGCTCTCCCTCCTCCCCCCAAAAAAAAAAAAATCAAAATCCCCTTTCCCCTCTCCAAAAGAAGTAATTTCCCAAAAAAAAAAACAAAGCAATAAAATCCCTTTTGCTCCTCTCCAAAATGAGCAAAATCCCAAAAAAAACAATAAAATTTCTTGCTCTCCTTCAAAATGAGCAAGTATCCAAAAATAAATCTGCAAAGAGCTTGAATCCTTGGAATTCTCAGTTTTTCAACAACCATGGGATGATCTCCATCTCCAAAAATGGACTATATACACCAACTTGGTAGTGGAGTAGTCTTATGCATGGTGACACGTCTATAACATTAGTGACCTTCTCTTGTATAGACCAATATCATCTTGCAAATGAGCTAGCTTTTAATGGCTTGCATTATAGAACATCCAAGTCCAACCATGTACAAAATCAAGATAATGATGACCATAATGTGATCTCCATTATATAAATGGGTTAGCTTTATGTATGGTAACATGCCTATATCATTAATGAACTTCACTATGCACACATAGGGATATTGAATATCTTGGTCTTTCTAGCATAATTTTATCTCTTAAGTTCTTGCATGGTCAATATATACTTTTTACTGGTCAACTAGGGTGTTTGAGTCTCATGGAAAGTCTTATTGTTCCCTTGTGATTTCTCATTGATCATCATACATTACATTCACACATTATCAATACACATTTATTTTCATTTGGTATCATTTTTAGTATATACCTTAGATGAAATTGTTTTAACTTTGATGCATGACTTTTGTACATTCTATGGTGCTTTTACTTAGTTGTTGCATCTTAGATTACTTCAATTTATCATTTGCACATACATTGACATTTTATATCAAACATATCATTAGTACATCTGGATATTGATGAGTGATTATTTGGTACATATTTTCATAATAAATTGTTCCATTTTTATATCTAATTTGTGATTATAATGTATCTTAAGTTAGTTGTTTTTGTTTATTTCTGTGAATTATTAGTAAAAATATGAATGCAGTTGAATCTGACAAATGTGTGCATTTTATGTAAAATATGTCCGAGTTATGAGTAATAATGCAGGAAAGTCTTGAAGGATGTTCCATAGTGCTACAACACGAGCTTCAGGATATACCATGGACGCGAGAAGATGGACGTAAGAACAAAGGATTAAGGAAGATTTAGGCACAATGATAGAATAGTGGTTGATTACTATTACAGAAGATGGTAACTAAAGTATGTTATGGAAGATAGTTACCGAAGCATGTTACAAAAGGTAGCTACTAAAGGCTGTTACCGAAGAAGAATTCTTACCAATAGTTACCGAAGAGAGTTGACCAACGTCGTACACCACATCAACAACAACATGGCACTCTCACATGGCAATAAAGGAATACAATCAGCTTAGATTAAGTTGACTTGTCACATATTCTCCATGAGGATATTGTGATTAATAAAGTTGTTATCACTTTATTTCGTAGACATTGTATAATTGGAATCTTGTTAGGTTGATTAGATTTAGATGCAAGATTGTTATACCTTTTTTCGAGAATAAAGGACATGATTATATTGTACATCTTGTAAAATATTTAAATTAGTATAGTTTTGTTAAGTGCATTTATAAAATGCCACTTGGACCACTTAGGATGTTTACTGAGTCCAAGTAGAATTAGGAATTTCATTAGTTTAGATTATTTTGGTTAGTGCATAGTTGTCGCATCATAAGTCCACAAACTCCACATGGAAAAATACGTGGAAGAGTTTATTCAAAATTGTACAAGTCATAATATATATTACATAGGGAGACCTTTGAAAAGGTCTAATGGAGAAATAGCTAATGTTCGATGTTCTAATGTTGAAAATTCTAAGGTCTGTACAATTTTTGAAGAATTACGCCAACATGTACATTTGAATTTCTAGCAATAAAAGTAGCACTTCATTCTTCGCATATGGTAACTGTGTCATTTGTATTTACTATTTAATTTCATTTATGTAGTTGTAACTATACATTCCTGCATTCATAGAATAGAATAATGTTAGTAGTAGTTATGCATTTTAGTTACTGAGATAAAGTAAACTAGGGGAGAAAGACTTACATTGTCTTCTAGGAGGCAGGGCCCACTCCTACAGCCAGTCCCTAAGCTCTCACCCCTACAATAGGTTAGAAATAGTTAATTAACCTTAAAATATAAAATAAAGTAAATTGCATCTTCATAAAATATAAAGTCAGAATAGATAAATAAAACTAACTGCATGAGGATCCTCAACAATAGATAAACTCATTAATATATCAACTTATCAGTAGGTAATTACTATTAGTTAAACTCAACAATAGATAAATTCATTAATAGATTAATTCATTAATAGGTAATTATCATATTTACTGCATAAATCATAAATTGCATTTTGTTTTCATTCCTGCACAATTTAATTTATGTTTATTATATTTTTTGCAAACACCTAAAACTGAAATAAGAACTAAATTAAGCTTAGCATTGATCCCCATGGTACAATCTATACTGGATTCCTACTCTTTAAATCTAACCTTGATTTACCCTCGGATTGATAAATTAAATGTAAGCTATTATAGTCGATCATTTTGGCATCGTTGTTGGGGAGAGTAGCATCGTAGTGGTTAATCAGAAAAGTTGTTTGGTAGTGCAATTAGGCGAGGCTTACTTATATGTAAAAATAGGTACGTATGAGTCCTTGGCATGCATATGAGTCGGAGTGGCATGAGATGGTCCCAACAAGCCCCTTTGTATGATGCTGCCAGGTTCATTTCTCTTGAGGAATCAATTTTACTGCTTTCTTAATTAGAATTTTATTTCTTGCAAATTTCAATTTTTGCAAATTTTATTTCCTGCAAATTTCTTGCTTTGGGTAATTATTATTGCTTAGTTGACTTAGGACCTACGAGAAAAATAGGAAGTAGGTATACACTAAAATAGACCTAAAATTGGCTTAGGACCCTATCAGAAGTAGGAAGTAGGTACGGTTGAGTGACACAACCATAGTGAAACCCTCCTAATAATCAAAGAAGTAGTAATAGTTTACCTTTTATTTTAACAAATTTTATTTCTTGCACATTTCCAGCTTTGGGTGATTATTATTGTTTAGTTTGACTTAGGCCCTGTGAGAAAAATAGGAAGTAGGTATACACTAAAACAGACCTAAACATTGGTTTAGGACCCTGTCAGAAGCAGGAAGTAGGTAAGGTTGAGTGACACAACCATAGTGAAACCCTCCTAAATAATCAAACAAATAGTAATAGTTTAACCTTTTATTTTTAGTAAATTTTACTTTTCCAGAAGTATTTCATTTTGCTCCTAATGTGCTAAGATTGGTTGTATAAATATTCGTAGGAATGTGAGTCACATCTAATTTTAGCAAAACATTAGGATTATTGTGAAATTTTATTTCAATTGTTCCCTATTGTATTAAGGATAGTTATAAACTCAATTGTTGTGATTTGTATCTAAACTTGATAATAGTAGGATTAAAACAGAAAATCAGAACCAAAACCCAAACAAAACCAAACCAGAGAGAGAAAAAGAAAATAAAAATAAGTTGCTAGATGGTGGAAAATAGTCTGAATCAGTTTGCACTTATAGACCTTAGAGAACTATTAATAAAACAAGAAGTTAACCTTCTTTTTGAGCAAGGAAATAGAGCATCTAGTAAGGAGTGGGAAAGTCTGTATGAACGTATTGACATTATTAAAGAAAAATCAGATGAATTGAAGGAAATCAAAAGGATTGACATAGCTAAAACTCTAGGGACAAACTACCATTCATCTTACCTAGATCTTAAAAGGAATTGTGAGCGTTGGCTTTGGGATAGAAGAGCAACAATAAATCCAACAATTTACCCTTGGAATCAATATTTTGAAGACTCCCTCCTCATTCACAAGTTCCTTGGAGACCTAGAAAATAAAGAAGTAGCCCTAGAATATAGCAAGAAATATCAAAGGATACCTAGAGTTGTGCACTTTAGGGAGTTGTGTCAAGATTTACGTTGTGAGTTACAATTTGGAAATCCCAACCCCATTCCAACTCAAGCTTTTCTCTTTCAATTGATTCAATTGGTGGTAGACCATTTTAATTTTGAAGAAGAACACTTCATGACACCCGAACAACTTGATCCGATCAATGATATTCATAGACTATTTAAGGAAGATTAGACGTGTTGCAAAAATAAGAAAACTTAGAAAATTCATGAGCAGACCTAGAGACTCTAAGGGAAGATTCATAAAGATCAACAATTCAGAAGGAAATTTCCAAAGAGACTTTAGTAGGCAGCCTGGAATTTATAAGTTAGAAGAATTTGAAACAACAACATCAACCAATCAAGCTGAAATCCTAGAACAAGATCTCGACTCATACTTATTACCTGAACCAAAATTTGACAATCACATAGATCCTTCTTCTATTTTTACTAAACCCATACCTGGTCCAATTCTTGAAATCTTACATTCAGTCATGGCTGACCAGAAAAGTGGGCAAGGAGAAGTAGAAGAGAACCAAAGGGGGAATGAACAAAGATAGAATAGAGACCAAAGAAGAAATGGGAAAAGGAAGACATTTGCCTTCCCAATATTACATACAGATGGGACAATAAGAGAACCTAAATCAGTCTCTATTTCTGTATTACCCACCTTCCATGGGAAACCACACGAAGATCCAGATGCTTTTCTCTTCAAATTTGAAGTAGTGTGCCAAGCTTACTTTTACACTACCGATGAACAAAAGCTAAGGTTGTTTCCCTCTACTCTTAAAGATGCAACTTTAATATGGTTCATGGGTCTAGGAGAAAATATTTGTAATCAATGGGATGGAGAACATGGATTAAAAGAGCTATTCCTTGAACGATATTAGGATTACTATAGAGTTAGGGATAAGAAAGTTGAGCTATTCTGCATGAATAAAAAAGAAGAAGAATCTTTGGAGGATTACCTTGAGAGATTTCTATTTGTTGGGTCTAGAGTAAATATAGACCTTGATGAAGAAATATTAAAAGAACTCTTTCTAAAAGGACTAAAGGAAGATGTCCTTGAGGTTTTGAACCTCATGGCAAAAGGAGATATCCATATTATGGCATTTGAAGAGATTGTGAACCTTTGCAGAAACTATTCAAGAAACAAACCTCTAAGGGGTAACAAGTATACATCTATAGGAGGAGTGACGAGAGAAAAAATTGGAAACATGTTGGAAGGGTTAAAAACTGATTTGTTAAGTACCTTGACTACATCTTTGGATTTAATGGATAAAAAGCCAAAAGGACAAGACAATGAAGATATTTACTATCATAGATGTAGGAAAAAGCACAATCTAAGAGAATGCCCTCTCAACATTACCAACATCTCCAATATTGCTACTTGTAAAATTTGTGATAAAAGTCACAAAACTAAAAACTACAAATACATCTCTACTTGTTAAAGCTGCCATAAAGGAACCTAAAGTTGAAGAGGTAGAAGATATTTATTTTGTAGCCCAAATATGGAATGGTCCATTCAATGGACCACCAAATTGGTCAAACCCTAGTTATTCCAACTCGCAAAGGCCTAATCAATGGTCTAATGCACCAAACTGGGCAAATTGGAATTCTTATTCAAATAATCAAGACTAGAACACACCTCCATGGGCCCACTTTATGGCCAATACCTATGGAAATCCACCATGGAATCAAGGAATGTCCAATCAAAATAATTGGAATACTAGTGGCCAATATAACTAGGGAGGATCTGGTTGGTCTCAAAATCCATCACAACAACAAAACTTTCAAAATCAATTTAGGGGACAAGCCCCTCAAAATAGACTTCTTCCACCTCCAGTTAATAATAATCCTCCTAAGAAACCTCCTCTTCTAGCTCAATCGGTCCCTAATCCTAACAATAACAAGAACATTCAACAAGCCTATGAAACTAGTGAGACATGTTCTATATCTGTAGTACCTTGTCAATAGATTCAATTGAGATCAGGAAAAGTATTGGAAAACAATGTAACTCTCATAGAGCTTGAAAACCCCACTATAGATTTGTTCAAAAAGGAGGATAACAATGAAAAGGAAATGGAAAATTCACCAGAAAACATTCCAACAAAACAACAAGAAATCCAAATTCCTCAAAGGAAGGAAGTAGAGGTACCTTTTCCTCAAATATTGGCAATACCAAAAGAACCATCTAAGCCAACCTTTAACTTCCTTCAAGAATTAGAAAATATTACTATCAAGATCCCTTTGTTACAAGCTATCAGGGATATACCCATCTATTCCAAGCTCATTAAAAACATGTGTACAAATTTAGGAAGGAAAAAGAAGAATGAAGCCCAAACTATTCAAGTCATTGGATAATTGTCTGAGATAATAATGAGAGGTAGGTTATTACCAAAATACACAGATCCTGGAATACCTATACTCATGGTGCACATTGGTGACATAGCCTTGCAAAATATCTTGGTCGATTTAGGAGCCACTATTAATGTCATGACTAAAGAGACAATAGAATATTTAGGGTTACATAAATTGCAATCAACTTCTATTGTACTCCAACTCGTAGATAGGTCTACTTGTTAAGCCGAGAGGGAAAACTAGAAGATGTTATGTTATAAGTTCTGCAAGTTGGGAATACCCTATATATTTATAGTCTTACAACCTAAGAAAAATTTAGGGGGACATCCCTTAATTTTAGGGTGCCCATGGCTTGCAACATCTGATGCTTACATCAGTTGTAGAATGGGAAATATGACTATTTATAATGGCAAAAATACTAAAGACCTTAGCCTATTCCCTGAATCAACAATAGAAGATGAGTTTCCAAAGCAATTGTGGTATGATTTCCCTCATGATTTTGATGAAATCCAAACCTTATCAATAAATGTTTTGAGTGAACATCTTCAACAAGAGGTCGAGGGACCATTACCATTATTGTTAGGAAATCAAAGCAAGGATCAAAGTCAAGACAATGGTTGTTCATCTGAATCTACCATGGCTATTAATGAAGCGAGCACAAGTCAAGTCTCAACAAATGATACCATATGACTATTACTTAAATATTCTTGAACATGAGATAATGGGGATAGATGCAAACATAGAAAAATGCAAGCAAATAGATATCACACCAGGAAGGACCTTGAATATTAGTGATGAGCTCATAAGCATACAAGAGTCACAATTAATAGATGTGCTTAAGGAATATCAATCAACATTTACATGGAACTATAAGGATATGAAAGGGATACATCCAAATGTTTGTACCCATCATATTTTTATCCAAGAAGGATGTTATCCAGTAAGACAACCTCAAAGAAGATTGAATCCAGCTATGAAAGATGTGGTTCAGGAAGAAATCATGAAACTCTTGAAGGCAAGATTTATATATCCAATTTTCGATAGTCAATGGGTGTCACCTCTTGTGATAGTCCCTAAAAAGAATGGTAAATGGAGGATTTGTATGGACTATAGAGAATTAAACAAGGTAACAAAGAAATATTATTTTCCCTTGCCATTCATTGATCAAGTTCTTGATACATTGGCTGGAAAGAAATATTTCTGCTTTCTAGATGGGTTTAGTGGCTATAATCAAGTTTCCATAGCTGAGGAAGATCAAGAAAAAGATAACCTTCACATGTCCAGTAGGTACCTATGCTTATAAAGTCTTACCTTTCGGATTATGCAATGCACCTACCACTTTTCAAAGAGCTATTTTAGCTATCTTTGCTGATTTAATAAATGAGTGTGTAGAAGTCTATATGGATGACTTCACAGTCTACGATAATACCTTTGAAGAAACCTTGTCAAGCTTACAAAATTTTTTGATTAGATGTCAAGAGAAAAACCTCTCTTTGAGTCATGAAAAGTGTTTCATGATGATGAGAGGAGGCATTGTTCTAGGACATTACATATTAGAAGAAGGTGTTAAAGTAGATCCTACAAAAATACAAGTTATTCAAACCCTTCAACCTCCGAAAACACAAACAGAGGTGAGAAGCTTCCTAGGACATGCAAGATACTACCGTAGGTTCATTAAATACTTCAGTAAAATTGTTGCTCCCATGCTTAAGCTCTTAACTAAAGAAAGTGAATTCAATTGGACTGAAGCATGTCAAGAAGCCTTTGAAGTTATAAAAGATAAATTGATTACTGCTCCAATCCTGAGAGGACCAAATTGGAAATTACCATTCCATATACATTGTGATGCTTCGGGTTACGCAATAGGGGCAATATTGCAATAGGTTGAGAACAAAATACCTTATGCTATCTATTATGTAAGTAAAAATTTGCATGGAGCCGAGCTTAATTACACTATTACTAAAAAATAATTTTTAGCTGTGGTCCATACCATCAATAAATTTAAACATTACATAATAGGGTATGAAGTATTCATTCACATTGATCACTCTGCCATTAAATACTTAATGAACAAAGTAACAATAGGAGGTAGAGTGGTTAGATGGCTTCTTTTGCTACAAGAGTTCAATGTCACGATTATAGATAAGGTAAGGAAAGATAACATCATCGTAGATCACCTATCTCGTATGCAAATATTTGATGATGACGAGTTAATTCCTGATAATTTCCTAGATGAACATTTGTTTGCTCTTTCTATTTTTACCCCTTGGTATGTTGATATTGTAAATTACTTAGTAACAAGAAAAATGCCTCAAAAATATACATCACAGGAGCATAGAAAATTAATACGTCAAAGCACTCCTTATATGTGGATTCATGGAGTCTTGTTTAGAAGATGTCCTGACCAAGTAATTAGGAGATGTGTGCAAGAAGATGATGTATATGACATCATTCGAGCAGCACATGAAGAACCCTGTGGAGGCCATTATGCCACCCAAAGGACAATTAGTAAAATACTTCAAATTGGTTACTTTTGGCCTACCATGAATAGAGATGTCCATAAATTTATTGATAGATGTGATGCTTGTCAAAGAGCTAGTAAGCCTACCCCTTCGATGGAGATGCCTTTGGTTTCACAAGTAGTATTTGAACCATTCAAGAAATGGGGAATTGACTTTGTTGGACCAATAGACCCTCCAAGTGAAGGTAATAAACACATACTTGTGTGTACGGATTACGTTACTAAGTGGGCTGAAGTTAAAGCTTTACCATGAGCGCAAGCTGAACCAGTTGCTGATTTCCTTTATGAAAACATTATGCAACGCTTCGGAGCACCTAGAGAGTTAGTTTTAGATCATGGAACCCAATTTCTCTCCAAAGTGATTGAACATTTTGTTGACACCTATCAAATAAAACATAAGAAAACCTCACCATATCACCCTCAAGCCAATGGACAAGTAGAAGTTACGAATAGAGAACTTGAAAAGATCATTACAAAAACTGTAACTATTAATAGGGGTGATTGGGCTGAGATATTGAAAGAAGTTGTATGGGCATACAATACAACTTGGAAAACCACCATAGGATTATCACCTTATGAAATGGTCTATGGAAAACAAGCTATCATGCCCATAGAATTTGAGATAGAAACTCTTCGTACAGCGGTACAACTTGACGTGAATTTGGACAAAGTACAAAAAGCTAGATTGGAAAAGTTAAACATTCTGGATGAAAGGAGACTAGAGGCATTACATAGGACTAAAATAACCCAACAAAAATGAAATAAATGGCATGATAAACACATTGTACCATGCACATTCAAATCAGGAGATTGGGCTTTGTTGTTTGATTCTCGTTACCAAGACTTTCAAGGTAAATTGAGGACCAGATGGCTAGGACCCTATGAAATCAAAGAGATATTCAGAAATGGTACAGTCAAGCTTAAGCCTATAGATGATTCAACAAGGAAACTACTAGTAAATGGCCATAGGCTTAAACTTTATAAGAAACCATTATCTAAGGAGGAATTCATACACCACCTTAAGCAGCAAGCCGAATTGCAATGCATTTCTGAACTGCAATCAACCACTATTGAATAATAATTTCTCTCTCACTTAAAAAAAAAAGATTATGCTTCCTTTGTTTCATCATGAAGTTTCTATATTTGTAGTATTTCTATCTTATTCTCATCAATTTTCAGTCTCAATGTTTCAAAAATAGCCCAAGAGGTATTTCTTTAAAAATGTTTGTAGGAAATGACTATCATATGTTGCATAATACTTTGTTTGCTAGATAAAATCTAGATGTTTTTCAATTACTCAAACAACATTAGTGTTTTGAGCAATTTTCATTGAAATTCAAGCAATCTTTTGATGTTGTAAGTTATCCCTAGTCAATCAAACTTTTTCTTGGACTACGCACATTTGAATATATAAAAACATTGTGATATTTGGAGAGATTAACTCATGTGTTACTATTGCCATAAGTGAATAGTTTCCCTTGCTTATCCATCTATGCACATGGTCTAGAGTACTAATGAATTGGAAAAAGGACAAGCTCACCCTTCATCCCTAAATAGAAAGAAGAAAAGGAGAAGAATAGTAAGGATAGGATCAAATTCCCATCAGGACTTTGATAGAGTGGTTGGGAATCCAACTCCCCAAAGTTCTTACTCCTTCACAAAAAAAAATCCCTTGCTCCTCATCTAATCGAGCAAGTATCCCAAAAAGTATCTTCTTGCTTCTCATAAAAATAGGCAAGAACCCCAAAAAGTAATAAAAATCCCTTGCTCCCTCTCAAAATGAGCAAGTATCCCAAGAAAATTCAAAGAAGGGTAAAAGAGCTTGAATCCCTGGAATTCTTAGTATCTCAAAAACTATGGGGTGATCCTCATTACAGCAATGGGTTGAATGAAACCCTCCTGGAAATAAGGTATCCTTATGCAGTAGCACTAAGTCTGGACAAGACCTATGGATGCTCATAGATAAGCTAGCTTGTTGGCATAAGTGATCTTTGTTGTTACTCAATCCTCACTCATAATTGTAAATGAATACTCACTGCACACACAGTTGGTCCTTGAAGAAGCTTGAAAACATTAGGATAACTTTAACACCATGATGATTTATGAAATGAATAGATGAAGTTGTTTAAAAATCACTAGGATGTTTGAAGTCTTTGAGAAATAACTCTAGAATATCATAAGCAGGCAAAAGTCAGAAGCAAATTCCTATGGTTCATTTTCTCCTACCAAAATATGGCTTTCATATCTCAAAATATTGTATCTTTTAATAGAAGCCATCATAATATCTGAATATCTATTCCATTTTTTTAAATGATTGAAAATACTCCAAGTATTTGATAGATATCTATTTTTGTATACATTGATGACTGATATCAAGCTTTATAATCATTATATTTCTCTCACTTGGATACTCCTTAATGAAATTCAAGAAGCACAATCACAAAAATTATAATAAACCCCCATAAATAAAACTTATTATTATATTATCCATCAATATAAATAAAACACCCTTCATCTTGTTTTGGCTATATAGCCAAAATTATAGTTTGGGGGGAAGTAAATAGAGGTATATGAAGTTCACAATACAGTTTGGGGGAGAGAAATAGGTAAAGTATTTTCTCAAACTCTAGCAACTATAGTCCTATAGATGTCTTCTATAGATGCCTTCTGTAGGTATCTTTCGTAGGTATCTTCCGTAGGTGTCTTCTATAGATACCTTTCATAGGTATATTCTGTAGGTATCTTCCATAGGTGTCTTCCGTAGATGTCTTCCATATAGGTCTTCTGTAGAGGTCTTCTGTAGATGTCTTCCATAAATGTCTTCCGTAAATAATTTTAGTAGTAATCTTTTGTAGTAATCTTCTATAATAATATTATGTAATAATCCTATGTAGTAATCTTCTGTAACAATATTATGTAATAAACTTCTGTACCAATATTCTGTAGTAATATTCTGTAAACACCATCCGTAGATGATACCCGTAAAATATATTAGGAAATACTTCTAAGTGTCAATATTTAAAATTGGCCTTAATATGAAGAAGAGCATGACAGAACATGTCAGCCAAAACTATGGATGAATGCACCAATGTTAAAAATGAAATAATGTGACATAAAATTTTAAAAGGGCATTCATAAAGGTTTGGGGAGGTAAAAACACTTATAACATTTTTATACCTATGGCATATGGACTAAGGTATTAGAAATTAAAAATTAAAATTTTGAAACCCTCCCTTATGTTAAGTAAATATGCCAAAAATTAGGCATAGGGTGAGCACGTTCGAGACAACGCCACGTACCGACTCCCTTAATGCTCCTTTCGAAGCTCACCACAGATGAGACCCATTGTAAGGTTTCAAAGGTATAATTACTGGTATGCATGGATGCTAAAAGATGATAGAAGCTACCATGGACCAGTCTAAGTGGTGACACGATGGAAGGGAACAAAAATTAAAAATACATGTGGCATATATACACAGGAAAAATTCAAAACAACCGATGAATGCATGCCACATGTGGGAAATTTAATAAAAATTTTAAGTTGCACCAACCTACGACTACCCTCCAAGGTGATAAACGGTTTAGCAAAGGACATCGGTGATGACCAATGTGTGGCGCATGCAGCCAATAATCAACACTACCATGGATGGAAAGCATCAACCATCGATTAAACTCTGATGAAGGGCCACGATTTTAAGGAAAATTTATGCTAGGGTTAGAAACTTCATCACGACATCGACACGAGTTTTTTTCAACCAATTATACGAAGGTGACATGGATTTGTGATTCTGACCATCGATTAAAACAAGGATCGAGGGCTGAAATTTGTCTAGACTGCGATAATATTACCGCCATCGATTTAGGGTAAGTAAATGATCACGATTTGTTGCATGGCAATCACATGACGTAAAGGAAAACAAACCCTAATCCCCTTCCGTAGAATGCAGTAGGCACCAAAGGAACCTCTACGACCTGGTCAAAATTCTACCAAAATTTCTCAGTAAGGCCGAATTGAGAGTTTGAAACCAAAATCTAGAAAGGGAAAACACTGGATAGAGGTGGAATTATGGAAAAATAAGGGTAGAATGACTTGGAAAGCAACAACGTAGGGTGACAGAATTTGGGCGCAACAAAAGAGCGAAAGCGACAACAGGTAATATTTTACTATCCATTTTGTTTTTTCACAGGATTCGATATCTTAAAAAATATATGCCCTATTCACTCTGCTACAGGAATTATTATTGAATAATTTTTAAAATTATGCAGAGGATTAGGTTTAGATTTACATGTTTTTTTTACAAGAATGATTAGCGAATAATGCAGAGGATTAGGTTTAAGTTAACACATTTTTTTATGAGTGATTAGCAAATTTTTTAGGGAATATGTAGAAGACAGGTCATAATCGTCGATTGTTTATGTTGATAACAAAAAAAATTCAAATAAGATAGGTCATAATTGTTTTAAAATATTTTCTTCAGTTGAATTGCATGTTTTTGATTAAATCGGATAATAAATTATCTCCAATAAAATTGTAAAATTCATTTTGTGCGGATGAAATTGTTGCAGGTTCCTAAAATTTTAAAAACTTCTACCCTAAGAAGCCATGCCCCGATCTATGTTCCAAAAATGTAGTGAGCCCCCATCCATTGAAATGTAGAATTCGAGTGATTCTGTAACAAAACTATTCCAAAGGGCCAGATGGTGGGAAGCCCTCACAAAATTTAGAGGGCATGACCAAGGGGTAGCCCAACAATTTATCTTAAACTGTAATCCCGTGAAAATGACTACCCGCGTTGGAGATATTCAATTTGACCTAAACCCAAGCATTATTTTTGAGGTATTAGAATTACCAGAGGTAGGACTGCCATACTACAAAAACCCTTCTAAGAGTGTCACCCAACTAGTGGAAAAATTTGGGGAAAAGTGCACTATTATCCGAGATAAGGAGGGTTGGATTAAGGGTGTTGCCACTATTTCACTTCCTCTCATGTGGCAAGAAGTTGCTATTTTGATTATTAAATTTTTCACCCTAGAAGGACGTATGTCCACCTGTGCAGCCTACCATATTTGCATGTTGATGAATCTAAAATTTTTGGAGAATAATGATTGTGTTATTAATCTACCATACTTCTTGTTTTAGTCTCTCAAGTCTACTGTTATCCATGTGTAGCCTAAAAATCCTCAAGAAAAGCCTAAACTACATCTACTTGCACACCATGGCCTTATTAAACTGATAGTTCTAAAGAAAGCACATGAAGTTAAAATTTCCTGGAATAGGATAGTCACAGAATCAAACCTACCAGAGTACTCCGAGTCGACTGAAAATGAGCTTGAGGAAGATAGTCCATATTAAGGAAACCCATGAGTCAGATAGCTAGGAGGAGGAACCTGAATCCCCAAAATGTAAATTTTGACCTCCCAAATATGTTAAACCAACTCGACTTGCATGAAAGGTTCAACATCAGAAGCATACTCTTGAAACCCCTGAGAAAGGAAAAACACTAGGGCATGAATCTAACTTACCTACACCCGAATCAACTATTGAAACCCTATCTCATTTATAGGTAAAAAAACACTATTTTGTAGAACATTCAAAATTAATTCAGTGAGCCCTTACCCTTCAGATAGATATGATTAAACAGCTCTCAGTGGATAAGGTGACGAAACCTATTGATTTCGTCAACCGATCGCCACCTGTCGATGCTTCCCCTAACAAAAGCTCCACCACCGGTAAAAAGAAAAAAATTTAGTTAACTTCAGCAAAGTGGCCCACACAAATAAGCCCTTTGACTTTTCTAAACTCCTTGAGGAAGAGAGTTCCCAACCGTTCATCAGCCTGATGCACAACAAAACCAACCAAGGAAACTGGTTTCTCCCATCAAAAGAGGAACTGCACCTAAGAATCTTGTCTTAAATGTTGGGATACCTCCAGAAATCAATGCAGTGATAGACAACATTATTGCAATATTAGGAAACCTCCACCTTCTCAAATGTAGGATGCAGAGAAAGAGAGGATTCCCATGAAATTGAGCATATCAAGACTGTCATGGTTGAGACACTAGTTGGTGACCAGAAAGCCAAAGAGCAGGTACAAAAAGTGAAACGGGAATGCAAGCTACCACCAGCAAGACCCCCATCTTAAAGAATCTCCACCTAAAGGACATAAGTCGGATAAACTGAACTAAAAAAAAAAACTGTTTAATATTTTATGATTTTAAGACTTCAATATTTGATCTGTATATTAGTATCTATAACATGTTTAATGTTTTTGTCTATAGATATTTTAGCAGTATATATATATGTATATCTGAGATAATACTGTGAATGGTATGTTTATTTGTGAAACTGGTCTATATAATGCTATGTTTAAAGTCTTATGATCATAGTTTTAATACATCACTGCAGTAAGATAAATTGGAAACATCATTTTCTACTAAGTATTGTTATATTGCTATTACAAAATTGTTCCCTGAAAAGCAATCATGAACAATATATTTCCTTGAAGATGATCAGATGTTTTGTATGTGATTGATGAAATTGTTTCTGTTATAAGAAATTTAGAAGTCATCATTTTCTAATTTGTTTCTTTGAAGAATTTATATTTTTTATGACAACACAAAATATTTCATTTTCAACTATAGATATCAGTAATGAATAACACAAGATTATACTGAGAGGGAAGGGTGAACAATATAAGATCAAATTTTAATTTTCTTTTTCAAATAATATTATCCAATATAATAAATAGCAATATCAACAAGAGTAATAAAAGCAATGCACAAATCATCACACACAAAAGAGACACCAGTTTAACATGGTTCACCCAATGTGGGCTACTCCACGAATAAAATATTTCATGAAAATTTTCTTAACAAATATCTTGGGAATCCTTCCCTATTACAATGTTTATGGAACTCTGTCCAAAGGAGACACCAATCCCCTAATGCTCTACTTTGTGGATCTCTATCCATAGGAGAACTCTTTTCCATTTTTTGGTTTGTGGAACTTTATCTAGGATAACTCTTTCTCCTCAACTAGTTCATGGATCTATCTCCATAGAAGAAATCTATATTTCAAGCTACTTCATGGATCACACTCCATAGAACTCTTTCCCCTTGCTCTGGTTCATGGAACTCTATCCATAGGAGAACTCTTTCCCCTTGATCTAGTTTTTGGAACTCTATCCGCAGGAGAACTCTTTCCCCTCTACTATGGTTGATGATCTCCTAGAAGACTACTATTACCACTACATTGGCTTGTGGATCTCTCTCCACAAAATACCTCTATCCTCACTCAGAAGACCTTTGTCCTCACTACCCTAGCTAATGGATCTCTATCCACTAGAGACTACTATCCTCTTTACTCTGTCACCTCCAAAGCATGTTCTCAACTCTATCTCAAATCTGCACCAAACCCTATCCTTTTTTTAGTACAAATCTTCTCTAACTCTATCTCAAGTCTAGCACAAACCTACTCTCAAATTGACTCCAAACTTTATCCACAAATCTGCACCAAACACTATCCTTGGTCTACTACAAATCTACTCTAAATCTATCTTAGGTTTAGCACAAATCTACTCTCAAATCTACACCAAAATTTGTCCTCAAATATATCCTCAAGCCTTAACACAAAGCTTGATCCAATCACAAATTAATTCTACTTAGATTTTCCCCAAGCCTTAACACAAAGCTTGAACAAATCATAAATAAAATCTGCTCAGATTTACCCCAAGCCTTAACACAAATCTTGAACAAATCAATCAATCAAATCTGCTCACAAGTCTTCATCAAGACTTACCTCAAATATTCCTACAAGTCTTCACCAAGACTTACCTCAAATCTGCCCTCAAGTCTTCTCAAGATTTATAATAAAATATCAAGTCTCAAGTACACCTTATTATCTCCAATCCTCTCAAAATAATATTCAACATATAATATAAAATTCCTTTGTTAACACCTTATAATGTCCAATCCTCTCAAAATAATATTCAAAATAAAGTTTTTACCAAAGGACCTAATCCTTTTAATTTTTCATGCAATTATCATTGTTCAATACATATCAAAGTGCCTTTGTAACACCCAAAGTCCTAATAATCAAAATACAATTTTTAATTCACTATGTACACCTTATAACTCCCCAAACTTTTTAATAACACTAAACAAACATTTCAACAATTTGAAACCTTATAACTCCCAAGATTGCACCTTAATTACCAACTTAAATCACTCAAAACATAAATAAAAAATAAAAAATCAATGTATTAACCTTACCCTTATACCTCCCAATATTAAAAAATATGTGTTGCCTTTTAAACAACACCACGAGATATTTTCAACACCGTCAAACTAGCACTTAAAAACCTTTATCCTCAAAATATGTCACAACACTTTCACATGCTGCTCTATCATGCTACCCACGTGATTTGAACCACAAACCACTGCTACAACAGTGGTATCACAGGTGCCTTGGCAAAACGTGCTACTGAGCCACTTGGAACAAATGGTATTCCTCTCAATAATATACCCATCGTGGACTTGATTAAAAAAATGAACTATTTAGTCACAACCGATTTTTGATCTCATAACCTCTTATGTGTTGCTCCTTACGTGCACTCTATCTACCAACCAAGCTATCCACATGGTTGAAACAAAACATGTGGCACTCATATTTGAAACTTTGGATGTTGTCTCTTTGCCATAAAAAATGTGCATCTCACTCTCTGTTGTTTACTCGATCACATGCATATTAGATTTCACAGTAGCTCCAAAAGAATACACACCACCATATGAAAACTATTCTCACCTTTATATGTGTCATATGCTTTTACTGAAGATGTCATCAACCTTTGTTTTAGACTCGGGCCTTTAATATTATCATAATTTGTTTTTCAAACCTTTGGCCTTTAACCAAATCATCGGTGCATCACCTTTTTTAAAAATATGCACCCAACCTTTTTTGGGACTTTATAAAGAAATCTTATTTAAAATTTTAAATATTTAAATTTAAATTATTTAAATATTTAATTTAAATTATTTAAATCTTTAATTTAAATATTAAACAATTAAAATACTTTAAATATCCTTTGATCCTCTTTAGGTATATAGTATTTAAAATAAATATTATATCCTTTTTCTTTAAACAACTTCCTTGCCTTTTGGAAAATCAACCTTTCAGCATCAATGACGAAAAAAATGGACATCAAACCTCTTGACATAAATGACAGAAAAACTTGCTCAAATTTTCAAAAATCTCCCCCTTTGTCATTGATGGCAATTCTTTTTCCTTAACCATTCATTTTTCCTTTTTTTAATTCTGCTCCCCCTAAGAAATTGCTCTCTGTGACTAAATGCTCTCTCCCTAATTCAAATATCTCCCCATTTGACATCAATGGCAAAGGGCCACCTTTGGGGCTAAAGATAATACTCTTAGCTTAGCCCCCTCCCCACCTCTTATCCTTGAGGTGGTTAATTTTTGGGTGGGAGTATCTCTACTCCCAACATACAATGCTCTTTTTATTTGTCAACTTTCTCTTTCCATACCTTTGAAGTCATACCTTTTTGAATCTTTTGAGAATCCTCTTTCTTGCATGTCCTTGGAATTTCTAAAAATTCTGTTCTACACCACCTCGTTGTATGCCCAACATTATTACAATTGAAATACTTAATGTTGTGGTTCCTAGGAGATGCAAATATCTTGAAGTTCCTCCTGGTGAAGCCATACCCATTCCTGTCATAAACCATGTAATGAATTTTTTTATGACCAAAATGATTACAAGAGTAGCAATACCCTTGAAAGAGATGCTCATATCTGAAATTTCTCTTAGTTAAACCATATTCATTATTTTCATGAGCCTTGCACTACATAGCTTTATGACCAAACTTGTTATATGAGAAGCAAATTCCTTTGAAGAAATCTTGCCTTGGACCCATTGGTCTCTTAGTCCTTCCTTATTTGTGATGATCCTTGTACCTTGTTTGTGCATTGTTTCCTTTCTCTTTGATGTTGTTACTTCTCAACATATTGGCGTAAGTCTTAGGTTCTTCTTCAATCACTTCTTTTGATGTTTTCTTTGAGACTTCCTTCTCTTTTGAGCTTGATTCCCATTTTTTTACTTATAGATCTTCTTCATTGCCTAGTCCTATTTTGATAAGTGAAGATATTTGTGCTTTGGTGATGTTATCCAAAGCTCTTGAAATTTTCTCAAACCTATGTAGTTTGTATTTAGAATATTTCACTTCCTTCATTAGTGAAACTACTTCATGTTCTAATCTTTCACATTATAAGACTTGTACCTCTAACTTTTCAGTCATACCTTCTTCAATTTTCTTTGCCTCTTCAACCTTAACCTTAAAGTTAGTGAGATCTTGTAGAAAATTTGTCTTTGTTTCCTCATCCTCTTGTTCTTGGACTTTCAATATTGAGTTCTCCATTTTTAATTCTTCAAGATCAACAAGTTTTTCACATTCTAGCTCTTTTACCTTTAACTATTCGATCATACCTTTTTCAACTCTCCTTGCCTTTTCAACTTTATATTTAAAGTCAGGGAGATCTTATAGAAGCTTTTTCTTACTTTTCACATCCTTTTGTAATTGAACCTTTAATTCTAAGTTCTCCCTTTTCAACTCAACAAAAACCTTAAGTGTGGCTTCCTCCTTTTATTTTTCTAAATCTTCCTCTTCTTCTAGGTTTTAAAGAGCATATTCATACTCTTCAATATCTAAGAGACTTTCATCACTATCGATTAAAGTACTACTTTCGACTTCAATGGGAGCATATTATTTTTCTTCTATGGCTAAAAGTAGAACTTCCTCTATATACATGATTTGACTATCCCTATTTTCTTTTTTATCTTCACTGCTACTATACCCAGTTTTTGAACAATGATTTTGAAGACGATCGAAGTTATCACAGATAAATTATTTGAGTATTATTAGTTCCTTCTTTTTCCTTTTTACCTAGATTTTTTTTACTGCTAGATCCTATTTCCACTTCTCCTCTTAGAGAAAAAATCTCTTTGAGAACAAAATCAAATTCCTTTTCCTCTTTTTTGCTATTATACCCATTTTATGGACAATAAAGTGCCATGTGACCAAGCTTACCACACTCAACACATCTCACAAATTTTTCTTCTTCCTTTCTCTTAGTCTCAAGATCCAATTCTTTTTCCTTTTTAGATCTCATGGTTCTTCTTCTGTATTTCCCTGCCATGTGTGTTCTTGTAGCTATTCCTTCAAGTTTTTAGGCTCTTCCGAAGTAACCCACTTTGATACTAATTGAAGAACACAAGCTTATACTAAGAGGGGGGTGAACAGTATAAGATCGACTTTTACTTTTCTTTCCCAAATAATATTATGCAATATAATAAATGGAAATATCAACAGTAGTAATAAAAATAGTGCACAAATAATCACACATAATAGAGACACCATTTTAACATGGTTCACCCAATGTGGGATGCTCCACAGAGAAAATATTTCACTAAAATTTTATCAACAAATCTCTTGGGAATCCTTACCTATTACAATTTTTATGGAAATCTATCTAAAGGACACACCAATAACCTAATAGTATGCTTTGTGGATCTCTATCCATAGGAGAACTCTTTCCCCTTTTTGGTTTGTGGAACTTGACCCAGGAGAAATATTTCTCAACTGGTTTATGGATCTCTCTCCATAGAAGAAATCAATCTTCCTAGCTACTTCATGTATCACACTCCATAAGAGAAATCTTTCCCCTTGATTTGGTTCATGGAACTCTATCCATAGAATAACTCTATCCTCTTGATCTGGTTCATGGAACTCTATCCATAGGAGAAATCTTTCCCCTATGCTCTGGCTGATGATCTCCTAGAAGACTACTATCCCCATTGTGCTGGCTTGTGGATATCTCTACAGAATATCTCTATCCTCACTCAAAATACCTCTATCCTCACTGTCCTAGCTAATGGATATCTATCCACTAGAGACTAATATTCTCTATACTCTATCACCTTCGAAGCATGTTCTCAACTTTGTATCAAATATACATCAAACACTATCCTTGATCTAGTAAAAATATGCTATAACTCTATCTCAAGTCTAGCATAAATTTGCTCTCAAATATACACCAAAATATATCCTCAAATTTCTACCAAACATTATCCTTAGTCTAGTACAAATCATATCTAACTCTATATTAGTTCTAGCACAAATTTGCTCTCAAATCTACACCAAACTATATCCTCAAATCTATCCTCAAGCCTAAACACAAAGCTTGATCCAATCACAAATCAATTCTGATCATATTTACCCCAAGTCTTAACACAAAGCTTGAAAAAATCACAAATCAACTCTACTCAGATTTACACACAAATCTTGAACAAATAAATGAATCAACTCTACTCATAAGTCTTCACCAAGACTTTCCTCAAATCTACCTACAAGTCTTCAACAAGACTTACCTCAAATTTACCTTCATGTTCTCTCAAGAACTTGCTCAATATGCTCTCAAGTCTTCACAAAGACTTACCTCAAATATATCCTTAATATTTAACAAAATCTTACTCAAATATACTCAACACATGCTCAAAATAGCTCACAAGATATGCTCAATCAATCTCAAATCTTGCACACAATGCTATCAATTGCTTTATCTATTCAAAGTAATTTCTTTAACTTGAAGCAGTTTAGACATATTCTACTCATAATTCACTTAACCTATGGAACATATAAAGAATGATATATTCTATCAAAGACTCAATATGTTCTACTCAATCATTAAGTCTATCGCTTTCACAAATCTGAATTCTAATGTTTGCACATTCACTTTCAATATCACTCAAAACCAATGCTCAAGAATTTCACTCAATCATTCAACCAATAAAACACAACTTGCTCACAAACCCTAGCCAAGTTTTTCACACTACTTACAAAAACACACAATATGGGTCTCAAAACCTAACTCCAATAATCTTAAATATCTCTCTTAAATGTTCTCTAAACATCCACCAATCAAGCATATAAAAACTCAAACATTTCCAATAATGCTTATCAAACAACCCTTTTCACTCCACCTTTGCATTTCACAACATTCAATTCAACCATACTCTAATCAAATGATGATGTGGCCATATATATTTTTTTAATGGAGATAAATCTTCAAAAACCTGTTTCACTTGCAACAAAACCCTCTTGCCAATTATAGATTAGATAGAAACAATCTATCTCAAGATTTCCACACAAATATTTTTCTCAATAATTATTTCACCATTCAAGATTTACAATAAAATATAAAGTCTCAAGTACACCTTATTATCTCCAATCCTCTCAAAATAATATTCAACACAAAATAAAATTCCTTTATTAACACCTTATAATCTCCAATTCTCTCAAAATAATATTCAAAATAAAATTTTGACCAAAGTACCTAACCCTTTAAGTTTTCATGCAATGATCATTGTTCAATACATCTCAAAGTGCCTTTGTAACACCCAAAGGCCTAATAATCAAAATACAATTTTTAATTCACTTTGTACACCTTATAACTCCCCAGACTTTCTAATAACACTAAACAAACATTCCAACAATTTGAAACCTTATAAATCCCAAGATTGCACCTTAATTACCAACTTCAATCACTCAAAACATAAATTATAAATAAACAATCAATTTATTAACCTTACCCTTATACCTCCCAATATTAAAAAATATTTGTTACCTTTTTAATAGCACCACAAGATATTTTCAACATCATCAAACTAGCACTTAAAAACCTTTATCCTTAAAATATGTAACAATGCTTTCACACGTTGCTCTATTGTGCCATCCATGTGATTCAAACTGTAAACCATTGCTACAACAACGCTATCATAGGTGCCTTGGCCAAACGTGCTACCGAGTTGCTTGGAACAAATGGTGTTCCTCTCAATAATATAACCATCGTAGACTTGATTAAAAAAATGAACTATTCAGTCACTAACGAGTTTTGATCTCAGAACCTCTTATGTGCTGCTCCTTACGTGTAGTCTATCTATCAACCAAGCTATCCGCATGGTTGAAACAAAACATGTGGAACTCCTATTTGAAACTTTAGATGTTGTCTCTTTACCATCAAAAATGTGTGTCTCACTCTATGCTTTTTACTCGATCACATGCATATTAGATTTCATAGTAGCTCTAAAAGAATACACACCATCATTTCACACCATCATATGAAAACTTTTCTCACATTTATATATGTGTCATATGCTTTTATTGAAGATGTTGGCAACCTTTGTTTTAGAATCAGGCCTTTAATATTATCATAATATGTTTTTCAAACCTTTGGCCCTTAATCAAATTGTCGGCACATCACCCTTTTTAAAAATATGTGCCCAACCTCTTTTGGGACTTTATAAAGAAATCTTATTAAAAATTTTAAATATTTTTTTTTTGGTAAGTAGCAATATTTTTACAGCGGGTTTTTTGAAGAAGGATCCCAAAACCTTAGTTACATAGACAACCAAGGATGAAATTAAGATTGAAAACCTTAGGCAATGGTTTGGGACCCAGGGCCCTGGTGCATACAAAAATCGGGCCAACTAAAAAACAAAACAGCAAAATTTGGCCTGTGGCCACCAAAACAAGAAAAAGCCATAAAACAACAAATGCCAAGATCGCAAAAACTGAACATCGTCACTTTGAGAGGTCCTGCAGCCGAGCCTGGCCTAGACAGGGCCCACCCTGTCAGATCATCTCCACTCCTCATGAGCAAGAAAAGGATGGGGGCCAGTCGATGTGGTGCATCAAGGCTGGCCTAAGGGCCTAGGCCCAAGATGTCGACCCCACCCTGGCCACCATTCTACTCAGTCTCTGATCCCTCCTTAGGGCTCGTAGAGGGCCCTGCGGGCTTGGGTCCAAGCCCTAATGTGCCTGACCCCAATATTGATCTTGAACCTACCCAGAAAACTGCAACAGTCTCTGAACCAGTTCTCAGTCCTGCTCCTGCTCCTGCACCCGCTCCTGCTCTCACTCTCGTGCCCACCATCACCATCGTCCTTCCTACCTCATGAGCAAGAAAAGGACGGGGTCCAGTCAACATGGTGGAAAAAATAGGAGAATCCCTTGACCACTGAGAGGCACTGCAATGAGACTTTTGGACCCCAACACGGGGCAGGCTAAGCACCAGGGCCTTCATCGATGCTAGTATAGTCTTGCAAAGCTATTTGGACCAGAGCTTCAAGGAAGTTTGTGGTCCAAGAGATGGAGTCTTCAGCTGAGATGGCTTGATTTGCCATGAATTCGATTGCACTGTTGCCTTCTCTATACACATGATGAAAGGCATGGTCAGGGAATCCTTGGAGAATGGTGATGCTTTCCCAGATGGAGTTATGAATGCACTAAGAGCAATTTCCTGGGCTATGGGCAGATTTGATAGTAACTTGGGAATAACCCTTGATGATGACTTTTGAGGTGGACTCCCTGAGGGTAGTCAACCCACTGAGGAGAGTTACTGCTTCAATGAAATTGTTAGTCTAGATGCCAAGCGGTGCAGCGTACGCCATGATCAGGGCCCTATGACAGTCTCTGATGACCCCACCCACTCTAGAGGGCCCGAGATTTCCTTTAGAAGCTTCGTAGAAATTAAGCTTGACCCATCCAAGGGGGGGAAATCCACCTCATCATAGAACACCGAAAGGGTATAGGGGGGGACCGAGGGGGGAAGCTGAACTCCAAGGGATGATAGGATGGTGACCTCACCCAGCCATCGAGGCACCTCAGTCAAGGGGAAGGAACAGGAATCCTTGAGGGCAAAGGACACCACCTTGGTCGCTATCCACTAGGGGAAATGGTCTGGGGAGGAGAAGGCTTTGCTATTGTGCTCAAGCTAGAGTTGCCAAAGTAGATGAGGAAGGTAGGATCCCAAAAGGAAGCAGATGAAAGGATGGGTGAAGGGGTTGGGCCACTGAGATAGGAGGTCAGAGATGGAGTTGGGGGCCACCCACTGAATAGAGACTTGGGAAAGGATGAGGCCCAAGAAATCAGAAGAGAAGGGAAATATGATAGAGAGGTGATTAATGGACTCCCAGGTATCACAGCAGAGGAAGCATTTGTTTAGGATCTGGAAGCCCCTCCTGATCAGGTTCTCGATAGTTAGGATCTTATTTTGGATGGCTACCCAGATGAAGTGGCTGATTTTGGGGATCAACTTCTTGGCCCACACCTATTGGGCTAGAAAGGGGGCCTCATTAGGGAATATTTTAAGGTTGTAGGCATATTTGATATAAAATACACCACTAGGAGTTCCATGCCAGACACATCTGTCAGCACCTCTGAAGGACGAAATAATAGTCACTTTGAGGAGATGCTAAAGCCTGGAGGCTTGAAGCGGGTGCCTAGGGTTTAGGATGGGTTTCCAAGTAACCTGCCCCTGGTTCTAGGAAATATAGGCCAAAAATTTGGGCCCTCTATTCTTCAGCCCTATTTTGAGGGCGAGGAGATCTCTTTTAGCAGTCAAGGCCTCATCAAGGATCCATCTGTCTTCCTAGAAATCGATCTTGGCTTCGTCCTCGAAGATCCATCTGGTCCCTTTTTGAATAATATCTTTGGTGTATATCAGGGACTTCCAGAAGGCTGATCCATATTAGGGCTGGGATTCACTGAGGAAGGGGTGAAGGTGATAGTATTTCCTATGCACAATGCTGACCCACTCATCAGGGGCATTGGTGAACACCTTCCAAGCATGCTTGGCTAGGAGGGCCTTGTTCATGAGGGTCACCCACCTGAGACCGATCCCTCCCTCGCCTTTGGGGTGGCATACCAGGGTCTAGGAGACCATGGGAATCCTCTTCTTATCTTTGCTACTCGACCAGAGAAAGCATTTCTAAATTTGTTCGATGTGGGTTGCAATGGATGCCGAGATTCTGAAGACTAACATGAAATATATCAGAATGCTTTGAAGTACCATCGCTAAGAGATTGGCTCTACCAGCCCATGAGAGGAGGTTGCCTTTCCAAGGGGCTAGCTTCCTCTGAATCCGCTCTATCATCTTGCCCCATAGGGCCTTGGAGGACGCACCTGTAAACAGGGGAAGCCTGAGGTAAGAGGAGGGAAGGGAACCGGGGGTATAGCCTAGAACCCGCCCAATTCTAATTTTCCTAGCCAAGGGGATATGGATGAAGAAGATATTACTTTTTTAGAGGTTAATTTTCTGCCCAGCCACCTCCTCGTATAGGGTCAATATTTTCTTAAGGGCCTTGGCTTGGGGGATTGAAGCTGATGTGGCGAGGATGGTGTCATCCATGAACTGTTGATGGGACACAGGGGGTAGGCCTGGCATAGGCCTGATGCCCGAAATGAGTCTGCAAGAAAAAAAACTCAAGATGGTATGTCCTAGGGCCTCAGCTAGGATAATGAAGAGGATCGAGGATAGGGGGTCGCCTTGTCGAAGGCCTCTAGAACTAGGGAAGAACCCGATAGGGGATCCGTTGATGAGGATAGAGAACCAGGGGGAGGACACATAGTTGCATATGAGCCTAACCTAGGATGGGTGGAACCCGAACTTAAGAAGGACCTTAGAAAGGAACTCTTAGTTGACTCTGTCAAAGGCCTTGTTAATATCCAGCTTGAGCAGAAAGGAGGCCTTTTTGGAAAGGAAGACCAAATGGATGGCCTCGTGCATGATAATAACTCCGTCTGTGATCAGTCTGCCTTTGACCAAACTTCCCTAGCAGGGGGCAATGATCATGGGAAGGATATCCTTGAGGTAGGAGGCCATGGATTTAGTTAGGATTTTGTACAGGACATTGCATAAGCTAATAGGGAAAAAATCTAAGAGGGATCTGGCTACCTGGGTCTTGGGGATCAGGGCAATGAAGGTGGAGTTAATACCTCTAGGGATGGAGCTGGAAGTCTGGAGGTCTCGGATGGCAGCACACACTTCTTGCCCAATGATGTCCCAAAAGGATTGGAAGAAATGAGGGGGAAACCCATATGGGCCCGGGCCACCTCAGCCTTCATGGAAAAGGTGGCAGCATGGATTTTAGAGTCGAACAGGGGCTGCATAAGCATCTCATTTGCCATGGCCGAGACTGAAGTAGGGATATGCTCTAGAAGGGAGTCTGCCACTTCAGGGGAAATGGGAGGGCTGTCACCAAGGAGCTCCTAGAAGAATTTGGTGGCTTCAGTCTGAATGTCCTCTTCTTCCTTGATAATTCTGCCATCACTGCCCACCAACTCAACAATTATGTTAGAGCCCCTGTTCCTGAGAGTCGATGTGTGGAAGAACTTCGTGTTGGCATCACAATCTTGGAGCCATAGGGCTCTTGAATTCTACCTCAAAAATGTTTCTTACCTGGCCAAGATGTTATGATACTCACTGAGGGCTAGGCATTCCTCTTCCCTGATGCCTGGGTCTTGGGAACTTGTCTGAAATCTGAGCTCAAGGTCTTCGAGTTTTTCCTTAACTGCCACTTTGTTTTCGAAGATGTTACTGAACACATCTCTATTCCATACCTTGAGTTGCTCTTTAAGGAATCTCAGCTTGTGGTAGACTTGTTCAGCAGAGCGTCCAGGGACTGGGGGAGCCCACCAATGACCTACCTAGGCCCTGAAGTTGGGATGATGCAGCCACATGGACTCAAACTGAAAGGTTCGCTTGGGGGAGGAGTGATGATTAGTTTCAAGGAGAGGGCTATGGTCAGACCTGATTTTAGGGAGGGCCAACAAGGTTGCATCAGCAAACAGGGGAAGGGCTTCCTTGGATAGGAACACTCTATCCAATCTGACCTAGATATGACTTGCTCCTACTCTTCTGTTTGACCAAGTGAACCTGGCTCCTTTCAGGCTGATGTCCATGAGCTCATTATGGATGGTAAAGGCGCCAAAGTCCTCCATGCTTTTGCTCGAAGCCGTAGAGCCCCCACTTTTTTCAAAAAGTAATAGGGGACTATTGAAGTCCCCTACCAAGATCTAAGGAAGGGGGGCAAAGGCCTCTCTCATCGAGCTGATTTCTTTCCATAAGCCCGCTTTCTCAACAAGGCTGTTAGGGACGTAGACATTGGACAGAATCCATGAGCGCCTTGACTTCACGCAATGGACCAGAATGTTGATTATTCTGGGATAAGATGATATGATCCTCCCCTCATAATACCGAGGATCCCACATGCATAGTAGACCCCCAGTAGATCCAGTCGTAGGGGTGGACAAGGACTCGCAATTATGCTAGGTAGCTTGGGCTACTTGCCGAGCAACATCGTCATCTATTTTGGTTTCTTGGAGAAGGAGGAAGGATGGGCAGTGATCCCTACAAAGTTGGTAGAGGATACTTTTCTTGGGGGCACCATTGAGCCCCCTGACATTCCAGGAGATGAGATTCATTTGATAACCTTGTGGGGTCACTTGCCCCCCTTCCTGGCCTGGGTAGGGGGTTTGGGTCTGAGGGCGTCTGTCTTGGAGAAGCTCATGGTAATGTTGGAAAGAGTTTTCTAGGAGCCATTGGATATGTCATCTTCGGTGATCCTTGTTCGCTGGTCTCCCAGGGTGGGCCGACCTCTCTTGATTTTTCTACCAAAGTCTATGGCGAAAGTCCTACTTTGGGTAATTTTGGGGCTAACTTCATCAGGCCTGGATGTAGAACTGCCTTCAACCTCTTCGTCTGACCTCTCGGATCTACACTCCAAGGAGGGAAGCCTATCAAAGACCACCGGGAGGTCTAGGAGGGGGTCAAGGGGGGGATAGCGAGGGTGGGGGGGGAGGAGGGAACCCCGATAGAGGAAGTCGAGAAGGTGGGAGCCAATGGGAAAAGGGGCCCAGGCAGCTCCTAGACCTAAGAGGGGGATGCCAGTAGGGGCCTACAAGGAGGGATTGGCATCAAGTATGGAGGGAGAACCTGGGAGTGGGGCCCTGGAAGATGACCTAGGGGAGGGAGAAATGGAAGGGGAAACCTAGAGAAGATCATCCTCCAGGCCAGTACCCACATGGGAATCCTTTGGGACAGGAATGGAGGCCTCCTTGGTGTTCTAGGCCTAGGATCTGAGGCCGTCACGAGGTGGCCCTTAGGATGGGGCCCAGCATGGTCAAGAAGGGAGTTTGGGGAGAAAGCCATCAACATTTTTAGATGCAGGGCATTGGAGGGAGATGTGGCCATGAGTGCAGTAGAGGGGGCATAAAGCAGGTTTATTTTCATAGATCATGGATTGGCTCCAAAAGAAGGACCCAAAAGAGATGGTCATAGAAGAGGGAAGTTTGGATTCAAGATTTGCATTGACGCAAAATCTGGCATGCACCATTTGGGATCCTGCCTTGGTAGTACGGTCGAAGGCCACCAGGTCCTCGACTGACTGAGAAATAAGTCTTAGGACGTATTCATGCCACAGGTGAAAGGGAAGGTCTAGGAGCTGGACCTAGACTGGGGCAAAGTTTATGCTTTAGGTTTTGGGGTGGAAGTTAGCTTCATATTGCCTGAGGAAGAGGCTTTTGCATCCCAAAAACTAGGGCCTGCCTGACAGGATCTTTTTGGCATCATCACTATTATTTAGTTTGATGATGAAGAATCCCTTGGTAAGGGTAACCAGCTAAATATGCCCGGATACCTTCCATTTGGACGTCGCCCATCTGCGAACGGTTTCCATGTCTAGTCACCCTCCCAGGAATTTCTCAACCAGGGAGATAGAGAATCCAGTGACAAAGGAGGAGTAGACCTCTTCTTGAATAGAAATGTGAGTGCCTTCAAGGGAAAGCCCTAGACCTAGGGCCCGAGGATGGGCCCTGGTGCCAGCTAAGATCTGTTAATAGGAGGGCTTGGGCCTGCCCAGGATAGAACCCTGCCCAAGATATGGAGGCTTTTTTCCCTAGGCATGCACTTGCATTGAGGCTATCCTGAGGGCCCGGGCCCAATATGCCATCCCCACCCTGGCCACCATTCTGTTCAGTCTCTGTGCCCTCCTTAGGGCCCGTAGAGGGCCTTGTGGGCCCGGGTCCAAGCCTTGATGTGCCCGACCCCGATACCTATCCCGCTCCCACCCAAAAACCTGCACCAGTCTTTGAATCAGTTCCCAGACTTGCTCCCACTCCTTCTCCCGCTCCCACTCCCGCCATCCGGAGTGATTCACTCTTTCAAAGTAAAATTTTAAATATTTAAATTTAAATTATTTAAATATTTAATTTAAATAATTTAAATATTTAAATTTAAATAATTTAAATATTTAATTTAAATAATTTAAATATTTAATTTAAATAATTTAAATATTAAACAATTTAAATCCTTTAAATCTCCTTTGAGCCTCTTTAGGCATATAATATTTTTAAAAATATTATATCCTTTTTCTTTAAACAACTTCCTTACCTTTTGGAAAATTAACCTTTTTGGCATCAATGACGACAAAACTAGACATCAAACGTCTTGACATCAATGACAACAAAACTTGCTCAAATTTCCAACAAGTAATTCAATCTATTTAATGGATTTTGTACTATTTAGGTTGTCATGAAAATGATCTAAAAAAAATCTGAAACACTGTATGTTGTTGCAGTTGTATGATTGAAGTTGTGTGCTCTGTTATAATATATTATCTTATGTTTAAATTATTTCTGCAAATGTCTGTCTTTCAGTATTGTTACCAATGACCTATGGAGATAATATTTGATAACTTATTTGTTGCTTTTGAAACATAATTGTGATGACTATTTCATGGTTTGTAAATGACTCTCCGAGAAAATGTAAATCTTGATTGATGTTAATATTTCATTCATTTTGCAAAATTTTGTAAGATGTCAGTTGATATGTGTAAAATATGTAAGTTTTTTTTGTCTCATTTTCTCCCCATGAATGAGGACATGCATATATTTTAGTTTGGGGGAAAATGATGAGTGATTATTTGTATATATTTTCATAATAAATTGTTCCATATTTATATTTAATTTGTGATTATAATGTGTCTTAATTTAGTTGTTTTTTTTTTATTTCTGTGAATTATTTGTAAAAATATGAATGCAGTTGAATCTTAAAAATGGGTGCATTTTATGTAAAATATGTCCGAGTTATGAGTAATAATGCAGGAAAGTCTTGAAGGATGTTCCATAATGCAACAATATAAGCTTCAGGATATACTGTGGACATGAGAATATGGAAATAAGAACAAAGGACTAAGGAAGCTTTAGGTGCGGTGACAGAACAATGGTTGATTACTATTACGAAAGATGTTAACTGAAGTATGTTATGAAAGATAGTTATCGAAGCATGTTACAGAAGGTAGGTACTAAAGGCCATTACCGAAGAAGAATTCTTACCAAAAATTACCGAAGAGAGTTGACCAATGTCATACGCCACATAAACAACAACATGGCACTCTCACATGGCAATAAAGGAATACATTCATCTTAGATTAAGTTGACTTTTCACATATTCTCCACGAGGATATTGTGATTAATAAATTTGTTATTACTTTATTCCATAGACATTGTATAATTAGAATATTGTTAGGTTGATTAGATTTAGATGCAATATTGTTATGCCTTTTTTGAGAATAAAGGACATGATTATATTGTACATCTTGCAAAATATTTAAATTAGTATAGTTTTGTTAAGTGCATTTATAAAATGCCACTTGGACCACTTAGGATGTTTACTAAGTCCAAGTATAATTAGGAATTTCATTAGTTTATATTATTTCTGTTAGTGCATAGTTTTCTCATCATAAGTCCACAACATGGCAAAATACATGGATAAGTTTATTCAAAATTGCACAAGTCATAATATATATTACATAGGGAGACCCTTGAAAAGGTCTAATGAAAAATTAGCTAATGTTCGATGTTCTAATTTTGAAAATTCTAAGGTCTGTACAATTTTTGAAGAACTCCACCAGCATGTACATTTGAATTTCCATCAATAAAAGTAGCACTTCATTCTTCGCATATGGTAATTATGTCGTGTATTTACTACATAATTTCATTTATGTAGTTGTGACTATACATTCATGCATTCATAGAATAAAATAATGATTAGTAGTAATCATGCATCTTAGTTACTGAGATAAAGTAAACTAGGGGATAAATACTTACACTATCTTCTAGGAGGCAGGGCCCACTCCTACGGCCAGTCCCTAAGTTCTCACCCCTACAATAGATTAGAAATATTTAATTAAACTTAGAATATAAAATAAAGTAAATTGCATCTTCATAAAATATAAAGTTAGTATAGATAAACAAAACTAACTGCATGAGGATCCTCAACAATATATAAACTCATTAATAGATCAACTCATCAGCAAGTAATTACTATTAGTTAAACTCAAAAATAGATTAAATAATCAATAGATTAAATAATTAATAGGTAATTATCATATTTAATGTAAAAATCATAAATTGCATTTTGTTTTCATTCCTACACAATTTAATTTTTGTTCATCATATTTTGTGCAACCACCTGAAACTAAAAGAGATCTAAATAAAGCTTAGCATTGATCCCCATGATACAATAGATATTGGATTCCTACTCTTTAAATCTAACCTTGATTTACCCTTAGATTGATAAATTAAATCTAATCTATTACATCTGATCACATATCTATGTCTATGCACAAATAAATCATATATCTAGGCACCCATCTCACATATATGCATCATCATATCTACAAGCCTAGGCATAAATCCCTAATCATCCATCATATCATAATTATAATCATCACATCCATAAATGCATAATAAATACATGATAACCATAAATAAACATCATGTAATATATATCAAATTCATAAATACATCAGGATACAAAATACCCATAGGCTATAATAAAAAGTGGGTCATCAGATCTCACATCCAAAAAATGAAGCTAATACATTATACTTGCTTAATTTGGACCTACACCATTACTTTCACCATTGCCCTTAGCCTCATCTCTATGAGGCTACCTGGATCCACTAGCTCCTGACATGTAAGAGGTCCCTGGTACTAGAAAAAAGGGCACTCGAGGTGTCACAGATGGCTCCTCTATGGTCTTAGTTTGGTGGCTTTGATGTGACTGAGAATGAGATGACCTTGATCATAGAGAGGGTAATCGATTGCTAATTCTATCCACCTCATCCTCCAGGCTATGAACATAAGCTCACTCAACTTGGTATCAAGCTTTCTCCTTAGCCAAAATAGCCCTTAGTTGGACCACCTCTATAGCGTATCCCACTAGTGCTCCTCCACCTTGAGCTTGTAGATAATCTCGCTCTATCATCACCCTATCTAGATCCTCTTGTAGTCTTACCATCCAAGCCTATAACATCTCTCTCTCCTCCAACTAGCTCCACCATCTCTTCCTATTAGTATCATATTGACTCTATATAGTGGCATGGGTTGTGTCCCTATCATTGTGTAGCACCCTAAAATTGGCATAGTTAAACCTTAGTAAAAAGATAAAAATTTGAATTTTAACCCCAAAACCGCCAGTTACCCGCTCCCATTGTTTTTCGTGCCAATTTTAGGATTTTTTTTAATCGTCGAATGATATCGTGGACGATCAGACGAGATCGTCTCAGATCTGACGAATTCGTCTGGAACAGAATGTCCAGACAATTTTGTCCCAAAACTAATTTTCATAATTAGCTTTTGTTTCAATAGCTTCTCTAACTTGGGCAGAAAGCGTGTCTGCATGGTTAGATTCTCCCCCATTGGAGATCTCCCAAATTGGGATGATCTCCAACCTCCTAACCTCCCCCTAATCCTATATAAACTGGTATTTTCTTAGTTTATCCCCCTGGCTGACTGATTTCTCTGCAACTTTAACTTTTTGTGCATTAGAACACCTTCACACCTTCGTTTGCATTGTGTATTTCAAGTTTTCTTGCAGGAATTTTATTGTTTTTCAGCTAGAGCAAGCTCGGATCATCACTGGCGATTCCAGACGATTTTGGACAATTCTATCATAGATCGGCGATGATATCATACGATTGGAGGTGATCTCTACTGTAGTCCATATTGGGGGCAATCAGAGCCCAGAGTTTGCATTCTTTTATCTTCTCTCTTTATTTCCTTATGCATTAACTTAGTTTATTCTATTTTTGCATTCTGGAGTTCACCTCATTTAGCATAGATGCATGATAAAGTTAAAATAAATTATTAAATTAATGCATTTCCTTTAATTTTTATCTGGATTTATCATTTAGGTAATTTTTTGGTCCTTTCTATCATTCCCCCTTGCTTTTGCAGTTGCATTTTTGGTCTTTGGTATTTTTTTCTGTGATTGCAAGTTTTTGACGAATTCGTCTGATGAATTCGTCATGTCGAAGATGATCGCATCTGATCTTAGATGACCGACTATGATCTGAGATGATTCTATGTAATTGCAGATGATTATGTAATATTTGAGATGATCTGGACTTCTACAAACCTCAGAATATTCATCAGACATCCAGAATCATGTACATTCTGTCTTATTTAGCACACTTTCTATGTTTAGCACTTATTCATGTTTTCTCTATCAATATAAATCAGCATTGGCATATATAATAGCTTAGATTCATCTTGGCCAAACCTAGGAATTGAATAACTGAATATAAAAATGAACACATCAAACCCATTCTCAACCTAGGCGTGGAAACTGCCACTCAAAGTTTTCTGGTGAACCCACCATCCATCGAAAATTCACCCTTATACCCCTCCCCCAAGAGGCGCAACCTTCAAAGGGCCTCTCAGTCCGAGGTATTGTCCCATCCTTCTCACATTCCCCTTCCGGGCACGAATCCTATAGCCTGAAGGTAAGGATGCAAAAAAATTGGAGCGATACATTTTGGTGAACCCGACATGAAAACTAAAACCTTTTGAAAATAATCCAAAAATAAAAATAAAAATAAATGCATTTAGAATCATTAGACAAACAATTAAATATTGCATATCATATTTAGATGGTAGATCATAATAAAAGATGAGTTGTCACCATAAATGTTAAAAATCAATTAGCAGCCATAGAGATTACTTCTGTGCTTAGAGTACCTCAAACAAATAGGGTCCAACCTTTGTGGGACGAACTTGATAGGAGATTGGGTATCATTGAATCTAGGTCTATAGAACTTAGGCAAATTAAGAGGTTTGTATTAGATAGAATCCTGGATCCTGATCAAGTAACCTTATATCATGAACTTCAGAGAGCTTGCCATAGGTGGTTAGCTGATAAAAGAGCACTTGTGTCTTTCGAATTGTACACCTTTGAGGAATACCTCGAAAATGTAGTTGTAGTACATAAATTTCTATCTCGTATAGAGGATCAAGAGGTCGTTCTTACGGATAGAAAGATATGGAATAGAGTTCCTAGAGCTGTGTTATATCGATAGTATTGCCATGAAATTTATTTCTACAGGTCAGAGTCTGAGACAGATAATATCATCATAGCACACTTTGTCAAATTTTTGAAAAACCATTTCCAATTTGAAGAGGAGCATTTCATGACTCCTGATGAACTTGATCCTATTAATGATATCCATAAACTATTTATAGAAAACTAAGCCATTCTTTAATTATTATTATTTCTTGCATTTAGTATGTTGTTTGTTGTCTTTATAATATTAGCATAAAAAACAAAACAAAAACAAAACAAAAAAATTAAAATGTTTTCTTTTAAGTATTATAGTATGTATATAATTAAAATATATACCTCCCAAACTTGTCGCATATATATATATATATATATATATATATATTTCTAAAGTCTAAGTTTAAGCATAATGACTAGACTTAGGAATGGAAAACAGACTGAAGTAGAAGAATATTGGTTAGGAAGACCATTAAATAAACCAGATGTCCTTCCTGAAGACCCAATTCAGGAATAAGGAACCTTAGACCAAGAAGAAGAAGAGTTTGTTGAAGGAAATGAACAAAAAGAAACTGTTAGATAAGAAGGATCCTCATCCCCTAAAGTGTCTCCGGAAGGAGCTATTACTTTTGAGAACATGGAACATTTATGGAAGTTCCTCAATACTAATATTGGCGCTCTTAATAGAGCATTCCATATGGACAAGGATCAAATTAGTGACACTCAAGCAACCCTAGAAGAAATATATCACACACACACTAATCCCTTGTCCTTCGTTGATCAAGAAAGTGATCAATCTGGACCATCCAATTTGGATATGGCCACTATAATCCAAAACATGCAACAACGACAGGTTACCCAACCACCTAGAGTGCCTGTTACCAAGCCTAGATTTATTCCCACACAAAATAAACTTTCATTCACTTCTCTCTTTTGCCAAGCTATTGATCAACATTCCTCAAATCAACAAAAGCCCAAAAAAAAACCAAACACTAATTTAGAACAATCTAGGATACAACATAGTGTTACTACAAATCTTCTTCATAATACTCTCCCTATCAACCATTTGCATAATAACAATATAGCATCTAATCCTTACGTCACGCCATCATACGCTCACATACCACCGAACCAATATGGTGGACAAACTAGTAATTTGGAAGCCATGGTGAAACAATTAGTCTCTCGCATGGACCAGATAGATCCCTACCGTCCGTCATACAATTATCAAGAGATGTATAGTCAGCCTCTAGATCCTATAGTTGTAGCATAGCCATATCCTAAACACTTTCCTATGCCTGTCCTACCTATATACAAAGGAACCGAATATCCCATAGAACATCTTCGTATGTTTAGGATAGCATGTCATGATATATCACATGATGACTTGTTATTACTAAAAATGTTCCCAAAAAGTTTAGGAGGGATGGCATTAGAGTGGTATTATCAACTACCCACTCATTCTTTGAGGAATTTCAAAGAAACATCCGAGTATTTTGTTCATCAATTTAGTGCCTACATCAAAAGGCATGTAACTATTAAAGATTTGTACAACTTAAAACAAGACAAAGATGAATGTTTTGCTGATTTCCTAGCTCGGTGGAGACAGTTGATAGGAAAATTACACTTTGTGTTACCTTATCGAGAAATGCTAGATATCTTTATCAATAATTTACAAGAACAACTATCCTATGAGTTATCAACTACTACCTTGACCACCTTCAATCAAGCTATAGACTTAGCTCGAAGAGTGGAATATGCTCTCATTAGGAGAGGTTAGCTTAAAAAGAAAGATGATGAGAAAACATCCAGAAATCAATATAAGAATAAACAAGTTGTGGGTGATGGAGTCACTAATAGTAGAAACATTGCTAATGTTAATACTGCAAAAACAATGGAGAAGTTTATATTGAAACCTCCTGATAAACCACCTTGAGAATTTACTAGGTTAAATCAACCTCTATCAACCATTTTACCGCAATTATTAGCATGAGGTTTGATCCAATTACAAAATATCCAGGAACCTGATCCAACTATACCCGAATACAAAGCTGATTTACACTGTGATTTCCATAGAGGACCTGGACACGCTACCAACTCTTGTAAAATATTAAAACACAAAATACAAGACTTAATTGATAAAAATGATATGGAGGTGCAAGCCTTTCAACCTAAACAAAATCCTCCCAATAATGCTCAAAATAACATCCCCCAAAATTAGAATCAGAATGCCAATCAATCATTAGATATATTTCAAAATCCTTTACCAAAGCATGGTAAAGAAGTGGCCAATCAAATTGAACATCATAATGTTCCCCCTCCTACCCGATATGTAGGAACTATTAGTAGGCATTTACCTGATCATGATTTGGAAATGTTTGACACAACTTTATCCATGGTTACGACCATACCTCTATATAACATTCATACACCTGATCTTAGTGATGTAGAATATGAGACTGAAAGTGACATGGACATCACCTCAAATCAATCGAATAGCTCTAAAGATAAATCATATCCTATTCAACCTATCACAAGTTCTATGGTTCCGGAAGAACCATTTCCAAGAAGGGTCACTACTCAACCATCTTCTCACCAATTACTTTCTAATGAACAAGCCATAAATGCTAGACCAAGACCAATTCATCATCCACAAAATAATATTGTAGGTACCATCGGAGCTGTTACTAGACAATAGGCTCAAAATTCTCAACAAGATCAAACTCATAATGATGGATCAACTCCATTTGTTTTGAAAGTTCCTAATAAATGGAATCATGCGCCTAATGTTCAACCTAAACCTCCTTATAATATTAATGAGCAATTATCAAATACTACAGCTAGAATTTCCCTTTTGGACCTTTTAAGATCTTCTCCTACACATAGGGATGAATTGATGCTCACATTAAGCCAAATGATGGTACCACAAAATATTCAACTCTGAAGCCATGGCCAATACTATCATAACTAGAGAAGTCGATTGTATTGACTTCCGGGATAGAGATATCCTCGCAACATAGTTTACATAAGGATAACCCCTTATATATTACTGCCCTAATTGGAGATGTAGCATTTAAAAGAGTCTTGATTGATAATGGTTCATCTCTAAACATTTTCACTTTTGACTTCTACCAAAGATTTGGGTTTAGAAGTGATGAAATGAAAAGAACCGATATGATCATAAAATCCTTCAATGATGAAACACAAGAAACGTGTGGAGTTATCACCATCCCATTACAAGTTGGTCCAAGAACCTTAGATACGACCATGTTTATTGTACATTGACTGACATCGTACAATATACTCTTGGGTCACCCTTGGATCAACGTGATGTGATTCGTTCCCTCAACTTTACATTAATGTGTTAAATTCAAATTTAAAAATCAGTTGGTTACCATTCATGGTGATCCTGGACCCTTTGATATGTGTGCTTTGGCAGAACTTGTTGGCATTCAATTTTGCCCTGCTTTATCATCCACACATCCTAATTCTCATCATCCCTCTAAATGTGTGAAACACACACCCATAACATCATCTACTTTTTCTCCATCAACTCCACCTCTACATATAGCTCAACCATCCTCTAAAAAAACCACATTAGGACCTCAAAAAGATCCTAAACCCACAACCAATGCTTCTTTTTTTACTCCTATACCTATAGAATCATCCATCGACATCTCTACACCATCTACATCCACCAAAGGCATAGTTTCTACATCAGAAGATATGGGAAATGTTCCTTCTACTTCTTATGCTCTTACTGAAAATATCTTACTCAATTTATCTAAAATTCTTATATCAGAAAAGACAAACGTTGCTATGCAAGATTCCTTTATCTTAAATAATTTTTCACCCTCTCCTCATACCTTGGGCCTCCCATAGCCTATGGGAAGTATTTACCAATTTGGGAGTTGCACTTTTATTTATAAGGGATATGACTAGGGAAGAATACCTAGAAACATTAAGACACATTATGATGGATATGCTCGATGTTATTTTACTAATGAGTATATTAAAGCTAAGCCTATAATGCTTAAATTGGGATATAAAGGGAAAGGTTTGGGACCTTTCCAAAATGGTATGAAAGAACCCTTTGAGGTAGAACCATGGCCCGCCCGATGTGGTGTGGGCCTATTTCCTAGTAAAGGTCAACCCTTCCCTTTTGAGGATGATGACCAACTCATATGTTATCAAGATTATTTGGATGGGCATGATGCCTTGAGTTTAATGAATAAACCATTTACATGCAATATGCTATCCATAGCCTACCTTGAGATGATCGTCGAATTCGACGATGAGTTGGAGGGAGACATCTTCCATGATGTCTCCATTGAGGAGGTATTACATCATGGATTTTATTTTGATGGATCTATACCTAGTATAGCCCAACTTGAGGCCACGACTCCTCAAGATGAATTATCCAAGATAACCTTGGAAGAATTACAAGAATTGGGCGTTTCACCCGCCCCACCTAATTTTGAGAGAGATCTACACATGGAAGTAGAAAACGTCATAAAAATTAACATTGGAACCGAGGATAATCCTCACATAATAAATATTGGATCAGAATTGAGTCAAGAAAAATAGGATAAATACATTGCATTTCTTAAGGAATATGAAGATGTCTTTGCTTGGACATATGAAGATATGCCAGGATTAGACCCTTCTATAGTTATGCATCACCTAGTAGTCCATCCGGATGCTAAACCTGTTAAACATAAACTTAGAAAAATGCATCCCAAAGTGGCCTTACTAGTCAAAGGGGAGTTAGAAAAACTCATCAAGGTTATTTTTATACAAGCTATTGATTATGCTAAATGGATCTCGAATGTAGTTCCAGTAACTAAGAAAGAAGCTACTAAAGTTAGGGTTTGCATAGACTTTAGAGATATTAATGTTGCATGCCCTAAAGACGATTTTCCTCTTCCCAACATGGATCAGATCATTGATTTTACTATTGGGAGTGGAATGATATCCCTAATGGATGGATTTTTTGGTTATAATTAGATCAGGATAGCTCCTAAAGATCAGGCTAAAATAGCCTTTATTACCCCTTGGGGGACCTTTTGTTGGAAAGTGATGCCATTTGGTTTGAAGAATGCAGGTGCAACCTATCAACGAGCCATGACTTATATCTTTCATGATATGATGCATGATATCCTACATGATTATGTAGATGATATTATAGCTCGTTCCATCAAAGAAGATGATCATTTAAATGACTTGAGAAAAGTTTTTGATCGGTTAAGGGAATATCTTATCCGACTAAATCTAGCCAAATGTATATTCGGAGTTAAGTCCGGTAAATTATTAGGGGTTATAGTTTCTTTACGTGGCATTGAAATTGACCCTCTCAAGATCGCGGCTATCACTGATATGCCCGCACCCACAAATATATCTAAATTACGAAGTCTACAAGGTAAGTTTCAAGCTATTCGTTGCTTTGTCGATAAGTTGGCAGACAAAATAGGACCCTTTCTTAAGTTTCTTAAGAAAGATGTCTCTTTTCATTGGGATGAAAAATGTCAAGAACCATTTGAACTCCTCAAAAAATATCTCCTTAACCCACCTGTGCTTTCACCACCTAGATCTGATCGCCCATTTATCTTGTATATTTCTGCTTCATATTTTTCCTTAGGAGCTATGTTAGCTCAACTTGATGATGAGAAAAAAGAACGTGCTAATTATTATATCAGTAGAACCTTAATCAGTTATGAAACCCGCTACACAAAATTAGAGAAGTTATGTATAGCAGTCATATTTTCTACACAAAAATTATGCCATTATATGCTCAGTCAAAAAACATATGTTATTGCTAAATTCGATCCTTTACGGTATCTCATGAGTCGACCGTATTTATCTGGTCGCACAACAAAGTGGGTTCTTGTGCTAAGTGATTTTGACCTCATGTTTATAGGACAAAAGTATGTTAAGGGTCAAATCATAGCAGATCAATTAGTTGTTGCACCCTTAGAGTCTACCCATCCCCTCATCATTGAGTTTCCTGATGAATGCCTTCAATTAGAGGCAAACCATCCAGAGCAATGGTCCCTATACTTTTATGGAGCCCGATGCATGAGTGAGGTTGGTGTGGGTATTATTTTAATATCTCCACAAAAACATCTTATACCTCTGTCATTTAAATTAACATTTTCTTGCACTAATAATACTACTTGAGTATGAGGCTCTAATCCTTGGATTATGAGCTGCCTTGGCACTAAAAATTAAAAATCTATTAGTTTTTGGTGATTCTCAACTTTTCATAAATCAAATTAATGATGTTTATTAGACTAGAGATGATAAATTGCGCCCATATAAAGCATATGTCTTACAATTAATATCTTTATTTGGTCAAGTGTTCTCGGGTGGGTGGTGTTGTTTTGTGGTTGGTGTTTTTCCTTTTTTTTTTTTTTTGCCCTATAATATTTTACATTGTGGGTTTTTTTTTTATAAAAAATTGCCTGGTTGGGTTTTTTTGGTTTTTTCAAAGGGAGTTAAGATCCTGCTATAAAATAAACTCAAATAACACACTCTCACACAATTGCTTGGAAATAACTCACATAAACATCACATTAATATAACAGAAATTTGCATAAAGAACAATCTCACAATAGAAGCGAATCGTCAGGCCTCTTCGAGGGGGCAACCTCCTTCAATACTTCTTTAATTTTGCAAAAGATTGTTACATTGGTGCCCTTTCGGGTATTTAAGGAGTTTCCTTCCAAGGTTGGCTTACATGCAAAATGCCACCTGGATTACATGCATAATGCCACCCGAATTACATGCATAGTGCCACTTTGAATTACATGCACAATGCCACCCGAATTACATGCACAATGCCACTCAAATTACATGCACAATGCCACCTATCTACCATGTGTTACATAAAAAAGGGTGCCATATGTCATAGGCACTACCTAAGCTAAAACTTAGAACATTACAAAATATTAATCATGGGTACTACCCACGTTCACTAGGAATTATTACATCAAGGAAGTTATTACATTAAGGGTTAGGATGAGATCCTAACATGCCCTTCTCCTTGAAGAAGCTTTGTCCTCAAAGCTAAAAATGAGGAAACTGTTGTTTGGAGTTGATGGAGGGACTCCCATGTAGCATCCTCAGGTTGAAGTCCACGCCACTGAACCAGGACCTCTGTGATGGTACGGTTGCGAGTTCGACGATACAGCAGCTGCTTTGGTGCAAGTAAGATGGAGCCTTCTTCATCCAATTCGGGAAGTGTTGATGGAACCTGTACCTTGGAGCTGCCCGAAATGTAGGAGGGAGGCGTGAGTGGAGGGTGCCCGTACTCAGCCTCTGGTGGCGGTATGATAGGAAGTGTTGTACCACCATTCGGCCAAAGAAAGCCATTTTTCCCAATGAGTAGGATGATCGGAGGCAAGCAGCGAAGGTAGGTTTCCAAGCAGTTATTAACAACCTCTGTTTGACCATCCGTTTGTGGATGGTAGGCTAAAATCATTGTGAGCTGAGTCCCCTGCAACTTAAACAACTCTTGCCAAAAATTTCTAGTAAGGCTGGGATCACGATCAGATACAATGGAGGTTGGCATGCCATGAAGGCTAAATATGGAGTCAAGGAAAATTTGGGCAATAGTGAATGCTGTGTAAGGATGGGCTAGGGCACAAAAGTGAGCATACTTTGAAAGGCGGTCCACTACCACAAAAATAACAGACTTGTCTCCAGATTTAGGTAGCCCTTCTATGAAATCCATAGAGATGTCAGTCCACACCTGATCCGGTATCGACAAGGGTGGAAGAGTGCCCGAAGAGTGCACTATTTCTCTTTTCATCCTTTGACCTGTGTCGCAGTCTGTCACAAAAGAGCGAATGTCCTGTTTCCTACCTTTCCAAAATAAGGTGCGCTTGAGTCGCTCATAAGGTGGTCTGATATTGGGAGGTGTACTATCCGGCAATAATGGAATGGCATGGTCGTGAGAGCGATGCAGTGGTAGTGTGATGGGTTCTGAAAAGATGGCCTCATGTTTGTGGAGAATCTGTTGCATGTCTTGTGGGATTTCACCCATTGGAGATGTGGATGGTTGGATGGAGAATAGTTGTGCAATGACCCCACGTGATGATTTCTTTAGCAATTTCTCCATGCCGTTTGAACTGATAATTTGAGGTGTTCCTGTCGGGGAGCCCTTGATGATGTGTGTTTGTCCGTTCTGGAAGAACTGCATCCAAATTTTAGCAAAGTTCCAACTGATAGTGCCCAACGTACTCAACCATTGGCATCCCAAAACAATATCACATCCACCCAAATGGAGGGCAAACATGTCTTGCTTGAGTTCATAGTCCCCTATCTTGATTTTAACATTGCGACACTTTCCTTTACAAGATAAGGTTCCCCCATTGGCTACCATGACCTCAAAGGAATTACAATTATGGATATAGCAATTTGCCCGTTGAGCAACTCTAGGGTCAATGAAGTTGTGCGTGCTTCCCGAATCCAAAAGGATGGAAAGACGTTGGCCCTTGAAACATCCTGTAACCTTCATGGTTTGAGGAGTAGTAATGCCTGCAAGGGCATGGATTGTAATTGATGTCTCAGGTTCCTGTTTCCCTTCTTCTTGTGGGGGAGGTGTTTCTGGAGGGTCCTCATCCTCATCACTCTCGTCAACGATATCAGGTTCTCCAACATCTATCAAGAACAATTTTTTGTGTGCACACTTATGCCCCTTGAAAAACTTTTCATCACAATTGTAGCATAATACTTTGGCACGACGTGCATCCATCTCTTCGGTGGTGAGGCGCTTGGGTGCAATAGGTTTATTATCATCTGGGTGTTGGGCTCTCGGGGGAAATGAAGGTCTATCTTGAGGAAACTTTGATGGGCGTCTTTAGGCGAGAGAGTTTAGATTTGTCCAGACGGGCCAAACTGATAGCTTCCATCATAGTTCGTGGTTTCAACATTTTGACTTCCGCTTGGAGTTCCATCTTCAACCCATCGATATAACAACTCCGGAAGAACCCTTCACTCAATCCTCTTGTTCGATTGGCCAATTTTTCAAATTGAGCTTGGTACTCTCGAACCGACCCCTGTTTGTTGTAGTTTGGATAATGCTCATGTGAAGTCCTCAAACTCACTAGGACCAAATCGAGTGAGTATTTGGGATTCAAAATCCTCCCAAGAGAGATTTGGGTAGGTAAGACGCAACCATTGAAACCAGTGTAGAGCCTCAGATTCCAAGTTAAAGGAAGCCATCTGGACTCGATGAAATACTGGTACATTATGAAGTCGAAAGAATTGGTCAACCCGACATAGCCACCCATCAACATCCTTCCCATTGAATTTGGGAAAGTCCAACTTGGGCATTCTAAAGGGTGTATCATGGTCACGATTCCTTGTAGAACTCTCAGCTTGGTATTCTGATTTGGGTGGTTCTCTTCTCAGTTTGCTATCCACTTCAGTCAATGCTTCTTCTAAGCGATTGCTAGTGGCCTCATGCTCTAGGCGAAGACCTTGGACTTCTTCCCTTATGGAGTGAAAAGCCGAGTTCAAGTTCTCAATGGATTTTGTTAGGGACTCCAAGTGTTCTAGTTCTTTCTGGTGTCCACGGGTACCCTGGGCCATTTTTTGACCTTTTGTGACCAGTTACTAAAAATAGAATTGAATTTTTTTGACTTACTATTTTTAGTAAGTGCCCAAAAAAGTGCTTGGGTGCTATATATCAAAATGATCAGCGAGGAGGAGGTGGTCACAATGAGCTATATCTCTTAACACTACTTTTTGGCACCCAGGACTTTTTTTTTTTTTTTTTAATCTCCTGTTTTGCTGAGTCTAACGGTGTTTACAGATTCTGATTCTGAGCTACTGAGCAAAAGTTGGGTACTAGAGCACTATCTAAAACTGGTCGTGTTTCACACTCAAGATTCTCTGTATTTTGCAGGTGACTGATATGACAGTTCTGTTCGACTCTGAAGACTGTGAATTCCGCCTACGACTGTCTTGACCTCTCCGACTTGACTGACATTGTGTGGCGCCACTTGTAAATTTTACTGTTACTCTCCAGACTTTCAACTTAAGTGTCACCCTCATGGCTTATCCCGAATGCATGTCCCTTTTGTTAATTTTTTGGTAGAGGACTCCTTTCTCATATGCTCACTTTTGAAATGCAGGTTTACGAATGGGGGTGTTTGGATTCTTATTTTGATTTTTATTTTTGTATTTTTTACAGGTTGCAGTTTTAACAGAACCAGGGAATGCTAAGTATAGGAGTATGTACCACCCATAGGCCCTCTAATATACCGACAGTGACGAACAATAGTGCTCGGACCAATATTTTAGGCCACTACTCAAGGAGGATTCCACACATACCCTTGAGCACACTACCTGCCTCTCTGACAATACGGGAGGGTAATCGTCCAGGATGCTGTGTCCCGTAGACTATGAGTAATACAAGGCCGAAGATCTTCCTAATGGCTAAAAGTTTGTTTAATCCTAGATGGTCTCCCGATATACCCGAAGATACGTGGGAGCTCAAGTCCGTGCGCGAGTTTTGTCTGAGGCTTGGGTATTGGAGCCTGATCGCCCCTCACTTCACTAGACGCTTTATGGGCTATCTAGCTTAGCCAATAACGATAGATCCTTCGTGATATTTTAAAACCCCCGGTACAGGGTTTCTACCTACTCAACTAATAATATATATTTTTTGTTTTTGGTCTGGAAAAAAAACACTGTATTTTTTTTTTGGATTTTTTTTAATAAGGAAAAACATAATGGAGAAAAACGCACGGAATTTATACCTAACAGGCGGATTTGAATGGCAAGAATCGTTGCAGTTGCAGCAGAACTTGGCCCTGGAAAGAGCTCTGATACCACTTGTTAAGATCCTGCTATAAAATAAACTCAAATAACACACTCTCACACAATTGCTTGGAAATAACTCACATAAACATCACATTAATATAACAAAAATTTGCATAAAGAACAATCTCACAATAGAACTGAATCGCGAGGCCTCTTCGAGGGGGCAACCTCCTTCAATACTTCATTAATTTTGCAAAAGATGGTTACATTGGTGCCCTTTCGGGTATTTAAGGAGTTTCCTTCCAAGGTTGGCTTACATGCAAAATGCCACCTGGATTACATGCATAATGCCACCCGAATTACATGCATAGTGCCACTTTGAATTACATGCACAATGCCACCCGAATTACATGCACAATGCCACTCGAATTACATGCACAATGCCACCCGAATTACATGCACAATGCCACCTATCTACCATGTGTTACATAAAAAAGGGTGCCATATGTCATAGGCACTACCTAAGCTAAAACTTAGAACATTACAAAATATTAATCATGGGTACTACCCACGTTCACTAGGAATTATTACATCAAGGAAGTTATTACATTAAGGGTTAGGATGAGATCCTAACATCAGTTCCTGGCTTTCCTCAACTGCTGGGGTGATGCTATGGATGCGCTCTCTTTGCCCTTGGAGTTAGATGAATATCTACCTCATTATGTCGACTCGGGAACCCCTCAAATAATCATGCTTAGAACCTTTGATGTGTTTCTAATCAACGAAACTACTCCGAACCTTGGTCGATATATTTAATTTTCTTATAATGGGACCTTCCTGGAAGGTTCTAATAGAAACCAGCGTCATTTATCACGTAGATGAGCAAGTCGCTTTGTAATAATTGGAAATACTTTATATAGGAGATCTTTTAAAGGTATCCTACTGAGATGTTTGAATCTAGAAGAATCTAGATCAACTTTGAGTGAAGCCCACGATGGATCTTGTGGGGGACACTTTAGTGGTAGTGCCATTGCTAAGAATCTCCTTAGGATAGGATATTTTTGGCCTACCATGGAGAATGATGCACATGATTACGTGCACCATTGCGACAAGTGCCAGAAACATGCTGACCTTGTCCATGCCCCTGCACAAGAACTGTAGGCTATTTCATCTCCTTGGCCCTTTTCAAAATGGGGCTTATACATCATTGGAAAAATAAATCCTGTGTCATCTAATGGACACAAATTCATCATAACCGCCATCGAGTATTTCACGAAGTGGGTTGAAGCTATGCCCTTAGCTTCTTGCATTGGAACCCAAGTCTCCAAATTTATTTTTAATCAAATTATTTGTAGGTTCATAATTCCTGCAAATCTCATCTTAGATAATGGAACTTGTTTCAAAAATAAAGATGTTAAGAAACTATGTCAAAAATATAAGATTCAACATCATTGGTCCACTCCCTATTATCCTCGGGGTAATGGCCAAGCAGAAGCATCTAATAAAACATTAATCAAAATCCTCAAAATATTGGTCAATAAATCTGGTCGAGATTGGCACATCCAATTATATCCTACTTTGTGGGCTTATCAAACTAGTGTTCGCACTCCCACGGGAACTTCACCTTTTGTTTTGGTTTATGGTGCTGAAGTAGTTTTTCCCTTTGAATTAGAAGTTCCTTCTTTGGCTCTACTACTTCAAGATACTAAAGTAGGAGATGAATATCATGCCGACAAAATTAGTCAGCTGGAACTCCTAGATGAGAAGTGCATCAATGCTTTGGAGCATCTTCAAGCCTAACAAAACAAGCTCAAAAGATCATACGCTAAGAAATTTCATCATCGATCCTTTGAGATCGACAACCTTGTCTTAAAAGAAAATTAAAAAAATACTAATGCAACTAAAGATCTTAAAGGTAAATTTGAACCCAACTGGCTTGGACCATATATCATCACTACTAAATTTGGATCGGGAGCATACAGATTATCTACCTTAGATGGTAAAGATCTTAAAGAACCTATGAAAATTATGCATCTTAAGCGCTATTATGCATAAAATCTGGTCATTTCATCATTGTATATATTGTTATTTTGTTGTTTTATAAAAATTTCAAAAACACTAATAGCATGTATTTCTTTCAATTCATAAACTTAAAAATTAAAAACATCAAAAACATTCAAAATCATCAAAATATTCAAAAACATCTTTTATTTTTGTACCTCTCAATTCTTGAAGTATTGCAGTTATATTTTCAAATTATTTTGGATAAATTAGTATTTATTTGGAATCCCGCACTTTCACACTCACATGAATAAATATCTTGATTTTATTTGGTATGATTATTAATCTCTCTTATATCAAAGTCCACAAAATTCAATTAAATAAAGTTTTGAGCATAGAGAATTGATCTTGTTATTTACTTAAACCAAATATATCTCTTCACATTAAAATGATTATATTGCAAATTCAATATGATGCTACATAGTAGAAGTGGTTTCTTGAGCGAAAAGTTTCCCCTGCTATCCTATCATGCACATGGTCTAGAATCTTTGAGAATTGACAAAAGGACAAGCTCACCCCTGCCCAAAATAAAAATCCCTTGCTCTACAGCCAATCCGAGCAAGTATCCCTAGTATAGGAAGAAAAAGAAAAAGAAAAGTCAAAGAAAATGAGAAAAAGAAAAATATTATTTTGTACCATCACACTATTTCAGCATTATCTCAAATATCAAAGCAAAAGATATAAAAAGAAAAGAAAGAAAGAAAAGAAAAGCAAAAGAAAAAGAAATAAAATCCCTTTCCCTACCCATTGAAAAGAAAATAAGGGTGAATGAGCTTGAATCCCTAGAATTCTCAATTATTCAAAAACTATGAGGTAAGCCCCATAACAGGTGGTTTGTGCCCAACCTGCTTGGCCTTGGGTAATCCCTAGCATGGTGATATTTCTGTCACATTAGCGACCTTCTTTTGTACAGACCTATGTCCGCTTATGGATCAGCTAGCTCTTGATAACCCGACTTACATAGTAGTCTGGTACGGTTATATGCATATAAATCATGGTCAATAAACACTTATTTGGTTAATTCAAATCACTTGTATCAAATTATCTTGCTCAAAATTGGTAAATGAACAATGCAATTGCACACACATTTGTATTTGGGAGATTTTGTGATCATTATGATAAATCCAGATCGGCAATGAACTCACATATGCACATGGGGTTCCTTATAAATCTACATTTTGTCTTTGAGATAATTTAAAATATTTTTGCACCTCTTTTTGGAATAATTTCATCTTCTTATTTAAGAACATTTGTTTAGTATAAAGACAATTACATACATTATTTTCAAAAATCCAAAAATTCTTTCAAACAACATATTAAACAATCTAGTAAATAAAGTCACGTTTATATTTTTTCTGTTTATCTCAAAAATCAAAAATCAATTATGCAATAAAATTATTTTTTCTTGGATGTCGCCATGATGGTATAAGTCTATACCTATAATTCTATGCCTAGCGCAAACCATCGAAATAATTTTATTTCCCATTCATTTTAATTTATAAAAACATATGAATTACATCATTATGTCACACAATTGTGCTTTAAAAAGAACAAACACATTGTTACTATTTCATGTCATTATGTCAAAATTCAATTTTGCAACCATGGTATAAATCCTAAGGAATTGTTCAAAATTTTATCACACTTAGGAATTTATGCCTAGCAAAAATCATTTTAAAATATTTCATGCATACTATTTTTATGAAAATATGAAAACAAATCATCAAACCATCATCATTTCCATCATCACAACACAAAGTCTTAAGATAGTCTCTTAAGCACTCTTTTACTTTTAACAATATTTCTATACTGGGATTAGCTTGACGACCTAGTGAGTGGTGACTCCATGAAATGGTCTATAATAGTGACAATGTCCTTTGCAATTATTGTTAGAAGTCCCTTTATTTTCATCAAATCACCCAAAAACAACCAATTTGTTTACATCAGATTATTTCATTTAAATTTTAAAAGCATGACATTCAAACCTATAATTATTTTCAAATGACATAATTACATGAATCATCAATCAACAACCAAACAAATCTAAAATTAAAAAATCATCAAAAATATACACAAGTCATATCATCAAAAAGCTATATATATATATATATATATCAACAAATAATGTACATCATATCAAAACTGGATTGGTATGCCATAATCAATACCTGGCATACTCAATCCTCTCAAAAAAATAAATAATAATAATATATACAATCTCTGTGCAGTGAGCGGCTAGTCTTGAGAAGCCCTCAAGCTCTTAGCCTCGTCTCCTCCCCCACCCTAACGTGGAGGAGGTGGTCCTATAGAGGTCCAGGCTGTGTCTCGGGTCCTCGTCGTCGATCGTGAGGAAGTCCTCAACGATCCCACCCTGATCGGCTCCGCAATGCCGACTGGCAACTGTAACCTCTGGCCCTCTTGAACAAGCTAGAAGTATGCTCCCTGATAGAACATGATCTGAGCCATAGACCACACCAACTCCTGCATGCTCGCCCCTCCGCTCCAAGCCCTGAGCTATGTAGCCTCATCCTGTAGTGTCTGCACCTGAGCCCAGAGGCGGGCAACCTCAGCCCGGAGAGCCATCGTCTCATTACTCTCCCCCACCTCGACACCCTTGCCCTTATCAAGCGATGGTGGCCTCTCCCCCTACTGAGAAGGGAATCTCTCCTCCCTCCTCACTATATGCTATAGTCTTTATGGAGCCTGTGGCATCCTCTGGCATCTCTCCTATGGAGACTGTCGCTTATCTCTCCCTTTGTGACCCCATGCTACCTCAATGGTAGCCTGGAACTGCCTCCCCATCCATCGCACAATCATGTGCATCATACCCTGTGCCCTCATCATCTGAGGAGGGTAGATGCCTACGTACCAAGCATCGTATCCATCATCAACCCCAGCATCATCCCCATCCACTACCTGGATGGGGCCATCATCTGTGTCCTGGCTCCAGAATCACTGCATATCTGGAGCCCTGCTCAATGTAGCACTATCATGGATAGTTTGGGAGTACTCATAGTCCCTGAGAGAAGGGATCCCCTACTGTAGACCGAACTATCGTAAAAATTTGTTGTAGCGGTGGAGCTCTACCTCTCCTCGCTCCATCCTTAGCCAGTAGACTTGCTTGATGCGATCCAGCTCCTATCCATCCTCTCCCCACCCTGGGTGCTCTCTCCATGACCTCTAGGTGATCTGGTCTGGGATGAGGTCATCTAGAAACCTACGTGACATTGGCAGATCTATCCACCACTGTGACCCTCTTTGTAGCCACCAATAGAAAACTCGGGGTCTCTCTCGATCAACCCTTATCAGTGGGAGTCCTACCGACCTCCACGCTGTGATGTGCTTCCAGCACCATACCTACAGTAGTGATGTCAAAACCAGACATCGACCTCCCTTGTATACGACCCCATGCAGGATCTTATACAAGTAGCATAGTACAAAGTTGCCCCATGCAAATCTGTACCCATGGTCTCTCATGTCGCAGACCACATCTGATAGGAGCCATGGTAATCTGCACCTGCTTTGGTGGCACAACAGTAGGCCACCCACCACCCCTACCAAAACCTAAGTCAACCTAGATGCCCCAAGCATCTTCCTTAGAGACTCGATGTTCACTCCACCCTTCTCCAGGGCTAAGCTCGGGTCTCCGCACAGCCTCATCATAGCCTAGCCCTGATTGGCCATAGTAGTCATAAACCGTCCCTATATGGGGATCCTCAAGATCCTCCATACATCCTCTAGTGTAGGATCCATCTCCCCTATCGGTAACCAAAAGCAGGACGACCTCGGATACCATATCTCTGCTAGGGTTGTCAGTAGCCCCATGTATGTCGGTATTTGTGGCATCTCTACCACATGTTGTAGTCCGACCTGTTTTAGTCGGTCTCGCTCCGCCTGGTTGAGCACAGCCACGTCATCCCTCAGCCCCCCGTATTTCCATTCTTGAATCTTTAGTAATCCCATCTGCAAAATAAACAATAAAACAACAAAATTCATTAATAAAACAATTATTACAATCAATTTAATGCAATTCAAACAAGCTTAATTTCATAAAAATTATGATATCATCCATCATTGGATGGTATCATCCTAAATTAAGTCAAATCGTCCTTAGTAGGATGAAATCATGTTCGATTTCTCAACTTAGGGATCGCCCCTTGTTGTATGGGATTGCCCTTATTCTGCCGATTTCACCCCCAGATGAAATCGACCATCTAGGGATGATTTCGTCTCGATGTCGTCGATGGCCTAAAAATGGCCACGATGCCCCAAAATAGTCAAAATTTCAATCAAAAATTACACAAATCAAATTAAAATATAATTAACTAGGTTTAGATTCTTACCCATAGTTCGCGTTGGACCTCTATCGATCTGTGCACTGTTTCAACCATTTTGTCTGCAGAGCTCTAAAATAGTGAAAAATGAACAGTAAAAAATGAATTAGGGTTTTTCCCTATTTTTCTTAATTTTATTTTAAAAACCAACAACATTTTTAATTTTGCTTTTTTGCACTTTTACCTCAAACGTTCGATTTGGGTAAAAACATAGAGGGGGCACCATAATAAGCAGTCGTACGATTCGACCTAGAATCGTCATCTAAAGAATTGAGTAAAATTTTATTTTTTCATAAAATGGGAAGAACTCATCTTTAACGCATTTTCTTCGAAAAATTCGCTAAAGAGGGGGCAAAATGTAGCACCCTAAAATTGGCGTAGTAAACCTTAGCAATAATTCAAATTCTTAGTAATAATAAAATTGAATTTTAACCCCAAAACCGCCTGTTACCCGCTCCATTTATTTTTTGCATCATTTTTAGGATTTGTTTTAACCGTTGGATGATATTGTTGATGATCAGACGAGATCATCCCAGATCTGACGAATTCGTCTGGAAACAGAAGATCCAGATGATTTCGTCCCAAAACTAATTTTTCATAATTAGCTTCTATTTCAACAACTTCTCTAACCTGGGCAGAAAGCGTGTCTGCATGGTTAGAGTCTCCCACCATTGGAGATCTCCCAAATTGGGATGATCTCCAACCTCCTAACCTCACTCCTAATCCTTTATAAACTTAGGATTTTCTCAGTTTATCCCCCTGGTGACTGATTTCTCTGCAACTTTAACTTTTCGTGCATTAGAACACCTTCACACCTTCATTTGCATTGTGTATTTCAAGTTTTCTTGCAGGAATTTTACTATTTTTTAGCTAGAGAAAGCTCAGATCGTCACTGGCGATTCCAGACGATTTCGAACAATCTTGTTGTAGATCAACGATGATCTCATACGATTAGAGGTGATCTCGACTCTAGTCCAGATTGGGGGAAATCAGAGCCTAGAGTTTGCATTCTTTTATCTTCTCTCTTTATTTCCTTATGCATTAACTTAGTTTATTCTATTTCTGCATTCTAGAGTTCACCTCATTTAGCATAGATGCATGATAAAGTTAAATTAAATTATTAAATTAATACATTTCCTTTAATTGTTATCTGTATTTATCATTTAGGCAAGTTTACTATCATTTCTATCATTCTCCCTTGCTTTTGTAGTTGCATTTTTGGCCTTTGGTATCTGTTTCTATGATTGCAAGTTTTTGACGAATTCGTCTGATGAATTCATTAGGTCGATGATGATCGCGTCTGATCTCAGATGACTGACTATGATCTGAGATGATTTTGTGCAATTGTAGATGATTATGTAAGATTTGAGACAATATGGACTTCTACAAACCTCAGAATCTTCATTAGACATCCGAAATCATGTACATTCTGTCTTATTTAGCACTTATTCATGTTTTATGTATCCATATAAATCAGCATTGGCATATAGAATAGCTTAGATTCATCTTGGCCAAACCTAGGAATTGAATGATTGAATATAAAAATGAACACATCAAACCCATTCTCAACCTAGGCATGGAAACTGCCACTCAATATTTCCTGGTGAACCCACCATCCATCGAAAATTCACCCTTATACCCCTCCCTCGAGAGGTGCGACCTTCAAAGGGCCTCTCAGTCCGAGGTATTGTCCCATCCTTCTCGCATTCACCTTTCGGGCGTGGATCCTATAGCCTGAAGGTAAGGATGCAAAAAATTTGGAGCGATACACATTGAGCTAACACTAGAGGATTCAAATATACTCCCTCAATGTAGCCATATGATCTTAAGGATCATCTATATTTTATGCCTTATCTCTCTTAGGAGTCCCAATCTCCCATGTACCTCCATACAAGGTGTTTTCCTCCCTTTCTATCTAGTGATATACCTGTAGTTATGTAGGATCTACAACTATAGCTCCTTCCCCATCTATTACCCCTATCTAGGTCCACTAAGTAGTCCACCAAGCATCATAGATAGTTGTAGTTCTTGGATTAGCCATATCTAGATCAACCAGTGGTGCATCCTCCTCCTCTCCTAGATGCTCAACCTATGCTACTGGTAGTCGAGTATCCCTAATCCTATACCTATAAACCACTAGGTCCTTAGGTACATCTTATCTAACTCCCAAATAGGGGGTCACTCTTGAGTATTATAAGTACTCATGCTCTATCTTGTGGCACCCTATCAACCATCTGGCATGCCTCACCCACCTTAGGTGCACCCCATACTCATCCTAACTTAGACATCCTAGCCATGGTTACCATGGCATATCCTTCGGTTGTAATACATAAAAGCTCTCAGTATAGTACCATAGTGTGCCCTACCATTATGGCTCCTACCTTGCTCTCATTCATATATCCAACACATGGCATAGGGAATTTCTCTATCTACCATGTCACTCCTTGTTGCCCATGGTAATACAATATTTTGATCGACATTGAAGTACTCCCAACCCCAAACTTGCAAAATAAAGCTACATCCTAAACCCAACCTCTTACATTGGTGGATCTTATACAACTCTCTATAGAGCTACACTAGAAAGGTGGGGCCCTATGCCATAACTTGTGGTTGCTTGACTAGATCCTGAACAAGATCCAATAGGTTCCAAGGGAACTTATAACTAGAGGAATAAGGAAGAATAAATTTTGTCATGAGTGTCATCAACACCACATGTTTGGATATCAGTTGATGGATGTTATATCCTATCTCCACATGCACTCCACTAATTGCCATGTTGTTTTCTACAACATCCCACTCATATATGTACACTTGATGCAACACTATCTCTCTCTCGATCATCACAGATATAGTGATGGGTACCCCCTCGATGGGAATCTTTAAGATTCGATAGATATCCTCAAGGATAACTATGAACTCTCTAGTGGGCATATGGAAGGTGTTAGTTTGAGCATCCTACCTATCAATCGAGGCCATCAAGTAGGACTGATTAGCATACACAAACTCCAGCCATATTGTATGCTAAAGGCTCAAAGCCTTCAACCAATCTCAGTCATCGTTGTCATTGAGCACTATTGTATGTGCTTCCTTATAATTGTTTGGAAAGTGGTGGCATGATCTAATAAGCTAATAAAACACAAAAAACAAAAAATCAAAATTAAAATCAAATTCAAATAAAAAAATCAAAATAATAAAATCAAAAAATAATTAAAAAAGATTAGCTCTAGATGACACTTTTCCAAAAGGCAACCATGCTAATAGAGTCATTCGTGTCAAGTGCCTTGTCACTATAATAAAATTGTCATCTCCTCCATCAACTCGTCGCTCAAGAGTAGTCAATAACTACAAAATTTACATTTCAAAATCAAGTCAACAATCAAACACTCAAAAATGGAAATTGTGTTCATTCAAGAATCATTGCCAAAGACTATCATAAGCCCTTTTTGTTGGGTAAAACAAGTAAATTTAAAAAAAAAATATTTGGTATACCTAAAACTTGAAGAGTAGACTAAATATTTTCTACCCATGGCTAAAGGGTTACCAAAATCAAATCAAATTCATCAATATGTTGGAAGCAATGATTCAAAGACATGCACCCTTTTTATGATTGGGGCATCTCATGTTGAATTTTTTAATTAACATCATCCATCATCAAATCAACCATTTTAGGTCATTTGTTTTTTCTTTGCATTTTTCTTAGGCACAAAGTGTTCCAAAAAGGGGTATTAGTAGACATCTAAAATGTTTAATCACAAGGAGACTCTCCAAAAGACATCCTTGTAACCACTCTAACCCATCTAGGGTAGCCTTAGGGCTATTTGGTACCTTTTCAAAACAAAAGGGAACTTTCCCCCCATGGGAAGCATGGCCATCTCATATGATATGGTCTCCAAGTTGGGACCATATTGATGTGATACGGTCATCTACACACATAAATAAAAAGAATAAATTGTGTAATAAGTCACATATCAGTGCGATGACTAATTTTTTATCAGTGCTAGGTGACATGCGGGCAACATATATTTCCCTACCACTTGCGATCTACTGCAAATAACAATCATGCATTTATTTATTGCCACTTTGTCCTTCTTATTTCCATGCCAAGAGGGCTATAAAATGGAGGCTTTTCCCCCCTATTTAAAGGGGATTTTTGAATAAGTGCTACCGAATTTTCTCACTAAGATTTCTTTCTACCATTACACTACTAGATTTCTACATGAGTTTTTAAGCTGCCTTCCATCACATCACTTGATTAACCTTACTACTATGGATTATCCGAATCAGCAAGCTCACATTCCCTTTCATGATAAATTCATTTGAAAAAACAATATTATGGATCACCCCCAATGCTGTTGAATCTAGTTTTCAATAGTTTTAGGTCTACAATAGAGATCATCTCACCTTAATATGGTCTACAGATAAGAGACCATATTGCTTAAGATGGTCCTTCTCAGGTGATCAATTTTTATAAATTTTCTACATGACAACTTAAATTACACTTTGCATTTTTATTTTGTTACTATATCATTTCATCATGCATGTTATCTTGCTACATTAGCATACCTTTTTATTTTCATCACATGCAATCCCTTTTCAGTTCACTCCATTTTGCTTTATTTTATGATCAAGATGGGTCCAACCCGATTGGGTCCCAAATATGCTACTAATATCATATTTATTTATTTTCATGCTAGTTATAGGATAAAATTTCATGAAAGACTCTCAAATTCAACTCTCATATAGTGGTTGCTGAAAACCTGCTCTTCAAACATTGATGTGGGTGCGAGAACCTTTTCATATTGCACTGAAGAAAAACTTTATCTGATGAGAAGGATATCTTGATCCTTACTGTAATGTTGTATCATCGATAAAATCCCTAAGAGGGATTCATTGTAACAATTTTCAATATAATCAATATGATTTAATAGAGTAGGATTTATCGTCACTTTGATCTCTTTTGCATCATTTTTTCATGATTTCTCCTATTCTGTTTGTGGTGCACGTTTTTGCACTTTCAGTATCCTCTTGCTAGACATTCATTATATTATTATAGAGATTTATGGGTTGATGAAATAGAGGAATAAGAGAAATTTTCCTACCTAGATATAATCATAATTAAATAGCATTTTGAAATTTTGTAAAATCCTCTTTCTATGGTGCAATTAGATTGTAGACACCCAAAAATATCTCAATTTAACCTCTTACAAAATCAACCAACATCAAAAGAATAAATTAATGCAAAATTGGTTCAAAAGCCCTAAGAAAAATTCAAAATCAATTCAAGGGGTACAAAATCAATTCAAACCTTTTTGAATTAATGCAAAATCAATTAAAAAGAATGAAAATCAATTTCAAAAAGGAAAAATCAACTTCAAAAAGGGTAAGAACATTCCAAACCCCTAAATAAAGACCAAAAATAATTAAAAAGCTGAGGAGGCAATAAAATAAGGGTTTATTCTTCCTCATTTCAACTTGATCATCCCTCACATACCTCTTACACACCTTTCAAAACATCCACTTATTGACTTTTTCAAATAACCACCTACCTATCATAAAGAGAATTTAAGAGGGAGGTTGAAAAAGGGGTTCTTTTGTTTATTCCTAGGCCTTAAATGGGTATGGAGCACCCATTACCATTAAAGGCACTTAGGTAGGAAAGTCAATTCCATCACATGCTCATTTAATAAGCCCCTCCTCTCTCCTCCACCTCATCATCCCTTTTTGCTTACCATGAAGTCTATAAATAGAAGGGGTTATCTACGAATTTAGGGAGGAGAAAATATGTAAGGTTATGCTACTAAAATTATGTCTAGAGTGCTTCCAACCCATTTTCATGCATGGGATTTCTCCCCATACCCCCATTTATAGGTCTATATCATTCTACAGGGTTGAACATGTGACTACGAGGATCTATGCAGAATAGAACATGCACCTCTCTAAATTTTTAAAAACTAAAATGAACCTCAAGGTCCATTTTGATAGAAAACCCATCCCAAGGTGTGTTTTCCTGGTTCAGACATGCAAAAAGACTAGATAGGTAACATAACACTCCATTTTAGTTTTATCTCATTTTGAACACCTGTTATACACTTTTCATTGTATTTTGTATCGATATGTCTTCATTATAGGAGGTCTGATTGAGACAGGCCTCCAAATGATCTAACTCATTTTTGTAGGGTTACGTAGGTATTGTAGACAAGTGTAGCTCGAGGTGGCAAGCATCATAAGCCCACTTCAACTCTAAGGAATCAAAGAAGAACCCTTTGGTGTGTTGCAAAGAAGTTCAATGACTAGGACCAATCTTCATGAGTCCTTATTTTGTAGCCCATGGGGCATATTGTAAAAGAGTTGCATAACACACTTTGTAACACCTTTTCATATATATCAATGCAAGCAACAAGTTTTTCTTTATTTCATTTTGGCAATCACGATTTATATTGCTTGAGTTAGAAGTCTAACAATTTTTTGTGGTCTTGTTATCATTACAGGTCTCCAAAATCAAGCATGGACTCTTCCAACACCTTGAGACACACTTCAGGATCCCTATAAATAGTCCTGTATTTTACCTTATCTTAATTTTTCATGTTTTACTTCATGAGTAGGTTTTCTCACCCTTAACAAAATTTTGATATTTTCTAGAAAATTATAGGTACAAAGCAAAAAATCACCTATTTTTTATCTTCAAAACCTGTTACAAGTCAAAACTCGATCAAAACACCACTCTTGGGGGAAAACACACCCCAAAATGCATTTTGATTTTTGAAACCTGTGGCGGACTTTGACAGACCCCAAAAGCCAACCAGAAGCTAGAGAACATAGGTAGACTATCCCAAGTCATAGAATTCACCTGTTTTATCCCATTTTTGTTTGCTTTTATGTTCCAAATTCTTGTTTGCATCTTCTTTTTCAAAATATACCTAAAATATTAGGTCATCTTGTAACTTATATTAGATTTTCTTTCAAAAAGGCACCATAATCATGTGGTCAATCTTCAAGTTAGCTTAGATTTATTTTCACCAGCATGTGCATTCAATTAGCATTAATTCATCTAAATCAAGAATGAAGACCCCTTTTAATATCTTCATCTCCATGAGCGGAGAGCATGATTCTGATCCTTTGCCTCATATATAAATCTCTCGGAGACATCTACATAACCTAACCAGGCATATCTTGGCTAGTGTACATAGATTTATGCCTAAGCAAGTCTTATATCAAGTCGCTACAATGAAGCGACCTCCTTTATATTGTTTCTTGCATTTCCTTTACAAAAATTCAACAATTGTAAACAAAAAGTGCATTTCCTTTTCTTAAATTAGTTCCTTTTAGAATTTCATACTTTATTCAACATAACTTTCACACACATGCACACAAGATACACCTTCGGTTTGTGTTGGATTTCATCACCAACCACCAAGTTTTAACATTAGTTTGTGTTGGATTTAATAACCAACCACCAATAGAGATCAATGGCATTGGCTCTCATTAGAAATATTTGACTCATACCCTTAAACAACCTAGTGGACCCTATGAGTGGTTTTTTGAACTTCATCACTGAAAATCCCCCTACTTTTGGGTACATCTTGAAGTGGATAGGATTAGAAAGCCTCTTTACCACATGGTTTTTCAAATAATTAGTGGATACAACTATTGTTACTATGCATATCTTAAATGTGAGGGTTAAGCGACCGATTGGGCCAGTAGCAACACATTATACAGTGAAACCTCTTTTCATAAGAGGATTTTGAATCATCATAGTATTTTAAGTTCCTCCTTTTAGTTATATTTTTGTTGTACCTTCCACTTAATCGCCATTCACCCGTTGGACACATAGTTCTATTTTTCGCACCTTTGGGTGTTGTAAAAGGTTCTATGCTATGACACACCCTTTTCTAGAAATCACCCACACCTCTTAAAATTTTGTAGTGATATTATTACATCCAAACACGCACAAACATACAAATCAAGGTCATGTACTATCAAATTCACAATAAATAACACACCTTGTTTGTTGTTTACGCCTTACAAAATTTCATTACAAAACTTCACAAAATGGTTGTAAAAGTTCTCAAAACTATATCAAAACTATTCAACACTATGCAAAATCTATTTTCAAAGACCTCCCCAATAAGTATGACACCTTTCTAGACTTCAAAACCCTATTTTTTTCATGAAAACGTAGGTTGAGGTACGTTATGGCTGCAAAATGCACCTTGAGGTGCATTTTCTAGAAACTTGCTTCTGTATCCCAAACCAAAACCTATCACAAATTAGACTGTTATTTTTTTCTAGTTTCTCACTCTAGAACTTGATTTACATTCCATTTTCCAATCACTATGGTCAACACATGAAGCAAAAATATTGCTAAAGAGCACACACCTCTAAGAAATGCTCGACTCAATCCATTGTTTGAGCATCAAGGAGAGTCATCAACAAGAGCATCTGACCGCACCAAAAACTTCATTATCCTTGATAAGTGTCACTCAAAACCCCTCCTTTACCATCAATACACTCTTCAAACTGAACCACTGGTTATCTCACAACTTTACATATTGAGCTTTGTCTTACATATTCCATCCACTTCCTTTGGAACTTCTACTAGTTTCCCATCTTCCACAACCATAGCATTCTCATTTCCCCCCATACATTCTAGCACCCCCCTCTTTCTCAACTATTTACCAACTAGTTCTTCACCACCCTATCTTCTTGGACATCCACCCTACCTTCTATTCCATCTCTTGGACAAACCCTTCCATCATCAGTGACACACGGGTTCTCTCACCTCTCATTTCAAAATCATGTGCCCATTCCAGGGCCTAAATCAACAAGGGGGTACACAATTCCCTCTCAACCATCAAGTGCCCATTTTGTGCCTCAATGAACAAGGGGTACACAATTCCCTCTCAATAATCAAGTACCCATTTAGGGCCTACATCAACATGGGGGTACATAATTCCCTCTCAACCATCAAGTGCCCATTTCGGGCCTCAATCAACAAGGGAGTGCACAATTCCCTTTCAGCACTCAAGTGCCCATTCAAGGGCAATATCCACAAGGGTTTTATCCAAATCCATTGCAATCACAAATGCCTAATCAAGGGCTTAATAAAATAAGGTATGCTCAAATACCCTTCCAACAACAAGCCCCCAATCAAGGTTTTATTCAATCAAACATTCATCACACACAACAACCACAATCACAAACACCAAATCATAGGCCTAATAAAATAGGGTATGCTCAAATACCCTTCTAACAACAAGCCTCCAATCATACTCATCCCATACAACAACAAAAATCACAAAAACCCATCATGGGCCTAATCACATAGGGTCTGCTCAAATACCCTTCTAACAACAAGTCCCCACTCAAGGATTTGTTTAATCAAACTCTCAGCACACACAACAACAACAATCCCAAATGCTCAATCATGGGCCTAATAAAATAGGGTATGCTCAAATACCCTTCCAATAACAAGTCCCTAATCAAGGATTTTTTCAATCAACTCTCATCACACACAAAAAACCAATCCCATCACCTAATCAAAATTCAAACCCTCCAAAAGCAATAAGGATTTGTTCAATCAAACTCTCATCATACACAACATCAACAACCACCACCGCCCATGTAGGGGCTTAGTCAAATAGGGTCTGCTCAAATACCCTTCCAACAACAAGTCTCCACTCAAGGATTTACCCCATCCAACACTTATCACACACCACCACAACAACAAATACCCAATCAAGGGCACAATCAATCAAGGTATATCCACATACCATTCCAACAATCAATGATAGCCCAAGGTCCACCCCAACAAGGATACATCTTGCCAGACCCTCATCCATCATCATTCCCTCTGATAGATAATTAATAAATGTTTGAACAAACTCACTATTATGAGGGACCTCCACAAATTTATTAGCAGGGTTCTATCCCATGGTAAATCAAACTCCACATCAAAATATCAATCCATAGATGCAATAACACACCATTATTCCCAATCAAGCATCACAATAACTACCACACACCTAACCACACTCATCAAGATCTATCATTGGTTACCACACTCGTTGGTTCTAACCTCATTGTACCAGTCTTACCCGATGCCATTCAAGCCATGCAAGCAGATATCAAGCAATTGCAAACATGTTCTAATACCTATGGGTCTACCAAACCCACTTACAGTGAGTTATGTTCTGAATCCATCCATCCCTTTATCCACATGCTACCCTAACCCTCCAAATTTGACCCCAAATTTGATAAATTCAAAGGTAAGGAGGATCTTAGAGAGCATTTAAGTAATTATCGATTTGCATGTTATCGCATCAATGATCATGATGCCCTCATGCTCAAGAGCCTTTCCACAATCACTTGGGGGATCAACTCTCAACTGGTATGACAATTTGCCTTGCCATAGCTTATACACATTTGAGCAATTAGCCAACATCTACCTCGAACAATTTACCCTCAACTTAAAGAATAGGATTGGCCTGCTTGATCTCTATAATTTATGGTAGTTTGAGGATGAATCCATCACTGATTATTCATCATTACTATTAATGATATCCCTTTCCCTCTTCCTCAAATAGAATTGGTTAAGGTATTTTTTAGAAGTTGTATCAAGCCCATATCTAGCAATCTACAAATGCAACCCCACAACACATTTGAGGAGGCATCCAATCATGCCAAGCTGATTGAGGAAGTTAAAATCCAAAAGGGAAAAATCAAACCCCACAAAATAACTAACTACAATCCAAACCGATTCCAAAAAGGTAATTCTAGTCAGACCCCACCCAAACCACCTCAAAATACCAATTTCATACTCAACACCACCACCACTCCACCTATTCACAACACTCCATTGCCACAACCACAAACTCATCCACACCTAGGGAATGCCTTTCCCCCACCATCACAACCTAATATGTGCACCCCCAACATCAAAATGATTGTCCACCTCGTACATGGACTCTGTTAATAGAATTTATGGGTAGCATATTTCATCACTTAATGACTACAAGCCATCTAGCTTTACCACCAATTCAACCTAAGGATCCCACCCTACCCAAACCCAGAGGATACAATGAATATGCCCAATGTGACTATCATCATCGCAAGGGGCATGACATTAGTAATTGTTACAAGTTTTGCCATATCGTCCAAGACCTCATTGATAAGGGTTCCATCAAGGTTGATAATCCCTAACTCCCTCCAACCAAAACTTGTATGTCTTTCAAAATCCTTTATCACGTTATAATACCACCCCACTGAACACCTCCACATCGAATACACAACCACAAAACTTCTAAGTCAATCACATCAATCGTGTACTTGAACAACAAGGCTTTGTGGGGATGATCAACATTGTTACACAAAATAACTGATGTCCCACTCAATCCACTCCCCCACAAGTGCCCGTACCCCTTCCACCATATTCCACACCTCCACCTCCACTACCATGACCAATCATCACCATTCATAGTAATCTTACACATCAATTTCAAACTGCTCCAACCAAGCTATCTATCTACAACATTTTATAGTAACCACAACCTCATTGTGAGGAATTGAACAACATACTATGATATATTTATCTTAAAACTAATGATAGCAATATTTTTCAACTTTATTGACAATTTGTGTACCAGTATGCAACCATCCATTGTATTCTACGACCACGAAGTCACTACTCTCATTGGCCCTGGATCCGATCCTCCCATGCAAATCATGGTAGAATTTAATGGTACCAGTTATAAAAGGGTGTTGATTGATATTGGATCTTCCATAAACATCATCACCTCACCCACCCTCGATCATCTCCATATTCCACCTGAGCATTGCACTACTCCCACCATGGATTTATGCTCTTTCAATGGCACACTTTGCCAAACATTGGGTACCATAGTCCTCCCCATCAAGGTAGGCACCAAAACCATCTTCACCCTCTACCACATCATTGAAGGATAAATGCAATACAACCTTCTCCTTGGTAGACCATGGATCTAGGACATGCAATGTGTTCCCTCCACCATTCACCATTGTCTCAAATACATCCATGCAGGAGTGGTACATAACATCTTGACCGATGATGAACCCTTCAAATTTTGTAATTTAATTTCCTTACCACCTGCAACCACCCTTTATTCCATTCACCTTGCTCCCTCACCCATCCAAATTTCATCCTCCACTCTTGCAACATCAACATCTTGACCATCATCCTCAACACCCTAAACATCCACATCATCAACCCTTCCACCAGTTACACCTCCTTGTCATTCCTCATACTCATTTTCTCATTCATCTTGTACAAACACTTCCCCTTCCCTTCATCATCTACCACCATTTTCCCTCCACCTTCCTTCACCTCTCACAAACCACCTCATCCATATTCTTTCAGCATTTCCCCTCCTCGTCCTTCGTCATCTACCACTATTTTCCCTCCACCATTTTTCCTCCAATACCCTTCAAATCTCACACTCTACATCACCAATCTCCACATCCTCCTCCCTCCACCTCTCGTCTACCTCCTAGACCTAGTACCCTTCCACCTATCATCTCCCTCTCACCCATCGATCATTCACCTGAATACCAAGCATCTTCTTCCACGTCACCCTCACCAAATTATGGATCCCTCATGTCTCAAACATATCCTGAGACACCTCATCTCTCAGTACTTATGACGAGTCTAGGACTAGGAGAGTACGTCATCCATAATGCTCACCTCATCCCACCAAACATCCAATCCACCCATAACTTAGCTCATCCCTGCAATGCACCCCTCATAATTGGTATTGTCATTCCCATGGGGGTTCCCACAAATCACATAAACTTTATCTATGGAGGTATCGATACCTCCTTACAATCACTCGAACCCCCTAAACTGAGCTACCATTATGTGTCAATCTCGATTATATTTCTAATCTATATTTTGCCTTAAAATACTTTCAATGACACAACTAATAAGGATATAGGTTAGGACACCATGAATAAGAGTAGTGTGACCTCATCAATCCCATATTTTTACAACCCAATGATAGATCAGACATACAATTTTGTAACACAAATCTAGATGATTTGATGCATCAATTTCGATGCTTTAGCATCACACTCACTGATTATGATGAGGAGAACTCTCTGGATTCTCCTTGACCTTCTCCACCAAGAAGCCCATATTTGCAATCATCCATTGACATACCTTCTTATTTCTTCCACATCGAGTCTTTCGACAACTCAGATGATGAGCTCAATCTACATTTTGACACTATTTCTATATATACAGATAGCTCAGAGGACATGACCACTCACATCTTCCCCCTCATTACCTCAACTGATGAAAATGATCATCTTCTTCACCTTGTTCCCATTCCCCTCATCCTCCCTCAGCTTACCCCACCACTACAACCCTTACTCCAACCCATCGAACCTCCTCGTCTAGTGCAACGTGCACCCTCCTCATCACCTACGATCAACATGATATCTATTGACCTATTTTCCCCACTTCATTACGATAACACCCTGATCGAATTCTTGTAATCGATCTTGATTGTATCAAGTTTGATCACCTTCCACCCACTCCATCCCCACATCATTTCATTCCCACCCCATAAATGCTTCGCCATGCTAATACATACATTCCACCCTCCCATACCATTTCAAGTGTTCACCACATTGATCTCGCTACCGATAATGACACACCTATTTTGGATACAGCAGATGATATACACCTTATTTCGATACTCGCCCAGCTGGAAAATGGATCCCACATGTTGGTGGAAGATACCATCAAGATTGACATTAGCAAAGACTCTCAGAATCCACACATTATGCAACTAGGGGTAAGTTTATCATCTGATGAACGACAATAATTTATTGCATTCCTTATTAAATATAAAATGCTTTTGCTTGGTCATACAGCCGCCTGGCCTGAGGTGTTCATTACATTATACAAGGATACTAAATTGGTTAAACATAAACTACACAAAATGCATCCCACCATCACTTTGATGGTCAAAGATGAATTGCAAAAACTCTTGGATGTAGAATTTATTCAACCAATTGACTAACTTTAATGGGTATCCAACATCGTGCTTGTTGGTAAACCGAAAGGAGGAATTTGCATGTACATAGACTTTCGAGACCTTAATCTCTCTTGCCCTAAATATGACTTTTCTCTCCTAAACATCGACATACTTGTCGATTCATGTGCAGGTCACAAAATGTTATCCCTCATGGATAGGTTTTCAAGTTATAATTAAATTAGGCTCAACCCCGATGATCAACACAAAACCTCATTCATAACCCCCTGGGGGACTTTTTTCTACAAAGTTATACCATTTGGTTTAAAAAATTTGGAGCTACATACCAACAAGACATGACTTACATTTTTCATGACTACATGCAAAAACTTTTAGATGATTATGTAGATGATCTTGCAGCAAAATAACTAGAACAAGATCTTCACCTTGACGTCCTAGGCAAAGTCTTTGATCACCTTCTTGAACACAACATCTGATTGAATTCCAAGAAGTGTGTATTTGGTGTATTATCAGGAAAACTATTATGATTCATTGTCTCTCAATGAGACATCGAAGTAGATCCAAATAAAATCAGAGCCATTATTGAAATGCCACCTCCAATCAATATCAAACAATTGCATAGCCTACAAGGCAAAATCTAATAGATTCATCGATTCATCACACAATTATCAGACAAGTGTCGGCCCTTCAACCACTTGATACAAAAAGGGGGTGCCCTTCAATTGGGATCAAGCATGTCAAGATACATTTGATGATATCAAGCAATATCTTATGTCACCACCCGTATTAACCCCACCACAACCAAATCAACCATTCCATTTGTACATATCTACCACAAATTTTGCTTTGGGTACTCTATTGGCCCAAAATAATCAAGGATGCTAGGAACAAGCAGTATATTATCTCAGTCACATGCTCATTAGCTATGAAACATGATATGAGTACATTGAAAAAGTTTTCTTAGCACTCATATTTGCCACAAAGAAGCTACAATATTACTTAATCAATCACACTACCTATGTCATCACTAGGGATAATCCCCTATGCTACATGATGGGTCGATCATACCAAAATACCCACACTATTAAATGGTTAATGCTACTCTCCAAGTTTGATTTTGAATTCATACATCAAAGGTCCATCAAGGGATAAGTAATCATTGATCAGTTGGTAGAAGCTCCCCTTCCAGATGACAAACCCATTCTTATCAAACTTCCTAATGATTCAATATTTCATATCACCGAACAAGAAGAACATGTCGATTTATATGATAAAGTGGAGCTAACGATGTTCTTTGATGGGGCCAAATGCCAACAAGGAGGAGTGATGAGCCACATAATTGCTCATTTTTTGTACTCTTTTTCCCATAATGTGTGACATATTTTCTTGTAGGTATAAACATTTTATGGAAATTATATATATAATTAACAGTTTATTTTGCATGTTCTCTAATATTTGTCTTTAAGTGTAATTTGTGTAGATTTAATGGAAATTATTGCATTTTGGCATGTTTTCATCAAGATCCCACTCAAACCTAGAACTTGCAATTTAATGAAGGAAAAACATCTATGGAATATCGATGAAAAGGTACAAATTTAGGTGTCCAAATTCCTTTGAAGTGCCTTAATTCTGTTCGGTACTTGACTGTTAGGTGTTTGCTTCTCATTAGGTGCTTGCTTCCTGTTATGAGAGAAGGTGCATGTTTCCTATTGTACGGTGGAAGGTGCTTGCTTCCTGTTCTATGGAAAAATGTGCCTACTTTTTGTTATACAGTGGAAGGTGCCTACTTCCTGACTTCTACATACAAGTTACCTACTTCTTGACTTCTTCAAACACAATGTCTGATTTCCACTAACGCCAAACTTCAGCACAACTCTATGGTCGGTAGAACAGAGTGAAACTTCAGCAACCAACATGAAAGAAATTCCAAAATTGAAACCGAACATAGGAAAACATCAAAGGTGAATCTTCACCCATATTCTAGCTAATACGTAAATGATTTATGCAAATCAAGAAAATAAATATCACATGTACTCTGGAAATAGAATATGTTGAAATATCATGATATTTTACCCAATTCCTTCAATTAAACAAATAGTTGTTACAATAAATTATTTTCTGATTCATCTTGACAATTGTAATAGGGTTGGCCGTATATATTATAAATATGTAGGCCACCTTTGAATAAGACCCCTCAAAATTTTCTTGTAATTTTCTTCTACTACAACTATTAATTAAAAACTCTAAGTATTTTTTTGTAAAACTCTTCTAAACCATCTGATGATAATTTTACCATGGACTGCTAGAATTTTGGGCCCAATTACAATAGAATTCTTCCCTATTTTCCTTATTTTCTATATTTAATTTTATAGATTAACTTATTTTCTAGTTATTTCCCCTATTTTTTGTGATTTCTAGCAAGGTAATAATTTAGATTTTATTTGTTTTCAGTCTTGTTTTCTTAGACTTAGCTTGAGATTATTGGTTTAAATACAAACTTCAATGAATAAAAAATACCCCCCAAACCATAATCCAAGGGAATCATATTTGAAGGAGAAATTATAAGCATAAATTTTTCACAGCTGCTCACAAGACTATGAGCTACCCCGGGTTGACAATTAAATGTAGGCAATTAATTGAACCATAAAAAAAACTAAACAATATTTTGCCCAAAATTTTGGCACCATTTTCAGGGAGTATCCATTATAATTTCTTGTTCTAAATGAAGCATAGTTATAGTATTCTAGAGTGTTTTCTTCAAAAACCTTCATCTAAAACTTTGTATGAGTCCACCTAAGAACAGGGGACCGGATGGTCATTTTGTCAAAAACAAAGAAGTTGTTTCTCAAAATCCTTTTGCTTTAGTAGAACCTGAACCTGAAACTAAACTCTCACCATCATAATATCCACCCGTGCATTTGTGGGAACACCTACTATTTGCATAAAACCCTTCTAAAACATTCCAGTATAATCTTAGAGTAGGATCAGAGATAAGTAGAGTTCAATCTGAGGAAGATCTACTAAATGTTGAATGTTGGCAAGTAGTATTAGATGGAACTATCTCAAACACTAACTTATCCATCCTTCTAAAGTATTAAAGAAATGAACTAGAAGCATTGAAAACTACTTTGAATGAAGCAAGGGTAGAAACTCCAGTAGTAGGTAGAATGGTAGAAAATCCAAAGGAAACATCCACTAGTTTTAGTTTTCCAATAGGAGAGGTAGGAGGAGATCACAAGATGAAACATATCTCTCCTACCCACCTTCCAACCTTTATAGGACTACCAACAGAAGATCCGGACCTATTTCTATTTAAATTTGATGTTTTATGTAGATATGTGGATTACACCACAGATGCTCAGAAACTAAAATTATTCCCTTCCACCCTTGATGATTCAACTTTACACTGGTTCATCGGCTTGGGGTATAAATAGATAACTACTTGGGAATAGTTGAAAAAAAAATTCTTGGATCAGTATCAGGATTTTGGTAGAGTAAGATATTCATGAGAAGAAGTCCTAAACATGACCCAAAAGGTAGGGGAATCTATGGAAGAATACTAGGATAGGTTTAGCTTCAATTTGCAAAGATCACCCCATTCAAGTGTTCATCACATAGATATCGCTACCAATAATGAAACACCTATTCTAGATGTAGCAGATGATATGAACCTTATTCCTATACTCGCCCAGCTGGAATATGGATCCCACATGTTGGTGGAAGATACCATTGAGGTTGAAATTAGTGAAGATCCTCAAAATTCACATATTATGTACCATTGAGGTTGAAATTAGTGAAGATCCTCAAAATCCACATATTATGTAGCTAGAGGTAAGTTTATCATCTGATGAATGACAATAATTTACTGCATTCCTTACTAAATACAAAATAATTTTGCTTGGTCATACATTACATTATACAAGGATGCAAAACTGAATAAAAACTTCAAAATATGCATCCCACTATCACTTTGATAGTCAAATATGAATTGCAAAAAATATTGGATGCAGAATTTATTTAACTGATTGATTACCCTAAATGGGTATCCAACATCATGCCTATTGGTAAACCAAAATGAGGTATTTGTATCTGCATGGACTTTTGAGATCTTAATTTCACTTACCCTAAATATGACTTCCCTCTACTAAAAATTGATACACTGGTCAATTCATTCACAGGTCACAAAATGTTATCCCTCATGGATGGGTTTTTAGGTTATAATCAAATATGAGTCAGCTCTAATGATCAAAACAAAATCTAATTCACATCTGCCTAGGGGACATTTTTCTACAAAGTCATACCGTTTGGTTTAAAAAATATTGGAGCTACATACCAATGCACTATGACTTACATATTTCATGACTACATGTAAAAAATTCTTGATGATTATGTAGATGATCTAGTAGCAAAATCACTACAATGAGTTCTCCACATTAACATCCTAGGAAAAATCTTTGATCGCCTCCTTGAACACAACATCCGATTGAATCCTAAGAAGTGTGTATTTTGTGTACTATTAGGAAAAAAATTAGGATTCATTGTCTCTTAGAGAGGCATTGAAGTGGACCCAAACAAAGTCAAAGCCATCATTTAAATGCCATCTCCAACCAATTTCAAATAATTGCATAGCCTACAAGGAAAAATCGAATCGATTCTTCGATTCATCACACAATTATAAAACAAGTATCGACCCCTCAATCACATTTTACAAAAGGGGGTGCACTTTAATTGGGATCAAGCATGTGAAGATGCATTTTATGATATCAAGCAATATATTACATAACCACCCATATTAATCCCACCACAAGCAAATCAACCATTCCATTTATACATATTAGCTACAAATTTTGATTTGGGTACTCTATTGGCCCAAAATAATCAAGGAAACTAGGAACAAGTAATATATTATCTCAGTCACATGCTCATTAGCTATAAAACATGATACTAGTACATTGAAAAAGTTTTCTTAGCACTCATATTTGCCACAAAGAAGCTGCTATATTACTTAATCAATCACAACACTTATGGCATCACTAGGGATAACCCCCTATGCTACATGATGGATTGATCATACCAAAATACCCACACTATTAAATGGTTAATACTACTCTCCATTGTTTATTTTGAATTCATACATCAAAGGTCCATTAAGCAATAAGTAATCACAAATCAATTGGTATAAGATCCCATTCCAGATGAAAAACCCATTCTTATCAAACTTACTAATGATTCAATATTTCATATCACCAAACAAAAAGAACATATCGATTTACATGATAAAGTGGAGCTAACGATTTTCTTTAATGGGACCAAATGCCAACAAGGGGGAGTGATGAGCCACATAATTGCTCATTTTTTGTACTCTTTTTCCCATAATGTGTGACATATTTTCTTGTAGGTATAAACATTTTATGGAAATTATATATATAATTAACAGTTTATTTTGCATGTTCTCTAATATTTGTCTTTAAGTGTAATTTGTGTAGATTTAATGGAAATTATTGCATTTTGGCATGTTTTCATCAAGATCCCACTCAAACCTAGAACTTGCAATTTAATGAAGGAAAAACATCTATGGAATATCGATGAAAAGGTACAAATTTAGGTGTCCAAATTCCTTTGAAGTGCCTTAATTCTGTTCGGTACTTGACTGTTAGGTGTTTGCTTCTCATTAGGTGCTTGCTTCCTGTTATGAGAGAAGGTGCATGTTTCCTATTGTACGGTGGAAGGTGCTTGCTTCCTGTTCTATGGAAAAATGTGCCTACTTTTTGTTATACAGTGGAAGGTGCCTACTTCCTGACTTCTACATACAAGTTACCTACTTCTTGACTTCTTCAAACACAATGTCTGATTTCCACTAACGCCAAACTTCAGCACAACTCTATGGTCGGTAGAACAGAGTGAAACTTCAGCAACCAACATGAAAGAAATTCCAAAATTGAAACCGAACATAGGAAAACATCAAAGGTGAATCTTCACCCATATTCTAGCTAATACGTAAATGATTTATGCAAATCAAGAAAATAAATATCACATGTACTCTGGAAATAGAATATGTTGAAATATCATGATATTTTACCCAATTCCTTCAATTAAACAAATAGTTGTTACAATAAATTATTTTCTGATTCATCTTGACAATTGTAATAGGGTTGGCCGTATATATTATAAATATGTAGGCCACCTTTGAATAAGACCCCTCAAAATTTTCTTGTAATTTTCTTCTACTACAACTATTAATTAAAAACTCTAAGTATTTTTTTGTAAAACTCTTCTAAACCATCTGATGATAATTTTACCATGGACTGCTAGAATTTTGGGCCCAATTACAATAGAATTCTTCCCTATTTTCCTTATTTTCTATATTTAATTTTATAGATTAACTTATTTTCTAGTTATTTCCCCTATTTTTTGTGATTTCTAGCAAGGTAATAATTTAGATTTTATTTGTTTTCAGTCTTGTTTTCTTAGACTTAGCTTGAGATTATTGGTTTAAATACAAACTTCAATGAATAAAAAATACCCCCCAAACCATAATCCAAGGGAATCATATTTGAAGGAGAAATTATAAGCATAAATTTTGCACGATTGCTCACAAGACTATGAGCTACCCCGGGTTGACAATTAAATGGAGGCAATTAATTGAACCATAAAAAAAACTAAACAATATTTTGCCCAAAATTTTGGCACCATTTTCAGGGAGTATCCATTATAATTTCTTGTTCTAAATGAAGCATAGTTATAGTATTCTAGAGTGTTTTCTTCAAAAACCTTCATCTAAAACTTTGTATGAGTCCACCTAAGAACAGGGGACCAGATGGTCATTTTGTCAAAAACAAAGAAGTTGTTTCTCAAAATCCTTTTGCTTTAGTAGAACCTGAACCTGAAACTAAACTCTCACCATCATAATATCCACCCGTGCATTTGTGGGAACACCTACTATTTGCATAAAACCCTTCTAAAACATTCCAGTATAATCTTAGAGTAGGATCAGAGATAAGTAGAGTTCAATCTGAGGAAGATCTACTAAATGTTGAATGTTGGCAAGTAGTATTAGATGGAACTATCTCAAACACTAACTTATCTATCCTTCTAAAGTATTAAAGAAATGAACTAGAAGCATTGAAAACTACTTTGAATGAAGCAAGGGTAGAAACTCCAGTAGTAGGTAGAATGGTAGAAAATCCAAAGGAAACATCCACTAGTTTTAGTTTTCCAATAGGAGAGGTAGGAGGAGATCACAAGATGAAACATATCTCTCCTACCCACCTTCCAACCTTTATAGGACTACCAACAGAAGATCCGGACCTATTTCTATTTAAATTTGATGTTTTATGTAGATATGTGGATTACACCACGGATGCTCGGAAACTAAAATTATTCCCTTCCACCCTTGATGATTCAACTTTACACTGGTTCATCGGCTTGGGGTATAAATAGATAACTACTTGGGAATAGTTGAAAAAAAAATTCTTGGATCAGTATCAGGATTTTGGTAGAGTAAGATATTCATGAGAAGAAGTCCTAAACATGACCCAAAAGGTAGGGGAATCTATGGAAGAATACTAGGATAGGTTTAGCTTCAATTTGCAAAGATCACCCCATTCAAAATTAGGATCTAGATACCTAAGAAACATCTTTCTAAAATGACTAAAAAATGAATCCTTGGAATATTTAAACATGATCTCTAGGGGAGACATTTACAAACACCAAATGGACAATATTTGGCAGTTATGTTGAAACTTTTCAAGAAGAAAGGGTAAGTTAACCCCTAGAAATGTTAAGTAGTCATCCACTTTCACTAAAACAAAATTAAGTAACATGCTAGAGGACCTTAAGAGTGAGATGTTATCATATTTATCTCTTCAAATGGATACTCTCTTATTTTAGAGAAAGAAGTAGGATAATGAGGCAACATTGGCCTACTTCTGTCCTAAATGCAGAGGCAAACATCCCAGAAATGAGTGCCTAGATTTTTTTTTTTGTGTATGTGTTGTTTGTAAGAAGGATCATAAAATGAAGCTATGTCAATAGTTAATGAAATATAAAGAGTAACCTAAATTAGCAGAGGCATACTTCATGGGTAATAGGAGGAATTGGCAATAGTCTCCTATGGATAACAATATGCAATCAGTAATGTCATCCTATGGGGGTAGCAATCACCAAAACCAAGGTCAAGCCCAACCATCCAACATGGGTTGGTATGGTCAACAACCTTGGAATCCATATCCCCAAGGAGCAAATCCTTACAACCCTTACCCTTGGAACCAATACCAATAGCTTGGGCAATAGTGGAGAAATCAGAATGCTTAGAATTAGTATCCACAACATGCTTCTCCAGCTCTAATACATCCAATTTTACCTACTCTTACTACTCCAAGGACTCCCCACTTACCATCACAACAAAAAACAAACCCAAAAAACAAGCAAAAATAAGCCTATCATATGGAAAATAAGATGTACCCTATGTATAATATTAAGGTAGATTACGATCCTATCCAGTTAAGGTCAGGAAAACAAGTAGGTGTAGAAGTCACTCCTCTTGTAGAAGAAGAGGAACCAATAGAAATAGAGAAAGGGGAATCACCCCTTATAGAAGAGGTAGAAGAAGAATAAACACTTGTACATAACAAAGAGGAGGTTCCACCTTTTACACAAAGGTTATAGGAACCCAAGAAACCAATACAAACATATTTTGATATCCTCTCTAGTTTAAAAAACTTAACAGTCACAATCCCTCTCTTTGAGGCCATCAGAGACAACTATTTATGAAAATGCCATAAGAGAGTTGTGCCTCAAGAAACCAGGGAGGAAACCAGCTAAAAAAATTAGTTTGGTAGGTCAGTTAGCTGACCTCATGTTAGAAAAAACCTAAAGCTAAAAGTACACAAATCCAAGAAGCCCTGTGCTGATTGTAAAAATAGAAGGTTATGTTTTACCCAACACACTAGTATATTTGGGGCCTTCCATCAATGTCATGCCCTAGGAGACCATGTAAAAACTAAAATTAACTAATCTGAAGCCTACTAAAACTATGTTGCAGTTTGTAGATAGATCTATAGTACTTCCTTAAGGAATACTGGAAGATATCACTATTACAATAGATGCGTGGGAGTATCCAGGAGATTTCTTAGTGCTACAATCTAAATATGGACTAGGTGGATACCCATTAATCTTAGGTAGACCTTGGTTGGTAATAGATGATGCTTACATAAGTTGTAGAGATGGGAAAATAACCATTTTGTATGGTCAGGATATAAAGAAACTGATCATACATCCACCTGCATAGTCTACAAAACTGTTGGGATAACCTAAGCATGATAATCAAAACATTGGTTGTCTATCAATAATCCAAACTATAATGACACTTGAGGAGTTGGAATATGAAAGTGATGAAGATAAGATTATATCTCACTTTTTTTAGGGAGAATCTTCCTGTCCTCATCCTGAGTTGCTATTAGTAAAATACCACCATATTTAGCAAATTGAAGTTTCACCTGGTAGAATTTTGAACATAGATAACCAGTTGATAGCTGACCAACAGACCAAACTAAAAAAAACATTGGAAAAAAAACAATATACCTTGCTTGGGAGTATTCTAAAATGATAGTAATAGCTCTTGAGACCTGTACTCATAGGATACATCTGGAAGACTAGGTTAGACCAGTAAGATAATCATAGAGGAGAATGAACCTAGCTATGAAAGAAATTATGAAAGCATAATTACAAAAACTTCTCATTGTTGGATTCATCTACCCTATTTTAGATAGTGAGTGGGTATCACCATTGGTGGTGGTGCCTAAGAAGAATGGGAAATGGAGAATTTGTGTTGACTACAGGTTGTTGAATAAAGCAACTAAGAAGGACCACTTCCCTTTACCATTTATATATTAGGTCCTTAACACCTTAGCAGGAAAGAAGTACTTTTATTTCCTAGATGGGTTCAATGGATACAATCATATCCAAATAGGGAAGGAATATCAAGAAAAAACCACCTTCACTTGTCCATGGGGGACATTTGCTTGCCGAGTTTTACCATTTGGTCTATGCAATGAACCTACCACCTTTTATAGGGCAGATATTATCATTTTTTTAGATATGATTGGAGATATTATGGAGGCATACATGGATGATTTCACTATATATGGTGAAACTTTTAAAATAGCCACAGATAATATGGAAAAGACACTTAAATGTTGTGAGGAAACTAACCTATCCTTAAGCAATAAGAAATGATATATGCTGATGTAGTAAGGGATATTTTTAGGTCATCACCTTTCTACATATGGGATCAAAGTAGATATAAAGAAAATACAAGTCATCCAAACATTACCTACTCCCAAAACACAAAAGGATATCAATAGTTTCCTAGGATCAGTCGGTTACTATAGGAGATTTATATCAGACTTTAGCATAACTACTAAACCTCTCACCAAATTGTTAACTATAGATGCAAATTTTATCTAGACTGAAGAATGTGAACAAGCATTTAACACCTTAAAGGAAAAAATAATTGTTGCTCCAGTGCTGAGGGGACCAAATTGGACCATACCTTTTCACATATATGTTGATGCATCTAACAATACAATAGGCTCAGTACTGGGAAAAAAATATGGTGATGATTTTTATGCCATATATTATGTTAGTAAAAACCTCATAGGTGTTGAACTAAATTATACTATCATAGAGAAATAATTTCTTGCAATAATACATGCTCTTAAAAAATTTCATCATTATATTATAGATTACTAGGTATTTGTACACACTAACCACTCAACAATTAGATACTTGATAAACAAACCTAGGATTAGTGGCAAAATTATCATATGGCTATTGCTTTTGCAAGAATTTGATGTGATAATAGTGGACAAGCTAGGAAAGGAAAATGTGGTAGTTGATTTCTTGTCCAGGTTGACACCTCCAGACTATGCAGCTACAGAGGACAAATTTCCATATGGGCATTTGTTTTCTCTAAATGATCAGATACCTTGGGACATAGATATGGATAATTATTTATCCACTGGTAAAGTATCCCCTACACTTTTACCTCATGAAAAATAGACTTCAATTAAGAAAAGTACATATTTTTCATGGATTTATGGGTGCCTATTTAAAATAGGACCTGATCAAATCATGAGAAGATGTGTTTCTAGGAATGAAATAATTGAAATACTGAAGGTTTACCATGATGAACCTTGTGGTGGTAATTTTATAGGAATAAGGACTACATATAAAGTGTTGCAGGCTTGTTATTACTAGCCTCCACTATTAAAGGATGTAGCCAAGCATGTGAGCCAATGTGATCAATGTTAGAAGATGGGAAAACCTACTCTTAGAGATGATATGCCACTCCAACCACATGCTCACATTGAACCATTTGATAAATAGGATATGGACTTGGTAGGACCTATTAATTCATAGTCATGAGGTAAGAGGTATATCCTAGTTTGTACTGACTATGTGACAAAGTGGGTTGAAGTATAGTCTTTACGTGATTCAAAGGAGAAAAATGTAGTAGAATTCTTGTATTCATAAATTTTTACAATATTTGGGATCCCAAGGGAGGTTACAACTGATAAACGACCTCATTTTACTTCAAGGATGATCCAAGAACTCATACAAAAATACGAAATCAAACAAAAAACCCACTCCCTACCATCCACAAGAAAATGGGCAAGTTGAGGTGACCAACAAAGAGTTGTAAAATATCCTGACAAAGATAGTACAACATAGGAAGGATTGGACTACTAGATTACAAGAAGTAGTGTGGGCCTATAGGGACCACTTGGAAGACTACTACTAGTTTCACACCATTTCAATTAGTCTATGGCAAAAGTGCCATGATGCCTATAGAATTTGAAATAAAAATACTTAGGAATATTGTAGAATTGAATATAAACCTGGATGATGCACAAAAATAAAGAATTCAAAAGCTTAATCAGTTGGATAAATACCACCTTGAGGCTCTACAAAAAATATAAATCATTCAAATTAAAGGGCCAAGTGGAATTACCACCACACCAGGACAAAACATCTTAAATTGGGAGAATGGGTATTACTCTATGATTCCTGGTTCTATAAAAGGAAGGGTAAGCTCTTGCAACATTGGATGGGGCCATATGAAGTGACTGAAGTCAACAACAATGGGGTTGTAAGGGTCAGAACAATAGATGGCAGCAACATTACCTTAACAGAAAATGGCCACTGCCTATGCCCATACCATGTATCTAAAGAATACATGATTAATTCTAGATTAGGCATGGGAGAGACCCGAGTTGATTCTGATTTTATCTTGAGTTAGTGAAATGTGAACCTAGTCCACATAGTCCCAAAGACAATTATTCTTTCAAGGTTTTTTTTTTTTAGTTGTATTTTTGTTTTGTAGGAATAATGCCCTTTGTATAGTTATTAGGTATCCTGGGAAAACTAGGCCTAAAAAGCATAGGATCCATGAACCTGCACCTTCTAAGATTTCTAGAAGAATTTTATTGCAGTAACAGTAGCTAGTACCCATTCAGAGAGGGGAATATTAAACCTAAACCTGCACAAGAATGTTTATATTGGTCTCTTTGGACAAATAAAAACTCAATTACTGGTTCAAGGGTGGATGTTGATTCTGTTTATTTTTTTAAATTAAAAGCATTGAAGGGCCTGATCAACCTGATAGTGCATGTACAAGGACAAGTCAACACCCATTGAATAAAAGAAAAATACCATTTTTATGTATTTTATGGGAAGGCACCTGCTTCCCATTATGAGAGAAGGTGTCTACTTCCCATTGTATGATGGAAGGTGTCTAATTCCCATTGTACAGTAGAAGGTTCCTGATTTCCATTGTACGCTTTATGGTGCTTGACTCCCAATATGTTACGAAGATGGCGCTTGAGTCCCATTTTTTGAATGATCAACGCATGTCTCCTAGTTTTTCTAGGATAATGTTTGACTTCCAATTTTTAGGAAACTAACACCAAATCTTATTAGCATATATATATATATATATAAATATTTTGTATAAAGTTTATTTCATAAGTACGACACCTGATAGTTAGCAAAAAGGTTCTTGCTTCCCATGTTGGGCATAAGCGCCTTATTGCTAAGGTGTCTACTTCATGTGTTAAGTAAAGTGCATGATTTCTAAGGTGCCTGCTTCCCATGTTAAGCAAAGCGCATGATTCCTAAGGTACCTATTTTAGTTTCCAACGCACATGTGTGCCATAATTAAAAAAGAAGGTGCCTAATTTCCATACGAAAAAGGCACCTAATTTCCATTAACTATGGTCATTTTCTACCTTGACAGAATAACACGTTAGCATTGGGATGTGGCCCAAGCCACATCAGCACCCCATGCACATGCAAAGTCAAATATACCATAGACAAAATTAAAAGTTGACATCAACCAAATTTTGAGGAGGGGATGTTCGTCGTCCCAAGGCGATATATTTTTTCTAATTTTTGTTTTGAATTTTGTAGTATTTCTTCAATAAATCACATTGCAGCTACCAAGAACCAATCATGTCGAAGAAAATTCATTGCATGGGAACCATGGCCATCATTTTCCATTGCATTTTTCCCAATCATCAAATTCCAGCCAATAACAATGCACCACAGATATCTATGCATATGCACCCACAGAATGAATTTAGGTGCATGTTTAAATTTTCTATTTTTTGTCTATATTATTTTCATGAACATGTGTGTCTATGGAAATGTACTGGCACAACCCCCCATTATTACCTTAACCACTTGAAAAAATCCACTTGGCATCGTGCTACGTGGAATGCCTCTGATTGGTCAATAGTTTATGGTTATCATCTCTACATAATTGGGCACATGCTCAAAGGACATTTTCTATGGATAACCATAATCACTATTGTTTATGGTAATTAACTACCTACGTGCATGAATGCAGTTATTTTAAAAAGTTGTTTACTAGCTACTGTAAATCCACCTTTAGAGAAAAAAAAAATACAGCAGTGAAGTACAGTAATAATTCGAAGGGGAGGTAGGAGCATCGTTGAGTGAATTATGAAATAAAGGTAAAGCATGGGAGGGAAATTGAAGAATCATGACCTTAAGAAGAGTGAGCTGACTGACTATTCGGGTATTTTTACAAATGTCTAAATATAGTTGGACATTGTAGAATGGATGTACTATTGTTGATTGGTCAGTTAGGGCCAGGATACAGTGGTGGCAAACAAATTTGTGACATCAATGAGAGATGGGGTCATGCACATGTGGGGGCTGGAGATCCTAGTAACTGAGAACTACATCGCTAGAGTTATGGGCCTCCCTATGGTTGTGGAGCACATGTACAAGAAGGATAATCTTGCCCTCTGTATGCAAAGATTTTTTGGAGCACCAATTGAGTACCTAATGTGTGCTAGCTTACCAAAATGGCATATTTTGGAGCTCTGGAGGGTGGTTTTTGAGTAGATTTCCCACTTCTTTACATGTTCTGGTAGGTACTCCACATTGAACACCAACCACTTCTATTTTCTCAATCACGTCTTGCATGGGGATAAAATAAACATCCCCTATTACCTTGCATGCACCTTGAGAGATGAGGCTAGGCAATACAAGGCAGACACAACCTATGCACATTGCCTGATTTTAGCCTTGGTGCGATATGCGAAGTCACATAGAAATGTGACAATTGAGGAAACGATGGGTACTAGTGTAGCAGTAGGGGTACAAGCAAAGGGGAAGGTGCCAATTCAGAATGAACAGTCAGTCCAAGGAATGATAGAACGTGCTGAAATGGCACTTGCATCCTAGCCTATAGAAACTACAGGGGAAGTAGGATATGCCTCATCCCCTTATTTTTCCCAATTTGAGGAGGAAGCAGGACATGATCTATCTTCTTTTGCACCTCAATTCAAAGAGGAGGTAGAGTAGGATTTTATGCCCATTTCCACCAGGACGTGAAGTAGAAGAACAAAAGTATCAAGGGTGGTTTCAAGCTCATCCAATGAGGAGACACCAATCAATGAGCTCAAAAATGAGGAGTACTTGGCCCACATTTTACAGGACATTTCCTATGGGCCAACTCCTCAACAAGAGGTGGCCATGGAAGATGTACCACTAAAATACTAGGTGAAGGATTTGCAACAAAAACTACAAGTTTAAGAGAACAAGCTTCCACTTGGGAAGCCAAATTTAAATATGAACGAGCTCTATTTGAGAAGTCCTAAAAGGAGGTGTAGCATCCTAAAATTAGCGTATTTAAACCTTAGTAAAATATGAAAATTCAAATTTTAACCCCGAACCACCCGTTACCTGCTTTCCTTGTTTTCCGCACCATTTTTAGGATTTGTTTTGACCATTGGATTATATCGTCTAATATTAGATGAAATCATCCCAGATCTAACGAATTCATCTGGAACAGAACGTCTAGACGATTTCATCCCAAAACTTAATTTTCATAATTAGCTTCTATTTCAACAGCCTCTCTAACCTGGGCAGAAAGCGTGTCTACGCAGCTTAGAGTCTCCCCCATTGGAGATCTCCCAAATTGGGATGATCTCCAACCTCCTAACCTCTCCCTAATCCTATATAAACTAATATTTTCTCAGTTTATCCCCCTGACTCTCTGCCTGATTGACTCCCCTGAACCCCCCAAAATTTCCATGCACCTCAGAGCATCCTCACACCACTATTTGCATTATGTATTTCATGTTTTCTTGCAAGAACTTTACTATTTTTTAGTCGAATCTATCTTAGATCGTCGCAAGCGATTCCAGGCAATTTCGGATGATCCTGTCGAGAAGCGCAGATGATCTCGTACGATTGGAGGTGATCCCGACTGTAGTCTAGATTGGGGGCAATCAGAGTCCAGAGTTTGCATCTTTTATTTGTTTTCTACATTTCTTTATACATTATTTTAGTTATTATATTTATGCATCTTGGATTTCACCTCATTTAGGATAACCGCATGGTAAAGTTAAAATCGATCATTAAATCTAATGCATTTCTCTTATTTTTTATTTGAATTTATTATTAGGCCTATTTTTTGTTGTTCCTATCATTCTCCTTCGCTTTTGTAGTTGCATATTTGGTATTTTGTATCTATTCCTGTGATTGCAGGTTTTTGACAAATTCTTCTGACGAATTCGTCAGATTGACGATGATCTTTTCTGATCTCAGACGATTACGTATGAGTTGAGATGATCTAGACTGCTACAAAACTTAGAATCTTCATCAGACATCCAGAATAAGGTATGTACTATTCTAGTTAGCATATTCTCTGTGTTTAGCATTCATTCCTATTTTTTGTATTCACCTAAATCTGTATTGGCATATAGAATAGTTTAGATTCATCTTGGCCAAACCTAGGAATTGAATGATTAAAGTGCAAAACGAACACATCAAACTTACTATCAACCTAGGTGTGGAAACTGCCACTCAAAATTTTCCTGGTGAACCCACCATCCATCAAAAATTCACCCTTATACTCCTCCCCCGAGATGTGGGACCTTCAAAGGGCCTCTCAGTCCGAGGTATTGTCCCATCCTTCTTGCATCCCCCTTTTGGGCACGGATCCTATAGCTTGAAGGTAAGGATGCAAAAAATTTGGAGCGATACATTTTGGTAAACCCGACGTGAAAACTAAAAACCTTTTGAAAACAATCCAAAAAAAAAAACAAAACATAAATGCATTTAGAATCAAAGATTGCATATCATATTTATATGGTAGATTATAATAAAATACGAGTTGTCACCATTAATGTTGAGAATAAAATAGCAGCTATAGAGATTACTTTTGTACTTAGATTACCTTAAACAAATAGGGTTCAACCTTTGTGGCATGAACTTGATAGGAGATTGGGTATCATTGGATCTAGGGCAACAGAACTTAGGCAAATTAAGAGGTTTGTCCTAGATAGAATCCTGGATCCTGATCAAGTGACCTTATATCATGAACTTCAGAGAGCTTGCCATAGGTGGTTAGCAGACAAAAGAGCACTTGTGTCTTCAGAATTGTACACCTTTGAAGAATACCTTGAGAATGCAGTTGTAGGACATAAATTTCTATCTCATATAGAGGATCAAGAGGTTGTTATTATAGATAGAAAAATATGTAATAGAGTCCCTAGAGCTGTGTTATATCGATAGTATTGCCATGAAATCTATTTTTACAATTTTGAATATGAAGCAGATAATATCACCATAGCACACTTTGTTAAGTTCCTAAAAAACAATTTCCAATTTGAAGAGGAGCATTTCATGACTTCTGATGAACTTGATCCTATCAATGACATCTATAAACTATTTATAGAAAACTAAGCTATTCTTTTATTATTGTTATTTCTTGCATTTAGTGTGTTGTTTGTTGTCTTTATAAGCATAAAACAAAAACAAAACAAAAAAACAAAAATCATTAAATAAATAAAAATAAAAACAAAAAAAAATCATAACGAAAATCAAAACAGTTTATTTTAAGCATTATAGTAGGTATATAGTTAAAATATATACCTCCCAAATTTGTTGCAAATATATTAATATATATTTGCTAAAATCTAAAGTTAGACATAATGACTAGACTCAGGAATGGAAAACAGACTGAAGTAGAAGAAGATTGGTTAAGAAAACTAGGAAATAATCCAGATGTCCTTCCTGAAGACCCAATTCAGGAAGAAGGAACATTTGACCAACAAGAAGAAGAATTTGTTGTAGGAAATGAACAAAAAGAAAATGATAGAGAGGAAGGATCCTCATCCCCTAAAATATATCCAAAAGGAGCTGTTACTTTTGAGAACATGGAACATTTTTGGAAGTTCCTCAATAATAATATGGGCACTCTTAATAGAGTAGTCCATATGGACAATGATCAAATTAGTGACACTCAAGCAACCCTAGAATACATATATCACACACGCACTAATCCCTTATCCTTCGTTGATCAAGAAAGTGATCAAGCTGGACCATCCAATTTGGATATGGCCGCTATAATCCAGAACATGCAACAACAGGTTACCCAACCACCTAGAGTGCCTGTTACCAAGCCTAGGGATATTCCCACACAAAATAAACCTTCATTCACTGCTCTATTTTGCCAAGCTATTGATCAATATACCTCAAATCAAAAAAAGCCTAAAACAAAACCAAATACCAATTTCCAACAATCTGGGATACAACATAATGCTACAACAAATATTCTTCATAATACTCTTCCTACCAACCATTCGCATAACAATATAGCATCTAATCCTTATGTCACGCCAGCATATGCTCACAAATCCCATACTAATGTACCATCGAACCAATATGGTGGGAAAACTGGTAATCTGGAAGCCATGGTGAAATAGTTAGTCTCCCGCATGGACCAGATAGATCCCTACCGTCCCTTGTACAATTATTGAGAGATGTGTAGTCAGCCTCTAGATCCTATAGTTGTAGCACAACCATATCCCAAACACTTTCATGTGCCTGTCCTACCTATATACAAAGGAACTGAATATCCCATAGAGCATCTTCATATGTTTAGGATAGCATGTCATGATATATCACATGATGACTTGTTATTACTAAAAATGTTTCCAAAAAGTTTAGGAGGGATGGCATTGGAGTGGTATTATCAACTACCCACTCATTCTTTGAGAAATTTTGAAGAGACCACCGAGTCTTTTGTGCATCAATTTAGTGCCTACATTTAAAGGCATGTAACTATTAAATATTTGTACAACCTAAAACAAGACAAAGATGAGTGTTTTGCTGTCTTCTTAGCTCGATGGAGGCATTTGATAGGAAAATTACACTTTGTGTTACCTTATCGGGAAATGCTTGATATCTTTATCAATAATCTACAAGAACAGTTATCCTATGAGTTATCAACTGCTACCTTGACCACCTTCGATCAAGCTATAGATTTATCTCGAAGAGTGGAAGATGCTCTTATTAGGAGAGGTCAGATTAAAAAGAAAGATGATGAGAAAACATCCAAAAATCAATATAAAAATAAACAAGTTGTGGGTGATGGAGTCACTGATAGCAAAAACGTTGCCAATGTTAATACTGCGAAAACAACAGATAAGTTCATATTGAAACCTCATGATAAACCACCTCAAGAATTTACTAGGTTAAATCAACCCTTATCAACCATTCTCCCGCAACTATTAGCACGAGGTTTGATTCAGTTACCAAATATCTAGGAACCTGATCCAACTATACCCGGATACAGAGCTGATTTACATTATGTTTTTCATAGAGGACCTGGACATGCTACCAATTCTTGTAAAATATTAAAACATAAAATACAAGACCTGATTGATAAAAATGATATAGAGGTACAAGCCTTTCAACCTAAACAAAATCCTTCCAATAATGCTCAAAAGAACATCCCTCAAAATCAGAATCAGAATGCCAATCGATCCACTGGACATATTTCAACATCCTTTACCAAAGCATGGTAAAGAGGTGGCTAATCAAATTGAGAATCATAATGTTCCCCCTCCTACCCGATATGTAGGAACTATTAGTGGACATTCACCTACTCATGATATGGAAGTATTTGACACAACTTTATCCATGGTTACGACCATACCTCTATGTAATATTCGGACCCCTGACCTTAGTGATACCAAATATGAGACTGAAAGTGACATGGAAATCACCTCAAATAAATTGAATAGCTCTGAACATGAATCAGATCCTATTCAACCTATCACAAGTTTTATGGTTCCAGAAGAACCATTTCCTAGAAGAGTCACTACTAGACCATCTTCTCACAAATTAATTTCTAATGAACAAGCCATAAACACTATACCAAGGCCCATTCATCATCCGAAAAATAATATTGTAGGTACCATCAAAGCCATTACCAGGAAACTGGCTCAAAAATATCAACAAGATCAAACTCAGAATGATGGATCAGCTCCATTTGTTTTGAAAAATCCCAATAAAGGGAATCATGCACCTAATGTTCAACCTAAGCCTCCTTATAATATTAATGAACAATTATCAAATACTACAGCTACAATTTCCCTTTTGGACCTTTTAAGATCTTCTCCTACCCATAGGGATGAATTAATGCTCACATTAAGCCAAATGATGGTACCACAAAATATTCAACTTGAAGCCATGTCCAATACTATCATAACTCAAGAAGTCGATTGTATTGACTTTCGGGATAGAGATATACCACAACATAGTTTACATAAGGATAACCCATTATATATTACTGCCCTAATTGGGGATGTAGTCATTAAACGAGTCTTGATTGATAATGGTTCATCTTTAAACATATGCACTTTTGACTTCTACCAAATATTTGGGTTTAGAAGTGATGAAATAAAAAGAACTGATATGATTATAAAAGCATTCAATGACAAAACACAAGAAACGTGTGGAGTTATTACTATCCCCTTGCAAGTTTGTCCGAGAACCTTGGACACGATCGTGTTTATTGTAAATTGCCCTGCATCATACAATATACTTTTGGTTGCCCTTGGATCAACGCAATGCGAGTTGTTCCCTCAACTTTACATCAGTGTGTTAAATTCAAATTTAAAAATCATTTGGTTACCATTCATGGTGATCCTAGACCCTTTGATATGTGTGCTTTGGTAGAACCGGTTGGAGTTCAATTTTGCCCTACTCTGTCATCCACACATCCTAATTCTCATCAACCGACCAAACATGTGAAACACACACCCATAACATCATCTACTTTTTCCCCATCAACTACACCTCTACATATAGCTTAACCATCTTTCGAACAAACCACATTAGGACCTCAAAAAGATCATAAAACTACAACCAATGCTTCTTGTTTTACTCCTATAACTTCCATACCTATAGACTCATCCATTGATATCTCTATAGCATCTCCATCCACTACAGACATACTTTCCACATCCGACGATGCAGGAAATGTTCCTTCTACCTCTTATGCTCTTACTGATAATCTCTTGCCCGATTTATCTAAAATTCTTATATAAAAAAAAACAAACACTGCCATGCAAGATTCCCTTATTTTAAAAAAACTCCCACCGTCTCCTCGTACCTTGGGCCTTCCACAGCCTATGGGAAGTATTTACCAAGTCGGGAGTTGTGCTTTTATTTATAAGGGATATGACTGGGGAAGAATACCTAGAAACATCAAGACACATTGTGATGGATATGCTAGATGCTATTTTTCTAATGAGTATATTAAAGCTAAGCCCATAATGCTTAAATTGGGATATAAAGGGAAAGGTTTGGAACCTTTCCAAAATGGTATGAAAGAACCTTTTGAGGTATAACCGTGGCCTACCCGATGTGGTGTGGGCCTATTTCCTAGTAAAGGTCAGCCCTTCCCATTCGAGGATGATGACCACCTCATATGTTACCAAGATTATCTGGATAAATGGGATGTCTTGTATTTTAAGCCTTTTACATGTAATATGTTATCCATAGCTTACCTTGAGATGATTTTCGAATCCGACGATGAGTTGGAGGGGGATATCTTTCATGATGTATCCATTGAGGAATTGTTACATAACGGATTTTATTTCGATGGCTCTATACCTAGTATAGCCTAGCTTGAGGCCACGACTCCTCAAGATGACGGCTCCTCAAGACGAATTATCCAAGCTAACCTTGGAAGAATTACAATAATTAGGCGTTTCACCCACCCCATATAATTTTGAGAGAGATCTACATATGGAAGTGGAAAACGTTATAAAAATCAACATTGGAACCAAAGATAACCCTCACATAATCAACATTGGATTAGAATTGAGTCAAGAAAAACAAGATAAATACATTGCATTCCTTAAGCAATATGAAGACATTTTTTCTTGGACATATGAAGATATGCCAGGATTAGGCCCTTCTGTAGTTATGCATCACCTAGTAGTCCATCCGAATGCTAAACCTATTAAACAAAAACTTAGAAAAATGCATTCTAAAGTGGCCTTACTAGTCAAAGGAGAATTAGAAAAACTCTTAAATGTTATTTTTATACAAGCCATTGATTATGATGAATGGATCTCAAATGTAGTTCCAGTAACTAAGAAATAAACCACTAAAGTTAGGGTTTGCACAGATATTAATGTTGCATGCCCTAAAGACGATTTTCCTCTTCCTAACATGGATTAGATCATTGAATTTACTGCTGGGAGTGGAATGATATCCCTAATGGATGGATTTTATGGTTATAATCAGATCAGGATAGCTCCTGAAGATTAGGCTAAAATAGCCTTTATTACCCCTTGGGGAACCTTTTGTTGGAAAGTGATGCCATTCGGTTTAAAGAATGCAGGTGCAACATATCAATGAGCCATGACTTATATCTTTCATGATATGATGCATGATATTATACATGATTATGTAGATGATATTATAGCTCATTCCATCAAAGAAGATGATCACTTAGATGACTTGAGAAAATTATTTGATCGGTTAAGGGAGTATCTTATCCTATTGAATCCAACTAAATGTATATTTGAAGTTAAGTCCGGTAAATTATTAGGGGTTATAGTTTCTTTACGTGGCATTGAAATTGACCCTCTCAAGATTGTGGCTATCACTGATATGCCCACACCCACAAATATATCAGAATTATGAAGTCTACAAGGTAAGCTTCAAGCTATTCACCGCTTTATTGATAATTTGGTAGACAAAACCAGACCTTTTCTTAAGCTTCTTAAGAAATATGTCTCTTTTCATTGGGACGACGAATGTCAGGAAGCATTCGAACTCCTCAAACAATATCTCCTTAAACCACCGATGCTTTCATCACCTAGATCTGATCGACCATTTATTCTATACATTTTTTCTTCTGATTTTGCCTTAGGAGCTATGTTAGCTCAACTTGATGATGAGAAGAAAAAACGTGCTAATTATTACATCAGTAGAACCTTAATCAGTTATGAAACTCACTATACCATATTAGAGAAGTTATGTCTAGCAATCTTATTTTCTACACAAAAACTACAACATTATATGCTCAGCCAGAAAACATATGTTATTGCTAAATTCGACCCTTTGCGATATCTCATGAGTCGACCATACTTATCTAGTCGCACAACAAAGTGGGTTCTTGTGCTAAGCGAGTTTGAACTCACATTTATAGGACAAAAGTCTGTTAAGGGTCAAATCATAGCAGATCAATTAGCTATTGCACCCTTAGAGTCTACCCATCCCCTCATCATTGAGTTTCTTGATGAATGCCTTAAAATAGAGGCAGACCATCCAGAGCAATGGTCCCTATACTTTGACAGAGCCCGATGTATGAGTGGGGTTGGTGCAGGTATTATTTTAATATCTCTGTAGAAACATCTTATACCTCTGTCCTTCAAACTAACATTTGCTTGTACTAATAACACTACTGAATATGAAGCTCTTATCCTTGGATTACGAGCTTTCTTAGTGCTACAAATTAAAAATCTATTAGTTTTTGGTGACTCTCAACTTGTCATAAATCAAATCAATGATATTTATCAAACCCGAGATGATAAATTGCGTCCATACAAAGCATATGCCTTACAATTATTATCTTTGTTTGATCAAGTTACCTTGGAAGCTATTCCTCGAACTAATAAACGTGCGGCTAACGCTATGGCTGCAACTGCATATCTTTTGCCCTTGGAGTTAGATGACGAATATGCTACCATCATTATTCATCGACTCCAGGAACCCGATTCAAGCAAATCATGCTTAGAACCTTTAGATGTGTTTCTAATCAACGAAACTACTCCTAAACATTGGTACACTGATATATTTAATTTTATTCAAAATGGGACCTTTCCTGAAGGTTGTAATAGTAACCAGCGTAGGTTGTTACGTAGACGAGCAAGTCACTTCGTGATTATTGGTAATACCTTGTATAGGAGATCTTTTGAAGGTATCCTATTGAGATGTTTTGAATCTAGCAGAATATAGATCAGCTTTGAGTGAAGCTCACAATGGATCTTGTGGGGGGCATTTTAGTGGTAGCGCCATTGCTAAAAAGCTCCTTAGGATAGGATATTTTTGGCCTACCATGAAGAATTATGCACATGATTATGTGCATCATTGCGAAAAGTTCTAGAAACACACTGACCTTGTCCATGTGCCTGCACAAGAGCTGCAGGCTATTTCATCTCCTTGGCCCTTTTCAAAATGGGGCTTAGACATCATTGGAAAAATGAACCCTGTGTCATCTGATGGGCACAAATTTATCATAACCACCACTGAGTATTTCACGAAGTGGGTTGAAGCTATGCCATTAGCTTCTTGTATTGGAACCCAAGTTTCCAATTTTATTTTTAATCAAATTATTTGTAGGTTCGAAATTCTTGCAAATCTCATCTCAGATAATGGCACTTGTTTTAAAAATAAAGATGTTAAGAAATTATATCATAAGTATAAAATTCAACATCGTTGGTCCACTCCCTATTATCATCAGGGTAATGGCCAAGCAGAAGCATCTAATAAAACATTAATCAAAACCTTAAAATACTGGTCACCAAATTTGGCCGAGATTGGCATATTCAATTATATCCTACTTTGTGGGCTTATCGAACTAGCATTCGTACTCCCACAAGAACTTCCCCCTTTTTTTTGGTTTATGGCGCTGAAGTAGTTTTTCCCTTTGAATTAGAAGTTCCTTCTTTGGCTCTGCTACTTCAAGATACTGAAGTAGGAGATGAATATTGTGTTGGCAGACTTAGTCAGCTGGAACTCCTATATGAAAAGTGCATCAATGCTTTGGAGCATCTTTGTGCCTACCAAAACAAGCTTAAATGAGCATACCTCAAGAAATTTCATCAACGATCCTTTGAGATCGGCAACCTTGTCTTAAAATAAAATAAAAAAAATACTAATGCAACTAAAGACCTTAAAGGTAAATTTGAGCCCAACTGGCTTGGACCATATGTCATCACTCCTAAATTTGGATCGGGCGCATATCGATTAGCTACCTTAGATGGTAAAGATCTTAAAGAACCTATGAACATTATGCATCTTAAATGCTATTATGCATAAATATGGTCATTTCATCATTGTATATATTGTTATTTTGCATATTGTTTCATTTTAGTCATCCATATAAAAATTTCAAAATAGTAATGGTATTTATTCTTTCCATTCATAAATTAAAATCAAAATATAAAAAACATCAAAATCATCAAAATATTCAAAAATATATTTTATTTTCATACCTGTCAATTCTTGAAGTGTTGCAGTTATATTTTCAATTATTTTGGATAAATTAGCATTTATTTGGAATCCCGCACTTTCACATTCACATGAATAAATATCTTGATTTTATTTGGTATGATTATTAATCTCTCTTATATCAAAGTCCACAGTTGAATTAAATAAAGTTTTGAGCATAGAGAACTGATCTTGTTATTTACTTGAACCAAATATATCTTTTCACATTAAAATTATTTCATTGCAAATTCAATATGATGCTACATAGTAGAAGTGGTTTCTTGAGCAAAAAGTTTCCCCTGCTATCCTATCATGCACATGGTCTAGAATATTTGATAATTGACAAAAGGACAAGCTCACCCCTACCCAGAATAAAAATCCCTTGCTCTATAGCTAATCCGAGCAAGTATCCCTAGCATAGGAAGAAAAAGAAAAGTCAAAGAAAATGAGAAAAAGAAAAATATCATTTTGTACCATTGCAGCAATATTTCAACATTATCTCAAGTTCCAAGCAAAATACAAAAAAAAAAAAAAAGAGAAAAAGAAAAGGCAAAAGCAAAATGCAATAAATCCCTTTCCCTACCCCTTGAAAAGAAAAGAAGGGTGAATGAGCTTGAATCCCTGGAATTCTCAATTATTTGAAAACTGTGAGGTAAGCCCCATAACAGGTGGTTTGTGCCCAACCCGCTTGGCCTTGGGTAATCCTTAGCGTGGCGATATGTTTGTCACATTAGTGACCTTATTTTGTACAAAACTTTGTCGACTTATGGATTAGCTAGCTATTGATAACCCGACTTACATAGTAGTCTAGTACGGTTACATGCATATAAATCATGGTCAACGAACATTCATTTGGTTAATTCAAATTACTTGTATCAAATTATCTTGCTCAAAATTGGTAAACGAACAATACAATTGCACACACATTTGTATTTGAGATATTCTCTATCATTATGATAAATCAAGATCGGCAATGAACTCACATATGCACATGAGGGTTTCTTACAAATCTACATTTGTCTAGATAATTTAAAATATTTTTGCAAATCTTTTGGAATAAATTTTATTCTTATTTCAAAACATCTGTTTAGTATAAAAACAATTACATACATTGTTTTCAAAAAATCCAAAATTCTTTTCAAACAACATATTACAAAATCTAGTAAATAAAGTCAAGTTATATATTATTATTTTCTGTTTATCTCAAAATCAAAAATCAATCATGCAATAAAACTAAAAATATCAATTTCTTCTTTGGATTTCGCGATGATGGTATAAGTCTATGCCTATAATTCTATGCCTAGCGCAAACCATTGCTCTAATTTTATTTTCCCATTCATTTTAATTTATAAAAACATATGGCTTACATCATTATGTTACACAATTGTGCTCTCAAAAGAATGCAAATTATTCTATTTCATGTCATTATGTCAACATTCAATTTTTGCAATCAAAACTGGACCAGTATGCCACAATCAATAACCTGGCATACTCAATCCTCTCAAAAAATATATAATAAAAAAAATACAATCTCTGTGCCATGAGCGTCTAGTCTCGATAAGCTCTCGAGCTCTCAGCCTCGTCTCCTATACCACCCTAAGGTGGAGGATGAGGCCCCATTAGAGTCCTCCCTATGTCATGGGTCCTCGACATCGATCGTGATGATGTCCTCGATGACCCCATCCTAATCGACCTAATAATGTTGACTGGCAGCTATAATCTCTGGCTCTCTAGAACCATCTGGTAGTATGCTCCCTGGTAGAATGCAGTCTAAGCCATAGACTGCACTAGCTCTTGCATGCTCGCTCCTCTGCCCTGAGCTCTAATCCATGTAGCCTCATCCTGCAATGTCTGCACCTGAGCCCAGAGGTGGGCAACCTCAGCTCAAATAGCCACTGTCTCATTTCTCTCCCCTACCTTGATACCCTTGCCCTTATCGAGCGATGGTGGTCTCTCCCCTTGTTGATAAGGGACTCCCCTCTCCCTCCTCCCTGTCTCCTAAGGTCTCTGTGGCACCCAAACCATCCTTTGGTGTCTCTCCTATGGATACCGTCATTGCTCTCTCCTGTCATGACCTCGAGCTACCTCAATAGCAGCCTGACGTTGCCTTCCCATCTGTTACACAATAGCGTGCATCAGACCCTGTGCCCTCATCATCCAAGGAGGGCGGATGCCTACGTACCAGGCATCATACCCGTCTGCAACCCCAACATCGTCACCATCCACTGGCTGGATGGGGGCATCATCCACATCTTGACTCAAGAATCACTGCATGTCTAGAGCCCCGCTCAATGTAGTACTATCCAAAACAGTCTGGGAGTCTTGTAATCCCTAAGAGAAGGGATCCCCTACTATAGCCTGAACTATCGTAGAACTCAATCGTAGCAATGGAGCTCTACCTCTCCCCACTCCATCCTCAGCTAGAAGACTCGCCTGATGCGAGCTAGCTCCTACCCATCCTCTGCCCACCCTGGGTGCTCTCGCCATGGCCTCCAGGTGATCTGGTCTAGGATGAGGTCATCTAGCAACCTCCGTGACATTGATAGATCTATCCACCGTTATGACCACCTCTGTAGACACCAGTAGAAAAATTGAGGCCTCTCCCGATCAACCCCTATTCGTGGGAGCCCTACCGGCCTCTGCATCATGATGTGCTCCCAACACCAAACCTATAGCAATGATGTCAAAACCAGACATTAGCCTCCCTTGTATACGACCCTATGTAGGATCCTATACAAGTGGCATAGTACAAAATTGCCCCATGCAAACTTGTAACCATGGTCTCTCATGTCACAGACCACATTTGAGAGGAGCCATGGTAGTCTACACCTACTCTGGTGGCACAATAGTAAGCCACCTACCAACCCTGCCAAAACCCGAGTTATCCTAGATGCCCCATGCATCTTCCTTAGAGACTCAATATTCATCCTGCCCTTCTCCAGGGCGAAGCTCGGGTCTCCGATCAATCTCATCATTGCCTGGCCCTGATTGGCCATAGGCATCATCAACTATCCTTGTATGGGGATCCTAATGATCCTCCATACATCCTCTAGTGTGGGAGTCATCTCCCCTGTTAGTAACCAAAAGCAGGATGACCCCAGATACCATCTCTCTGCTAAGGCTATCAGCAGCCCCATGTCTGTCGGTACTTGTGGCATCTCTGCCACATGCTGTAAACTGACCTGATCTAGTCGATCACTCTCTACCTGATCAAGCATGGCTATGTCATCCTGTAGTACCCCGTATTTCCATTCTCGACTCTTTAGTAATCCCCTCTGCAAAAAACAAACAATAAAATAACAAAAATTCATTAATAAACCAATCATTAAAATAAAATTAAACACATTTTAAACAAAATTAATTTCATCAAGTAATGATATCATCCACCATTGGATGATATCATCCCAAATTGGGCAAAATCGTCCTTTGTAGGACAAAATCATCTTCATTTTCACAACTTGGGGGATCGCCCCTTGTTTAACGGGATCGCCCCTAGTTCACCGATTTCGCCCTTCGACGATCTAAGGATGATTCCGATGAAATCGGGATGATTTAGTCTCGACGGTGTCGATGGCATAAAAATGGCCGTGATGCCCCAAAACAATCAAAATTTAAAACAAAAAATTGCATAGCTCAAATTCAAACCTAATTTGCTAGGATTAGATCCTTACCCGTAGCCTGCGCTGGACCTCTATCGATCGGTGTGCTGTCTCTACCATTTTTTTTTGTCTACAGAGCTCTAAAAACAATAACAATTAATAGTAACAATGAATTAGGGTTTTACCCTATTTTTCTTAATTTTATTTAAAAACAACAACATTTTTTTAATTTTTGTTTTTTCGCATTTTTACCTCAAATGTTCAATTTGGGTAAAAACACGGAGGGGGCACCATAGTCAGTAGTCGTACGATTCGACCAAGAATCGTTGTCCAAAAAATTGAGTACATTTTTGCTTTCTTGTAAAACAGGAAAAACTCGTCTTTAACGCATTTTCTTCAGAAAATTCGCTAAAGAGGGGGCAAAATGTAGCACCCTAAAATTGGCACAGTTAAACCTTAGTCAAAAATTAAAATTCAAATTTTAACCCCGAACTGCCCATTACCCACTTTCCTTGTTTTCTGCACTATTTTTAGGATTTTTTTTGACCGTTGGATGATATCGTCTAAGATTAGACAAAATCATCCCAGATCTGATGAATTCATCTGGAACAGAACGTCCAGACGATTTCGTTCCAAAACTAAATTTTCATAATTAGCTTCTATTTCAACAGCCTCTCTAACTTGGGCAGAAAGCGTGTCTATGCAGTTAGAGTCTCCCCCGTTGGAGATCTCCCAAATTGGGATGATATCCAACCTCCTAACCTCTCCCTAATCCTATATAAACTAATATTTTCTCAGTTTATCCCCCTGAATCTCTACCTGATTGACTCCCCTGAACCCCCCAGAATTTCCACGCACCTTAGAGCATCCTCACACCAATATTTGCATTCTACATTTCATGTTTTCTTGCAGGAAATTTACTATTTTTTAGTTGAAGCTAGCTCGGATTGTCGCAAGCGATTCCAGGTGATTTCAGACGATCCTGTCGAGAAGCGCAGACGATCTCATATGATTTGAGGCGATCTCGACTGTAGTCCAGATTGGGGGCAATCAAAGTCTAGAGTTTGCATCTTTTATTTTTTTCTGTATTTCTTTATACATTATTTTAGTTATTATATTTATGCATCTTGGAGTTCACCTCATTTAGGATAACCGCATGGTAAATTTAAAATAGATCATTAAATCTACTGCATTTCTCTTATTTGTTATTTGAATTTATTATTTAGGCATGTTTGTTATTATTCCTATCATTCTCATTCGCTTTTGTAGTTGCATCTTTGGTATTTTGTATCTATTCCTGTGATTGTAGGTTTTTTATGAATTTGTCTGACGAATTCGTCAAATTGATGATGATCTCGTATGATCTCAGATGATTACGTACGAGTTGAGATGATCTGGACTGCTACAAAACTCAGAATCTTCATCATACATCTGGAATCAGGTATGTACTGTTTTAGTTAGCATATTCTCTATGTTTAGCATTCATTCTTGTTTTCTGTATTCATCTAAATTTGTATTGGCATATAAAATAGTTTAGATTCATCTTGGCCAAACCTAGGAATTGAATGATTAAAGCACAAAATGAACACATCAAACTTACTATCAACCTAGGTGTGGAAAATGCCATTCAAAAGTTTCCTGGTGAACCCACCATCCGTCAAAAATTCAACCTTATACTTCTCCCCCGAGAGGTGAGACCTTCAAAGGGCCTCTCAGTCCAATGTATTGTCCCATCCTTTTTGCATCCCCCTTCCGGGCACGGATCCTATAGCCTGAAGGTAAGGATGCAAAAAAATTGGAGCGATACAGGAGGCTGCATTAAAAATGCATGAATTGTATCAAAAAATTTGGCAACTACAGAGATAATTGCAATTGTAGGGTGGACAAGTAAGAGTCGAGGAACTAGCCAAAGTTGATGCAGTAGTGAAGACTACTGGGGTAACAAAATTTCCCCCTATTGATACAAAAAAATAACAAGGAGATTCTGCTACAATAGAAGTAGAGCAGCCCTATTCTACATCTCCCTCTACAAAGTAGATACTTCAGGAGGATGAAGTTGAGGTTGAGGAACCTCAAAATGCAGAACAACCTACAAAAGAAGGAGATTATGAGGAAAAGGAGATCGATATTAAAGAGCCTCAAACTTCAAGAAATGAGGGAGAGATAGAGCACTCTCTAGTTGATGCAGGGGATAGATAGCCTCAAGAGGAATAAACAGTCCCCATTGAGCAACAATTTGTTGTTGATAAAAAAGAGGCTCAACAACCTGAATCCCCTATACACTAGGAAATAATAGTTGCACCAACACACCATGGGGTACAACAAATCAATTTGAGATCAAAACAAAAAGCCATAAGGCCATCTCAGTGATGACCTAGAACCAGAGTGAGAGTTGCCAAGTTGAAGGCACTGGACATTGAGTCTGATAAGAAATCAGAACTAGATTTTGATGAGGAATGGGAGGCAGCAAAGAATCTATTTGTTGCCCAAAAACAAAAATCTGAGGAGCTTAATGAGGAAATTAAGGCATAGAAGAAGAATTGGAAGAAGGCCTCCAAGAAATCTCTCAAGGAATCAAAAAAGGAGGCCAAGGAGCAATCTAGTAGGCCTCACAATAAAATTTTAGTTGCCCAACCTGAGTAGTTCTGGTACTTTATGGTTTAGAGGATGAAAAACCTTTGAGGATATAGGTATATTTTATGTGGATGAGATTTCTAGGCCCTGTGTAATAGGAAGATCTAGCATCAAATAGCATAAATCCCCCTATGGCAAAGAAAGAGGTCCAATTTGAACCTAATATTGATCTAATAGGGGTAGATTTACCCACATCCATGGTTTCTAAGGAATTTAGCATCCCATTTGGTGATAAAGAATCAATTCATGTGGGTGAAAAGTTACCACTTCACCATGAGTACTGGAAAATGGCTGAGACTGCATTCTAGAAGGATGTCACCAATTTCTTTTGTTATTATCTGAATGTTGAAAAATACAAGGTGGACTTAACCAAAGAACCACCCAAGAAAAGAGTAGGGCCAAGCGAACTATTTTGGTGTAACAAATGCCAAAAATAGCAGTTTCAGGAGACATTTGTTCCCAAGGCACCAAAAGGGTGAAATCCCTAGGACAAAGAGAAATCCAAGGCCACTAAGAAGAAGAGGATACACACCAAAACGACTTATTAGGATGTTGTAAACAAAAATGGTAATTACCAGTTCAAAGTGGCATAAGGACGTACCACCCCTTAAGCATGGGGGGATGATGAGCCACAAAATTGCTCATATTTTATACTTTTTTTCCCATAATGTGTAGCATATTTTCTTGTAGATATAAATATTTTATGGAAATTATATATATAATTAATAGTTTATTTTTCATGTTCTATAATATTTTTCTTTAAGTGTAATTTGTGTAGATTTAGTGGAAATTGTTACATTTTGGTATGTTTTTGTCGAGGTCCCACTTGGACCTGGCACTTGCAATCTAATAAAGGAAAAACATCTAAAGAATATTGGTGAAGAGGTACAAATTCAGGTGCCAAAATTTCTTTGAAGCGCTTCAATTCCATTAAATACTTAACTGTTGATGCATTGTCGTTATACACATCATTAATTATCAATGAATTTGTCAATCCAGGGCTGTGTACAAGGCTATCTGCGGAAGAAGGGGTAAACAAGGTTATAACTTAGGTCAATCTAGAGCAACAGGTTTTATTGGTGAAACCAATTGTGTGGGGGGTTTTAGGACATTCATATCTCTAAATTGCATGAATTAAACCTTAATCTAAGTTGCATAATTGGAAACTAATCATTAACTGCAGAAATGAAGTCCTAATTACAATTACAGAATGAGACCTAATTATGTTGCAAAAATAACGGTTGTAGAATTGAAAGTCTTATTCTAATTGCAGAAAGAAAATCTAATTAATTTTGTAGCAATAAAAATCTAATTCTAACATGGAAATGAAACTGTCAAGGCTCTGTAATAGAAGGTTGTCAATCTTCTATGCAAGGGTTGACAGCAAAAGATAAAATGCAAGAAATTACAGAAAACAGTAAATTCTGTAAATGAAAGTCTACAATAAATTGAAAGCTTTGCTGAAAGTGGAGATTACAACAAAATCATTAATCATAAAACATAAAATAAACTAATATTGCCAATATCATTAGTTGTTTACAAAGGAATGAAAGGACAATTTCTACAACTCATTCTGTCGTAGCAAAATCGAAATAAAAACCTGTTGTTAGTCCTCCTCCTAGGTCTGGAAGTGGCCAGCCTCTTTGTCCAGAAGAAGGTATGAGTCTCTCTCTCTCTAGATCTTAATCACACTCATTTACAAGCAATATAAAATATAAACAATATACTTTTATTGATTCAAAAACATGATTATAATAATGCTGCTGAAAACTGTTACAAGACTGTAACAGTCACTTTCTGATTATCATCTATTATTCTCTAATTTCTCTATCTTTTATTCCCCTTACTCTCTACTTTCTCCCAGCTCAACTTGAACGAGAGCCCTATTTATAGATGTCCTAATATTTACTAACAAGCTGAGAATATCTCAAAAAGATCTAATCCTATTATGTTGTAGCAATTCCTGGTTTTTATCCTAGAAGAAGATCACACTTTGATCTTTCCATAAATGGTGGCTTTGGTCAGCAAGGACGACAAAGTCAGATCTGAGATATTTCCCTTTACCCTTTTCAATCTTTATTTCCATTTTTACAACGTCAAAATTCGATCAATAAGTCAAAAATCACATTCTGTTTTCATTTCAAAGATAAGTGGCTCATTTCGAAGATACTGCAATTCTCATTTCGAAGATCCACTCATTTTGAAGACACTACAGTTCTCATTCCAAAGATCTACTCATTCCAAATACACTACAGTTCTCATTCCAAAGATCCACTCATTTCGAAGATACTACAGTTCTCATTCCGAAGATTCGCTCATTTCGAAGACACCGTGTTTTCTCATTTCGAAGATATCTGTTCATTTCGAAGAGACTTCGGAATGAACAAATGTGGGCTCCTTAAATGATTTCCTTTGCATTTTTCATGTGGGTTACTTCTCAGGATCAGATTCCAATGGTCTTCATCTCTTCCCACATGTAAATTCCATGCCTTGCCATTCATTGGCAGCTAGTTGGAATTTACATAGGAAAACCCAGTTTTTGTTGCACAGTAACAATTTTCTTGAACTGTTGCCAGATTTAGGTAAAATGAATGCTTGAGACATATCAAAACATGATTAGTGAAATGTTGTTATTAATCTAAGCATATCTCATTTTAGCAAGTCATAAAAAAACAACATAAAACTTATACAAAAAGCTATAAAAATCAGAATATAGTAATTCAGATACATTCATCATGCAAATAGTTAATACACAACATATTTAATTAACTTAACTAGCATATTATATTAAACATAAGAGTTTATAGGCAATTTTAGTGTTCAAAACATGTTATGATTGAGGCATTTTCAGGCCTCATCATTTTCCCCCGAACTTATATTGATGATGTCCTCATGTATTCTGTTGGGCTATGGAATCACATATGTCCATGGTCAAATTCCATGACCTGTAGAAAAAGTTCTTGCCTGTATAAAATCCCCTATTATTCTGAAGGTCCATGAGCCATTCTTCAAATTGTTCATCAGGTTGGGCATCTTCTTCAAAGTAGAATGGGACTGGAGTGATGATGGTTGGAGGCCTAAATCTGAGATCTATCCAATTATGTTACATGAGTTCAATCAACTGTATTACTCTTTCTGCCCTTCTTCTAGACCATTCTAAGTTGATGGGGGAAATGGGTTCTCTTTTCTACAAAGACATGGAAATTTTACCCCACCTTTTTCTACAGACTGACAATGCTGGCACAAAGTTGTCATTACAAAAATTGTGGAATCTGTTCACACAGTCCCTCAAGTTTGTCAAGTACATTCACTTCACATCATCCTTGTTCATCATGGTGAAGTGTTGTCTTGTGATAATGGGGTGATTTGGCTGAATTACTCTGACTAACAATTCAGCTCTTGTTTCAACCTCCTTATTCTGCCTCTTATCTTGGTCCCAATAAAATTGATTCTGCAAGGTGGACATGAATGCCCTCAATTGAACATCTCCAATGTAGATCTGTGGATGAAACTCTACTTCTTCTAGAATAAAGAAACTGTGTAAAAATAGGTCACACAAGAGATTTTTCTGCTCAAAAGGGCTGTCAAAGTATGCTTCTAGGAAATCTGTAGTGGTGTCCAATTTATATGGAAGATTTGAACTAATCCTCATGACCTACCATCTGAGGTATTTTTCCTTCAGAATAAGGCTATAAAATCTGGCTGGCCGTCTGAATTGGACTAAAAATTCAGCAATTTGACATAAATCAGACACCTTTTCTTTTAATGCCTGAGTTTCTATTTCCTTGGTTTCTAGCTATTTTGCTTCTAATTTGAACTTTTTAGTCTTAGTGGCAAGCTTATCATACCTAATCATCCAGATGGCTATGTCTACATTGTATTGTTTTAAAGACACAGTATTAGGAGGTCTGACTACAGGTGGAATTCTAGGTAGCAGATCTATCTGAACCCCTTTTTATGCCACTTCCACTGGTTGTTCATCTGTCAATAGCTCTACTTGCACCCCCTTATCTGCTATTTCTATTGGGTTGTCATCAAACAATAATTCTACTTGCACCCCCTTATCTTTTACTTCTACTGATGGTGTAACAGTTTGAAATATAGGGACATCAATAGGAGTACTTACTTGATCTATTTCATGTTGATGCTTGGACTGTTCTTGTTCTGGTGACTCATCTCCAATGTTTTCTGCTATGATTTTTGCCAATTTTGAAGCATCTTCAAAATGAAAAGGTGCTTCTTTAGAATGATATCATATGTCTACCTCAGCAAAGTCATCTGCCCTAGATAAATCCACAATCAGTTGATCCAAATCATCTTCATCATTGGATACAATTGGCTGTTTTTCAGACTATGATAGCTTTTCTCTCAATTCTGCCACTTCTTGTTGTAACTTTGCAATTTTTCTTTCCTGCATTTCAATGATGTTTTCTTTTTCTAAAATCCATCTGGTTTATGTCTTGACAACACTCCTTGTTGCTCTTAGCTGCTCTATGATATCTTCCTCCTCTGTTTCTGCTTTAGAATAAGATGCAGACAAGTCAGCTACAATAGGCTGCTCAACAACTGGCTCTTCCTTTGTAACATCTATTTGCTCCTATTCAGGAGGCTCTATGAAATTGTCTATAATTGCATCTATTATTTTTGTAGCTTGTTGAACTATAGCCACCTCCAGATTATCTTGCCCAGCCTCTTCCTCAATTATCTGTTCAGGGAATTCTAGGAAGTTTTTAGGGGTTGGTTGTATCTCTGTGACATCTGGACTGCTTTGTCCATATTCTTATTCTATGACCTGGTCCGTCATTTCCCTCAAGTGGAGTCTTGTAGACCTTCGAGTTCCAAATGCAAACTTCTTCTTTTTGCTCTATTTTCTGGTGATAGCAAGGGTTATGGGGTTAGTTTCATATGCCTCTGTTTCTCTTGTTGTTTTTCCCCTGTTGGGCTAGGTGCTTCATTTCTCTGTTCTAAAAAATCAGTTGCAACTTCAAAAAAATGGAACTTCTTCTATTTTTTTGTTCTGCTTCCATTTTTAGATCCTCTTTTCTTTTGCATTTTTGCTTGTGAAGTTGAAGGTTCTGGAGCAATGTGTTCTGCTGCTACTGTTGGGTGTGTTTCTATTTCTACTACAGCTTCTGTAGCATCTTCTGCAGCTTCTTCTATAGCATCTTCTGCAACATTTTCTGCAACAGCTATTTCTTCTTCTGTAGCAACATCAGTAGTATCCGTTTCTTCCTCTTCTTCCTCATCTCCAAAAATTACATCATTTAATGTGGAGTAAAACCTCTCAAAGCTCCTAGGTTTCCTCTAAAATGGTGCTGGCAAACTAGTTTGATAAAACCATGGTGGCGAAGACTCCCTTTTCCTTCTTGATATCTTTTTGCCATGTTTTTTAATTCTTGGTGCAGGTATAGGGGAAGATTTACCCTAACCTCTGGTTGTTGCCTACCATGTCTGAGATGATTTAAAATTTTTATGTGATGCCCTGACAACAGTACATACTGCCCTTCACAGGTTAGAAATTTGATTACCCATGTGGCTACTTCATCCTAGGGTTCCTGCAAGCTGGCCATTTTTACCCCCTTGCATGTGTTATTATATGTTAAATACTCAAGTGCCCTATCATTTTCTTCTAGAAATTGATTTACTGTGTTTACCAATGTATTTTTGCCAGACCTAGAAATTGGAAGACCTTCTAATGGCAGCTCAAGAATTTGACTTAAAACTTTAGGGGTTACATCAATAGTCATGTCGTTAACGTGTGCCCGGTTGTTTTTGAATGTGTGGATGAACATGTCGGCCAAGTCTTCAGAGGATCCATTAAATTTATCCAAAAACAGCATAAGCCCTCCATATTCAAAAATCTACACCACTTCTGGATTTTCTCAGAGATGGGTGGTATCTGTTGGTTCCATTCTTGTTTTTCGCCCCATTTTCCTATCTTGGTTCATCACAAAATGCTCTCTTCTACCACTATTCCTCTTTTGGATCTCTGGTTTATGGTGTTTGCAACTTTGCAGGGTTTTTGTGTCATGCAGGGTTTTTAACTTCTCTATTTTTGTTCTTCAAAATGAACCGTAATCTGAGCACTATACTTCGTAATAATTTTACGTTAGCAAATATGTCTTTGGAAATAATAGTGGCACACGTTTCTATTTTTTGCTTTGAACACATGTCCATCAACGGTTGCGTAGATGTCCTTACTGTCAGATCCACCTTACTCGCTTTTAGTTTTTCTATTTTTCTTGTAGATTCTCACATGCATGTTTATTAGCATCAAAAATTTGTGGCATACGGTTGGTAACGTCCTCCGTGATTTTGGTATTTTCCAATGGGTGCAAAAACAAACCATATGCTAACTGACACGTGTTCCTTTATCGTATGCGTCAAAATAATTTTCACTTGATTGTATTTCTTTCCTTCTTTGGATGCCACGTGGAGATATTACATTGAATGTTCTTTCCAAAGATTATAATTTATTGCAAAAACAAAACTTCATTCCAAAGATTATGACTTCATTCTGAATATTATGACTTCATTCCGAAGATTATGACTTCATTTCGAAGACGAGTCTTCATTCCAAAGATCATGTTTTTTTGTGATGTCAAATCCTCATTCCAAAGATAAATCTTCTTTTTGAAGACAAATCCTCTTTTCGAAGATAAATCTTGCTGCATTCTGAAGACAAATCCTGTTTCATTCCAAAGACAAATCTTGCTGCATTCTGAATACAAATCCTACTTCATTCCGAAGACAAAGCTTCATTCTAAAGACAAAGCTTCATTCCGAAGACAAATCATCATTCCGAAGACAAAGCTTCATTTCAAAGACAAATTATCATTCCGAAGACAAAGCTTCATTTCAAAGACAAATTGTCATTCCAAAGATGAAGTGCAACAATCTACTGTCATTCTGAAGACAATTTCAATTCGAAGACAGCACAACAATTAGTCTGAAGAAGATAGCAGACACTGTTTTTGGCATTCTTGTTCTGAAGATTAGGCAAAAATCAATATCCCATTCTCAAAACATGTTTTAAGTATGCCAACTCTTATGGATATATTTTATGCTAATGGTTAATTGTTATATACTATATACCAATCATTTACAATGAAGAAATGTAAGAAATATATACCTAATTAAAACAAGTTAATGCAAGTTTATGAAATATGACTACTTTTGTTGATGTTCTGTTGAGAATTTTTGCAACATTTCAAAACAAGTGCAGTTGTTGAATTTGTACAATGATGGTTCAGAAATTTTCAAGGTTATGCATGCCAAAAAACTGGTTTTCATGCATACCAACCCAGTAGTGCCTTGAAAAAGGTTTTCACTGCTGAGTTATTCATTTTTCTCTTTTTTTTGTTTACCTCTCCTTTTTTTTTTCTTTTACCTCTCCCTTTCTCTCTTTTTTTCCTTTTTTTTTTCTTTAACCTCTCCTTTTCTCTCTTTTTTTTCTTGATTCTGACTATGCCCATGAAGGAATTTCATGATTTCCCTGAAATCATGCCCATGAAGGAATTCATAATCAGAATTTATTCATCTTTTTGTTTTCTGCTTTTTTTTTTATTTTTTTTGTATTTTTCTATGTTTTTTTTGAAATCCATGATCATGCTGATTGTTTTGAAGTGGAAGAGGAAATTTCTTCCACCTGTTGTGTATCCAAACTGTCAAGCTACTGCAAGAATTCCTCTTTAGTCAGAGGCATATGGTATACCCTGAGGCGATGTCCATTCACTACCAACTTTCTCTGTGACCCATCAATAGGAGATAAATGGAATGCTCCATTGTCAAATACCTCCTCAATCCAGTAAGGTCCAAGACATCTAGTTCTCAACTTTCTAGGGAAGTCTTCATAGCGAGAATTAAATAGTAAAGCCCAATATCCTTGTTGAAGTTTCCTCTACTGAATGTGATTGTCATGCCATAATTTCCTCTGCTCATGAATTACTTTAGTTTGGTGCAGAGCATCCAACCTAAGTTCTTCCAATGCATTCAGCTACAGAATCCTGTCTATATGTGCCTGTGACAATTCAATTTCAATTTCCAATGTTGTGTGCAGTGTTAGTAGCTCAAATTCAATAGGTAAGAGGGGCTTTTTACCAAAGACTAGTTCATAATATGTGAATCCAGTAGTGGATTTCCAAGTAGTATTGTAAGCCCATACTGCTTCAGGTAATTCATCTAGCTAGTTCTTCCTATGAAAATCTACTATTTTTGTTAAAATTCATTCTAGTTCCCTGTTTGTTACCTCAACCTAGCCATTTGCTTGTGGGTGATAAGGTGATGATTTTCTATGTTTGATTTCATATAATTCTGTAAATGCCTCAAAGACTTTGGATGCAAATTGGGGTCCTTGGTCTGTGGTGATAGATCGGGGAGCTCCAAATCTCTGGAAAATCTGAGTATACAAGAAATCAATGACCTCTTCACGAGCATGTTTGAAAGCACGCACCTCTACCCACTTTGTCAAGTAATTAGTGCATACTAGAATATGCACCTTTCCCTGAGAAGGTGGATCAATAGGTCCTACAAAATCAAGCCCCCACCTCTCAAATGGCTCTAAAACCAATTGAGGCTGTAGTGGCATTTCATTTGTATGAGTGGGTTTCCCCATTATTTGGTATGCATCACAATGCCTGATGTACTTTTTTACATCCTTGTGAAGAGATGGTCAATAATATCCTGTCCCTAAGATTTTCCTAATTGTGCTTTTTACAGAGTAATGCCCACCTGAGGGTTCGTCATGACAAGCCCTAAGGATATCATACACCTCATCCTTTTGGATGCACCTACGTAAAACATGGTCAGGACTGCACTTAAAGAGTATATCCTTGATCCATTCAAAAAAAGAACTCTGTTTGATCAATTGTTTTTTCTATTTTGAAGTGAAATGTGGAGGAACTTTCCTTGTGACCAAGTAATTGGCTATATCTGCAAACCAAGGTGATTGGACTGATATAGCAAATAATTTTTCATCAGGAAAGGTATCTTCAACTAATTCCCCTTCATCCGTGTTCTGTAATCTGGATAAGAAATCTTCTACAACATTAGCTTTTCTTGGTTTTTTGATTATAGTGATATCAAATTCTTGTAGCAACAGTAACCAACGAATAATTCTTGCACTTACCATAGGCTTATTCATCAAATATTTAATGGTTGTGTGATCTGTGTGAATAAATATTTGATAACCTGTGATGTAATGCCTAAATTTTTTGATGGCATAAATTATCGCTAAGAATTCTTTTTCAGTTGTGGTATAATTTTTCTTAGCTCCTGTCAAATTCTTGCTAATGTAGTAGATGGCATAGTGTTCACCATTATCAATTTGTCCTAATGTTGCTCCTATTGTAGTATTGGAAGCATCAGTCTGTATGTGAAATGGTAATGTCCAATTAGGGCCTCTTAACACAGGTGGAGTTACTAATTTTTCTTTCAAAGCTTCAAATGATTCCTGACATCTTGCAGTCCAGGAAAATTTAGAATCTTTAGTCAATAGGGCAAACATGGGATTGGCTATTGTTCTAAAGTTGGGAATAAACCTGCGATAAAAACCAATGTGTCCTACGAAGCTTCTGACATTACTCTGAGTTTTAGGAGGAAGAAGATTCTTGATAATTTCCACCTTCTTTGGATCAACTTGGATTCCCTAAGGAGAGATGTGATGACCAAGAACTATTCCTTCCTTCATCATCATAAAACATTTTTCTAGATTCAAGGATAACTGGTATGTTTCACAATGAGCTAAAACTTTGTCAAGGTTTTCTAATGTAAAGTCAAAAGTCTATCTGCATACTGTGAAATCATCCATGTATATATCAACACTGTCGGTAGTCAAATCAGAAAAGATTGCTAAAACTGCTCGCTAAAATGTTGTTGGGGCGTTACACAAACCAAAATGTAAAACCCTATAGGCAAATGTTCCCCATGGACAGGTAAAGGTTGTTTTCTATTGATCTTCAAGTGCAATCTGAATTTGATTATATCCACTAAATCCATCAAGAAAACAAAAGTATCTTTTTCCAACAAGGGTATCTAACACCTGATCTATGAAAGTTAATGGAAAATGGTCTTTGTATGTCACCTTATTCAGTTCTCTATAGTCTACACATATTCTCATTTTTCCATTCTTCTTAGGAACTATAACCAATGGAGAGACCCACTGGCTATCAAAAATTGGGTAAATGAATCCTACCTCCAGAAGTTTTTCAATTTCTTCCTTTACAATATCTCTTAGGGCAGGATTCAGTATTCTCTGGAGTTGTCTTACCGGCTTGACTTCTTCAGTATAAATTCTGTGGGTACATATATCAGGGTGAACTCCTGAGATATCTTTATAGTTCCAAGCAAAAACATGAACATGCTTCTGCAAGACAACTATCAATTTGTCTTCCTCTTCCCTAGTAAGCCAGCTGTAAATGTTTAAAAAATTTCGTAGCTAGACTTTTATTTGTTTTGTATTTGGAAGGACTGAACTCACTTCTTCATACCTAGTGGTTAGGGAGTTAATAGGACACTGCTGATATGGGAGAAAATAAGAAATTTCTATTTCATTATTTTTTGATGGAAGCATATCCTGTATGGAACAGTGAGAAGGAAAAATAAAGTAATAGTGAAATAGAGTTTTCCTATGATAATACAGATGGTTCACCTTCAGAATTTTGGTTCTCCTCATTCCTTAACAATTGCTAGATATTTACTACTTCTTCTTCTAACCCTTGTTCATGCAGAATTTTCTGTGTCATGGAGGTCTTCTGTGTGTTCCCTTACTACCAAGGTGGCTAGTGTGGAAATAACCTCCTCTGATTCTTCATTTGAATCAGGAAACTATAACTGACCTAAAAAATTGCTGGAGGGTCTTGCAGGAGGCTACAAAGAGATATGTTTTAGATCAATACCATTTGAAATAGTCATTTTTCTAGATCTGCAGTCTATGAAGGTTGCTGCATTTGCAAGCCAAGGTCTTCCCAAAATTATGGGATATCCAAGTGTTGAATTTCTTGGTTGTAAAACCAAAAAATCTATAGGGAATTCCCAAGAAGAAACTCCTATAGGAACATCTTCAATGATACCTTTAGGTTTTGCAACTGACCTATCAGCCATTTCTAAAACTGTAAATGTGGGGCTGAGATGTTTGAGCTGTAATTGTTTCATTATATCCTTGGTCATGACATTTATTGCAGCTCCTAGATCTACTAAGACATTTGATATTGGTACTGAACCTATGGTAACTATGATAACTGGACTTCTTGGGTCACTATACTTTGGAGGTAATAGTTTTCCGGATAAGAGATCAACTATCTTTCCTTCAATCTGAATAGTCTTGGGAAATACCTTCTTTTTCCTTCCTGCTCTTCTAATGCACAAATCTCAAATAGTACTTTTAATCACTGGTATATCCTTAATGGCTTGCAATAATGGCAATGATATAGTTAACTTTTTAAGTTCCTTAACCAGGTCTGATTCAAAATTTTCTGCTATGGTATTGAATCTTTCAAGATATGGAATTATCCTTGATGAAGGTAATTGTTCTGCCTATGGTTCTGTTTGTTCTTCTATTGTCGGTTCAACTATAACTAGTTCCAAGGGTTCTTGCTCTTCATTTTCTTTGCTTTTATTGGAAATGGGTTCAAGTACAACTTTTCTTGAACAAAGTTGGATGTTACTACAATCACATTGATTTCAATATTTTCTTCAACTTCAGCCACATAGACATGGGATGCCTGTCTCATGCTGTTTGGATTAGTGACTGATTGAGCTAGAAGTTGAGGTTATTTCACCTGTTGTGTTTGTTGTGGTTGGTTTTGTTTTTCTTGAAATTTTTGATTAGGTGCAAGCAACAAATGCTGATTTTGACCTTGATTTCTTTGCTGCCTTGGATAGGACTGGTATTTTTGATCCCACTGTGGTTGATTTTGCATCCAATGTGGATTAGTCTGATTCTGATTCCAGGGTGGATTGTTTTGATTCCATGATAGATTGTTTTGACTCCATGATGGGTTGTTTTGATTCTGATTACAGGCTGAATTACTCCAATTTGTTTGTGGCCATTCTTGGGAATTTGTCCATTGAGGATAATTCCAAGGACGTTGGGGTGGTTCTGATTGTCCCCAAGGCATAGTACCAGGATTATGCCCCCAATTTATAGGAAAACGAGAGGGATTTTTGTATTGAGAGAAATTTCCTCCTTGTTTTGGTCCAATATAGTTGAGTTCCTTAGTCTGACTTTCTAACACAATTTTGAGTTGTGGTAGTAGGTGGCATTGATCAGTTGAATGCCTCTTTGAACAAATACTACAAATGGCTGAGATAGATGTTTTATTCAAAGGACATTCCTTCAAAGCATGTTTATTTCTACATATTGGGCAATAAATTTCCAAAGGTTTTATGTTTTTTGCTTTTGTAGACATTTCCCCCAAAGTTGTGTTTAATTGCACTAGAATATCAGTTTTAAAATTTGCAAGTTCCTCTATTAGTTCCTTCACATCAGTGCCATTTGTATTTTTTTTCTTCTTCCTTGCTTATTGTGAAAGTAATTCCTACAGAGATCCATAATTTCCTCATTACTGAGAGTATTTACATCTCCTCTTCCCATCAAATCTAATATGTCTCTGGATTCATCTTGCAATCCTCTCAAAAAGATGGTTTTGCATAACTCTAGTTCTACAAGTCCACATCTCCTTTGAACAAAGGAGAACCTATCAAGATAGTCTTCTAATGTTTCATCATCTTCCTGTTTAATCCTGAATAACTCATCTTTCCTGTTCCTTACATGGCAATACTCTTGATATTTGTCTAAAAACACAGTTTTCATTTGATCCCAAGTTCAAATGGAATTTAGCTCTAAACTCATGAACAACGTAATGCTGAGTCCTTGAGTGTTGAGGGAAAAAACTTAAGTTTCTTATTTTCATTTACATAATCATAGGTTTGACACACTACCTTGAATTCAAATAAAAACTGATCAGGATCTTCAGATACAACACCTCAAAAGGTTGGAATTACTGAAGGTGAAATAGTCTTCATGGGAGAGTTTTGTGTTGGATTCAAACAGATAGGATATTCAAATGTTTTGGAAGGTTGAGGAATATCCTGATCATCTCCTTCATCATGGACATAGCCATGTTGGCCATTGCCTCCCTTTGCCATAATTTATGGTTTCTTAGTTAAACTTATCCAAATTTCTCTCTCAAGAGGTTCAAGATCCTCTGTTGATAATGAGTCTAATGATTCTTCTTTCTCAGGATGTTCTAGTGATGGTGAAACTAGTGATTTTCCTTTCTCAGAATGTTCTAATGATGGTGAGACTGGTGATTTTTCTTTCAATATTTCTGGTAATTCAAACACAGGTGATTCACCCCTTAGGCATGAAGATCTCCTTAATAGAACAAGCCAAGGATATTTTTGGGTAATTCTACCTTTTTCATCCTTAGACTTACTCATTCATGTTCACTCTAAATGACATAAATTATATGTTAATAGTTATTATTTTAACCAGCTGTTCTATTCAGATTTTATCCTGAATCTTCACAGTTTAGTCTAACTAATAGCTATTGGACTATTGTTACCTTCTAGCAACATAATTCCCCAGCAACGGTGCCAAAATGATGCATTGTCATTATACACATCATTAATTCTCAATGAATTTGTCAATCCAGGGCTGTGTACAAGGCTATCTACGGAAGAAGGGGTAAATAGGGTTATAACTTAGGTCAATCTAGAGCAACAAGTTTTATTGGTGAAACCAATTGTGTGGGGGGTTTTAGGACATTCATATCTCTAAATTGCATGAATTAAACCTTAATCTAAGTTACAGAATTGGAAACTAATAATTAACTACAAAAATGAAGTCCTAATTACAATTGCAGAATGAGACCTAATTATGTTGCAAAAATAACAGTTACAGAATTGAAAGTCTGATTCTAATTGCAGAAAGGAAATCTAATTACTTTTGTAGAAATAAAAATCTAATTCTAACATGGAAATGAAACTGTCAAGGCTCTGTAACAGAAGGTTGTCAATCTTCTGTGCAGGGGTTGACAGCAAAACATAAAATGCAAGAAATTATAGAAAATAGTAAATTCTAGAAATGAAAGTCTGCAATAAATTGAAAGCTTTGCTGAAAGTGGATATTACAACCAAATCATTAATCATAAAACATAAAATAAACTAAGATTGCAAATATCATTAGTTGTTTACAAAGGAATGAAAGGACAAGTTCTACAACTCATTCTGCTGTAGCAAAATCAGAATAAAAACCTACTATTAGTCCTCCTCCTAGGTCTAGAAGTGGCCAGCCTCTTTGTCCAGAAGAAGGTATGAGTCTCTCTCTCTCTAGATCTTAATCACACTCATTTACAAGCAATATGAAATATAAACAATATACTTTTATTGATTCAAAAACATGATTACAATAATGTTGCTGAAAAATGTTACATGACTGTAATAGGCACTTTCTAATTATCACCTATTATTCTCTGATTTCTCTATCTTTTATTCCCCTTACTCTCTCTACTTACTCTCTACTTCCTCCCAGCTCAACCTGAACGGGAGCCTTATTTATAGATGTCCTAAGATTTACTAACAAGCTGAGAATATCTCAAAAATATCTAATCCTAATATGTTGCAGCAATTCCTGGTTTTTATCTTAGAAGAAGATCACACTTTGATCTTTCCATAAATGGTGGCTTTGGTCGGCAAGGACGACAAATTCAAATCTGAGATATTTCCCTTTACCCTTTTCAATATTTATTTCCCTTTTTCCAGTGTTAAAATTTGGTCAATAAGTCAAAAAACACATTTTGTTTTCATTCCGAAGATAAGTGGCTCATTTCGAAGATACTGCAATTCTCATTCCGAATATCCACTCATTCCGAAGACACTACAGTTCTCATTCTAAAGATCCGCTCATTTCGAAGATACTACAGTTCTCATTCCGAAGATCCGCTCATTTCAAAGACACTATGTTTTCTCATTTTGAAGATATCTATTCATTCCGAAGAGACTTAGGAATGAACAAATGTGGGCTACTTAAATGATTTCCTCTACATTTTTCATGTGGGTTACTTCTCAAGATCAAATTCCAATGGTCTTCATCTCTTCCCACATGTAAATTCCATGCCTTGCCATTCATTGGCAGTTGGCTAGAATTTAGGTACTAATCATGTTTTGATGTCTTAAGCATTCATTTAACCTAAATCTGGCAACAGTTCAAGAAAACTGTTATTAATCTAAGCATATCTCATTTTAGCAAGTCATAACAAAACAACATAAAAATTATACAAAAAGCTGTAAAAATCAGAATATAGTATTTTAGATACATTCATCATGCAAATAGTTAATACACAACATATTGAATTAACTTAACTAGCATATTAGATTAAACATAAGAGTTTATAGGCAATTTCAGTGTTCAAAACATGTTATGATTGAGGCATTTTCAGGCCTCATCAACTGTTAGGTGCCTGCTTCCCATTATGATAGAAGGTGTCTGCTTCTCGTTGTATCGTGGAAGGTGCCTGCTTCCCATTGTATGATGAAAGGTGCCTAATTTCTATTATATGGTGGAAGGTACCTAATTTATGACTTATGCATACAAGGTACCTGCTTCCTGACTTCTTCAAACATGGTGCCTAATTTCCACTAATGTCAAACTGCAGCACGACTTTGTGGTCGGTAGAACAGAGCAAAAATTTAGCAACCAGCATGAAAGGAATTCCAACATTGAAACAAAACATGAGACAATTTCAAAGGTGACTCATCACCCATATTCTAGTTGATACGTAAATGATTTATGTAAATTAGGCAAATAAATATCAGACATATTCTGGAAATAGAATATACTAAAATATCATGATATTTTTCTCGATTCCTTAAATTAAACAAACAGTTGTAACAACAAATTATTTTTTAATTCATCTTGAGAATTTTAACAGGGTTGGCCGCATATCTTATAAATATGTAGGCCACCCCTAAAGAAGACCCCTTAAACTTTTCTTGTAATTTTCTTCAGCTGCAACTATTAATAAAAAATCTAAGTATTTTTTTTTAAAACTCTTCTAAAGCATTCGATGATAATTTTACCATGGGTAGAAACTGTTGGAAGCATGGGCCCACTTACAATAGAGTTCTTCCCTATTTCTTTTGTTTTATATATTTATTTTTATAGATTAACTTATTTCTAGTTATGTCCCATGCTTTATGTGATTTCCAACAAGGTAGTAATTTAGATTTTATTTGTTTTCGGTCCTATTTTCTTAGACTTAGCTTGAGATTATTGGTTTAAATAAAAACTTCAATGGCTACAAAATACCCCCAAAACCATAATCCAAGGGACTCATCTCTGAAGGAGAAATTATAACATAAATTTTGCATGGCTACTCACAAGACTATGAGCTACCCCGGGTTGATAATTAAATGGAGGCAATAAATTGAACCATAGAAAAAACTAACCAATGTTTTGCCCAATAGGGAGGTGCTAGATGTGTTTTATTTATACCCCAGGGAATTCCCCTTCCATTCTCTTTCAAACTTGAGTTCCCATATACAAATAACAATACAAAGTATGAAGACCTCATATTAGGTCTCAAAATAGATCTTGTTGTGCACGTTACTTATATTCACATCTTTGGTAACTCATCACTCATAGTTAACTAGGCCATAGGAAATTATTTTTTTCTATTATGTTATACTCAAGCAATATTTACAAGTTTCTCATGGCTTACTATCGTAGTTTAGCTAGTATGAAATTAAAATATTTCCATGAAAAAACAACTGCTTTGTGGATACCATGACTTCCTTGGGTTCCCTTCTACCTCAAAATACACGTGTATATTACACATCTCTCCATCCAAACATTGTATAAATCTTCCATTTCCACCCCTACATCGAATGATGACATCAATGTCAATTTTTTTCAAATAGAATCTCCTAGTCTTTGGATGTCTAAAATCAAATACTATCTCAAACTAAGCATGCTACCACCTAATTTATCTCAAGCCGCTAGGAGAACATTAAAAAAAAATACAATACGATACACCTTGTTGGGGGACATACTCTACAAATGTAGTTATGATGGAATCCTTCTTCGATATCTAGACTCACAAGAAGCAAATCATGTCATTGCTGCTGCACACGATGGTACTTATGGAGGTCATTTTAGTGGCATGGCCATTACTAAATGAATTTTATGCATGGGCTACTATTATCCCATAATGGAATGTGATTGTTGTGCTATATCAATAAATTCATAAAATACCAATAACACACAAATTTAACATATTTACCATCATAAGCATTGTAGCCAATCCAATCCATGTGGCCATTTTCATAGTGGGTTCTCAACCTCATAGGCAAAATTACCCCTACATCATTTGGTAAACATAAATTTATCATCACTACAATAGAATATTTCACTAAGTGGATAGAGGCTATTCCACTAGTCCAAACAATCAGATCTAAAGTTGTTGAATTCATTCAACAACATATCATATGTCATTTTGGCATTCCTTCATGCATTATCTTCGATAATGACACACCATTCAAGAATAAATATATTCATTCTCTCTGTGAAAATATAACATCCAAAACAATTTTTCCATTTTTTATTATCCTCAAGGTAATCGTCAGGTAGAGTTCGTGAACAAAACTTTCTATGTCGTATTGTACAAAATAGTTACTAATTCTCATAGTGATTAGCATAATTAAATACATCTTGCACTCTAGGCATATCGCACCAACATTTTCACACCTACTAGGGCAACCCCATTCTCATTGGTCTATGGTGTAGAAGCCATCATGCCCTTAGAGTTAGAGATTCTATCTTTAGGAATCACCCTACAAGAGTTCATTGATGATGACACCACTCATCAAGCACACTTAGATAAACTCACACTAATCAATGAGCATCACATAAATACCATCAAACATTATTGCATCTACCAAGACCGTGTTTTTCATCCATATAATAAACACATTAATCAATGGGAATTCAAAGTTGAAGATATAGTTCTCAAAGAAAACCAACAAAATCCCAATAAACCATACCATCTACATAATAAATTTGCACAAAATTGGTTGGGTCCATTCATCATCACGCATAAATATGGTTCAGGGGCATATCGACTTGCCAATATTGAAGGAATTGTGAAACTTGAGCCCCTCAATATTATTCATCTTCGTGCATTTTAAACTTTATTCCATGAACAATGATTGACACATTCTTGTACATTCAATTTAAAAACAAAAAACAAAAACATCAAAAGTACAAAAACAACAAAAAATCAACAAAAATACAAAAATAACATTTACTGCAACATCGTACATCTTTGCCTCCTCTCTCTTCTTTTTATTTCTTTCCCCTTGTCTTATTGTATGGTCATGCTTTGAGTGGCTACATAATTGGGGCAGATTTCTTATTCTTCTCTTTCTTCTCTTCTTCGTCCTCTTCTCCCTCTTTCTCCTATCCCTATTGTATGGTCATGCTTTGAGTGACTACATACCTAGGATACATTCTTTCTCCTTATTTCTTCATATCTCCCCTCTCTTTCTTATTATTTCTTTCTTCTTCTTCTAATTATTTATTTATTTTTACACCACTCACTCATGTTGATACCACAAAATATTCACATCATACATCACATTCATTCATGTATCATCCTATGAGACTTCTACTAGGTTGTGGTATCCTTTTATGGCTATGAAAATATTGGTTACACATCCACCCATGGTCCCCTTACTCAATGACAATGTTTTTCCTGCATGTCATTATAAATAAGCATCACCTTGTTATACATTTCATCCATATATGCATTCTCACATCATTTTGTACATCCACTCCCATATAGGTATTTTCACTACATCCAACATCATACACTGGTCATAACAACTAGCATAATGTCATGTTCTCTCTTATGCATAGGTTGTTTAGTCATAGAAGTATTTTCTGTTAGTCAAGCACTTTAGTTGACCTCATCAAGCTTTATCCAACGTCATTGGATTCTAATGAAATATTAGACCTCCCCTAGCTAACTATAGTTTCTTTCATGGATCAAAAATACATGTGCATACTTAACAAGATTTATGTATAAGAAAGATGACACCTTACATAATTTAGACCTTAATCAAAAGGTTTTCCCTGTTCATCCTATCATGTGCATGGTTTACAAAAGTTAAGAATTGAAAAAAGGACAAGTTATTCAAAATAAAAGAGAAAAGGCAAAAAAAAATCAAATGCCTAAAAGAGCACTACTAAAGAAAATAAAAAAGAGAAACAAAAGAGCATCATCAAAAATCTTTAATCCTTAGAATTCTTAGTTTTTTGACAACCATGCGGTGATCTTCATCTTCAGTAATAGGCTATATATTCCTACCTAGCAGTGGAGTAGCCTTATGCATGGTAACACGTCTATCACATTAGCGACCTTCTTTTGTACAGACCACTACGTGCTTGTGGATGAACTAGCTTATGTGGCTCAGTTTACAAATTGGCAAGTCCAACCTCACTCAAAATTGGTAAATGAACTGAATCACTCTATACACACATAGATCCATGATAGGATCAACCTTAGTTAGGATGGTTTAGGGTACAATAGAATTTTAGTTGATTAATAGAAAGGTTTGATGACAAAACTCACCTGTTTGACTTTCTAGAAATCATTTCTAAAAAAATGAGTCACCTTAACAAAAGAAAAAAGCATGCATATGGTTTAGTTATCATAAATTGTAGTGTTAATAAAGTAGACCTTATATATCAGCCAATTATTTCTACATTATTATTAAAATTTATATACATTTCATACTTTCACTCTTTTTGTCATCATTAGATTATACATAACATATGATCATTACTCTGTCATTGAATACTGTTACCATAAAGTGGTGGTCTCAATCAAACACACATATCCACAAAAAGCTTGATCACAAAACAACAACCCAAGTCTCCAAATGCACAACATAGTCATATTCATTAATAATACATATCATCATCACATCGCACACATCAATCATTATCATAATCAAACATCCATGAATCACATAATGTAACAATATCAATATATGTATATATATCACTCAACATCACATACATCGATCATCAAAATAGTCGATTGGCTAGATACACCCATCTCAAAATTTATAACATCATAAAAAAAGGTGGCACACCAGCCACATCAAAAATAATGAAAAACATCACATAATCCATTAAGCCTAATGGTCAGGGTGCATCTCATTAGTCCTCTCTATCCACCATGATCCCTCACCATGCCTCAATTGAGAGCTCTCACCTCTCCACCTAGAGGCTTATCCTCCCACTATGGATGCCCTCAACTCTTTAAAGTTCATCGTAAAATGAGTAATAGATGCCATACTCCTATGGATCTGATGTGATAATGACCTAGAACATAAAGGTAATGATATCTGATTGGAGACCAACAAATTTGTGCACTCATATCCATAGGCTTGCACTAGCACCAAATTCTACCCATACCCATTGACCACCTATTGCAATCATGCAACCTCAATCTATAGCACTGCCCCAACTCCCTTTATCTTCAACCAATCCCCCTCACCCCATAATTAATATCTCTTAGTTGACATATCATCTAGATCCTATTGTAGCATCACTACCTATCCTCTCACCTACTCTAACTCCACTCCAACCTTAAGGCTCACCTCCACCACCTCCCATGTAGCAAGAGCAATGTCTCACTCACTCTATAGCCTAGCCACCTAAACCCCCAAATATCCTATCACTCTATCCACCTCCTCATTCATTGATACTATTGTATAATTCTCCTATAGGAACACACCCATCTCAGCATCCCACTCCCCTTTATCCATGATGATGATATCCTTCATAGTCATTATTGCATCCTTCTCCTACACCAACCCAACTACTTGCAGTCTCTACTAGTCTAGCTCCTCATGTAGTTTATCCCTCTCTATATTTACCTTCTTTATCTAATATCACCATGCATCAACATCACACATGCCCCCTCATATCCTCAATGCATATCTTAGACATCTCATCTTTATGTCCACTCTCAGGTCTAATCTCCATCGCAACTCCATGTGAGGATATTAATCCATCATCATGACGTGACCACACATGTTGTCCCAACTAACACTCCTACTAGGAAGCACCATCATCTACTTCCCCTTACCTTCTACATCCCCCTCATATCCCACCTTGAATAGCCTCTCTACCATCCTCATTGGACTCATATGCACATCCTAGGGATCCCCATCCCCAGCCCCATAAATCACACACACTTTAGGCTCCCACCTATATGTCACCCACTAACTCAAATACTCCACCATAACCCCCACATCATATACATATGTTAATGCCAACACCTTATTTGGAACTATATCTATGACCTCTCCTTGTAGTCATGATTCTCGATATCCTACTGTTGGTCATGAATCTGCCTAAGTGTAATAATACGCATCCTAGACCCAACCAATATTGAAAGGCTAAAGGAAAGAGATGTCCTTTGGGCAAATCTCCAAAGAGGGCTGGTTTATGTACTAATTTTAACGAATGATGTAAATTTTAGAGAGAGATATTAAAAAAAATAGATGGAAAATGATAGAAAGGAATGGGAAATGTGGCTATAAGACAGAGAAACAGAGTGGGGATAAAATAGCAACTAAAAATAAAATTAAGATTTTAACTAGCATGTAACAGAAAGAAAAACACAAGAACCATTCATAGCTTTGCAAGATTAACTTCCAATAAACATTTCAATATTCACATCTTTATCAGGAATTAAATTCAAATGTAGAAATTACACTTATCTAATAATGGAAATGAACATATAAAAAATGATAGGTAGAAAGTAATTGTGTATAACACTGATCTAGGAACTAGAAGCCAAAAATATTTCAATTGATGCATAGAATTAAACTCAAATATTTTTTTGGTAGAATGTTTATCCTCCCCTTTTACATCAAAATGCTTAGTATTTATAGAGGGTTGCATCTCTGTAATAAATGAATATTAAAACAAAATGTTGGCTAGTCAAAGATCAAACAACAATTTTCTCCTCAGCAACAGTAATGCACAAATCAGTTCATTCTTTTGAAAAAACTTGGGAAATCAACATGAATAGATGATGGAAAATCACCTCAGATTTTGGTGTGTTAGAAAACTACAATATCATGCAAGAATTATGAGCTTGAATAGTAAATTTTGGTTGCTACTTTGTCATCTTGCATCTTAGAACTTTATTTTCTCCAAAAAGACTCAACGAAAATCAACTTCATTTGTAAAAGGGGTAAAATCAGTGGATGGTACCTCGAGAATGAACAAGATTACATAAAACTCAGAAACCCTCCGATAATAATTTTGGAAATATTAATTTCTTTGCCACAAAAATTAAATTCATTAGCCTTTGGTCTTTCCCAAAAATGATCTGCACTGAAAGCATTCTTACTGAGAATTCAATTTTACCCAAAAATTTAGCTGAACATTGCTTTCACTAAGATGTCAGAAATAGATGAAGTTTGTTATTAAAGTGGGGTGAAAATAGAGTTCCACTTGCAATTTTTCCCAAGCATATACTTTCACCATTAATTTTATTGATTTCACCCAAAAGGAGACCTTGCTTGCTTGTGCTTTTCTATATGAGAGGATTTTGCTAGAAAGTGGGGCAAAAATGACTTGTGCTAGGAACGAGGGAAAAAATCCTTAGTTTCACTACAAAAGGTGGGTAAAAATAAAATTTCCCCCTACTGGGGTGGAAATTAACTTTGACTTGCACATGTTTTAATTCAATTGATGCCCACCAACTATTTTTGCCCCGAAACCAATAGAAAATAGCAAGTCATTCAAAAGAGGGGTGAAATTGACTTTGACCATGAGAAATGAATGAATTTTGGTAAAATATGTTGGTGAACTCCTTTGCATTGAATTTCATTGGTGAAATTGACTTTGACCATCAAAAGGTATGCATTTGGGTGAAATTATTTTAATTTGCCAATGAAACATCTTAAGGCGCCTTTCTATTTACTTTCGTCAAAAAAATCACTCCAATGCATTTTATTGACAAATCAATGCTTGATTTGCATTGATTACTTTATTCTAGAGAAATAATTTGCTTTATATTTGCTGGCACAACCCTTTTATTATATTTTCACCCATGAAATTATCTCACACTATTGTCACTGGTGGAACCCTCTTGGATTATTTTTTGCGAGCGAAAACATACTTTTCCAACAAACGTCATCCAGAGTTCAAATTTTAAATGTTGGCAAACCATTTTGATCTTTAATTCTATGGGTGAAATCATTTTTATTTATTTGAAATAGAAAATTATTGAAAAGGGAGAGAGAAAAAATCAACAAAGATTAAAAATACCACAACAAAAATACATAATTCATTTTATACTTGGAATTTTAAAAATAAAATTAAGTGTGGAAAAACTTCCAACACTTTTGGTGGCTCTCGAGGTATTCAGTTCATCTGGATGCAATTGACCCCAAGCCTTCATCCATTGGTTTCAACTGTCACCTCCACTGGCTACATCAGAAGGTACATTTGATTCAACAACCTCCTTCTACTCTCTTTCCATCCTTACCTGTTATTCTTGCTCTATGAGACTCGTATTGGTAGTCCCATACACTACAACCACCTCGGCCCAAGAATCTTCATCGACCATCAAAGGATACTGGAGTGAAATGATTACAAAATGAATGTCTAGATCTAGTCTAAGATAATGTGATTGGCTCTTTGGCATAGTTTGTACAAAGATGACTCGATGCAGGTGAGCCTTTTCATAAATGGCAATACCCACTCCTCTATAATTGGGTCTGTCTAGCTATCGATCTCAGAGGTATCCTTCATGAATTATTTCCATGCTACCTCCAACTCTTTCTTCGGTAATATCTCCCCTTGATCATTAGTGAAGCTCTATAAGTTGGCATCAACTACAACCTTTAAGTAAATGAGTGAAACATATTGCTCCTTCTCATACATATCAAATAGTTTACAACCCTCTTTAGCTAGATCCAACCTAGAAAAATAATTGCACAACATTATACTGGCATTAGACCAATCCTGATCCATCCCACTCATTGGTTTACATCGAAGGGTGGCATTAGTGAAGAGATTTATAAAACTTATTCCATAAATAATGCAGAAATAAATAACTTAGAAGAAATGACACCACACAATGCACATATAACACATGAGATTTATCCTGGTTCACCCAATATGGGCTATGTCTAGAAAAACAAGAGCCACACCTCCTTGATATTATTATTCACTTCCTTGCTCGAAAATGGGACATTACAATAAATATAAAGGAAACTATTCCAACCCTAAACCACTATGTGGTATTAGAATACAATGGGTACAACACCATGGGCTAAACCATCCACACCCACCAACCACCCACCAATTGTGGGAATCTCGAAATTCACTTTGAAAAAATGGGGTAAATTTTTTTTCAGTGCTTCATTCTATAAAAATGTCTTCGGCATAGCCGGGGGGGCTACCACCCCCACCTGACCCCCTCGGTCCCCCCAGGGAGTGCTTCACCCTCCTCTTGAGGATCTCCGCTTCTCTTCCCCTCTTGTGATTGTCGTATAGTACTTCCTCAACAAAGGATGAGACACATCCAACATTCTCCCACTTGTTGAATACTTTGCCAAAATCATTTCAACTGTACAAAATCTAAAATTTTCTGTGCTAACTACCTTGGTTAAAGCATCTACAATATTTTCCTTCATATCCATTTTTTCCAACAACAGTTTCTTATGTTCAATCATGTCCCTACTAAAATGTAACTTTGTATCAATGTGCTTCATTCTGGAATGGTAAACAGGGTTCTTTGCTAGAAATATAACACTCTGACTATCACAATTTATCTTCACAGCTCCTTGAAAGAACCTAGTTTCAACACATAGTCTTTGTAGCCATACCGCTTCCTTACTGGCATCGATGTCTGCCATGTACTCAGCTTCAGTGGTTGAAATATCAAAAACATTTTACCTTTTGCTCATCCAACTAATAGCTCCTCCAAACAAATTGAATACATAATCACTAGTAGATCTTCTATTATCTAGATATCCAACCCAATCTACATCAACAAACCCTTCTATATCCAAGGATATATCTTCTTTACTTGTACCCTCATAACAGATTGAAAAATCATAAGTACCATGCAAATATCTAAAAACCCTTTTCACAGTAGTCCAATGCTCTTTACCAGGTTTAGACATATATCTGCTCAAAACTCCCACTACATGGGCAATGTCTAGTCTAGTACAAACCATGGCATACATTAAACTACCTACAACATTTGCATAAGGAACATGGGACATTTCTTCTACCTCTTCTTCTATTTTTGGACATTGTTCAGCAAACAATTTTTCCCCCAAAGGAATAGGTACCTTCACTGGTTTGCAATCCTACATATTAAATCTCTTCAACACTGTCTCAACATATTTTTTCTGATCTAGCCACAACTTTTTTTTAGAATGATATCTTTTTATTTGCATACCCAAAATAAAATTTACAGGGCCAAGATCTTTCATGTCAAACTATGATGTTAACTTGGACTTCACTTCCCTGATCATTTCATTACTGTTTCCAATTAGTAACATGTCATCAACATACAAAACTATAGTGATAATTACATTACCAATTTTATTTGAATATACATAGTGATCAGAATTGCTACAAACGAAATCAATTCCTAAGACATAAGTATCAAAATTTTGATAACACATTCTAGGTGTATATTGTAGTTTGTACAAATATTTCTTTAACTTACATACAAGATCCTCCTTTCCTGCAACAATGAAACCTTCAGGTTGCCTCATATAGATTTCTTCCTACAAATATCCATGAAGGAATGCAATTTTTACATCCATATTTTTGATTTCAAGATCAAAAGCAACAACCACAAATAATAGAAATCTAATTGAGGTTAGCTTTGCAACAGGAGAAAATACTTCATCATAATCAATTCCCTCTACCTGAGAATAACCTTTAGCAACCAGGAGAGCTTTATATTTCTCCACTTTACCTTCAACATTCTACTTCTTCTTGAAAATCCATTTGTAACCTATTACTTTTCTTCCACCAGGTAATTTCAATAAATCCCATGTTCTGTTATTTTTTAAGGCCAGCATTTCCTCATCCATGACATCTTCCCAAAAGTTTACCTCTTCAAAATTAAGAACTTCTCTAACTGTTCTAGGATCTTCATCAGTAATAGATAATACAAAAGAAGTAGGAAAAGCAGATGGACCATACCTTTCAGGTTCCCTTCTTTCTCATGTTGATCTCGTTACCACAGGTGTATGAACCTCTTGTTTGTCCTCTTCCAGATCCTCTTCTATCTGATTTTCTTCCATGAAATAAAACTAGGCCTTTTCATGTTCTTCTTCTATTACTTTCTTCCTGTGATCACTTTTCATTTCTCTAAACACCACATCTCTACTATAAACTATACTTTTAGTTTTTGGATTCCAAAGTTTGTATCCTTTAACACCATATTTGTAACCAATAAAGATACATTTAACAGCCTTATTATCAAGCTTACTTCTTTTCTCCTTGAGAATATACATTAAATCACTTCAACAACATCATTACTCAACTTAATCACTTCAACAACAATGCTTATAAAATAAGGTTTTATCAACAACTCATTTTATTCCAGAAAACCTTGAAGCATTAAATAAAAACACTCTCAACAATGTCAATCAAACAATCATTTTCACTCCAACTTTTCATACACAACTTTTAACAATCACTCACTAGGAAGAATATGCCCATACCTTTTGTTGGATGTAAAAGTGCCTTTGGAAAAACTTGTCTTAATCACAATTTCTTTCTTTCCAATTCCAATGGTTAAACACAACAATATAACTTCAATACTTTCTCAAAAATATTCCCTTAGACACAAAATAATCACAACTCAATTTATGCCTTATTGTGCCCTTTTAAAAATAACACTCATCATAACATACATAAAGATAATTTCTTTGATACACCTTATAAACTCTAACTTAAAATAATATCCAACACCATAAAATATCAACCAAACACCTTACAATCCTTTCAAAACATTTGAAAAAATAACATTAAAAATTTAATTTTGCAAAACCCATATAACTCCCTTTGCAACCTTAGTATGCAAAAATTTAATTTTTGCGAGATTTGATCTGCCATCTCCTCTAGCCTAAGCGCCTTAGTGCTTGGGAGCCCACCGCATGGGCTACTAATGCCCACGTGAAGGAAGGAAGAGTCCCTTCCTCTTATGCCTCTATTGTCATTTGAATTTCCATAAATTTTGCACGCTTTTTCTTCCTTGGACACAACGCAAATTATAAGGCTCACAATTTATTTCGAAGGTATGGTAATATTTGGTAAAGTGGGAGTTCCCCCTTACATACACATTCTTAAACTTCTCACATCAGCGCTTTGTCATTCGAAATTGAATTTCAAATTTTAATTTTAATAACCCACCTTAGGGTTATTTAACCTTAGTTTAAATTAATTTATAATTAATAAATAAATTAATTAATAATTAATTTAAATAACTTTATAAGTTAAGTAAATTAACTAATAAATTAATTTATAATTAATTTTAAACTTCCTTTGTATAATATTATAAAATAATATTATAATATTATTCACTTGAGCTTCTTTTTGCACTTTAGACCAAATATGACTTCCTGGAACAGGGTCTTGAAACTGAAACCAAATTATCCTTTTGCATTTATTGGAGAACCGAAAACTGATTCTACCAACATAACTTACCACTAACTGGTGTTGAAAGCTTGACATCAATGACCACTCACTATTGACAGCAATAACAACTTATCACTTAAAATATCCAACAATTTCCCCCTTTGTCATTGATGGCAACCCAAATTCGTTTTACCAAAACTTGACCTTTTTCTTGTTCTGCTCCCCTTGGGAAACTACTCTCCCGAATCAATTCTCTCTCCTTAAATCAAATATCTCCCCCTTACTCAAATATCTTGCCTTTGACATAAATGGAAAAGGGTCACCTTTGGGGCTTAGTTTTAAGAATGAATCTCTTAGCTTAGCCCCTCCCCCACCTCTTCTTGAGGTGGTTAATTCTGGGGTGGGAGTATTTATACTCCCAACAAGCATTGGTCTTTAGATTTATCCTCTTTTCTTCTCATCTGATCCTTTTTAATGTTCCTATTCCTACTCTTGTAAATGTCCATATTCTTATTCCTATTTATATCCATATCCATATTCATGTTCTTGTTCTTGTCCATACCCATATTCCTATTCCTGTTCCTATTCTTGTTCATGCTTGATTCTGGAATGTATTCTCTACACCATTTTGTTGTATGTCCATCATTATTGCACTTATAACACTTAATGCTATTATTCCTTGGATGTGCAAATGTCTAAGTATTTCTCCTAGTGAAGCCATATCCTTTTCTATCATGAACTCTGCAATCCATTGCCTTGTGACCAAACTGATTATATGAGTAGCAATACCCATGGAAAATTTGTCTATTTTTGAAATTCCCATTTTCTTTCTTTCATATGTCCTGCACTGTAAAGCCATGTGTGCAAACTTGTGACATGAGAAACACCTTCCATTGAAATTCCCTTGTATTGACCTCATTGGTCTCTTAGTCACTCTTAACCTATTCTAATTGTTGTTCCATCTGTTTCTTCTTTGTGCATTGTTCCTTTCCTTGTTGAACTTTATGTTGTCCAACTCATCCTCAGATGTCTCACTTTCTCTTACACTATATTCTTCTAAATTTTCTTCTTCTTTAGAACTTGAGGTTGAATCTTCTTCTTGTTTCTTTTGAGCTTGTTCAAAACCAAGACCTATTTTGTTTGTTGACATTCTTTGTACCTTGATCATCTTATCCACAATTTTTGAGCTCTTTCCAAACTTGTGTAGCTTATCCTTGGATTTTTCTAAATATTCCCTTAGTAGAGCTACTTCTTGTTCTAACCTTTTACATTCTAAGACCTTTGCTTCTAACTTATACTTGATCCTCTATAAGATTTTCTCTTTCTTCATCACATTCTTGAAACTAAAACTCAAGTTTAGAGTTTTGCTTTCTTACCTTCTTTATTGTGTCAAGAGCATAACTAAGTTTTGCCTTAAGATCAAATTCTTCTCTTTCTGATTCTTCCTCTATTTGTTTGCCTTTGTCTACATCTTCATTTTATTTTGACTTGTCTTCTATAGGATCACCTTCTTCTTCTTATAGTGCCATTAGAATATTTTCTTCTGGTCCTTCAAGTGCATCCTCATATTCATCATCACTAAAACTATAACCATTCCTTGTAAAACTATCTTCAAGATGTCCAAAATTACCATATATAAAACACTTGAGAATTATTGGTGACATTTTCTTGACTTTTTTGTTTTCTTCAATAATAAATAGGACTTCATATTTATCATTATATAAAAAACTAACATCACTATCACTTGAGTACTTACTTGCCTTTTCTGCATAGTAGCTCCTCTTTTGTCTTTGAAAGAACTTCTTCCCTTGTCTACTTTGTCCATCCTTACCTTTCTTTTGGTACCTGTATTTTTTTGATTACCTATTCCCGTGATCCTATTTTTCTTCATCATTGTTATTTTTAGCTTCTTGAAAATCAGTTGCATAGTGAACATAATTTCCACAATTGAAACATCTAACAGATTTTGCATCTTTGAATCTTCTTGAATCCTTGTTCCTTCTGCCATAATTTTCTTCTTCATCACTAGATGACTCATTGCTCGATTATGACTTCTTACCCTTTATCTTATTAATTTCTTTGAAGGTTGCTTCCTTCTAGGGATTAGGTTCTTTTGTTATTAACTCAAAATCTATAATAATACCAAGCAACATATCTCTTGTCAAATAATCTCCATCCTTTGCTTCTTCTATAGCTGAAATGTTTTCACTATACCTTGTTGGAAGAGACCTTAAGATATTATCAAAAACATCAGATTCATCCACATTAAGTCCAAGTTCTTGCATAGAATTAACAACCTCATCTACCTAAATTAGATCAGAACTAATGTCTTCCTCATTCTTCATTCTTAATTCATCAAATTGTCCTTTGAGATTTCGTATCTTTACCTTTTTGACACTTTTATCTCATTCATATATACTTTGCAACTTATCCCAAATTACTTTTGCATCTTTACAATGCATAACTTTTATTGATTTTGTTCTATGTAAACCTCTCAAAAGTGCATTAATTGCTTTTGAATTGTAATGTCATAGAATCTTACCTTCCTTATATGCAGGTGGATCAACTGGTGGTATGTATCCATTTTCAACTTCTTCCCAAATTTCATTGCCAAGTGCCATCAGGTTAACCTTCATTATCATACTCCAATATATATAATCACTTCCATCAAATATTGGTGTTGAATTATCTAAGGACACATTCTTAGAATCCATTGTGTTCTTGAAATATTTTCCTTCAAGCTATTAAACTCTTCCAAAGGAACCCTCTCTAATACCAATTGAAGAACACAAGCTTATATTGAGAGGGGGATGAACATTATAAGACCACTTTTTACTTTTCTTTCCCAATCAATATTATGCAATGTATAGATAACATTATCAATAGTAGTAATCAAATCAATGCACAAATCGCCACACACAATAGAGACACCAAATTTACATGGTTCACCTACTCCACGGAGAAAATATTTCACTAAAATTTTCTCAATCAATATCTTGGGAATCCTTTCCCTATTACAATATTTATGGATCTCTATCCAAAGGAGACACCAATCCCATAATCAAGTTCATGTATCTTTATCCATAGGAGAACTCCTTTCTCCTTAGCTCTGACTGGTGATATTATAGAATAATTGATAACCCCACTACTTTGGCTAATGGATATCTATCCACTGAAGACTCCTGTCCTCACTGCCCTAGTAAGACCAAATTTTAGATGCAGGAAAACGAAATCTTTATTTTCAATTAAAATTAAACCTTAATATAACCATAGGGTATATATAATGAATTTAAAACTAAAGCATGCAACTACTGGAAGAATAATAGGAGATAATAGAATAGGCAATAAGGAGAGATAAGGGGATAGGAAGGAGGAATAAGGGGAGGGAATATAGGAGAAAGAATAGGGAGGAGAGAAAAAAAAAAAAATGTGCTTGCCGACATTTCAAGCCCTCTTTGTGTTCACACTTGATCGGGACATTTCTTGGCAGCTTTGCATTTGGATGTGTTCACATTGTAACACTCTCCCCCTTAAAGTTGAGAGGACTGACTAGACAGTCTCTCAGCTTTATAAATTGAGCTTTAGCCATGCCTTTGGTGAAGATGTCTGCAACGTTCTCCAAAGTGCGGCAAAATTTAAGCTCAACAATCTCTTGCTCCACCATGTCTCGGATGAAGTGATACTTCATATCAAAGTGTTTTGTTTTGCTATGGTGGATTGGATTATATGCCAACTGAATGGCACTTATGTTATCACAGTAGATTCTTGTAGGACCACTTTGTTGTTCTCCAATCTCTTCCAGCACTTTTCTCAACCATAGGGCTTGAGTACTAGCATATGTGACTGCTATATACTCAGCTTCTATAGAGGACAATGCTACAACAGTCTACTTTTTGGAACTCCATGTAATTAGTCCTAACCCTAGACTAAAACAGTTCCCTGAAGTAGATTTCCTATCATCAATGTTGCTGCCCCAATCACTATCACTGAAGCCTACTAGCTTGATAGTTTTACATTTGTGGTAATGGATTCCAAAATCCCATGTACCCTTTACATATCTGAGAATTCTTTTAGCTGCTTGCAAGTGCAGCTCAGATGGATTAGCCATAAATCATGAGACAAGAGAAACAACATACTGAATGTCAGGTCTTGTGTTGGTGAGAAACATCAAACTCCCAACCATGCTCCTATAAGTGGTCATGTCAACCTTTGGTGCTCCATCATTTTTGCTCAATTGGATCCCATGTCCAATTGGAGTTGCAACTGCTTTGCAATGTTCCATGGCAAACTTCTTAATCATATCCCGAGCATACTTGTGTTGACAGATGAAGATCCCTCTATCTATCTGATGAACTTCCATGCCTAGGAAGTAGTGCATTAAACCCAGATCTTTCATCTCAAACTGCTTCATCATGGAGTGTTTGAACTCCATATTCATCTTTTCATTACTACCCATAAATATGAGATCATCCACATATAAGCAAACTATGAGGATGTCTTTTCCTGCCTTTAGGTAGTAGAGAGTGGGTTCATTTTTGCTTCTGGTGAACCCATATTCCTTGAAATAGCCATCAATGCGAGAGTACCATGCTCGTGGTGCTTGCTTGAGGCCATACAGTGCCTTTTTTAGTTTATAAACAAGGTGCTCCTTACCTTGCTCTTGAAAACCTTGAGGTTGTTCAACATAAACCTCCTCTGTCAAATACCCATTGAGAAAAGCACTTTTTACATCCATGTGTTGGATTTTCCATCCTTTGTGGGCAGCTAAAGCAAGAACTGTTCTGATTGTCTCTTGTCTGGCTACAGGAGCAAATGTCTCCTCATAATCAATGCCATACTTTTGTGTGAAGCCTTTTGCTACCAATATTGCTTTGTGTCTTTCAATGCTTCCATCAGCATTGAATTTGGTCTTGAAGACCCATTTACATCCAACACATTTCTTCCCTTTAGGAAGCTCTACCAGCTCCCAAGTATCATTGTTTTTTATAGAGGTCATCTCCTCTTTCATGGCATCCTGCCATATCTTTTGAGTACAAGCCTTCTCATAGCTAGAAGGTTCAAGTTGTGCACTAGTCAACAAAGCATAGTTGACTACATCTCCCCGAGGTTCTTGGGAGTCATCATCTCCATACAAATGCATATTTTCAAGTCTTTGCAAAACTGAACTCATTTCACTAGCTTGACTTCTAGTATATCTTCTCTGAAAATTTTTATCCAACATCTGATAAGATGGATGATGTTGGAGTGTTCTCTTACCTCTGGATGGAGAATCAATATCCATCGGTGAAGAACTGATTGATCATTGTGGAGAAGGACTTGGAGAAGTTGTTGATGAACTTGAAGTAGAACGTCTGCTTGGGCTTGGAGGGGGTGTGTCCTTGCCTTTCTTGGGTGACACCTGCTGAATTTGTGAAGAACCTGCATCATGGGACTCATCATCAATAAAAAATCTTGGATGTCCCCATTCTCCCCCTTCATCAAAAATCACATCCCTGGAAAGAACAAACTTTCGGGTCTTCGGATTGTAGAGTCTATAGGCTTTGGTGGACTCACAATACCCTACAAAAATGCATGCTTGACTCTTGGGATCAAGCTTCTTTCTCTTCTCATCAGGAATGTGTGCATAAGCCAAAGAACCAAAAACTCTAAAATGTTTGACATTTGGTTTCTTGCCATACCATGCTTGGTAAGGAGTTATCCCCTTCAGACTTGAAGTAGGACTCCTATTCAAAATGTAGACACTGGTTCTGACTGCATCAACCCAATACATGTTGCTCAGATGCTTCGTTTGAAGCATCGATCTGGCCATTTCTACAATGGTGTGATTTTTTCTCTCTGCCACACCATTCTGTTGTGGAGTATAGGCAGTGGTGAACTGCCTTTTTATCCCATTTTCTTTACAAAATTTCAAAAATTCTTTGGAAGAGTATTCTCCTCCTCTGTCTGTTCTGAGACATTTTACATGATATCCACTTTGATTCTCTACATTTGTTTTGAAATCAATGAAGCAATCAAAAGCTTCATCTTTATGCTTCAGGAAATAAACCCAACACATTCTAGAGAAATCATCTATGAAAAGGAGAAAGTAAGAATTGTTACCAAGACTTTTTGTTTGCATTGGACCACAGATGTCCGAATGCACTAGCTGAAGTGGATAGTTGGCCCTCCATGCTTGTCCTCGTGGAAACTTGGCCTTGGCGTGCTTTCCCAAAGCACATCCTTCACAGACCTCCTTGTGATCCTGAATTTTAGGAAGTCCGGTCACCATCGCTTGAGAAGTCAACAATTTTAGACTAGCAAAATTCAGGTGACCATATCTCAAGTGCCAAAGTACACTTGGATTTGCAATAGCAATATTCGCCAGTTGAGCTCCCCCTGGATGGCCAAAATTTAGGGGAAATAACCTGTTCTTGGTCATTGGTACCTGTGTGATGATTCTATTACCATTATTCTTGTCAAATATTACACATTTTCCCTCATCAAAGACAAGTTTATAATTCTTTTCCATCATTTGACCAACACTAAGCAGATTATGTTGGAGTTGAGGGGTGTAATAGATATCATTCACCTGTTTGATGCCTTCTTGTGTTGGAACCTCCATGGCTCCAATGCCTTCAACTGACAATGATTTATCATCTCCCAACTTGATGCGAGATTTGTAGGTGGAATCTATTGTAGCAAAGAGTTCTTCTTTGCCACTCATATGATTGGAACACCCAGTGTCCAAGATCCAGGTGTCATTCAAATTTTGATCTAATTGGCCATAAGAGAGAAAGAGATTAGATGTCCCTTCCTCTTCACCAGAATGGCCATACTGACTGCTTTGACTGTTGCTTCCTTGTGAGGATTTGGACCAACAGTCATGAGCAAAGTGACCTGGTTTGCCACAATTGAAACAAACCTTCTTTGACTTGTCACTTCCTCTTCCTCGACCTGGATTTCTTCCTCTGCTTTGCTGATTGCCTCTATTTTGACTTCCACCTCTGCTGGGAGATCCTCCTCTACTTGGATTTCCACCTCTTGGGCTGCTCTTGCCTCTGCCTCTTCGCTGACCTCTACCTTGGCCTCTACCTTGGCCTCTTCCTTCTTGAGATGTGAAGGCTTTGTCATCGCCTCCATAGCTGGTTGAAGGAGATTCCTGCAATCTCTCTTCATGTGAAAGTAGAGAACCAATCAAAGCATCAAAGGATAGTGCAGACAAATCCTTCGATTCTTCAATGATAATTGCAACATGGTTCCACTTTGGAAGAAGTGTTCTTAACACTTTCTTCACCACAGTCTCTGGCTTGATTTCATCTCCGAGAGTGATCATTTTGTCTACTACTGCTTTGACTCGCATGCAGTAGTCACCAACTTTCTCATCTTCTTGCATCCTGAGATTCTCAAAATCTCTTTTCAAAGTTTGAAGCCTGACTTGCTTCACTTGATCACTTCCTTGGAAGCCTTCTTTCAAGGCCTTCCACGCCTCTTGAGCAGTTACACAAGATGCAATTCTAGGAAAGATGCTTTTATCTAAGGTTGCTTGCAAATGATACAAGGTAGAGGAATTATTTTTTTGTGCTTCTTTCCTAGCTTTCTTATCAGCAGCACTTAATGTGGTCCAGTCAGTAGGGGAGGGTTCTGTGTAACCCTCTTCGACTACATCCCACAAACCCTTACCAATGAGTAAGGTTTTCATTTTAATGGACCAATATTCATAGTCGGACCCATTAAACTCTGGAATGGGTAGACTAGTATTCGAGGCCATAGTTACTGACTAGAAATAAACTTTTATTGGTCTAGTACAACAATCAATAGCAAAGAAAAGCAATTACAAATTTAAATCAAATCTTGCTTTCTCTACTCTCTCACTGATTGCTTGATCTTCTTGTTGCGGATCTCCAAGCACTGGGTTCCCAAAGTTATCGATGATCGAGTCTTCATCGTCGCTGATGAGGATGATTTCAGGGGCTAGCTCAGCTGGTTCCAAAATTTGAAGGGAATCACTATTGCTGATCTGTTGGTTTGTTGGTTCCTGGGGTGCAATTTCCACTAAATCTGACTCCTCAACTCGTTGTCCAAATATGTTATCCTCAGAATCGGCCTCGTAACTCGAAATCAGGGTGTCTCTGATGTGCTATGACGACGTTCTGTAACTGGCTGAACACAACTTGCAGTCCGTCTCTCCGAACTCTTTCATCAAACGATTCAGCAGTCTCTCTTAGCAGAAGAGAACACAATGCATGATAACACCCAGTAGATCGGATCATCTACTCATCAATGCAAAAAAAACTTCCTTAGAGCCTCTGAGGTTACAATTTTCACTCCTATACAGCCGTTGAGGCTATTACAAAAAAATTTTAGCCTTGAACGGGGTTCCAAGGGGTAGCGCTAAACGGGCGCTCCAGAAGGCTTCCCGTCACTTTTTTTGCCCCCTTTTTACAAAGCTTGCCTCTTAGGCTATTACACAATTTTGCAAGGTTTTTCAAGCCCCTTGGGCGATTTTACAGTTTGCCTCTAGGGCAATAGGTTCAAAATTTCTCTTATAAAGTTTTAAACTTTTTAAAGTATTTTAATATTTTAATTTTAATAATTAAAATATGCTTTAAAACTATTAAAAAAAACTTTTAAAAAAATAATAATTATAAAGCACCTTTTTAATTATTAAATTAATATTAAAATAAACTTTAATAAAGTTTAATTTAACTTTAAAAAAATTAAAAAAAATATGAACCTTTATGTTGACAATCGTGTGAGTTGAACTCATGACCAGTTGAATTAGAATGAGCATCCATGGCCAACGTTCCCGCGGCTATAGCTGAAACTCCAAAGGCATAGCGTGCATTTTCTATTTTTTCCAAAGTTGTCAAATTAGAAAAGAAAATAAAAAACTTGTTTTGTTTACCTCCAACGGGTTTCAAACTCGAGATCTCTCGTTTAGCACAGCATGGTCTTCACCACTCGAGCTAGTCTTCCGATGCAACCAGATATTACTGGGTTGTATAAAAAAAGGTCTTCGCTCATTTAAAAAAAAAAATGAAATCCAATTATCCCACATGCACTGGGACAAAGAGCAGTGCAGGATTTTAATATGGGATGTCATCGTATTGAGTCTATTGCCTATGGGTAATCATTCGTACTCCTTATGCCTCCATGTAAACCAATCAAATGATGCCAACTTAGCCATGTCACTACAGTCAACTCAACCATGTCACCAAATATGCTACTGCCATGTGTTTGTCCATGTCTCTATTGCCATGTGTCTCCTCATCGCCTACCTCGATATGCATATAATTGCCACATCAGCCACATCCAGGCTATGTTAGCAATCCACCTCACCACCTTGAAGTACATACTAAATCTATTATGCATGTTTGCCTTGATATTCATGCCTAGATCTGGACAGTCCTACTGCCTCGTCAAGTCTCGAGAAGTGTGCCTATATCTTCACAGGTCAACCACTATGTGTGACCTTGAACTACGTGTGGACCTCCTACTCTGATACCATAATGAGACCAAATTTTAGACGTAGGAAAATTAAATCTTTAATTTCAATTAAAATTAAACCTTAATACAACCATAGGGTATATATAATGGAATTTAAAACCAAAGCACGTAACTATTGGAAGAATAATAGGAGATAAGAGAATAGGCGAGAAGGAGGGATAAGAGCATAGGTAGGAGGAATAAGGGGAGGGAATATAGGATAAGGAATAGGGGGGAGAGAAAACAAAACAATGCGCTTGCCAACATTCCAAACCCTCTTTGTGTTCACACTTGATCAGGTCATTTCTCACCATATTTGCATTTGTATACGTTGACATTGTAACACCTAGCTAATGGATCTCTATCCACTAGATACTGTCATTACCTATACTCTATCACCTTCAAAGCCCTATCTCAAATTTGCACTAAAAATAGTCCTTCAGTCTAGCACAAATCTATCCTTAATCTTTGTCCTATGATCCGCACTAAATACAGTCCTTCAGTCTAGCACAAATCTATCCTCAATATCTATCCTTTTATTTGAACTAAACATAGTCCTTCGGTCTAGCACAAATCTATCCTCAATATCTACCCTATAATATACACTAAACATAGTCCTTCGGTCTAGCACAAATATGTCTTCAATATCTGTCTTCAAGCCTTAACATAAAGCTTGACTCAATCTCAAATAAACTCTACTAGATCTGCCCCAAATATTAACTCAAGGTTTGAACAAATCAATCAATCAACTTTGCACTCAATTCTTCTAAAAGACTTATCTCAAATATACTTTGTAAGCTTCCACAAAAGCTCACACCAATATGTCCACAAGTCCTCTTCAGAACTTGTCCAATATGCTCAATAAGTCCTCTCTAGAACTTATCCAAATATGCTCTCAATTTTTATTGTAAGCTTTCACAAAAGCTCACACAAATCTGTCTACAAGTCTTCTCAAAGACTTACCTCAAATCTTCTCAACAATTCCTCACTTGAACTTGTCCAATCTCATAGAAATATAAATAGAATTGTTAGAGACTCAATATGCTCTATATTCATCACAATGCTCAATCACTTTCAATCACTCTCTTAGAAATATACAGAGAATTTTTAGAGACTCAATATGCTTCATATTCACCTCAATACTCAATCACTTTCAATCACTCTCTTAGAAACATATAGAGAATTGTTAGACTCAATATGCTTCACATTCACCTCAATACTCAATCACTTTCAATCACTCTCTTAGAAATATATAGAGAATTGTTAGAGACTCAATATGCTTCACACTCACAAGACTCTCAATCACTTTCTCAACTCAATTTAGAATATAGAATAATTTGTTTCATAGAACTTGAAAAATCACTTCAACACATTCACTTGACTAGGCTCAAACAACTCTACTCAACCAATCACTCAATGAAATAACCCTTGCTCACAAACCCTAGTCCAATCACATGAACAATAACTCAATGTTCCCAACAATGCTTATCAATAAATTCTCACATAACAATGATACTCATGTTCTTTCCAAACCCTAGTTCAAGTTCTTCACTCAACTTAATCACTTCAACAACAATGCTTATAAACAAGGTTTTATCAACAATTCATTTTATTCCAGAAAACCTTGAAGCATTAAATCAAAATACTCTCAACAATGCTAACCAAACAATCCTTTTCACTCCAACTTTTCATACACAACTTTCAAAAATCACTCACTAGGAATAATATACCCATATCTTTTGTTCGATGCAAAAGTGCCTTTGGAAAAACCTATCTTAATCACAATTTCCTTCTTTCCAATTCCAATGGTTAAACACAACAATATCACTTCAATACTTTCTCAAAAATATTCCTTTAGACACAAAATAATCACAACTCAATTTATGCCTTATTGCTCCCTTTTAAAAATAATACTCATCATAACATACATAAAGATAGTTTATTTCATACACCTTATAAAATCCAACTTAAAATAATGTCCAACACCATAAAACATCAACCAAACACCTTACAATTCTTTCAAAACATTTGAGCAAATGACATTAAAAATTTAATTTTGCAAAACCCTTATAACTCCCTTTGCAACCTTAGAACCAATAAAAAATATGCAAAAATTAATTTTTATATGGCCAAACTATATTCCCAAAATTTTTGGTGACCAAAATTAAAGCTTACCTCTTTGTTCCCAAAAAATGGGATTCAGAGATATTCGATCCGCCATCTCCTATAGCCTAAGCGCCTTAGTGCTTGGGATCCCACCGTGTGGGCTACTAACACCCACGTGAAGTTAGGAAGAGTCCCTTCCTCTTATGCCTCCGTCGTTGTTTGACTTTCCACAAATTTTACACACTTTTTCTTCCTTGGATGCAGTGCAAATTATAAGGCTCGCAATTTATTTTGAAGGTATGGTAATATTTGGTAAAGTGGGAGTTTCCCCTTATATACATGTTCTTAATATTCTCCTCACGTCGGTGCTTTGTCATTCAAAATTGAATTTCGAATTTTAATTTTAATAACCCACCTTAGGGTTATTTAACCTTAGCTTAAATTAATTTATAATTAATAATTAAATTAAATAACTCTATAAGTTAAGCAAATTAACTAATAAATTAATTTATAATCAATTTTAAACTTCCTTTGTATAATATTATAAAATAATATTATAATATTATTCACTTGGGCTTCTTTTTACACTTTGGACCAAATATGACTTCCTTTAACTGGGTCTTGAAACTGAAACTAAATTATCCTTTTGCATTTATTGGAGAACCAAAAACTAATGTTGCCGATTGAAATTGCAACTGACTGGTGCTGAAATCTTGAAATCAATGACCACTCACTCTTGATATCAATGACAACTTATCACTCAAAATGTCCAAAAATATCCCCCTTTTTCATTGATGGCAACCCAAATTTTTTTTACCAAAACTTGACCTTTTTCATGTTTTGCTCCCCTTGGGAAACTGCTCCCCCTGACTCAATGCTCTCTCCTTAAACCAAATCTCTCCCCATTTGACATCAATGGTAAAGGGTCACCTTTGGGTCTTGGGGCTAAGAATGAATCTCTTAACTTAGCCCCTCCCCCACCTCCTATTGAGGTGGTTAATTCTGGAGTGGGAGTATTTCTACTCCCAGAAAGCACTGGTCTTTAGCTTTATCCTCTTTTATTCTCATCTAATCCTTTTGACTGTTCCTATTCCTATTCCTGTCCATGTTCACATTCTTGTTCCTATTTATATCCATATCCATATTCCTATTCCTATTCCTATCCATACTGATATTTGTGTTCATGTTCCTGTTCTTGTTCATGCTTGATTCTAGAATATCTCCTCTACACAATTTTGTTGTATGTCCATCATTATTTCACTTATAACACTTAATGTTATTATTACCTAGAGGTGCAAATGTCTTAGGATTTCTCCTAGTGAAGCCATATCCTTTTCTGTCATGAACCTTGCAATCCATTTCCTTGTGACCAAACTGATTACATGAGTAGCAATACCCATGGAAAAGTTGCTTGTTTCTGAAATTCCCATTTTCTTGTATTTCATGTATCTTGTACTATGAAGTCATGTGTCCAAACTTGTGACATGAGAAACACCTTCCATTTAAATTTGCTTGTATTTACCTCATTGGTCTCTTAGTCTCTTTTAACCTATTCTGATTGTTGTTCCATCTATTTTTTATTTGTTCATTCTTCCTTTCCTTGTTGAAATTTTTATTGTCCAACTCATCCTCAGATGTCTCACTTTCTCTTACACTGTCTTCTTCTAAAGTTTCTTCTTGTTTAGAACTTGAGGTTGACTCTTCTTCTTGTTTATTTTGAGCTTTTTCAAAACCAAGACCTATTTTGTTTGTTGACCTTATTTATACCTTGATCATCTTATCCACAATTTTTGAGCTCTTTCCAAACTTGTGTAGCTTATCCTTGGATTTTTATAAATCTTCCCTTAGTAGAGCTACTTCTTGTTCTAACCTTTCACATTATAAGACCTTTACTTCTAACTTATCCTTGAACTTATTTGTCTTAGCCCTTGACTTGTTTAGATCCTCTATAAGCTTTTCTCTTTCTTCATCACATTCTTGAAACTAAAACTCAAGTTTAGAGTTTTTCTTTCTTACCTTCTTTACTATGTCAAGAGCATAAATAAGTTATGCCTTAAGATCAAATCCTTCTCTTTCTAATTCTTCCTATATTTGTTTTCATTTGTCTACATATTAATTTTATTTTGACTTGTATTCTATAGGATCACCTTCTTCTTCTAGTGCCATTGGAAGATTTTCTTCTGGTCCTTCAAGTGCATCCTCATATTCATCATCACTAAAACTATAACTATTCCTTGTATAACTATATTCAAGATGTCCAAAGTTACCATATATAAAACACTTGAGAATTATTAGTGACATTTTCTTTACATATTTTTCTTCAATCATAAATAGGACTTCATTTTTATCATTATATGAAAAACTAGCATCACTATCACTTGAGTACTTACTTGCATTACCTGCATAGTAGCTCCTCTTTTGTATTTGAAAGAACTTATTCCCTTGTCTGCTTTGTACATCCTTGCCTTTCTTTTAGTACCTATATTTTTATAATTCCTTGTTCCTGTGATCCTTTTTTTCTTCATCATTGTTATTTAAAGTATCTTGATAATCAGTTGCATAGTGACCATACTTTCCACAATTGAAACATCTAACAGATTTTGCATCTTTGAATATTCTTGAATCCTTGTTCCTTCTACCATAATTTTCTTCTTCATCATTGGATGACTCATTTCTCGATTCTAACTTCTTACCCTTTGTATTCTTAATTGATTTAAAGTTTTCTTCCTTCTAGGGATTAGGTTCATTTGTTCTTAACTCAAAATATGTAATAATACCAAGCAACATATCTCTTGTAAAAGAATCACCATCCTTTGCTTCTTCTATAGCTGAAGTCTTTTCACTAAACCTTGTTGGAAGAGACCTTAAGATCTTATCAAAACCATCTGATTCATCCACATTAAGTCCATGTCATTGCATAACATTAACAACCTCATCTATCTGAAGTAGATAAGAACTAATGTCTTCCTTATTCTTATTTCTTCATTATTCAAATTGTCCTTTGAGATTTTGTATCTTTACCTTTTTCACACTTTAATATCCTTCATATATGCTTTGCAACTTATTCCAAATTCCTTTTGCATCTTTACAATGCATAAATTTTATTGATTTTGTTCTATGCAAACCTCTCAAAAGCGCATTCATTGCTTTTAAATTGTAATGTTGTAGAAGCTTGCCTTCCTTATCTGTAGGTGGATCAGCTGGTGGTATGTATCCATTTTCAACTACTTCCCAAATTTCATTGCCAAGTGCTATCAGGTGAACATTCATTCTCATACTCCAATATATATAATAACTTCCATAAAATATTGGTGTTGAATTATTTGAGGACACATTCTTAGAATCCATTGTGTTCTTGAAAGATTTTCCTTCAAGTTGTTAAACTCTTTTAAAGGAACCCTATTTGATACCAATTGAAGAACACAAGCTTATACTGAGAGGGGGGGTGAATAGTATAAGATAACTTTTTACTTTCCTTTCCCAATCAATATTATGCAATATATAGATATAAATATCAACAACAGTAATCAAAGCAATGTGTAAATCACCATACACAATAGAGACACCAAATTTATGTGGTTCATCCAATGTGGGTTACTCCATGGAAAAAATCTTTCACTAAAATTTTCTCAATCAATATCTTTGGAATCCTTTCCCTATTACAATATTTATGGATCTCTATCCAAAGGAGACACCAATCCCCTAATAAATTTCATGGATATCTATCCATAGGATAACTCTCTTCTCCTTAGCTCTGACTGGTGACCTTCTAGAAGAACTACTACCCCCACTACTCTGGCTAATGGATATCTATCCACTGAAGACTTGTGTCCTCATTTCCCTGGCTAATGGATCTCTATCCACTAGATATTATCATCCTCTATACTCTGCCACCTTCAAAGCTCTATCTCAAATCTACACTAAACACGGTCCTTCAATCTAACACAAATATATCCTCAATCTATGTACTCAAATCTACACTAAACGCAGTCCTTAGGTCTAGCACAAATCTATACTAAATCTCTATCCTTTGATCTGCACTAAACACAGTCCTTTGATATAGCATAAATCTATCCTCAATATCTATCCTCTAATATGCACTAAACACAGTCCTTCGATCTAGCACAAATCTATCCTCAATCTCTGTCCTCAAGCCTTAACACAAAGCTTGACTCAATCTCAAATCAACTCTGCTGGATCTTCTCCAAAACTTAACTCAAGGTTTGAACAAATCAATAAATTAAATCTGCACTCAAGTCTTCTAAAAGACTTGTCTCAAATCTACCTTGTAATCTTCCACAAAATCTCACACCAAACTATCCACAAGTTCTCTCTAGAACTTGTCAAATATTATCAATAAGTCCTCACTAGAACTTATCCAAATCTACTCTCAATCTATATTGTAAGCTTTCACAAAAGCTCACACAAATCTGTCCACAAGTCTTCTCAAAGACTTACCTCAAATTTTCTCAACAAGTCCTCACTAGAACTTGTCCAATCTCATAGAAACATAAAGAGAATTGTTAGAGACTCAATATGCTCTACATTCATCATAATGCTCAATCACTTTCAATAACTCTCTTAGAAACATACAAAGAATTGTTAGAGACTCAATATGCTTCACATTCACCTCAATACTCAATCACTTTCAATCACTCTCTTAGAAACATATAGAGAATTTTTAGAGACTCAATATGCTTCACATTCACTTTAATACTCAATCACTTTCAATCACTCTCTTAGAAACATACAAATAATTGTTAGAGACTCAATATGCACACTCACAAGACTCTCAATCACTTTATCAACTTAATTCAGAATAAATAATAATTTGCTTCATAGAACTTGAACAATCACTTCAACACATTCACTTGACTAGGCTTAAACAACTCTACTCAACCAATCACTCAATGAAATAACCCTTGCTCACAAACCCTAGTCCAACCACATGATCAATCTCTCAATGTTCCCAATAATGTTTATCAATCAATTCTCACATAACAATGATACTCATGTTCTTTCCAAACCCTAGTTCAAGTTCTTCACTCAACTTAATCACTTCGACAACAATGCTTATAAAACAATGTTTTATCAACAACTCTTTTTATTCGAGAAAACCTTCAAGCATTAAATCAAAAAAATCTCAACAATTCTAACCAAATAATCCTTTTCACTCCAAATTTTCATACACAACTTTCAACAATCACTCACTAGGAAGAATATGCCCATACCTGTTGTTGGATGTAAAAGTGCCTTTGGAAAAACCTATCTTAATCACAATTTCCTTCTTTCCAATTCCAATGGTTAAACACAACAATATCACTTCAATACTTTATAAAAAATATCCCCTTAGACACAAAATAATCACAACTCATTTTATGCCTTATTTCTCCCTTTTAAAAATAACACTCATCATAACATACATAAAGATAATTTCTTTGATACACCTTATAAACTCCAACTTAAAATAATATCCAACATCGTAAAATATCAACCAAACACCTTACAATCCTTTCAAAACATTTGAGCAAATAACATTAAAAATTTAATTTTGCAAAACCCTTATAACTCCCTTTGCAACCTTAGAACCAATAAAAATATGCAAAAATTAATTTTTAAATGCCCAAACTATATTCCCAAAATTTTAGGCGACCAAAATTAAAGCATACCTCTTTCTTCCCCAAAAAGGGGATTTGGCAAGATTCGATCTGCCATCTCCTCTAGCCTAAGTTCCTTGGCAGTTGGGAGCCCATCTCATGGGTTACTAATGCCCACATGAAGGAAGGAAGAGTCCCTTCCTCTTATGTCTCCGCTGTCGTTTGACTTTCCACAAGTTTCACACACTTTTTCTTCTTTGGATGCAATGCAAATTATAAGGCTCACAATTTATTTTGAAGGCATGGTAATATTTGGTAAAGTGGGAGTTCCCCCTTATATACATGTTATTAAACTTCTCATCACGTCGGTTCTTTGTCATTCGAAATCAAATTTTGAATTTTAATTTTTATAACCCACCTAAGGGTTATTTAACCTTACCTTAAATTAATTTATAATTAATAATTAAATCAATTAATAATTAATTTAAATAACTTTATAAGTTAACTAAATTAACTAATAAATTAATTTAAAATAATTTATAATTAATTTTAAACTTCCTTTGTATAATATTATAAATGAATATTATAATATTATTCACTTGGGCTTCTTTTTGCACTTTGGACCAAATCTGACTTTCTGGAATCGGGTCTTGAAACTAAAACCGAATTATCCTTTTGCATTTATTGGATAACCAGAAACCGATGTTGTCGATTGAAATTTCCAATAACTGGTGCTGAAAGCTTGACATCAATGACCACTCACTCTTGACATCAATGACAACTTATCACTCAAAATGTCCAACAATGAGTGCTAGTAGAACTTGAAGGAACCAAAAACACACTAGTTATCTGTGAAGATATTGTGACAAATTGAATAGTGGGAGTGACTAACCCAGGATGCTCTCCTAAAATTTAGGTGTCAAGCTCAAAGAACTCAATGGTATTTTTAGAATTTTTGGCCTTCGATCTTGTGATCATGAAGTAAAGCTTTCGCTCACTTCACGTTCAAAGGCTTCTAGATAAAACTGAGTCACCAGATGTTCTAATCAGATAGTAAAAATATGAACATCAAACCTTAATATTGCTCAAAGTGGAACTTTTAAGGTCCCACAGAGTGTACCAAAAAATTTTGGTCATGAATCTACCTAAGTGTAATAATATGCACCCTAGACCCAACCAACATTGAAAGACCGAAGGAAAGAGATGTCCTTCAGGCCAATCTCTAGAGAGGTTTGGTTCCCGTACTAATCTAACGATTAATGTAAAGCTTAGAGATAGATATTAAAAGAAATATATGGTAAATGATAGAAAGGAATGATAAATATGACTATGAGCCAGAGAAATAGAGTGGGGATAAACTAGAAGCTAAAAATCAAATTAAGTTTTTAACTAGCATGTAACAGAAAGAAAAACATAGGAACCATTCACAACTTTGCAAGAATAACTTCCAATAAACATTTTAGTATTCACCTCTTTATCAGGAATTAAATTTAGATGCAAAATTTAAAATTATCTAATAATGGAAATGAACATATAAAAAATGATAGGCAAAAATTAATTGCGTACAACACTAATCCAGGAACCAGAAGCCAACAATATTTCAATTGATGTAGAGAATTAAAATCAAAGATTTTTTTGGAAGAATGTTTATCCTCCCCTTTACATCAAAATGCTTAGTATTTATAGAGGGTTGCACCTTTGTAATTAAATTCACATTAAAACAAAATGCTGGCTAGTAAAAGATAAAACAACAACAATTTTCTCCTTGACAACATCAACACACAAATCAATACATTCTTTTGGAAGCAGTGATCCCGTTTTGGTGGAAACTGCCTAGGAAATCAATAAGAATGGATGATGGAAAATCACCTCAAACGTTGGTGTGTCATAAAATAGTAGCATCATGCAAGAATTGGGAGCTCAAATAGTAAATTTTGGTTGTTACTTTGTCATCTTGCACCTTAGAACTTTATTTTTGCTAGGAAGACTAAAAAAAAATCAACTTCATTTGGAAAAGGAGTGAAATCAGTGGATAGTACCTCAAGAATGAATAGGATCGCACAAAACTCAACAACCCTCTAACAATAATTCTAGAAATATTAATTTCTTCACCACAAGAATTAAATTCATTAGCCTTTGGTCTTTCCTAAAAATAATTTGCACTAAAAGTTTTCTTGCTGAGAATGTAATTTCACCCACAAATTCGATCGAACATTGATTTTGTTGAGACATCAAACACAAATGAAGTTTATTATTAAAGTGGGGCAAAAATGGAGTTCCACTATCAATTTCACACAAGCATGTACTTTCACCATTAATTTGAGTAATTTCACCCAAAAGAAGACCTTGCTTGCTTGTGCTTTTCCATCTGAGGGGATTTCACTAGAAAGTGGGGAGAAAATGACTTTTGCTAGGAACTGGGGCAAAAATGCTTAGTTTTTCTACAAAAGGAGGGTGAAAATAAATTTTACCCCCACTTGGGGTGAAATTTATTTTGAATTACACATGTTTTCGTTCAACTGATGCCCGCTAGCTATTTTCATTCTAAAATCAACCGAAAATACCAAGTCACCCAAAAGAAGGGCAAAATTGACTTTGAACATGAGAAATGAATGAATTTGGAAAAAATCCATTAGCAAAATCCTTTGCACTAAATTTCACTAGTGAAATTAAATTTGACCACCAAAAGGCATGCATTCAGATAAAATTATCTCAATTTTCTAGAGAACATCTCAAGGTGCCTTTCTATTTAATTTCATCAGTGAAATCACTCTAATGCATTTTGATGATGAAATCAATGTTTGATTTGCATTGATTATTTTTTTCTAACAAAATCATTTGCTTTATATTTGTTGGAGCAACCCCTTTCTTACATTTTTTCCCATGAAATATCTCACACTATTGTCACTAGCGAAACCCTCTTGGATTATTTTTGCCAGCCAAAATATACATTCCTAACAACTGTCATCCAAAGTTCAACTTTTAAATTTTAGAAAACCATTTTGCTATTTAATTCCATGGGCAAAATCTTTCTTATTTATTTGAAATAATGAAATCATTGAAAAGAGAGAGAGAAAAAATCAATAAATATTAAAAATACCAAAAAAAAAATACATAATACATTTTATACATGGAATTTTTACAATAAAATTTAGTGTGGCAAAACTACCAACACCTACACATAAAGTTATCACCTCAGGTGGATCTAGCATGCCTTGCATTAACCCAAAATGTCACTACACATAACTAAATTAGAATAGCTCCAACTAAAATGCATACCTACCCATCACCCATCCCCACTATCACACCTATCCCAACTCCACTCCATCCTCACCACATGATGACCCTCCTCTATAGGGTCTCCAAATCACATCACCAAGTGCCAACTCACTCAATCACTGTCTATAGTACAATGCATGCTCCTCATGGCCCCTATTTTTCCTATTCTCTATATCTCGAGTCCACTGACACACATAGGGTACCTTTTTCTCCCAATAGTGTGTGGGCCTCAGATGGTAACCCTTATAGCATTATCACTATACTGTGCTCCCATGCCCACAACTATATCAACAAAATACTGCACAACAACTTCCTCATAATCATTCGCACAATATGTAAATTTGGTGCTCATGTAAAACACATCATGTGCTCTACCATCTCACAAATTGTCCATATTATATTCTAAGGTAATATCACCCTTGAAGCATCAAGAAAGTATGTAACTCGTAATACATATCATCAATAATACATGCTACCATGAAAGTAAGCTTGAAGTGTAAAAATATTGTTACCTAATCACCCCATTGGATTTCTTCACCTGCATCACCTTATCTATAAACATCCTTTTCAACACTCCCTTGTGTGCATCCTCGCCTCACATTACCATCACCACCATCCCCTCCACTAGAAGGTGGTGTATGTGATACATGTCCTCGAGTGTAATAGTCATTTTCCTTGTCAAAAAATGGAACGTGTTCCTATCAGGATGCCAATGCTTATAGAGTGCATCTAAATAACAATGATCACAACATACGATCTCCATTTGTACTACACCATAAAAACTAATTTTTTCCAACCACTCCCACTCTGCCTCCCTCATAAATTCCTTCAAATTTGTGGCCAATGGAAAAACATTATGTCATGGTATTAACTCTTTCACCTACAACAACAACATCAAAATTTTCAATTAGCAACTTTTTGAATTAATACTACACTAACAAACCAGCCAAATTTCAGCAAAAAATCAACTCTTTGATGAAAAACAAAAAAACAATAGCATCATTTCAGCAAAAAAATAACTTTTTGATGGAAAACAACAAAACAAATTTATAATAAAAACACGGGAACCATTCACAACTTTATAAGAATAAATTCCAATAAACATTTCAGTATTCACCTCTTTATTAGAAATAAAATTCAGATGCAAAATTTAATCTTATCTAAGAATGGAAATGAACATATAAAAAATAATAGGCAGAAAGTAATTGCATACAACATTGATCCAGGAACCAGAAGCCAACAATATTTCAACTGATGCAAAGAATTAAACTCAATTTTTTTTTTGGAAAAATGTTTATCCTCCCCTTTTACATCAAAATGCTTAGTATTTATAGAGGTTTGCACCTTTGTAATTAAATTCACATTAAAATAAAATGTTGGCTAGTCAAAGATCAAACAACAACAATTTTCTCCTCGACAATAGCAACACATAAATTAGTGCATTCTTTTGGAAGCAGTGATCCCATTTGATGGAAAGTGTCTAGGAAATCAATAAGAATGGATGATGGAAAATCACCTCAAATGTTGGTGTGTAAGAATACAGTAGCATCATGCAAGAATTGGGAGCTCAAATAGTAATTTTTGGTTGCTACTTCATCGTCTTGCACCTTAGAACTTTATTTTTGCCATGAAGACTCAACAAAAATTAACTTCATTTGGAAAAGGGGTGAAATCAGTGGATAGTACCTCGATAATGAACAGGATCATACAAAACTCATCAATATTTTGACAATAATTCTAGAAATATTAATTTCTTCACCACAAGAATTAAATTTATCAGCCTTTGGTCTTTTCTGAAAATGATCTGCACTAAAAGTGTTCTTGCTAAGAATGTAATTTCACCCAAAAATTTGATCGAACATTGCTTTCGTTGAGACATTGGATACATATGGAGTTTATTATTAAAGTGGGGCAAAAATAGAGTTCCACTATAAATTTCATCCAAGCATGTACTTTCACCATTAATTTGATTAATTTCACCCAAAAGGAGACCTTGCTTGCTTGTGCTTTTCCATATGAGGGTATTTCATTAGAAAGTGAGGAGAAAATGACTTTTGCTAGGAACTAGGGCAAAAATGCCTAGTTTCACCACCAAAGGAGGGTGAAATAAATTTTTCCCCCACTTGGGGTGAAATTGATTTTGACTTGCACATGTTTTTCGTTAAACTAAAACTTGCTAGCTGTTTTCGTTCCAAAATCAACCAAAAATATCAAGTCACCCAAAAGAGGGGTGGAATTGACTTTGACCATGAGAAATGCATGAATTTTAGTGAAATCCATTGGCGAAATCCTTTGCACTAAATTTCACTGGTGAAATTAAATTTGACCACCAAAATGTATGCATTCAGAAGAAATTATCTCAATTTACTAGCAAACATCTCAAGGTGCCTTTCTATTTACTTTCATTAGCGAAATCACTCTAATGCATTTTGCTGATGAAATCAATGCTTGATTTGCATTGATTACGTTTTTCTAACAAAATAATTTTCTTTATATTTGTTGGCGCAACCCCTTTCTTACATTTTTGCCCATGAAATTATTACACACTATTATTTCTAGTGAAACCCTCTTGGATTATTTTTTCCAGCGAAAATATACTTTCCTAACAAATGTCATCCAAATTTCAACTATTAAAAGTTAGAAAACCATTTTGCTCTTTAATTCCATGGGTAAAATCATTCTTCTTTATTTGAAATAGCAAAATCATTGAAAAGGGAGAGAGTAAAAATCAACAAATATTAAAAAGAACACAACAACAACAAAAAAATATTTTTTACATGGAATTTTTATAATAAAATTCAGTGTGGCAAAACTACCAACACCTACACATCAAGTTATCACCTTAGGTGGATCTAACATGTCTTGCATTAACCCAAACTATCACTGCATCTAGCTGAATGAGAATAGCTCCAACTAAAATGCATACGTACCCATCACCACTGTCACACCTATCCCAACTCCACTCCATCCTCACCACATGATGACCCTCCTCTATAGGGTCTCCAAATCACATCACCAGGTGCCAACTCACTAAATCACTATCTATAGTACAATGCATGCTCCTCATGGTCCCTCTTCTACCTATCCTCCATATATCATGGCCACTGACACGCATAGGGTATCTTCACTCCCAATAGTGTGTGGGACTCAAAAGGTATCCCTTCTGGAATTAGCATTATAATGTTCTCACATGCCCACAATTGTATCAACAAACTATTGCATAACAACTTCCTCATCATCATTCACACAATATGTAACTCTCGATAAATCTCCACTAGTAAATTTGGTGTTCATGTAAACCACATACTATGCTCTACCATATCACAAATTGTCCACATTATATTCCAAGGGAATATCACCCCTAAAGCATCAAGTAGTATGTAACTCGTAATACATATCATCAATAATACATGCTACCATGAAAGAAAGCTTGAATTGTACAAATCTTGGTACCTAATCACCCCATTGGATATATTCACCTGCATCACCTTATCTCCAAACATCCTTTTCAACACTCCCTTCTATGCATCCTCGCCTCACATTACCATCACCACCATCCCCTCCACTAGTAGGTGGTATATGTGATACACGTCCTCTAATGTAATAGTCATTTCCCTTGTCAAAAAATGGAGCGTGTTCCTATCAGGATACCAACGCTCATAGAGTGCATCTAAATAGGCACAATCATAACATATGATCTCCATTTGTACCACACCATAAAAACTAATTTTTTCCAACCACTCCCACTCCACCTCCTTCACAAATTCCTTCAAATTTGTGGCCAATGGCAAAAAATGATGTCATGGTATCAACTCTTTCACCTACAAAAACAACATCAAAATTTTCAATTAGCAACTTTTTGAATTAATACTACAATAAATAAACCAGTCAAATTTCAGCAAAAAATCAACTCTTCGATGAAAATAAAAAAAACAATAGCATCATTTCAGCAAAAAAATTACTTTTTGATGGAAAACAACAAAACAACTTTATAAGAAAAACATGGGAACCATTCACAAATTTAAAAGAATAACTTCCAATAAACATTTTAGTATTCACCTCTTTATTAGGAATAAAATTTAGATGCAAAATTAAAACTTATATAATAATGGAAATGAACATATAAAAAATAATAGGTAGAAAGTAATTGCGTACACCACTGATCCAAGAACTAGAAGCCAACAATCTTTCAATTTATGCATAGAATTAAACTCAAAAAAAAATTTGGAAGAATTTTTATGTTTTCCTTTTACATCAAAATGCTTAGTATTTATAGAGGGTTGCACCTTTGTAATTAAATTCACATTAAAATAAATTTTGGCTAGTCAAAGATCAAACAACAACAATTTTCTCCTTGACAATAGCAACACATAAATCAGTGCATTCTTTTGGAAGCAGTGATCCTATTTGGTGGAAAGTGTCTAGGAAATCAATAAGAATGGATGATGGAAAATCACCTCAAATGTTGGTGTGTAAGAACATAGTAGCATCATGTGAGAATTGGGAGCTCAAACAATAAATTTTGGTTACTACTTCATTGTCTTGCACCTTAGAACTGTATTTTTGCCATGAAGACTCAACAAAAATCAACTTCACTTGGAAAAGGGGCAAAATCAGTGGATAGTACCTCGAGAATGAATAGGATCATACAAAACTTAGCAACCCTTTGAAAATATTCTAGAAATATTAATTTCTTCACCATAAGAATTAAATTTATTATCCTTTGGTATTTTCTAAAAATGATCTGCACTGAAAGTGTTCTTGCTGAGAATGTAATTTCACCCAAAAAATTGATCGAACATTGCTTTCATTGAGACGTCAAACACAGATGAAGTTTGTTATTAAAGTGGGGCAAAAATATATTTCCACTATCAATTTCACCCAAGCATGTACTTTCACCATTAATTTGATTAATTTCACCCAAAAGGAGACCTTGCTTGCTTGTGCTTTTCCATCTAAGGGTATTTCACTAGAAAGTGGGGAGAAAATAACTTTTCCTAGGAACTAGGGTAAAAATTCTTAGTTTCACTACCAAAGGAGGGTGAAAATAAATTTTTCCCCCACTTGGGGTGAAATTGACTTTGACTTGCACATGTTTTTCGTTCAACTAAAACCTGCTAGATATTTTCATTCAAAAATCAACCAAAAATAGCAAGTCACCCAAAAGAGGGGCGAAATTGACTTTGACCATGAGAAATGCATGATGGGTGAAATCCATTTGCGAATTCCTTTGCACTAAATTTTACTAGTGAAATTAAATTTGACCGCCAAAAGGTATGCATTCAGATGAAATTATCTCAATTTGCTAGCAAACATCTCAAGGTTCCTTTCTATTTAATTTCATCAGAGAAATCACTCTAATGCATTTTTCTGACGAAATCAATTCTTGATTTGCATTTATTACTTTTTTATAACAAAATAATTTGCTTTATCTTTGTTGGTGCAACCCCTTTCTTACATTTTTGCCCATTAAATTATCTTACACTATTGTTGCTAGTGAAACCCTCTTGGATTATTTTTTGCAGTGAAAATATACTTTCTTAACAAATGTCATCCAAAGTTCAACTATTAAATGTTAGCAAACCATTTTGCTCTTTAATTCCATGGGCAAAATCATTCTTCTTTATTTGAAATAGTGAAATCATTGAAAAGGGAGAGAGCAAAAATCAACAAATATTAAAAAGACCACAATGAAAATACATCATTCATTTTATACTTGGAATTTTTATAATAAAATTTAGTGTGGCAAAACTACCAACACCTACACATAAATTTATCACCTTAGGTGGATCTAACATACCTTACATTAACCCAAACTATCACTACACCTAGCTGAATGAGAATAGCTCCAACTAAAATGCATACATATCCATCCTCCATTGCCACTGTCACACCTATCCCAACTCCACTCCATCCTCACCACATGATGACCCTCCTCTATAGGGTCTCCAAATCACATCACCAGGTGCCAACTCACTAAATCACTATCTATAGTACAATGCATGCTCCTCATGGTCCCTCTTTTTACTATCCTCTATATCTCATGTCCACTGACACACATAGGGTACCTTTTCTACCAATAGTGTGTGGGCCTCAAAAGGTATCCCTTTTGGAATTAGCATTATAATGTTCTCACATGCCCACAATTGTATCAACAAACTATTGCATAACAACTTCCTCATCATCATTCACACAATATGTAACTCTCGATAAGTCTCCACTAGTAAATTTGGTGTTCATGTAAACCACATACTATGCTCTACCATATCACAAATTGTCCATATTAGATTCCAAGGGAATATCACCCCTAAAGCATCAATTAGTATGTAACTTGTAATACATATCATCAGTAATACATGCTACCACGAAAGCAAGCTTGAAGTGTACAAATATTGGTACCTGATCACCCCAATGGATATCTTCACTTGCATCACCTTATCTCAAAACATCCTCTCCAAAACTCCCTTATGTGCATCCTCCCATTACATTACCATCACCACCATCCCCTCCACTGGTAGGTGGTATATGTGATACACGTCCTCTAGTGTAATAGTCATTTTCCTTGTCAAAAAATGGAACGTGTTCCTATCATGATACCAACGCTCATAGAGTGCATCTAAATAGGCATGATCATAACATACGATCTCCATTTGTACCACACCATAAAAAATAAAATTTTCCAACCACTCCTACTCCACCTCCTTTACAAATTCCTTCAAATTCGTGGCCAATGGCAAAAAATTATGTCATGGTATCAACTTTTTCACTTACAACAACAACATCAAAATTTTTAATTAGCAACTTTTTGAATTAATACTACAATAATAAACCAGTCAAATTTCAGCAAAAAATCAATTCTTTGATGAAAACAAAAAAAACAATAGCATCATTTCAGCAAAAATTTGACTTTTTGATGGAAAACAACTTTTTGACAAGTTTTCGTTGCTTTTTTCAGCAACATTTTGACAATTTTTGCAAACAATTTTTCCAAGCAACATTTTCAACAATTTGTTGTTGATAACTTTTTTAGCAACATTTAACAACAATTTTTCATCGACAACATTTTGAGAATTTTGCATGACAACATTTTCAGCAATTTGTTGTCGATAATTTTTTTCAGCAATATTTAACAACAATCTTTCATGGACAACATCTTGACAATTTTGCATGACAACATTTTCAGCAATTTGTTGTCAACAATTTTTTTCAACAACATTTAACAACAATTTTTCATCAACAACATTTTGACAATTTTGCATGAGAATATTTTCAGCATTTTATTGTCGATAATTTTTTTAGCAATAATTTTTTGTCAACAACATTCTGACAATTTTTGCATATAATTTTTCCAAACAACATTTTTAGCAATTTGTTGTCAACAAATTTTCAGCAAACACTTTCAAATAGTTTTTCATCAATAATTTTGCATGACAAAATTTTTCAAAAATAATTTTTTGTTGATGATTTTTAATTGATAGCTTTTGTAAACAAAATTTGCAATGATATTTTATGATAGCTTTTACACAAATTTTTTATGACAACATTTGAACAACTTTTGGTTGACAACATTTAACAATTTTTTCAATGAAAACTAAACAACTTAAAAAAAATGATGACACATGATTTTGCAACAAATTTTCATGAAACACCAACAAACACACCATGCACATGCCTAGATTATTTTGCATGCATCTTGAGGATTTTTTTCTTGGAAAATGGACCTTGAGGTGCATTTTCTTTGAAATCGCACCCTAAGGTCTATTTTCCATGAAAGTGGTATTTTTAGATACCCATTTTTCCCAAATACTCAATTCTAATGGTTCAATTGTATGAAGCATCTATTTTGATTTATTTTTAAGTTTGCACAAATTTTTAGGGTTTTAATTATTAATTGTATCAAACATTTCATGGAGGTTTTCAAGTTTCGCACAAGTTCTAGGGTTTTTCACGATTAATCATCTCCAACATTTTATTTAAGGTTTTCAATTTGTACAAATTTAAGGTTTTTGTTTTCCTTTTATCATAATTAAAAACAAAAAAGGAAAAAAAACAATGCAAATTTTGGTCATTTATCACTTACATCAATAATGGTCCCACCAAAACTCGATCTCGCACTACCCTAGGCCATTTTACTTCTCTTACTCATAAATCTAGTAGCCTCCTGTATCACCCACATGCTCTTTCACTCCTCTCCATACTTTCACAATTAGGTAAATGACAAAAATGATGTGCACACCCCTTTTAAAGGCACTTATTGAGTAAAACACACTCGAGGTTCATTTTGACCCAAAATGCACCTTGAGGTGCGTTTTAACCAAAAATACACCTTGAGGTGCATTATACAAACAAATTGCATATGGGAATATCCATTTGGCCCAAATTTCTAAAACTATAGAAAATTTTCAAAATTGTCCATCAAATCATGCAACATTATCATTTTTTTTTCAATTTTACCCGTAATAACCATCACTTCAAATTTTCAAGCAGAAAATCATCAATTACCATTAATCATCATCTAATACCATCTATAATATTTCTCTCATACATAATCATCACAACATTTACATTCATTCATATCACACACATCATTCACACAAAATGAGATATATTTTATTAAAATATTATCACGATTACAAAAACCCTAGGCGTTACTACCTTAGGGTACATCATTTTCCCCATATACATATTTTGCATACATATGGTGGTGCCCCTAAGGCACACATTACATATCCATATTCTTCATCGAGCATTGACACTTGTTCGTCGCTCCCCCTTTCCAAAATTGCACAAAATTTATCCATTACTCCTCATCATGCCACCACTAAATCTATCACCCCTTCGCGATGGCACCCAACACTTCATTCACTATTACATCCACTATGCCCAAAATGCATGTGGTCACTATGATCAGATCTCCCTCATATGCTCTCCAAATCCCCATGCCCACTATCATTGCCATTAATATCACCCCTATCACTTTTATTATGAAATACCTTTTCTATTTTTACCTTTTGCAATCATCAAATTCAACCCTATTTTTACCTTTTTATAGCATATTATTCACTCACACATTTGTCCTTTTCCTCTCCTACTCATCACCACCTCATCCAATCAAGTGATTTATCTCTATCTTCGAACTTCTCACTCGTCAACTCATCGCTTTAGGGGGTAGTTATCAAATACATAAATTTTTCCAAGAACCTTTGCCAAAAATCATCATACACCCTCATTTACAGGGGTAAAATAGAAAAATGAAATTACCTTCTCAACAAAATTTTAGATAAATCAAATTTGGCATGTTGTATGTCACAATACTGCAGGATTGCTCATACAAACAAGGTGCATAATCGAGTCCACCAAAGCAATCATGAGCATACCTACATATGACTGACCAGTTTACCAATCCAAAATGGTCTCATTAATCGATTAATGGCAAAGTTCAAAGGACATGCATCCCATCCACAATTGGGGCATCTTACATCTACTCCCCTCAAGACAAATCGCTTGTCATGATCAGTTACTCCATGCTATTTTACTATCGATCATTAAATCAGTGTCATAAGTTTTTGCACAAGCATCATGTCTTCACACAATGCAATGCAAAAAGGGGTAAAATGTAGACACCTAAAAATATCTCAATTTAATCTCTTGCAAAATCAATCAACATCAAAAGAATAAATTAATGCAAAATTGGTTCAAAATCCCTACGAATAATTCAAAATCAATTTGAGGGGTACAAAATAAATTAAAAAGAACAAAATCAATTCCAAAAAGGTAAAGTCAATTTCAAAAAGGTAAAATTAATTCCAAAAATAGTAAGAACATTCAAAAACCCTAAAATCAATTGCAAAATCAATTCAAACCCATAGGATGCAATAAAAAAAAATCTTCCCCCCATCCAATGCATTCATCCCTCACACCCCCTTTGCACATTTCTCAAAACACCTACTTACCCCCTTTTTCAAAAAGTACCCACTCCCATTAAAATGCATTTAAGGAAGGTGGATAAAAAGTGCACTTGGGAAAAATATTGAGCATCAATAGCTGGTTGTATGATGAAGAGAAATTAAAATTATTTGATGTGTTGAGTAAACACTCCAATACTTTTGCATGGGAATATAGTTATATGAAAGCTATCCATGTCAATATTTTTAATCATCACATATATACCAATGATGTAAAAAAAAAAAAACCTTAATGACAAATTAATCCTACTTTAAAGATATTGTCAAAGTTGAAATTAAAAAAATGCTAGAAGTAGAATTTATTTATCCTATCTTTGATAGTTGGTTTCTCCATTAGTAATTGTTCCTAAAAAGAATGTTAAATGGTATGTTTGTGTCGATTATAATGAACTTAATAAATCAAAATATAAAAATTATTTCCCATTATCATTCATTGATAAAGCTCTTTATACACTTGTAGGAAAGAAATATTTTTCTTTCCTTGATGGTTTCAGCAGATATAACCAAAGTTAGGTAGCACCAAAAGACCAAAATAGAATGACCTTTGCATGCTCTTTGGGTATCTTCACTTATCATATATTACCTTTATGCATCTATAATGCTCCTATGATATTGTTGATGTCTAAAAATATACACTTACACTACACCCGTGTACAACACCAACATGGGAATCTCCCTCTCATGTGGGACTGCTTGAGAGAAAAATACCTCCGAAAAGAGTTGACTCTCCTTAAAAATAACAAACTAAAATGAACTGGATTAAACTTGCTATAAAATAAGGTAAGAAAAGCATAAAATATTACAACAAAAAAATAAACTTAGAAAATAAAAACTGTAACATGGACTAAAAAATAAAATTAAAACTACCATAAAAACTGCACTAAAACTGCATTAGCACTACACTAGGAAAAGGGAGAGGGATGATAGCAAAATAAAAAATTAACAGTAGATGAACTATAAAACTAGAAATGGGCAATATGCCAAAATAAAAATTGGGTTTATTGATCCACCTAAAACTCCATAAAAGACAGTATAATAAATATGAGATATAAATAAACATGCATCAACTACAAGAGGTAAGGTTGGCGTGAACCAAGTGCCAATGCCACATGCAATCCAACCAAATTGAAGATACACAACATGCAACTCAAACAATTTTTTTTGTATTTTTTCCCACAGTGTTACAGAGGTCAGCAAGTGATAGAATGAATCAACCCCTTGAAAAATATGAAAAATATCTCTTTTATAGCAAGAGATATTTCAGCTCTTTACAACATTTACATCAGTTATGATCTTTACTGCACTTATAGCGGTTACAACCTTTACTGTAATTATAGCAGTTATAGAAAATTTATATTTATAGCCTTTACTATATTTATAGTGGTTAAAACCTTTACTGCACTTACAATAGTTACAACAAAACTATATTTATAACATTTACTGCATTTATTTTTTTTTTGTTAAATAAAAGTCTTCATTAATTACCGGGTTTTGTAGGTTAACCCAAAACCTATTACAATATCCAGCCTTCTGCTGAGATTGTAGATCCTAGTCATCCTTGAAACTTTCTTACTAGAAATTGTGTTGAATCCCCTACAACACCTTACTAACAAAGCACACCCATACCTAAACATAATCGTAAACATTACTTACATTGATAGGAAGTGAAGTTTGGAACTTTGCACTTGTGAAACCCGTTGCTTGCCCATTTCCTATTCTCTATCGAAATCTTCCAAGGCTTACACCCTGTTACCTTCATTTCTAATTTGGTATGATTTAGAGGGAAACCCCATAGTTATTACCAGCTCCATGGGGAAAGAACACCCATTCATCTTTCTCCTTAATGGGTAGGTTTCTTTTCATGACTAATAATGTTTTCCACTTCATGTGGCACACCTTGTGTCCATGTCACCAAACTACCAACATCAACACCTATGTTGGCTAATTTGTCAGTTGACTTGTTGGCCTCACGGTACATGTGACGAGCCCTCCTATTTTGTCTTGCCACAAAAAGGATCCTCACTTCATGGATGACTCCCTCGATTCTCCATGGAGGTTTTTTGCCATTGGTTAACAGGTTGATGATGTTCATAGAATCACCTTCAATCATCAAGTTACCTTGAGTTGCTTGGGCTACTTGCAACCCTCTCCAAAGGGCTCTAGCTTCTGCTTCATTATTAGTTTTGATTCCCAATGGTTCAGCGAAGGCCTTGACCATATTTCCTTGATGATCCTTGATTATTCCTCCAGCTCCAGCTCTTCCCAGGTTCTCCTTGGCTGCACCATCAAAATTTAGTTTAAACCAACCCTAGGGGGGTGGCTCCCAAGAAATCCCATTTTTGGGATTGGGCAAAGGAATGGAAGGTTTGTCCTCAATACCTAAGGCCCAAGCTAATTTTTTTTCTTGGGGAGGAATTGAGTGGTTCTCATCCACTAAGGTGCTAAGGTTTTCTTTCATAAAGACAATAATCCTATTGAGGATGGTTTTTGGGTTGTGAATGGTATCCTTAAAGGCTCTATGGTTCCTTTCTAGCCAAATCTACCAAAGAAAATGATGCCAACAGATTTTCCATAGGTACTTAAGTTTTAGGCTAACAAAGGGTTGAGGCCATTGATGGAACACTTCGGATATAAGAGCAGGCTTAACCCATGAGATCCTAAAGGCTTGGAAAAGTTCATCCAGGATGGACTCCACTACCGGACACTCCAAAAACAAGTGTTGGGTTGTCTCCCATCCTGCCCTGCACATGTAGCAACGGTTAGCAATAACCATACCTTTGGATAACATATTGTCCATAGTGAGGATTTTTCCTTGAATCACCAGCCATGAAAAAAAGGATATTTATATCCTGCCACATATAATTTGCAACCTTCTTCCCAATATGCTGCTCCATATGCTCTTGAATCTTAGCAATGAGGTCTGGAACTCTCTTCCCCGATTTCATGTTTGCCTTTCTAGAATCTTAAGACCTTTCTTGACAAGATCCGTCATGAGGATTACCTTCAAAAAGTAGACCCTCCGCTGCTAGTTGTTAAGAAGTTCACACCTTGGAGGTATTTCCTCTATGGGTCATCCATTATCGACCTTAGCAATACCCCCATGCTTGTTTGGTAGTGTATTGAATGAGCAACCAATTAACCTTTAGGTTTACAAACCTTTGTTCCAACCTACTAAATGAATCCTTTTCTTACCTTCAGTCCCCGACCAGAGAAATTTTTTTGAAGTCACTCAATTTTGTGATACACCTTGTTGGGAGCTCGAACACTATAGGAAGTAAATGAGTATACTTTGAAGTGAAGCCATAGTTAAAACTACTTTGCCTTCTTGAGATAACAGATGTCCTTTCCAACCTGCTAGATTTTTTTGGATCCTCTCCAGAACTATGTTCCACATTGATCCTTCAGGTTTCCCTATAAACAAGGGAAGACCTAAATAGGAGGTGGGAAGGGATGCAATCTAACATTCCATGATCCTTGCTATGATGTTTTGCCTAGGAATGGGGGTATTGATGAAATAAAGTTTGCTCTTATCAAAATTCACTTTATGTCCAGCCGCTTCTTCATACATTATGAGAATATTTTTAATCCTTCTTGCCTCAACCATAGAAGCCAAAGTCAATAGCAATGTATCATCAACAAATTGTTGATGTGTCACCAGGGTAGTTAGCGACGTGGCCTTGATACTTGATATGAGTCCAGCTACCGTTGCTACCTTAATGGTTCTTCCCAAGGCCTCAACTACAATGATGAACAACATAGGACTTATGGGATCTCCTTGTCTTAGACCACATTTACTTTGAAAAAAACCTGTAGTAGACCCATTAACCAAAACTAAAAAACAATGCTTAGAAATACACTCTCTTATTAACTTGACCCATTTCATGTTGAAGCCAAATTTTAATAAAATTGCCTCTAGGAATTCCCAATTTATCCTGTCATAAGCTTTGTTCATGTCTAACTTTAAAGCCATGACTACTTTTTTGGTCTGAGCAGCTGTATGAAGAGCCTCATGAATAGTAATAACTCCATCTAAGATTGATCTTCCTTGTATAGAAATTCCTTGACTTGGATCAATGATAACTGGTAGAACTTTCTTCAAACGGTTGACTTTGGACAAAATTTTATAGGATATATTACATAGGCTAACTGGCCTAAAGTCAGCCATAGTCTTGGGGTTGGGGCCTTTAGGGATCAAAGGAATGAAAGTTGAATTGAAACCCCTTGGAATATGATTTGAACTTTGGAACTCCTTGATTGCAGCAATAACTTCTGCTCCAAAAATATCCCAACAAACTTGGAAAAACCACGGTGAAAACCCATCCGGCCCAGGAGCTTTGTCAGGATCCATGTTAAACAAAGCCTCCTTGATCTCTTCGTCTAAAAAAGCTATTGTAAGAGACTCGTTAATCATTTCATCAATGAGTTGTGGAATGAATTGAAGGAGAGAGTCCTTTGCTTGGGCATTACAGGCACGTTCTTCACCCAATAATGAACTGAAAAAATTAACAGCCTCGTCCCTGATCTCCTGAATGTTTTGAGTTGAGGATCCATCCACCTTAGTTAAATTTCTAATATTATTGTTGCTTCTATTGCTCAATGTGGTAACATGGAAAATTTTTGAATTAGAGTCCCCTTCCTTTAGCCATAATGCCCTTGATTTCTGCCTCCAATACATCTCTTCACAAGCTAAAATATTATAAAACTCACAAAGGGTTTCCTTCTCTTCAGTCCTTGTCGCCTCATCATAGGTTCCATTTTGGATTTTGCTTTCTATTATTCTCAGTTTTTCCCCCATTGCTCTCTTATTCTCAAAAATATTTCCAAAGACTTCTTTATTCCATATTCTAAGGTTGTTTTTCACCATCTTAAGTTTTTGAGATAGTTTGAAGGAAGCACTTCCCTGGATAGGCTGCTGCCACCATTCCTCTATTCGTTTCTTGAAGTCCGGATGTTTAACCCACATTGATAGAAATTTGAATGGCTTTTTAAAGGAGTTAGCCTAAAATGCCTCCCATAGAATAAGATTATGGTCTAAAGCGCATTTAGGAAGGGCTTGTAACGCTGAATCACCAAACATTGTTGTAGCTTCCTTGGATAAAAAAACATGTCCAACCTTTCTTGAATAAGCTGACTTCCTATCCTCTTGTTACTCCATGTAAATTTGGCTCCTTTTAGTCTTACATCCATCAATTCATTTGTGTTAATGAATTCATTGAAGTCCTCCATGCTCCTTGAGGGTAACCCAGATCCTCCCTTCTTATCAGATGGGTAAAGGGGGGTATTGAAATCTCCCCCAATCACCCAAGGAATGTCTTTAAAAGCTTGGCTCAAATGCCCCAAAAACTCCCACAGTTCAGACCACCCTTGGACAGAGGTGGGGGCATAAACATTTGACATAATCCAATTCTTATTAGTATCAAAATCATGAAATAATATGCTTAAGACTCTTTCATTTTCCTGAATAATACTTCCTTCTATTTTAATAGGATCCCATAAGATCATGAGGCCCCCAGATGCTCCTCTCGCCTGTTGAAAGGCCACTTCCCCTTGCTTCCAAATCCTTCTAGCTATAAGTGCTGATTGTGCCGCATCTGTTTTGGTTTCTTGAAGAAAAATGATAGTAGGATTCCAATCCTTCCTTATAGACTTCACCATCCTTTGTTTTGGTGGGCCGTTTAGGCCTCTCACATTCCATGAGAGAACCTTCATTTAGACTGTTTGATATTTTTTCCCCACCCCCTTCCCTGAGCCAAAGGGGGTTTGTCAATTTTTCTATTATCCTGGCCAGGAATAGCTTGTTGTAACAATGTTCTTTGCTTTTCGTTTGCAATTTCTTCATTGATTCTCATTCTATAGTGCTCTACTGTAGATATTCTCCCTTTCTTTCTTTCACTTCCATAATCTATCGGAGGCTTGGTGGTGCTTCTAGTCTATTTTGGACTAAAATGAGGGGGCATATACTGTGATAGTCTAGGGCTTGAACCTTCTTCCTCATTTTTGGGGTTTTCAATTCCCTCTTCATCCTCAGCCTTGTTTTGGTTCACCTCTCCTATCTGGTTCCTAAACAAGGGGATTTCCTTCAAGGAACCTTTTACCGTTGGGCTCATCTAATAAGGGATAATTTGCTCCACTACCGGATTAGGAGCTACATTCCTACCTCTTGTTTCCACAACTTCGACTCTTGACTCTATTTTTTCCATGTTTAAACTGAAATGACCTGGCAATTTTTCTTCATTTTGAGCATAGCTTTTGGGGCTTTTTGTCATAATTGTGGATGGTCCCGATTTGGATGGGGAGTCTAGGGTTTTAGGAAACTTGACACTGATGGTATCATCCTTATTGTTTTCTTTTTCAACTTCTAGATTTTCTAGGATATCAAACATGTTCAAGCTGGGATCTTTATTACATACCTTATGATTTTTGCCTCCCTCATTATGTTGCTTTCCTTTCTCCTAGATTTTTGCCAGTTCTGTGTTGGCTTGGTCAGCCTAGTTATTCTTAACTTGTATGTATCCTTCCAAGTTAAGACGCGGTCCTTGAAACTTTGGGATCCCTCTCCCATTAGCTTTCCCCAGAAAACCTTCGCTCGTGGCTTCCTTGTTTGCAGTTATTGTCAGACATTGGGCTTGAAGGTGGCCCTAGGTTTTGCACACGCTACAAAATGTCGGCTTGTTCTCATACTCCATAGGCTGAATCCTTAGAAACTCTCCATATGCTAGTTCCACCTGAGAAGGTAGATCAGAATCCAAGTTTGCATTTACATAGATCTTGGCATGCATCAGTCTAGTCCTTGCTCGGGTTGAATGGTCTATTGCCACGAGCTCTCCTATCATCTTTGCTATGCCACTAAGCTAGTACTCATTAACAAACTGGGCTGGGAGGTTTGGTAAGCGGACCCAAATGGGTGCTATATTAATGTTTTGCTTCTCAGGGTTGAAATCCTCCCCCCACTTCCTTAGAAAGAGGCTACGCCTTCCTAGAAACCAGGGTCCTCCTGTCAAGATGCGCTCTGCATCATCTTTGTTGTTGAGTCTTATCATAAAAAAACCTCTTGACATGGCTACGATTTCTAAGCTTCCTGAAGTTTTCCACTTTGTCATGGCCCATGAGCGAATAGTCTCAATGTCCGGCCTTCCTCCCAAAAACTTGCCAACTAAGGATGATGCCTCCATATCCAAGAATATTTCCATAATATCCATTGGCATAGTTAACCTATTATTGTTTGGTATTAGGGGTGGTAGTTCACTGACTGGCTCCTTATTTTTCCCTTTTAGCATTTCCAAAAAGGTTGGGCCCTTGTTTCCAGCTCCCGAACCCCAGTGGGACCCTTTGTCTAAGGGTTTATCTAGAGGATCTGTACCTTTAGCCTTTTCGAACTGAGCTGATAGGGAATCCTTTTCCTTTCCAGCTACAACATTCTACCCTGCCTCTAGATCTTCTCCTTTCGTTGGTTCAAAATTCTTGCCTGCCATTTTTTCTCCTCCTCCGCTTCCTCTGCTTCCTCCATTTCCTCCTTCGCTCCTCATTCTGCTACAACATTCTGCCCTACCTCTAGATATTCTCCTTTCGTTGGTTCAAAATTCTTGCCTGCCATTAAATTTCTTTGGCAAGACAAGTTTGGAAAACACATGCAAAAGAAGATTATCATCATTCATTTATTGCATTTATTGCCTTTACTGCACTAACATCAGTTACATACAAAATTGGAAACAATAGTTATAGCTAAAACTAAAAACAATAGTTACAGCCGAAACTAGAAACAATAGTTACAACCAAAACTAGAAACAATAGTTACAACCAAAACTGCAAACAACAGTTACAGCTAAAACTACATATTTACATTTATATCTGCATTCCAGGTTTACAAGGCTGCGTAACGTATTTCACCTAAATGTCTAAAATAGTTACACTTTGAAAAAGTGGATAGCTCACGGATGGGAAAAATTAAATAACTGCAATACTTTTCCAAGTGTAGGCACCGATCAAAACTAGAAATAATCAAACTAGGAACAACCAAAACTAGAAACAACCAAAATAGTCAAAACAAAATTTTCATGAGTTGGGCGCTAAATTTTTCATGAGAGTCGGGTGCTAGAATTTGAATGGGATTCAGGTGCTAGAATTTTTAATGGGATTCAGGCACCAAAAATTTGAATAGGAATCAAGCACCACAAATGAATGAGAATCATGCACTAAAAATGAACTATAATTAGGTGCCATAAATGACTTAGAATCAAGCACAAAAAATTGAACGAGAGTCATACGCCATCTACGTGTACCAATCAACTCCATCAACTGCAAACATTAACTTATGCATCACATATCACCAGAATTTTGAAATTGGTGCAACCATTAATAAATTAGAGTAGGAGGCTCAAAATTTATTAACAGTTTGGTGACTCACAGGGGACACATGCCTACAATGTGCAAAGAACCCAGAAGACCAGGTAGCCTTAGCATCCATTGGGCACAGAGTCATTGATCATCTTCAGATTTTCACAAGAACTAAATTCCATACTTGCTTTGTAAGGTAGAACTGCTAGAAATAATCCTTGCAATGGAATAGAAAACTGCACAAAACTAAACAAAATAGAAAATTGCACAATACTAAAAATAGAAAACTACACAATACTAAAAATAGTCAACTTAAAACACAGTAAAATAAAACATGCTTCACAGGAAGCAAGAGGTGTCTTGGGACACTTAGGGAACACAACAAAAAGGAAACTAAAACTACAACCTATGGCTAAAAAATTCAAGGATAAGCTTTGAGATAAATCCCATTTACTGGGATCTGTAGTGTTTCTCCATTGATCCTTGAGAGCTCAAAAGCATTACTACCTCTAAAGCCTGTAACAATGTATGGCCCACTCTAGATAGGGTCAAATTTTGTATGTTTGCCTGGCTTTGCTCTATCTTCATCCCATTTTAGGACCATATCTCCTTCTGCAAAGCTTTGTGAGGTAGCCCTCTTATCAAAATACTTCTTCATTACCAGCTGATTTTCTTGAAGTTTTTTCCTAGCTTGGTCTCTAGTCTCCTCCAACTGCATCAACTCTGCAAACCTGAGCTCCATAGGATCACAATGCTCTAAATTCATTTGATGAACCAGCTCCAAGGTAGGAAGCTCTAGTGAAATAGGGAGCCTGGCTTCCTTGCCATACACAAGTCTGAAGGGGGACTGGCCTATGGCCTACTTTGGTGTAATTCTATCTACCCACAAGGCAACTTTCAGTTTGGTATGCCATGTTCATTGATTCTCCTCCACTATTCTTTTAATGATCCTGATCAAGTTTTTATTTGTGGACTCAGCTAGTCCATTCCCTTGAGGGTAATAGTTGGAAGATATCTTCATGTAAATCTCATATTTGATACCAAACTCTATGACTACAACACCTATGAATGCTTTAGCATTATCAACAATGACTATCTCAGGTGCTCCAAACCTTGTAACAATACTTTCCAAAAACTCAACAATGGCCCCTCTAGTGGCTTCTTTTAATGCAACAGCCTCAGTCCATCTTGTGAAATAATCTATGGCTATCAATATAAACTTGTGGCCAACACTTGAAGGTGGATTAATCACACCTATGAAGTCTAATCCCCATTGTGTGAATGGTTGATCTACAACAATTGGTTGTAAGGGAAAGGGAGCCCTCTTCTTCCTTCCTAAGAAAAATAAACATTCCTTACATTTTTAGACCCACTGAACTATATCAGCAAATAGAGTTGGCCAAAAATAACCAGCTCTCATTATTTTAGTTATTGTGACTGATGATGAGAAATGACCTCCTGAAAAACCTTGGTGGAATTCCTCCAATAATTTTTTAGTCTTTTCTGGTTCAATACACCTTAGGAGGACACCTTCCTGACTTCTTTTGAAAAGAATCTCATCAATCACTTCAAAATATAATGCTTTTAATCTCATATTTCTTCTTTGGGTTCTATTGTATACTACTAGGTAGGTTCCAAATTTTAAATAATCCATCATAACATGGAACCAATTTAACTCTTCTTCTATTGGCTGGGCATTAAAAAATGCTTTCTCAGTATTTAAATCCTCTGCAAGGTGTTGACATAGGGCTCTTCCCCATACTAGTTGTGTCACTTTAATCTCAACATCAAAATTCATAATTTTTGTCACCCAACTGGCCCTTTTATCAGGAACATCACGGCCTAACAAAAATTCTTTAATGTTGGGATGAACCACAAAGATTGTTATTCTATTCTGAGCCACCAAATGCTTGAAAGTTTTTAAGGCTCTAAGGAGTGCAAAAATCTATTTTTCCATAAAATCATACCTCTCTTCATACTCCTTAAGGGTCTGGCTCATGAAGGCAATGGGCTGATCCATTTTCTCATCATTTTCCTGTGTAAGAACAACAACAATACTATATTCTCCCCCAAAAGCATACAAAATGAAATCTCTTTCAAAATTGGGGTTAATTAAAATAGGGGCTTCAGAAATAGCATCCTTGATTTTCTAAAAACTTTTCTTACCTTCCTCGGTCCATCTAAAGGATTGATCCTTCTTCAACATTGTGGTAATTGGTTTTATTATATCAGCAAAGTTAGATATAAACTTCCTCACAAAATTGATCTTACCTAGGAATGATTGCAAAGCCTTCTTGTGAGTAGGCAGGGACAAGGTCTGAATAGCTTCAACACATTCTGGATCAATGGAAAGACCCTCCTTGGACACAACATGTCCCAATAGTTTACCCTCTTCTACAACAAAAATACATTTCTTTGGGTTTAAAGAAACCCCAAACTCTCTGCATCTCTGAAAAATTGCTTCCAGATGTTGCATATGATCATCAACATTCCTGGAGAATATTGTAATGTCATCTAAATAAACCAGAATTGATTTATTTATCAGTCCTTTGAAATCTAGGTCCATAGCCCTTTGAAAAGTGGCACCTACATTAGAAAGGCCAAAAGGCATTCTATGATATGCAAATGTGCCCCATTTGGTGGTAAATGCAGTTTTATGTTGGTCTTCTTCCTTAATCACTACCTGATTAAAACCTGAAAAACCATCCAACATAGAAAATATTTCAGCTCCTACCACATTTTGCAAAATCTGATCCATTGAGGGTAATGGATAATGGTCTTTAAGGGAGACACGATTCAAATCTTGAAAGTCCACACATAATCTGATTTCTCCATTTTTCTTTCTAACTGGTACCAAGTTGGCTACCCAAGTGGAGTGCTTGATGGGATATATGATACATGCCTTAATCAATTTCAGCAATTCTTTTCTCATCAAAGGTTCAACTTTGGGATTGATAGGTCTCTGCTTCTGGCGCACTGGTTTAGCATCAGGAAGGAGCTCTATAGTGTGTTGTATAACATCTGGAGCATACTCCTTCAACTGGTCATAATCCCATGCTATAATATCATCATATTCTTTGCATTTCTGAATGAAAATAACTTCCTGATTAGGAGAATTACATTTACCAAGCATAAGGACTTTACCTAGAGCAATTTGGACATCTCGGCAAGCATTAATTTTTGTTGTCATTCTTTTCTATTTACCTTTGTATTGATCATCAAGAGTGAACAAACTTTCCAAAGTAATGAGTCCCTTTGGAATCTTGTTGCTACTAAGCTGAATGATATCACTATCCTCATATGTCTGCTACAACTTAGCTTGGATATCCTCAAAAAATTTAGCTTCTTGCAAAATAAAGTTTGCTATCTACTGATTGGAGTCAAACACTTGCCAATGTTTATCATTATTAGGAACTGAGGGCCTAATAATTGATTTTACATGTTGTTCCTCCTTCTTGAATAAGTCAATAGGTAACTCATATTGTGCCCCCACAACTGCCATCCTATCAACTTCTTGATTGCTCTTTCTAGGGACTATTTGGATATTCAAGGCATCAAATCCTTCAAGTAGGTCCAACACTCTACATTTATATGCTTTTAGAAGTTTATTATGAATAACACACTACCCCTTCACTTGCTGCACTACCAATTTTGAATCACCAAAAATCTGTAGTAGTTTCACACCCCTCTTCTCTGCTTGTAGAAGTCCATGAATTAGAGCTTCATACTCTGCCATGTTGTTAGTGCAACTGAACTAGAGGTTGAAGGAATGAAGGAATTTCTCTTCAGAAGGAGAGGTGATCACTACACCAGCACCAACACCTTTCTTACACTTAGCTCCATCAAAATGCAGCTTCCACACACCTTCTATTTGTTGTCCTATTTTCATGACCTCTGGCATTGTGCTCTTCTCCTCCAAGATACAGTAGGTTCCCATGCCAACCTCTTGAAAATTATCATATGGATCAGATCCATATAACCCATTTGCCCACTCATCAAGCTGAATATCAAGAATAGGAGGTGTTTGGATCTGCTCAGAAGAACTATCTGACTCCATGGCTGTATAATTAATTTTAGGTTTGGGATCATGGAGTTCTACATGGAAGTGAGAGATAGGCTCAGCTGATATGAAGAATTTGGTACCATATCTTGTGGTTAAGGACATCTTGGACCAATATAGAGACATATAACCCCCTAATTTTGTTGTGAAGTCCCTGGATAGGCATAAAGTAAACATAGGTGGAAGGTCTATGATTGATATATCATGTGTAATGGTAAGGCTAGGGTAGGCATGCAAAGTAAGGTCCAAATTTCTAACCACACCCAATGTCCTAATAGTGGTACCATCTAGTTGCATGACACCAACATTCATAGGCTCAATTGATAGTCCTAAAACATCAACTATTCTCTTTGGCATTACACAACTACTAGCTCCTGAATCAATCATGCAATTATGGACCAAATGCTTTCCTATTATGAGGATCATATAGAAAGGAGGAGGTTTAGTAGGTAATTGTACCTCATTAGGAGCCATTTGTATCAGACTTGTAGCTTCTACAATAGACTCTTTAGTCTTTTTAGGTCCTGAAGATACATGACTCAAAGCTTCTTTGAGGAGGTCCATCTATCCTAGCAATGCAAGAGCATCCCACATAGAAACTTGCAAGTTGGTCTTCTTCATTTGCTCCACCAAGTTGATAGGCTGATTTTTCTGTGTTTGTTTGTCAGTCCAATCATTTCTTGGCCTCTCAAAAATTGGGTAAGTAGGCCTATTTTTCCATGTTCTACTAGGCTTTTACATTTGAGTCTACTGATTTCTCCAATCTGGAACATCCTTGAATGGGACTATAGGTTGTTTGAGTCTACTGATTTCTCCAATCTGGAACATCTTTGAGTGAGATTGTAGGTTGTTGTTTGACATTGGTACTTGGAGGTTGAGGGGATATGTTTGCTTGTGATATAGAAGGACCATCAGTTACAACTTTTCCTTTAGACCTGGTATTATAGTTAGACTGTACTTGCTTCTTAGGTTGATTATCCATAGTCTGGTTCACTACACAATGCTCATTTTCTTGCTAGTACATCAAAATGCTATCAGGAGTTGATGCAGGAGGATGTTGATATTGTTGTTGTTCCATTGTCTGATAGTTAGGATCTTGTGCCACTAAAGCACTACTACTATTTCCATATGCACAACCATTTGGATCATGAGGTAACTGACAAGGAGGGCACCACCTTTGTTGCTCAGCTAAGTTATTTTGCATAGGTACTAGGGCTTGATTTGGTTTGGTAATAGTAGGGAACTGTGTTGGTAAAGGCCTTACTGGATGAGCATGATTTTGATATGGAGGCTTATGTTGATAAGGAGGGTAGTATGGCTGGAAATACCTCTATTGAGGCTGGTTTTGCTACTTCTCTAGATTATTGAGCTTGTTGCCCATTGTTCTGACTAAATTCAATAGATCATTCATTTGGTCATTTGATTGACCAGAAGTGCTAGGTACATTCTCATTAATTGGCAATGGATTAACTATTAGAATATTAGTAGAATCTTGAGAGGATAATGGGTAGGGTATAGTCACATCTAGAAATAGAGGTATAGGAGGTCTAGGGGCAATCCTACCACACTACACTAAATAATTTTTAGCTTCAACAACCTTTTCATATGCATCAGGTAATGTATTGACTCCTCTAGTTTGGATGTTCATACCTATGTCAGAACTCAAAGCTCTCAAGAAATATAGAAAAGTAGATTGTGCATTTGGCCTTACCTCCATGGGTACTCTATCCCATGTCCTTTGGAATCTAAAATTGAAATCTATGATCTGCTCATTGGGAGCTCTTTTGATAGTAGTTAGTTGCTCCATATGTGATAAGCTATCTGATTTATCTTCGAACTGCTTGATCAACTTATCAGCCAAGTCATCCCAACTTGCAATGGTATGAACAGGAAGGCTTCTAAACCATTGAAGGGATTTACCCTTCAAATAAGATGCTAACAACCTAACAACCACATTGTCTTTAGTCACATTATGCATTGAGCATATATTTGCCATGTCTTGGAGATGTTCCATAGGAGTGATTGAGTTTTCTCTAGTATAATAAGGTAGAGCCTTAAGGGCTGATATTGGAATATCATCATGTGCTATCAGGGCCAATGGACTACCCTGATTGAAATAAGGATAGGCTCTAGGTGGTAGTTGAGCCATGGATGGAGTAAAGGGAGAAGAGATAGTTGGAGGTGGTGTAGAAACTTGATCTTGAGTCCTTCCCCTTCTTTTCTTCCTTGAGGTATTGAAATAAAGTTGTTGGAACTAGAATCTACCTTCCCTTCTTAAACTGCTTCTTGTAGACACACCCCTCATAAAATGAGGATGTAATCAATGATCTGGTCCTTTTAACCAATAGAGTCATCAAGTATTTTTTTAATGCTTCAATAAGCAAATAATAGTCAAGACAAACACCAAATCTTGATTATTTTATAACCAATATCTGTGCAGATTTTTCACAACAAACTATAGATTTGTCCCATCGAGTGTGCCAAAACTATTGATGTCTAAAAATGTACACTTACACTGCACCCATGTACAACACCAACATGGGAATCTCCCTCTCATGTGGGACTACTTAAGAGGAAAATACCTCTGGAAAGAGTCGGCTCTCCTTAAAAATAACAAACTAAACTGAACTAGATTAAACTTGTTGGAAAATAGGGGAAGGAAAAATAAAAGACTACAACAGAAAAATAAACTTAGAAAATAAAAACTGTAACATGGACTGGGAAATAAAATTAAAACTACCACAAAACTGCACTACACTGGGAAAAGGGAGAGGGATGACAGAAAAATAAAAAACTATAACAACAGATGAACAATAAAAATAGAAATGGGCGATATGCCAATATAAAAATTGGGTTGATTGATCCACCTAAAACTCCATAAAAGACACAGTATAACAAATACGAGACATAAATAAACATGCATCAACTGCAAGAGGTAAGGTTGGCATGAACCAAGGGCCAATGTGTTAGAGTAAATCACTATATAAAATATAGAAAAGCAATTATAGTGTTTCAAACTTTAATAGTAGAATTAAAGAAAAATAAGACAAACACACACAGAAGAAGAGGTAACGATTTTAACGTGGTTCACCCAATGTGGGTTACATCCACCGAGAATTTTCAGTCCTTCCTTTCTCAATCCAAGCAATAGAGGGTTACAACCTACAACCAACATCTGCTGTAATTTCCTCTCTATATTTTCAAGGAATCAACACAATAATTTTCATTGTTTACTCTGTTTTTCCTCACAACTATATATAAGAAAAAATAGAAAAACAAACTGCTTTTCTTAATACATTCCAAGATTAACATTGAGTTCCCAGCATCAAATTTTGGGATAAAAACAAAAAAAACTTTCCCTGGCTATCCTGTTGTAAATCCGAAAACTTTCTCTGGTAGACTAACAAACTGTAAATTTGGAAACTTTCCCTGCTTGTCCTGCAGTAAATCCAAAAAATTTATCTATTTAGCCTCCTCATAATTAGGCTCCATTCCTAACAATCTCCCACTTGGAGACTAATTCCATTGCACCATACTGCAACCAAGGACTAAAAAATTCTCATCATGGCCTCTTATTCCTTAAGGCCAACTGAAGTTGAGCAAAAGCTCAACTTTTCTCTTGACACCACTTTTGTAAGCATGTCAGCAGGATTTTGTGATGTGTGAACCTTCCCTAATTTCAAAGATCCATCTTCCACTACTGATCTAATGAAATGATACCTAAGTTTGATGTGTTTAGTTTTTGAATGGAATGTCGAATTCTTCGCAAGGTGTATAGAACTCTAGCTATCACTCCACAACCTATTATCCTCTTGCTTCTTCCCCAGTTCTTCCATTAGTCTTTGCAACCAAACCATCTCTTTGATTGCTTCTATAGTAGCAACATATTCAGCTTCAATGGTTGAAAGGGCAACTACGTGTTGGAGTTTAGAAATCCAACTAACCGCTCCTCCTCCTATAGTAAAGATGTAGCCAGTAGTGCTCCTTCCACCATCAAGATCACCTGCCATATCAAAATCTACAAAACCTTTCAAGCATATATTAGAGCCTCCAAAATTCAAAGAATAATTTGAAGTTCCTCTCAAGTACCTGAGTATCCATTTTATCGCTTGCCAATGTCCTTTTCTTGGATTACTCATAAATCTACTCACTACTCCCACTGCATGGGCAATGTCTGGTCTTGTACAAACCATTGCATACATCAAGCTTCCAACCGCCGATGCATAGGGAACCTTAGCCATATGCTCTTGTTCCTTTTGTGTTTTGGGACACAAATCTTTGGTGAGTTTGAAATGCTTTGCCAATGGAGTAGCAACATAATTTGCATTGTTCATGTTGAATATCTTAAGCACTTTTTCAATGTATTTTGCTTGTGATAATTTCAGAGTGTGACTCTCCTTGTCTCTTGTTATCCTCATACCAAGGATTTGTTTGGCTTCTCCCAAATCCTTCATGGCAAAGGATTTAGCCAACTTCTTCTTGAGCATGTTTATATCTTCCATATTTGTTCTCGCAACTAACATGTCATCCACATACAATAGCAAAATAACATAGTTACCATTTCCAGCTTGCTTAAAATATACACAGTGATCACTTTGACATCTTTCAAACCTTTGATTAGCCATGAACTTATCAAATTTTAAATACCACTTGTCTAGGAGCTTGTTTTAACCCATACAAGCTCTTTTTCGGTTTACATACCCAATCCTCTTTACCTTTCACCTAAAAGCCTTCCAGTTGGTGCATATAAATTTCCTCCTCCAAATCACCATGAAGAAATGCTGTCTTCACATCCAATTTCTCCAGAAACAAATTTTCTATAGCTACAAGACTCAAAATAGCTCTAATAGAGGTCATTTTTACAACTAGAGAAAAAATCTCATCAAAATAAATACCTTTTTTTTGAGCGAATCCCTTGACCACTAGTCTTGCTTTGTATCTCTTATGCCCTTCATTCTCCTCTTTAATCCTATACACCCATTTATTGGTCAATGCTCTTTTACCTTTGGGTAGCTCAACCAAATCCCAAGTTTGGTTGTGGAATAAAGAGTCCATTTCTTCATTCATTGCAAGCTCCCACTTATTCCTGGTATCCATATGTAATGCTTCCTAAAAATATTTTGGCTCACCAGCATCAGTATACAAAACATAATCAGAGAAATGTTGAGGAATTTTACTTATCCTGGTAGATCATCTAACAACACTTTTTGGAGATTGAGGTTCTTGTTGTTGTTGCTGTACATTTTGATCTTCTATCACTTTTGGAGTTACCTTTTCTATGTGTCCATCAAGGTCTATGTATTCAGCAATTTCCTCTTTCTTTTTATTTCCCTGCAACCGATATTTATACAAGTTTTTTTCATTAAATATGACATTCCTACTTCTAATGACTTTTTGGTTATCACAATCCCATAATCTTTAACCCAAGCCATCAATACCGTAACTAATAAAATAGCACTTTTGGGCCTTAGCATATAACTTATTTTTGTTCTCTTTGTCTATATGCATAAAAGCCTCACATCCAAATACCTTAAGGAAAGAATAATTTACTGGTTTACCTGTCCAAAGCTCTTCCGGAATTCCTCCATCCAAGGCACTAGACGGTCCTCTATTAATCAGATATACTGCAGTATCAACAACATGAGCCCATAAAAATAATGGTAAGCCTGCATGTATTCTCATGCTCCTAGCACGCTCCATGATGGTTCTATTCATTCTTTCTACAACCCCATTTTCTTGAGGTGTTCTTGGAACTACCTTGATTCTTCTAATTCCATTTTTAGAACAAAACACATCAAATTCTCTACTGCAATATTCTCCACCATTATCCGACTTTAGACACTTTAACCTTTTTCCAGTTTCATTCTCAACTAATGATTTCCAATTCTTAAAGGTATTAAAAGCATCACTTTTATTCTTAATGTAATATATCCATGTTTTCCTCGTTGCATCATCAATAAAAAGTACATAGTAAGAGGAACCTCCAAGAGAAGTTACCTAAGCTAGGCCCCAAACATCTGAGTGCACAAGCTCCAATTTCTCTTTCTTCCTTTCCTTGCCATCCTTGAGAAATCTAACTCTCTTTGCTTTACCATAAACACAATCCTCACACAATTCCAAATCAATCTCTTTTAACTTAGGCAATAACTTTCTTGAATGTAAAATTTCCATACCTTTTCCACTCATATGGCCAAGTATTTGGTGCCACAAAGATGCACTCTCACCTGTAGAAACTAAATTCATGGAGCAGTGAGAAAAATCAGTAAGTAAATAAAGAGTACCCACCAATTTACCTCTAGCTACTATCAATGAACCTTTAGTAACTTTCCAAGCATTTTCTCCGAATGCAATCGTGTATCCTTCACCATCAAGCTTACTTGCCGATATAAGATTTCTCTTTAAATATGGTATGTGTCTCACCTCTTTAAGAGCCCATTGACATCCATTTGGGGATTTAATCAAAATCTTTCCAATACCCATGATTTTACATGGTTGGTCATTTCTCAACATAACCTGTCCATAATCTCCAGAAACATAATCTATGAAGTATTACTTATGTGAGGTAGCATGGAATGAAGCACCACTATCAATTACCCAATAATCACTATTTCTATCAAGAGATAAGATTAAAGCATCTTGTAGAATTTGTCCAATAATATTGGCTTCCGAAGTGTTACCATTATTATCATTACCTTCATTTCCATCACCCTTTCTTTGCCAAAAGTCCTTCTTGATATGACCCTTTTTGCCACAAGTGCCAACACTCGTAGCTTTCCTTTTCCACGTGATTTGGATCTGCCTTTGGATTTGCCACGATGTGAACTCTTGCCTCTTTCTCTTCCTCTTCCTCTATTCTCAACAATTAATGCGGTGCTAGATGATTCTCCCGTGGTTTTTCTTCTCATGTCCTCACTCGAGTATCACACTAACCACATCATCAAATTCTAATTTATTTGAACTCGAAGCGAGTTACTTACTGCCATTACCAAACTGTTCCAACTTTCCGGAAGAGAGCATAAGATTAATAAGGCCCTAAGCTCATCATCAAAATCCAATCCTACTGAATGCAATTGATTAGTGACAGTATTAAATTCATTTAAATGATCATGCACAGATCCTCCTTCACTCATTTTCATGTTAAATAATATTTTCATTAAGAATACCTTATTTGATGTTGATGGTTTCTCATACATCTTGGCCAACTTATCCATGACTCCCTTGGTAGTCTTTTCATCAGAGATGTTGAAGGCTACGGTGGCTCCCAAGCACAGCCTCACAATACCCAATGCCTTTCTATCAAGGAGACTCCACTCCTCATCAGACATAGATGAAGGTCTCTCTGTTTCCCCCTCAAGAGGTAAGTAAAGATCCTTCTGGTACAAGTAATCCTCCATCTGCATCTTCTAGAATTGAAAGTTCTAGCCATTGAATTTTTGAACTCTAAACCTCCCTTCTTCTGCCATTGCTCCCACTTGATCAAAAAATTATCCTTCTGTCAAGTGCACCCAACAAAACAACCGCTCTGATACCACTTGTTAGAGCAAATCACTATATAAAATATAGAAAAGCAATTATAGAGTTTCAAACTTTAACAACAGAATTAAAGAAAAATAAGACAAACACACACAGAAGAAGAGACAACGATTTTAACGTGGTTCACCCAATGTGGGTTACATCCACCAAGAATTTTCAGTCCTTCCTTTCTCAATCCAAGCAATAGAGGGTTACAACCTACAACCAACATCTGCTGTAATTTCCTCTCTATATTTTCAAGGAATCAACACAATAATTTTCATTGTTTACTCTATTTTTCCTCACAACTATATATAAGAAAAAAATAGAAAAACAAACTGCTTTTCTTAATACATTCCAAGATTAACATTGAGTTCCCAGCATCTAATTTTGGGATAAAAACAAAAAAACTTTCCCTGGATGTCCTGTTGTAAATCCGAAAACTTTCTCTGGTAGACTAACAAACTGTAAATCTGGAAACTTTCCCTGCCCGTCCTGTAGTAAATCCATAAACTTTCTCTATTTAGCCTTCTCATAATTAGGCTCCATTCCTAACACAATGCCACATGCAGTCTAGTCAAACTAAAGATACACAACATGCAACTCAAATAGATTTTTTTTTGTATTATTTTCTAGAGTGTTATAGAGGTCAGCAAGTGATAGAATGAATCAACCCCCTTAAAGATCTAAAAAATCTCTTTTATAGCAAGAGATATTTCAACTCTTTACAAAATTTACTACATTTATAGTAGTTACAATATTTACTCTACTTACAGTGGTTACAAATTTTATTGCACTTACAGTAGTTACGGTAAAACTATATTTATAGTCTTTACTACATTTACAATGATTACAGCCTTTACTACACTTACAAAAATTACAAAAAAAACATGTATTTATAACCTTTATTGCATTTATAGCCTTTACTGCACTTACATTGATTACAACCAAAAACTAAAAACAATAGTTATAGCCAAAGCTAGAAACAATAGTTACAACCAAAACTAGAAATAGTAGTTACAGCCAAAACTAGAAACAACAGTTACAGCCATAACTGGAAATAACAATTACAGCTAAAACTACATTTACATTTATATTTGCATTCCAAGTTTACAAGACTGTGTAACGTATTTCACCTAAATGTCTAAAACAATTACACTTTGAAAAAGTGGATAGCTCATGGATGGGAAAAATTAAATAACTGCAATACTTTTCCAAGTGTAGGCACCAGTCAAAACTGGAAACAATCAAACTAGGAACAACCAAAACTGGAAATAGCTAAAACTGGAAATAGTCAAAAAAGATTTTTTACAGGAATCGGGCAACAAAAAATTTCATGGAGTCAAGCACCAGAATTTGAATGGGAGTCATGTGCTAAAATTTTGAATGGGAGTCAGGCACCAAAATTTTGAACAGGAATCAAGTGCCACAAATGAATGGGAATTATGCGCTAAAAATAAACTAGAATCAGGTGCTAGAAATGAACTGGAATCAGGCACCAAAAATTTAACGGGCATCAGGTGCCATCTGCATGTACCGATCAACTCCATTAGCTGCAAACATGAACTTATGCATCACATATCACCAAAATTTTGAAATTGGTGCAACCGTTAATAAATTAGAGCAAAAGGCTCAAAATTTATTAACAAATATTTCAATGGGCAATTCTTACTATATTTACTAATCTTACCAATCAATGTATAGAAGCTTATATGGATGATTTCACTATACATGGAGATACTTTTAATGAAACTCTCCATAATATTGAAAGAGTCCTCATCCATTGTGAGACTCAAAATCTATTCCTAATCCATAATAAATATTTGATGTTAATGCAAGGAAATGTATTAGAACATCACATCTCATTTGAAGGAATGAAAGTAGATCACAAGAAAATTGATATTATAAAATTATTGTCCACACTGATCACTCGATGATAAAACACTTAATGAATAAGCCCATAGTGAATGTTAGGATTATTAGATGGTTATTGATACTCTAATAGTTTAATGTTACCATTATTGATAAACCTAGTAAAGCTAATGTAGTAGCTAACTTTTTTTTTTTTTTTATAAGTTAAAAATTTATATTGAAGAGGGCATTTGAAAGGTGCCCTAATGCCTTAGTACATCAGCTGGAGAAAAGGATGCACTATCCTCAAAAAACAACAATGCATCCTTGAAGACCTAAAAATGTAAAGGAAAACATAAACAAACCAAAAGGAAACCAAGAAAATCCTAGATAGGATAGAAACGTAAGACCACAGAAGAGCAGCCAATTAGGCAATTATAGAGTCATTGATGTCATCCTTCTTGACATCCTTAGTAGCATCCTTAGGGATGTCCTTGAATACATCCTTTGCAATTTCCATGACATCATCATCCTTGACCTCCGGTTTGGCTTCAATGGTAGTCTTAGCAGGAGTATCTTCTACAAAGCTATCATAGAAGAACAAGAGGTTCAGAGCATTCCTATGCTCTTTCATTTGGGTAATTGCCCCCATAATTGTAGCCATGGCATTATCCAGATGACCAATCATAATAGTGGTGGTCTTGATTACGTATTCTTGGAGAATCTTCTCCATAGGATCATCTGATTCATCTTCGGCCACACCCTACATCTTTCCTTGGTTCTGGACTTCCTTGTTCTTAAGGCATTGTGAACTTCTCATTGGAGTAGCCTCAGCCTTGCCCTTATTTTTTGTCAGCAACTCAGCATCCTGGTGGCCTTCATGCATCTTCTTCCTTTTGGAATCACGAACCCTAGATATAGGAGTGTAGGATGTATCCTCCTCCGTGTTCTCAACTTATTGATCCTGAGGAAGCACATTTCCCTTAGGAAATTTATCTAGAAGATGAGCATACACAACTTTGAAAAGCCCCTGGTGAGAGGGCCAGGCTTCCTCCTTTTTTGAGTGGGTTGCATTGATGGAGTAATCCATCGATAGGTAAAGGAATTTTGGAATGTTCAGCTGCTTGACCTCCCTAAAGTGGTTCACAAATGCAATATGGAAACTTCTGAGTTGGGAACTAGGATCATCCATGGTGATATATTCCATAACGGGCTTCATCACCTCTTTCCAAGGAGTGGGTAAGTCATCACGTACCATCCTCGGCTTGAAAATCCTCCTCATAGGTGACTTCGACTCAAATTGGTTAAGTTCAATGTCCCAGTTGTGCTTGTCCCTACGCACTATTCTTCCCACTGGTGGTTGTCCTATAACCTCAGCAAGGATATTAACATCCACCTGGAACTCAACACCATGTATGATGATGATGCCCTTTTCCCAAGTGGATGTGAAATCCAGGTTGATATCCCAGTCCCAACCTAAAAATTGCTTAAGGAATGACATAAATCCTCTTGCACTTAGGATAGCTTCTGCCACTGGTTCAATTGTGAGTGATTCTGGCTCCACGAAGCTCATGGTGACAAGAAGCCGAAGCAGAGAAGCAGGGATGATAGATAGCTCACTGGGTCGAGATAAACAGACAAAGAAGATGCAGAAACCATCCATGGGGTGAGTTTTGTAAACATTTGATAGGCTTAGAGATTTTTGGAAGTATCTATTCCTTCTCCTATCGAAGAAGCAAAACCTAGGGAAAAGCAAATCAACCAAATCATGGAGAACAAGGCAGCATTCCTTAGGTAACTTATGTTCCCAATAGTTACTATTTTCCATAGAAATAGAAAGGTGTGCCACACCTTGTAGAGCTTGGCCTATCAGGTTATGAAACTTAACCCCCTCACTAAACTCGTAGAGGAAAATGATCATCGAGGGCTTTGGGAAATGGTAAGAAGTGAGAGAGGACAAGAACATGGAAAGGAAGTGATGAGAACCAGAGGAGAGGAATGGTGATGGGTGAGGATGGAAAAGCAACACGTGGATAGGGAGCATTCTACGAGAAAATATCGAGAAGGAGCACTCCAGGTGGATCACAGAAAAAATGGTATAATTTGGAACATTGGGACTAAAACCAAAGGCGGTGACAAGGATAATTGGCATGGGGTGTAAGAAAAACATGAGGAGGATGTGCCAAAAAATCCAACCCACACCAAGTGTCCAGATTAATGAGTACCTTGAAAAGATAAATCTCATCATGGATATGATAGGTTTGTTGAAGGTGATCTTTGTAGGATACGAAGCATTTGAAATTTTAAGATCTAGGGAAAACAACCTTTTCATTCCTATGAATTTGAAATAATGGTTGTTATGCATTTTGAAAATTTTGAACTTTTTCCAACCTTGCAATTTCTTCAACTTCCCGCAGAAGGGTGTCAGTCCATGTCATCATCCCGAGGGCAGAGACTCCAATGTTATCCAACCTATCAGCAACACCATTAGCTTCCCTGAAAACATGTTGGATAATGACTTCATGTTGAAAGAGGATTAGGCTTCGAGCCTCTTCAATTAGACTTTTCACCTTCCATGCTGGAGTTTTGGAGTTTTTTAAATAATTGACAACATTCAAAGAATCCCCTTCTATGATAACTCTCCCTAGAAATTGCTTAATTAACTGTAGACCCCTCCATAAGGCCTTAGCTTCAGCTATATGGTTGGATTGTTCTCCCAAATATTCAATGAATGCAAATATGGAATTTCCATTGTGGTCCCTTAAAATTCCCCCTACCCTAGCTTTGCTTGGATTTCCTTTTGCTACCCCATAAAAATTAAACTTGACCCAATATTGGGGAGGAGGTATCCATTTGATGTTATTTCTAGAGATTTGAGTATTACCTGGGTTTGGATTCTCTAGAGAAACATGTAAGGATTGAAGTAAGGAAGCTTCAAACCTAGGGATGGGATGAGGATCACTAGGTGCTGAGAGTGCATTTTCCTTGGCAAAAAGGATAATTCTATTGGTGATGGAATCTAGATCCTTGGCCTCTCTGGAAAAAATATGTATGTTCCTCTCAAGCCAAATCTTCCATAGATAATGGTGAAGGCAAAATTTCCAAATTCCTTTGAGATAGGGATTGCTAAAAGGATTGGGCCATTGAGAGAACAAGTCAACTATGGATGGAGGTTTGGCCCAACTAATTTGAAACTTTTGAAAAATCTTATTCAGGATGGAGTTGGAAAAGGGATAAGATAGGAAAATGTGGCTTGTAGACTCCCAATCAGAAAGACATAAGAAACACCTATTAGGGAGGGGAATTCCATGCTTAATAAGATTTTCTACAGTGAGGATCCTATCTTGAATAGCCAACCAAGAAAATAAGGATACCTTTGGAGTCAGGTGCTTAATCCACACTAGTTTGAAAGGAATGAGGACTTCTTCAGGGGCTAGGATAAGTTGATATGTTGATTTGATAGTAAATTCCCCTATGTCAGAAGGTTCCCAGATAGGTTGATCACTTGCAATCCTTGATGGTAAAGTGAAAGCAGATAGTAGGGCTTCCAAGGAAGTGATTTCTGTTGATAGATTGGGACATTGAATCCTTTTCCATGTACGGGATTCATTGGACACAGTTAAAAAATTAGCAACCCGATAGCCAAACAGAGGATCAGTGAATTCCTTTAAAGCTCTGAAACCAGGGATTTCTAAAAGTGGTTGGTTTCCTAACCACTTGTCTTCCCAAAAATTGATAGTTTTTCCATCTCCAACCTGCCATCTTAGGCCGCTTCTCAGGAGTTGTTTCGTTATGTTGATGGATTTCCAAAATGTTGAACCCATAGAAGGTGCCCAATCACATAAAAATTTAGATCCCTACAAGTATTTCCTTTTTACAAGAGTGACCCATTCCACTTGGTCCCCTGCTACTAATCTTCATGGTTGTTTTTCTAGTAGAACTAAGTTTAATAGATTAATCCTTCTAAGGCCGATTCCTCCCTGCTCCTTTGGTTTGCAAACTTTGTCCCACGCGACCAAGTGAAATCTATTTTTGTTCTCAGAACCAGTCCATAGGAAATATTTTTGAAATTGTTCTATCTTGTGGTAAACCTTGGTTGGGGCCTTAAAAACTGAAAGGAAATAAATAGGGATGCTCTACAAACAAGCCATGGTAAGGACAACTTTTCCTGCCTGGGATAGGAGATTGCCCTTCCAACCTGTGAGTTTTTTTTGAAATATTTCAATTACATTGTTCCACAAATCTTCAAAAGCATTTCCAATGAACAAAGGCAATCCCAGATAAGTGGCTGGTAAGGTAGAGATAGCACATCCCAAAATGTTTGTAATTTTGAGTTGTCGCCTATGAGGAGTGTTTAGGAAATATAACTTACTTTTCTTGAAATTCACATTTCGTCCAACCACTTATTCATAGAGAAGGAGTAAATGTTTGATAACTTTAGCTTCAACAATAGAAGCAAAGGTGGACAATAGAGTATCATCAATGAATTGTTGATGAGTGATAGGATTAGATTGAGAGGTCACTTTAATTCTAGAAATTAGTCCTGATCTTCTAGCTACATGGATTGATCTTCCTAATGCCTCAGTAGCAATGATGAATAGAAGGGGGGATAAGGGATCCCCTTGCCTTAAGCCTCTACTACTAGGAAAGTATCCAGCAGGTGAGCCATTGATTAGGATAGAGAACCAAGTAGATGAAATACATCCTTTAATAAAATTGACCCAATCTTGGTGAAATCCAAATTTGGTTAGGACAACCAATAAAAAGTCCCAATTCAGCCTATCATAAGCTTTGTTCATGTCGAGTTTTAATAGAAAAGCAACCTTTTTGGTTTGAGAAGTAGAGTGCAGGGCTTCATGAATAGAGATAATCCCATCCAAAATAGATCTTCCTCGAACCGAGCTCCCTCGGTAGTGCTCAATAATCTGAGGAAGAACATCTCACATCCCGTTGGCTAAAGCTTTGGTGAGGATTTTGTAAACTACGTTACAAAGGCTCACATGCCTGAAATCATTGAAGGATCTAGCATTTGGGCTTTTAGGAATAAGAGCAATGAAAGTGGAATTAAAATTATGAGGTATGATCTTGGAAGACTGAAACTCTTTTATCGCTTCACACACATCAGGACCCACAAAATCCCAAAAAGCCTAAAAAAACCTAGGAGAAAAACCATCAGGGCCAGGGGCCTTGTCAGGTTTCATGGAAAAGAGGGCATGCTTAATTTCATCATCTAAAATATTGGTAGTTAACTTAAAGTTGATGTCCTCTGAGATGGAATGGGGTATATGCTGGAGCAAAAATTCTTTAGCATCATCAGAGTTAGAATCAGAATTTGGGCTTTCAAGAAACTACATGAAATGAGAAATGCCTTCAGACCTGATTTCCTTGATATCAGAGGTAACACTTCCATCCTGTCTATGTAGCTCCTTAATTCTATTGTTGCTCCTATTCCTCAGGGTAGAAATGTGGAAAATTTTTGTGTTGGAATCACCTTCCTTAAGCCAGATTGCCCGAGATTTCTACCTCCAAAATGTTTCCTCACATTTTAGGATATTATGATATTCTGATAAGAGAATTCTTTCTTCATTCCTCAGCTTGGCATCATAACTATGACCAGTTAGAATATCATTTTCAATTGTTTCCAGGTGGTTTTTAATTGCCTATTTATTCTCAAATAGGTTCCCAAAGATATCTCTATTCCAGATCTTGATATTTTCTTTGAGCATTTTCAGTTTTTGCCCCAGTCTGTATGATGGTGATCCTTGAATATCTGTCTACCACCACTGAATAATTCTATCCCTAAAATCAGGATGTTGCATCCACATAGCTTCAAATCTAAAAGGAGTTCTAAAGTTCTGAGGGTTATTTGTTTCTAGGAGAAGTGGACTATGATCTGAGCCAATTTTGAGGAGAGATTGGAGATTGGCATCCCCCCACTTTGTAGTTGCTTCCTAAGAAAAGAGAACTCTATCAAGTTTGACCTGAATTAGTTGGTTGCCACTCCTTCTATTGGTCCATGTGAATTGATTGCCTTTCAAATTCACATCCATCAAGTTATTAGAGTTGATGAAATCCTAAAAGTCTTCCATGCTTTTTGTTATGGATCCCGAACCACCTCTCTTGTCTGAAGGATAAAGAGGAGTGTTAAAGTCTCCAGCCAAAATCCACGGAAAATTTGGGATAGCTTTTCTAAAATTTGTTAGAGTTTCCCATAGCCTGGATCTTCCAGGGATAGAATTAGGGGCATATACATTGGTGAGTATCCATGGGAAGTTAGAATCTTTGTCAAAAAATAGGATGCTAGCTGACACATCATTGGAATGTATTAATCTACCTTCTAGCTTCTCCAGATTCCAAATGCACATGAGACCTCCTGAAGCACCCCTTGCACTACAAGAAATTATTTCTCCATTTTCCACAAATTTTTACTTAAAGCCTCACCTAAATATTCTCCTGTTTTAGTTTCTTGCATCAAAAAATTTGTGGGATTGACTTCTTTTCTTAATGACTTGGCTAGCCTTTGCTTTGCCATGCCATTAAGTCCTCTCACATTCTAGGAGAGGATTTTCATTTATACAATTTGAAATTTATTTTTTCCCCCTTTCGTTGAGGTTGGGGGGATTTGATGCATTTGGAGTCATCCTTGCTCAGACTTAACCCTGTCGAAAATAGGGTTTTTTGAATTCCATTCACTATTTATTCTTCTAGTCCCTGTTTCCAATGATCAGCAGTCAAAATTTTGTCCTTCTTATTATCTCATCCACAATCAATAGGATATTTCTTATAGATTTTATTTTGTTTTGGACTAAAATTTTGAGGATTTATTCTTTGAACTATCGGGCTTGAAGAACCAGGGATAGTTTCTGGTATTGCAACTTCTTCGATTTGGGTCCATTTGCAAGGATCAACTAAGATTTTTGGGAAAGACTCAAGAGGTGGGCTTGAGGGTCCTGAGCAATGGGGCCCACTCTTAGGTTGTGGAGAAGAGTGAGGAAGCCCAATATTGTCAATGGGATCAGAGGATTTATTAGTTTCCAGCCTCTTCTTCTCATTAGAGATAGAAGAGGGTTTAAGGGTTGGTTCAGGACTATGAATAACTTCCATATTCTCGTTATCACTAGAAGGTAAATCAGAAAGTACTTGGTACTTGTTTGGGAGAGCAAAGAAAGAACTTACCTCTTCCTTGTGCATTTCTTGACTCACTACAGAAATCTGTTTGCCCTTATCAGCTGCTTGAGGAGAAGCTTGAGGCTCTTTTGAAGCTCCTTCCTAAGGATGTTCATTCCTGTTGTTGCTTTGGTTCTAGTTTTTGATTGGTCTAAAGACCACTCCCTTTGACATGGGATACTTCCTCCTCTCATTCCTTGTGAAAGGGGCTTTGCTTTTTGGAATCTAAGGTTCTGCCTACACCTTTAAGGAAGGGCATTGAGATCTAAGGTGCCCCTGAGTACGACATTCCACACAAAATACTGGCTTATTTTCATATTCTATCACTTGCTTCTAGTAGTAGGACTCATATTCCAGTTCAAAAAAAGTAGGGAGCTCAGAGTCCAAGTTTGCATTGACACAAATTCGGGCAGCTGTCATCCTTGTCCTAGCCAAAGTGGCATGGTCGATGGCCACCAAATCTCCAATGATTTTGGCAATACCTTTGAGGATATCCTCATGCCAAAAATGCCAAGGAAGGTTCAGAAAATAAACCCAGATAGGAGCATAATTAATACTCTGGGTTTTAGGGTCAAAATCAGGAGACCAACGCCTCAAGAACAAGCTCTGCCTTCCCAAAAACCAAGGACCCCCTATAAGAATTCGGCTAGCATCATCATGATTGCTAAGCCTAATACCAAAAAACCCCTAGAAAGGCCAAAAATTTCCATGCTGCCAGTGACCTTCCATTTGGAGTGAGCCCACCTCCTGATGGTTTCAAGATCAGGCCTACCTCCGATGAGCTTTCCAACTAATGAAAAATTTTCCATTGAAAGATAGTTGGAAATGATATTTGCAGGGACCTTGATTTTTGTCCCAATAGGTTCCAAGGAAAAGGAGGATACCCTGGGACTGTTAATTCCTCCACTAAGGACTTTGGTGAAGGAGGGATTTTTAGTAGTGGGCCCCTCGACCAGAGGGGACCCAGGTTTGGTTCCTTTGTCGGGAGGTTCATCTCCCCAAAAATGGGTGACCTTTTTGAATGCCTTATCCAATTCAATATGACCATCCTCTGGATCCTCGAAAGGGACTCCATCCTGACCACCCTCGTGACCACCCTCTAGCTCTTCAAAAATTTGAATTTGATCCTTCTCGCCTTCCAAAATTTGAATTCCTAATATCTCGCCTAGACAGTTCTTGCAACCTCCTACCATTCTCTTTTTCTTAGCTAACTTTTTGTTGATATTGCATACTACACGTTATTATGAGCTAGTGAAGGACACATTTCTAGATGAATATCACTTTGTAATATCAACACATTCTCTATGGTTTTCACATATTGATAAACTTATTAGAAACATGGAATATTCCTTTACACTTCACTTATAAAGAAAGAGCTAGATTGGCTCATTAAAATTCATATTTCAAATGGATCAATGACATATTTTTAAAATCTAGATCTGACTTTATTTTATGCAAGTGTATATGAAAAGATGAAATATTTGATATTTTTCAAATTTCATGATGAAAATTTGGGAGGACATTATTTTATTAATAAAATAATTCAAAAGGTCAATGTTAGATAAAACTATTCATTTCTCTAATTGAATACCAAGAAATATGTTAAACAATGAGATCAGTGATAGTGCATGGGGAACCTTGTTGTGATAAACAATTTTTATGTACAACCTTAAGTGGCCTTTGATATGTTTGAGAGGTGAGGGATTTATTTTATTGATAAAAAAAATCTATTGTCCTATGGAAAACAACACATTTTGATTGGTATAAATTACATGACCAAGGGGGTGGAGGTCTATGTGCTAGAGCATGGATACAAAGAAAAAGTTGTAGGCTTCATGTATGAATAGATTCTTTAAAAATTGGTGCTATGCATGCTATTGTGTCTAACCAAGGTCCATAAATCATGTCCAATTGGTGTAGGAATTCATAAATTTGTACTAAATAAATCATAATAAGACATCTCCATACCATTCACAGTTGAATGGACAAGTAGAAGTTACCAACAAAGAGAATAAAGTATTCTAACAAATATAGTGGCTTCCCATAGGGTAAATTAGGTGAATAGACTACCTAATATTTTGTGGGAATATAACACCACATGTAATTCAACCATAGTATTCACCCTATATGATTTGGTATATGGTAAGAAAACAATACTTTCCATTGATTTTTAGATTCAGATACTTCATATAGCATTTGAAGTAGGTATAGACTTATCTAAAGCATAGCACTAGAGAATCCTCATAATGAATGAACTAGATGAAATTTTCCTATAGAATCTTCATCACATAAAAATCATCTAGAAGAAATGGAAAATGTGTCATGATCACCACATAAAGAACAATGAATATAAGATAGGTGACTAGGCACTCTTTTTTCAGTCCTACCACCAAAATGTTAGTTTTAAATTGTATACCAAATGGATGAGGTCATATGAGATAGAAAAAGTCTTTGTTAATAATGTAATATGACTCCTACCAACCAATGGATCCAAACTTAGTTACTGGTAAATAGTCATTGATTACAACTCTACAATAAGTTAGTCACTAAGGAGGAGTTTTTAGTGCATTTGTTGTCATTGTCAAACTTACACATTATGGAAGAGGCTTCATCTTATCATTTTGATCTACATTAAGCTATGTGTTAGTTTTTTTAAATGAGTAATAAAAACCTCTTTGAGGTACTATAGGATTAAGTCTTATATGAAAACTAATTTTTAACATGTGTGTTCTTCATAATAAAACTTGGTTGTAAAATTCCCTTGAGGAAACAAGCAAGGAAGAAGTTTAAAAACAAAAAATGGTGGTCCCTTCTATTAATACAAAAAAAAGAAAAAGAAAAATTGTCATTCTCCTTCCAAAATAGAACTATCAATAACTAATCTTCATTAATTCAAATGTTCAACAAAGAAACCCACTCTTATGATTGACTTTAATTCACCATGCATTAAACCATTTGACACGATAAGGTATATATATTTTCTTTAACTATTTTCTAGTTTTAATATTATGCATAATTATATATAGTTCACATTACATGCCATACATTTTGCTATGGAATACCATTCATAATCAAAGTTTAAAAAGGTCATTAGATAATTTTTTTTTTGCATATGTAATAGACAAAATCAGTATGCTAGTGCTTTATAGCATCATCTAGAGCCCAACTAGTGTTGAAATCCTTTTGGCCTCCAACTAGTGCTAGAAACTTTTTGGCACCTAACCTAGGCTAGAATTATGAGTGCCAAAATCATTTAGAACCCAACTAGCACTAGAATTATTGAGCACCAAAACACTTTCATGGCCTAATTCCATAACAAATATTTTCTAGTGCATTTCCAACATAGGAACCACATCAAAAAGTGATGCAAATAGGACTGACCTGATATGTGTTGAGTATGTGCTTCTCTTTTTGTTAGGGAAAGACACATTAGTAGTTGAGCTAAGGTGGGTATGCATTACTATCATCACAAGCAATGATGATATACATGTATGTGTTATCATCACATGCAATACATTAACAACTAAGTTTGGGGGTGATGCACATGAAGCCATCATTATATGCATTAAATGCCTCAACATGTGTACATTTATAGTGATAAGAAATTATCACATGTCATGACGATGCATGATAGATACATGAGATATTTCATAATGTTGGATTCTTGTAATTTTCTAGCTATATGATGAACACAATGAGAAACTTGTAAATGGACTGATTCTAAATCTACACAAGGGTGTTGTAGCAATCTAGGGTATCTGCATTAGTGTCGCAACCAATATCCCAATATAATTTCTTAGGATCCTAGAATAGGACAAACTATTTTTAGAAGTAGTTCCTTAGTAGCTTAATTGTTTAAATTCTTCAAAGAAAAAGCGGAATTTTATCCCAACTATGATATGAATGGAAACTTATGAAAAATATTAAAGCATTGTTAGCTTTTGATGATATATATTTAAGGAAATGCAACCACAAGATCTAAAATGAGCAAGAAATGTTAACTATATGATAATGAGAATATAATATGTAGGAAAAATATATGAGAAACTTCTGCAATAACTCAAAAAATAGCCATTAATGAAAGATCACAAAATAAGTACAATGTAATATAATGGAGGTCTCAAATACTTCAAAAATTTATGCAAGATATACATTTTATCTACTTTCCTATTCTATATGTTTCTCTCTACCGTCCTACAATCCTCTTTACTTTACTCTATCAAAGACATATATATAGAAAGATATATCCCTTGGCCTTTCATCTACCCATGAATCTTCATATTCTTATTCTATGACTCATGTACATGTGGACTACATGCACAAAGTGCAACTGCAAGGGCTATTAAAACAATATTGATAAATCCAAGCATGTCACCATGGGGTGCACCAGTGTTATTTGTTAAAAATAAGGATGGTTCATTAAGATTATGTATTGATTATAGAATGCTTAACAAGGCTACAATAAATAACTGATACCCTTTACCTAGAATCAAATATTTATTCGACCAACTAAAGGATGCCATAGTATTCATGAAGATTGATTTAAAATTAGGGTACCATCAATTAATAATACGTGAGGAGGATACTCACAAAATGACATTCAAAACTAGGTATGGGCATTATGAGTTTACAATCCTACCCTTTGGATTGACTAATGCCCCAACTACATTTATGAATATAATGAATAGTATTTTAATAAGAGATCTAGATTATTTTATCCTCGTATTTATAGACAATGTCTTAATATACTCTCGAGACAAAAAGGAACACGATAACCCCTCAAAATTGTGTTAGAGTTATTAAGGGAGAATCAAATCTATAGGAATCTAGCAAAAAGTGATTTATGTGCCTCGAAGGTATGTTATATAGGGTACATCATATATGAAAAAGAAATTGCAATATATCCAGAGAAAATTAAAGCCATTTTGTATTGGCCACCCCTACCAATGTGATAGAAGTGTGAATATTCATGGGGATGATAGGCTATTATAGATGTTATATAAAGGATTACTCCAAGATTACAATTGCAATAATTAACCTCTAAAAAAGGGGAAAATATTTCAATTGGTTAGAAAAGTGTGAAACTGTCTTTGCATTGCTAAAGGAGAAACTCACTATGGCACCAATATTAAAGATACTAGACCCCTGAGAGAACTTCTCAGTATGCACTGATGCATAACTAGAAGGGTTAGGAGGAGTACTTTCCCAAGATGAGTTAGTAGTAGCATATTCATTAAATAATCTTAATAAGCGTAAAATTAATTATGCTACGCATGATTTAGAGCTAGCTACAGTGGTACCCACTCTAAAATTATAGCATCATTACTTGGTAAGAAGGCCCTATGAGTTGAAAATTGACCATCAAAGTTTGACGTATATATTCACCCAACCTATACTCAATGTGATACAAAGGAGATGAGTCAAGTTTATCATTGAATATGACTTTGAGATTGAGTATATCAAATGGAAGGAGAATAATGTTGTTGATGCCATAAGTAGAAGAAAACATATGGTAGCCATAACCAGGATTCATATGGGCCTAATAGATCATATAAGGAAGGAGTAATATCAATATGAGTATTGCAAGGAAATTCAGGTTAAAATGAGCAAAGATATTGAGTTTTTAAGGAGTTCAAAACGAGTGATAAGCTCTTGTACTACCAAGATAGGATCATCATACAAAAAATGGATGATTTAAGGAATATAATAATGCAATAAGCCCATAGATCCCCTTATTTTGCTCACCCTAGAGGACTTAAAATGATGGAAAACATGAAATGGACCTTCTTCTAGGTAGGAATGGAGAAGGATGTTACCAATTTTATCTCTTGGTGTCTTGAATGTCATAAGCTTAAGGCTAAATGCAAACATCCTATAGGACAATTATACCCACATGATATACCTACCCAAAAATGGTAGGTCATATATATGGACTTCATAGTAGGTTTACCCAAGACTAGGTATCAACATGATGCAATCCTTGTTATAGTCAATAGATTGACTAAGGTTGCACATTTCATACCAGGAAACATCAAGGATGATGCTTAGGTAGTGGCTAAAATATTTTTCAAAGAGGTATTTTAATTGCATGGATTTCCTAAAATACTAATTTCAGATGGGGATTCTAGATTCACTTCTAATTATTAGAAATCCCTATATTGTGCAGTGGTCACGGAATTGAATATTAGATTGGTATACCACCTTGAGACACATGGTCAAATGGAGAGGGTATATCAAGTACTAGAAGATATGCTCCACATGTATTGCATGGATAAAAATTCTCATTGGGAAGACTACATACGCCTTGTAGATTTTACCTATACTAATGGATATCAATCTTCTTTATGGATGGCTCCCTTTGATGCCTTGTACAGTAAAAAGTGTAGAAATCGATTGTCCTTGGAAAATTAAGAAGATAAATTGGTCTAGATATGGTCAGGAAAATGGAATATCAGTTAAAAGTAATCAAGCAAAGACTCAAGGAAGTCTTTGATTGATAGAAAAGTTATGTCAATATTAAGAGAACCCTAAGAAAACACTATCTAGGAGGTAGAGTGTTCTTAAGGGTTAAACCAAATAAAAGTGCTATTAAATCCACAAACTTGGATCCTTTATTTGTAGGATCCTTTGAGATCATTTAGAATATCAACCTAGTTGCATACCGACTTGCCTTACCACCTAACCTATCAAATATCAATGTCACCTTCAACATATCCTTGCTTAGGAAATATATTTCTAACCTATTGGTCAGGAATCCAACATCACATAGAGGGCGGGGGTGGACTAGCACAAATATTGAATAGCCATCATGCTAGGGCAAGGCAATCAATCTCCAAATAAGGTTGGTTCCTCTATGGTGGTTCTAGATACCTATGCCATGAAAGGGAAAAGGAAAAAAGGGGGGTAAGAGAATGAAAAATAACCTTAGTCAGAAATCACAAGGATGTGTATAGCTGCATCAAGATACATGTAGGTGTTCCACCATGGGTAAAAACACAAAACTAACACCTAACAGATCAACCAACTACACCTTCATTAAATGCTTCAGAGCGAAGGGTGAAAAGAAAGGTGCATGAAATCCAAAATGTATAATTAGAGCACTCCCATACAACCAACTTTAGCAAAAATAAACCCTCAACCCATATTACAAATGCAAATTCCAAAGCCGCTAAGTGAATCCCATGAAATCCATATTGTAGAATTATATGAAACCACTTAATTGACCAAAGTAGAAATAAACATTCATACATTCAATGCAAAGATATGAAGGTAAAATCAAAGACCAAACAGTGATAAGTCTATATTTACAAAGTGGTGAAAACCTTACATATGAATTGTAATGGCTAAAGATCCACCCTTGGGAATGACTAGAATTTCGCTATTTATAGGAATTTTACCTTAAATTAAAAATTCAAACATTAATAGAACTAGGTTGGAAGACAACGCTTGGAGAAGACATGTGAATAGCTAGTACACTACTCCTAGGGATGGTGGCAATATTTTGGAAGGAGGTAGGTATATCTATATTGATCTAAGCCCTTGGAACTACTAATATCTCTTTACAAATAATTAATTCTTATCTACCTTTCCTCTCCATCCAGTTGATAGTCCTTTGGTTAGGTGATGAATGATTAGAATTAATCACCTTAGGAGCAGCCAATTTCAAATCAATCACTTCTACATAGGAATGCTTGACATTGAATAGTTGCAGCAATGAGTACTTATTCTATTTAAATTTTAGATGATGGCAAGAGTTTGCATGTAAGTCAGGTATATCATTTGTCTTATTTTCTACCTATAGGGTTGTGAGAAAGGAGGGCAGTCATTTGCTCCAAGTTCCACCCAATTTACGCTTGAAATTTCCACCCGATAATGGGTGGGAGCCTCCATCCTTCTCGTGGGTAGGGTTTTATGATATCTTCACCCTTGTTGATCAGTTAAAATGTCCATACAACAAGTGGAAGGGTATTTTAGATAGTTTTTATCAAAGCAAATAATGAATCATCTGCTCGCTCCATTAAATTACCCTTCTTCTTTGATCTTCCTTACATTTACCTACTGCTTGTAGCTGCCCATCACTGGTACAACCATTTCTTATCTTCTACCCATCCATTAATGTTTCCCAAAACTTTGGTGCACTCTAAAAAATGTATCATATTTAGAAATAAAGAGTGGGTGAAGGGTGTAAAGTTTCACCCACACTTTTTGTAACTCACAGGGATTTTCCATATTATGGAAAAATGAACCCAAAAGGATTAGGAAATATAACAACCAAAATAGAGAGATAAAAAAAGGAGGTAAATATGGAGAGGAAAGGAAGATACACAGATAAAAATAATACAAAGGGGTAGTAGGGCATGAAGAGATGCCAAAGAAAGCGATACGCTTAACATGGTCAAAAGTAGAGCAGAGGAAAAGGAACAAGGGTGTAGCCAATGGGGGCAAAAGGGGAGGACAAGGAAAAGAGAGCCAAAAGAATAGGGTGGAAATAGTAAACAAAAAAAGAACTACGATGGACAAGAGCAACAAAAATATAAAAAAAGGAAACAGAAATCAAACATAGGAAAAGCTTGTCAAGGGACACAAAGGGAAAGAGGGGACAACAAGAAAAAGTTAACACAAGGAAGCTTTTTTTACCAAACCGAAGAGGTGTAGTAAACAAAGGGAAGAGTAAATTTGAAGAAAGGGTGGGGTGAGAGAATGGGGAGACACAAAGGGAAAATTAATCTAAATCTTATCAAGTGAAACCTATAAGGCATAGGCCCTTCTCCATGAGGTACTCTCTTGGATTTAATCCCTTTAAAAAGATCCTAATGAGGATCTGAGACATTCCAAGAGCAGATATATTGCCATTGATTTTTATTTCTCTTGTTCTAAACCTTATTTTTCACATAATCCAACAATGATCCTCTTTTACTGATTGTTATCAACCAAGAGATGATTTTGTTTCCACTGCACTTTGCAATTTTCACTTCTTGTTCCCATATGCATCTACCCATAGGGTGATATTTATAATGCACTTGCATTACCTTGTGCTTGTGACTATGAGTTCCAAGGCTTCTTGATGCAGCTCTCGAGGATGAGATAAGAGGCCTTGATAATTTTTGGATGCATCCATTGGGATATTGAGTCACAACAATAACAAAAAAGAAATAAAATATGGAGAGGGAGGGGGAATGTTATATTTCTAAGAAAAATCCTGGGGAACCTTCCCTGATGCTTTTTGGTGCCTAACCAGATGACAACCTTCTACAGGAACTTGTTGCTCTAATGGTTGTTGACAAAACTTATGATAGCCCTTGCATTTTCTACACATAGTGTGCAAATTTATCTACTGGACTCAAAATTATAGTGTGACAGGTATACTTGAGCCAAGGATGCTCATGAAAATCATCCTATGAATCTGTAGTGGTAGAACTAGATTACATTGTACTTGAGTCATTATTTGTATCACATCTGGCACCATCCATGTTGGCTCAGAATTATAATAAATTCATCATTCTTCTCATTATTCCTGAGCACCTAGGTACTCAAGCCCTAAAAATCTAGGGTGGTAATGACTTTTACCACCGTATTCTACCTTTTAGGTGGTGACTTGTCAAGGAGTAAATTTCTATATTATCCATTTTCAAGATTCGCTTGCTGGGCCAATATCTCAATTGGCTTCTTCTTCATTATTGGACCCTCTCCCTGTTCATCGGTATCCACATCCCTTCCTAGAACTAGTTGGATTTGGGGTATGTCTACCATGTTTTACTTGTGGATGAGGTCATCATGGCACACTCATCCCTGATGTGTGCTTACTATGTGACCTGGCACTAGATCCTAAAAGTAGCTAGTTGAATGTAGCCTCCACATTAGCATTTTCTTGGCTCTAATGGTTTCCTTGTGTGGAGGCTGAGATCCCAGATGTAGAATAGATATTATTAGGAAAAGGTTGGGAGGATTTGTTATGGAATACTCCATATTTTCTCAAAATAGATGTTAAAGTCCACCACACTCTCAAGAGAGCTCTTCTTGATGAATGTGAATTTATCAAAAGGTTGGAAGAGGTCCTTCAATTCACCAAATGTATCGATAAGAGTCTATGCTAGGTTTTACCATGTGGATATGCTTCCAGGCTATAAAGTTTTGTACCAAAGCTATGCTCTACCTTTGAGAGAAGTAATAATCAACCTAATGATTACATACTTGTGCATGATATTGTGAAGGTTGGCTAGAGTAGCTATATTTTCAAGGTGTTCATTCATAACTCCCTTAACACCACCATATTTTGTTAAGGCATAAAGTGTAGCTTCTGGAATATCATGCTGGTCAGGGATACTGAGGGGACCATAATCATTCAAGTGTAAGAATTTTAGTGGAATTATAATGGCATTGGTCTTTAGGAATCCCATCAAGATAAAAGTTAGAGTTGGAGTCGCCAGATGAACATACTATCTCCACTAGTAAGTTCAAGGTTGTTCATTGAACCTCTAATATGTTTGGATATTTAATACATGGAGGTAATTAATCTCATGATCTAGAAATGTTGCACAGTCAAAGTCACCAGGTGATTTTGAGAGGATATGGGTAAATCAGAGTATCACCAAACTCTAACTTCCTAAAGCATGGAAACTCAATTATTTCCCAACAAAGTCACCAAAAACTATTGGTCAAAAATTTAACACTGCATAAAGGGTGCAATGGACCAGTGCTAACATTGAATGGGCATCGAGCTAGGGCAAGATGGTCTATCTCTGAATAAGGTTGGCTCCTCTACGGTGGTTCCAACTACCTACACCATGAAAGGGAAAAGGGGAAAAATTGGAAAAGAGAATGAAAATGGTCATAGCTATAAATAATAAAGATGGATATAGTCACATCAAGACACATGCATACATTGCACCATAGGCGAAAACATAAATCTAACACCTAATAGATCAACCAAATATGCCTTCATTAAAAAATTTTGAGTGAAGGGCAGAGAGTGAATTCCAAAACCAATGAATAGGTGCATGAAATCCAGAATGTAGAATTAGAGTGCTCCCATCCAACCAACTTTTGCATAATTAAACCCTCAATCCATATTACAAATGTAAATTCCAGAGCCACTAAGTGAATCCCATGAAATCCAGATTGTAAAATTATATGAAACCACTTAATTGACCAAAGAAAAAATAAACATTCATACATTCAATGCAAATATATGAAGGTAAAATTAGAGACCAAACAGTGATAAGTCTATATTTACAAAGTGGTGAAAACCTTACATATGAATTGTAATGGCTAAAGAGCCACCCTTGGAAATGACCAACATTCCACTATTTATAGGTATTTTACATTAAATTCAAAATTCAAACATTAATGGTGCTAGGCAAGAAGAGAACTCTTGGATAAGATAGGCGATCAATTAGTACACTACTCCTTGGGATAATGGTGATCTTCTAGAAGGAGGTAGGTATGTTTTGGTTGATTTAATCCCTTGGAACTACTAACATATCTATCCAAATAATTAATTATTATCTACCTCACCCCTTCATCTAGTTGATAGTCCTTTGGTTAGGTGATGAATGATTGGAATTAATCACCTTGGGAGCAGTGCATTTCAAATCAGTCACTTCTACATACAAACGCTTGGCATTGAACAACTACATCAAAGAGTACTTCTATTTGAATTTTAGGTGATGGTGGGAGTTTGCATGCTGAGTGGGTGCATCATTTGTCTTAGTTTCTACCCGTGAAGTCATCAAGAAGGAGGGTGGTCATTTTCTCCAAGTTTCACCCAATTTGTGCTTGAAAGTTCCACCCAAGAATGGGTGGGAGCCTCCATCCTTCCCATGGGTGGGATTTTATGATATATTCATCATTACTAGTCAATTAAAATGTTTTCCCAACAAGTGGGTGGGTATTTTGGATATTTTCATCCAAAGCAAAGGATGAATCATCTGATTTCTCCATTAATCACCCCACTTCTTTGATCTTCCTTCCATCCGCCTACTGCTTGTAGTCGCCCATCACTATTGCTGCCATTTCTTATCTTTCACCCGTCCATTAATATTTTTGAAAACTTCGGTGCACTCTAAAAAATGTGTCATATTTAGAAAGAAAGAGTGGGTGATGTTGGAATATCCAGCATTATTCCTAAAGTCCTAAGTTCCTAAGTCCTAGTATTAAGTATTTATTAAATTTATTAGCATATTAATTTTTTAGCTTGGATGGTCAATGTTTGACCAAAGACTAAGTTTAGCATATTATTAGATAAAAACTATTGTTTAGTTAACCACTTAGAACTCATAGGATTTGGTTTTATTTTTAGGTTTATTAGTTGCTCTTATTTTGGACATTATTTTTTAAGCATTAGTTTGTCTTATTATGGCTTCCAAAGCCTATATAAACTTGTAATCATGCATTTTATAATAAGAATAATTTAACCATTGTTTATCATTTGGTATCAGAGAGAGGTGTGATATCTTTGAGTTTGAGAGAGTCATGGATTGGTGAGATTGCTCTCCCAATCGAATATATGAAGAAACATGTTGTGAAGAGTACAAAAAAATTAATATTTAATTACTTATGCTAAAATAGAGGCTATTGAAGCAAGCCCATATTAGTGTGGAGTGTTCATGGAAGAGATCAAGGAGCTGGGCGGATGAGAAAATCATGAGGGTGAAGCTGCCTCTCTTTGGAGGCCACATCAGATACTCGTTTGAGTAAGGGGGCACATGCATAAAAAATCCTCATCTATACTGGCATAGGGGACCAAGAATAGCCTACAAGTTATGCAATGTCTACATGAAGAAACTATCATGTGAGATGAAGGCACCGGGTATATTTCAAAACAATACCCGTGTTGCATATGTTACGATGCCTGCATGAACAACAAGAATTAGGCGTTACAATAGAGGACATTAGGATATTACCAGCTGAAAGATAGCCATGCAATTAGCTTAGTGAGATGTATGTGACTACGAGTCGTTTGATGATACCAGTGGCAAACTAAAATTGGTTGAGCCTAGCAATAGAATCAATGGTCTATGGGATAATGATAGAAGTAAATTGCCACTTGAAGGTGTATGAACGGTGTACTGGCATAGAGGAGCAACTGTGTAGAGGTGTCATTCTACCTGAAGGAACTTTCACAGTTTGTGTACATGTCTATGAGGCATTAGTAACCATCAACAACTAATGGAAATCTACTTTTAAAAAAGTCATTGATGTTTGGTGTAAGCTTTGAGGATGCACTGAAAGGAAAAGTGAATTAATATGTTTGTACTAATGTTTATGTTTGTTGTAATTGGTGAAAAGATGTCAATATTGTTGAGGAAATCCATGTCTTCGAGGACCTCATGGCAGAAGAATCCCACGCTATGAGAAGACAACCTGTGGAGTAGACAAACTCCACTGTGTGAAAACAAGGAGTGTTGCAGGAGACTGTCGATGTGGGTAGTCACTAGTTGTTTGGGCTATTGCAGAAGGAAAAGTAGCAGCTGCCTAGAGAAGGAAATGCATTGTAGATTGCAGAAGGATTCTACTCCCAAAAATGAGAAGAAGCGAGATTCATGTGGAGAGGGCCAAGTTTAAGCCCAATGTGATTGGTGAAAGAGGCTGAGAAAATGTGGCATGAAGTTGTGTTTGGCATGAGATCTATATGCACTTGTTGAAGCAAGTCTACCATGAATATTCTAAAGAAAGGTGTAGCATAGTATTTGGAGGTGTCATCAGTTGAAGATTAGGCAGATGATAAATAATTGCTTCTCTTCTGCAACAAATTATGTTTGGTGAAAGAATGTGATTTGCAAAATATAAGAGAGGTGAAGCCCCACATAGAGGAGTCCATTTTTATCTATCATTATAGGGAAAATAATTTGATCTGGGTGGAGCAAAATTTGGAGGATCATCACAAAGATGTTCAAGGGTCGCATAGAGTAGGATATGCCTCTATTTTGTGTTGATCATGTGCTCTTTGCAGTTCACCACTACTGCTACTATATTGGTGAAATAGTTTTTTGATTACATGTTATATGTCCTTGGTAAATGGTGCCTCTAGAGCTAAGTTGAAGAATGTGATATTTGTTCCAAATCTTGATGGAGAGTGTCTTGTAAAATTTTTACAACACTTGTTATTGTTGGTACAATGGCCAACATGTATGCGGAGCTCAAATTGCCAAAATTTGATGAAAAGGAGTTTAATATCTGGGCAATTAAGATGAGGACTTTGCTCATTGCAAAGGGACTTTGGGACATAGTGCTTGAAGGTTATTCAGAACCAGATTGAAACAAGCTACAAAGAGAAGAAATAAGAGCATTGAAGGAGCTGCAACACCAAAATTGCCTTACCCTCTTTGACATCAAGAAAGGTATAAAACAAGAAGTTTTATCTTTTATTGTAAATTATAAAATAGTTGTAAATGCTTAGGAAGTATTGCATCATGTATTTAGAAATAATCAAATTTTTGAAGCTAGTATGATCAAGGAGGAGTCTTGAATCATAGAGGAGTCTTGTAATTTTGATAGGTGTTGTTTTTGTGAAGAAGCGGATGTATATTGTTGCAAAAATCCAAGTGCGTACTTCTTAAGTTAAGAAATTTAGAAAGAGTTTTCAGTGGAGGCACAATCACAGCGATTGTATGATGAAGCATGTCTCATAGTGGAGGCATCACATCAGCAACTTGTAGAGGCTTCTATTCTCTTGGAGAAGAAAGTAGAAAACCCACATTGGGAAGAAGAAGAAGCAATGTTGGGGGAGTGTTGGCTTGAGGATCATTCATCAAAAATGGCAGAATGTGCATTAAAGAAATGTACATCTCAGCAAATTGAAGACCAAGAAGAAACACTCACAATGGAGTGTTATCTTGATTGGGTTGAAGTTCATTCACAGTGGTTGGATGCACAAAAAGAATTTGATGGGTATTATGGAATACCGAAATTGGAAACTCACTCATCCAGAGTGAAGGAAAATTGTCTTACTATGGAGACAAACATTTTGTGGGATTTTTATCCAAAAGAATGTGTAAATGAAGAGGAGATGAAATCCATGGGCTTCATGCTCAATGGAGGATACCACTCATTAGGGGTGACAAATAGATATGCTTCTTGTTCATCAGCCCAAGAATTAGAAATTTGAAGGGATTTTGAGAATCTCAAAGCAAATAATGATCTGTGTGAAGAAAATAAGATACATGATTATCTCATTTGGAAGAGAGAAAAAATCACAAATGAGTTAAAACATGAAAAAGGAGGAGATATTGATATTTTTTATGTTGTGATGAATATGATAACATCAATGCTTGAACCCAGGAATTTTCTTGTATAGGCAATTACAAAGCAAGAGGAAGATTACTCATTTGGAATAATAGAAAAGAAGATTGATGGGTTCCATGTTATGGAAACATTATTGGAATAGAATTATGAAGATCAATTATTGGGAGTGACTACCATGAATATTGTAAGTTGTACTAAGGAGGCAACACAAAAAAAGGAAGATTGTTTGTGTGAATGGTATCTCACCACATAAATCAAAATAAAGATTGCATCAATGAGAACTCTTGAAGAATTGATGGTTTCTCTTGAAGCAACATACAATGAAGGATAATTGCCACAAAATAGCTTTATGGAGAACACCAAATCTAATCACACTAGAGGTAATTATTTGTGATTAATGATTGCTTTTTTTTGAACAAGAATCTGAAGAAAGAAGAATGTCTTCCAAAGGTATTTTTGAGAAAAGATTATCTTGTAGAGACATATTTGGGTGAAGTTATTTTATTTGCAAAGGACATGGATAACATGGTGATGAGAACCATGGATATATGTTTTCTGTGGCATCTCATTGTGAGAAATGAGTATTTTGTGTTTAAAATTCCTTGGAAGAAGGAATATTGTACAACCATAGTAAAGAGTGAAACATTGTGTGAGGAGCAACAATTTGTTGTTGCATTTGTAACTAGCTATTGCATTGCTATATTTTGTTTGAAAATCTCTGTAGAGGTACGTGATGTTGTAGTATGGCAAAATCACCTAAATGAAATTATTCAATGTAAAAACTTAGGAAGAGTATTAGGAGCTAAAGAATGGTTTGAAGACCATCACATGAGAGAGGTAAAAAATTTGCTAGATTGGTTAGTAAGAACCAATGCTTTGGGCATTATGAGGATGCCATAATTTGAAGGAGATTTTGATGAAGAGGGATTATATCATCAAAATGAGGCACTCAATTACTTGCAGGAAGGAGAATAAACTAAAATGGATGAGATCCCACACCATAAGTGGAAGGAGTGCCCAAGACATAATTTTACAATTTTTGATTTTTTATTACAAAACTAGAGGAGACGAAAAAGATTGAGTTTCTTACAATGTTGTGATGTTGATGAACTTCTGGAAGAATTTCGATCAATATCAAGGGGGAGAATGTTGGAATATCCAGTATTATTCCTAAAGTCCTAAGTTCTTAAGTTCCTAAGTCCTAGTATTAAGTATTTATTAAATTGATTAGCATATTATGTTTTTAGCTTGGATGGTCAATGTTTGACCAAAGACCAAGTTTAGCATAGTGTTAGATAAAAACTATTGTTTAGTTAACCACTTAGAACTCGTAGGATTTGGTTTTATTTTTGGGTTGATTAGTTAGTCTTATTTTGGAAATTATTTGTTAAGCATTAGTTTGTCTTATTATGGCTTCCAAAGCCTATATAAACTTGTAATCATGCATTTTATAATAAGAACAATTTGACCATTGTTTCTCAGGTGAAGGGTGCAAAATTTCACCCACATGCCCCTAAACATGTGTGGGATATTTCTAAATTATAGATGGTAAATATTGAGGCTATTGAGGTGATGTTGGTGAAGATTCTTGAGTTTCATTCTAAGTCTATGCAGAATCAGACTCTAGAACAATGTAAGGTCCAATGGGACCATTTTTCTAAATGAAATGCCACTTGAGAAAAGTGGAGGATATGCATAAACATTTCCCTTTCTTATCTAAAAATAATTTGTAGTAACTTTTTTTTATTTAAAATAGAAAATACCCGAGATGATGTTTAGACCCAAGGGGAGTATGTCATGACCCTCCTTGGTAGGACTTATGGCATGAAAAAACTGTGTTGATAAATAGTACTTTGATACTTAGTTTTGTTGCAATTGAATCATTATTCAATGCTTAGATTGATTAATTTTGAGGAACATGGTACTGCTGACATATTATCAATGTGTAGGAAAAGGTACACTCATTAGGTGGAAGATGTAGAATCATCCATCAAGAATGAGGTACTTGAAATAGGGGAAGTGATGATTATGGTGGCTTAGGGTAACATGGATGGCTACCCTTCATATAGGCATGCATTATCGCTTTAGGGATAATCATCAACTAGCTAGCCACCTAGAGTTGTAGTTGATAGCCTAGTAGCTATTGTAAATTCTTCGACTGAGATGGGTGACTCGATTGATGGAAATACTCCCTCTTTGTATGTGCATATGTTTGGTTGTCTTTTACTTCATCACTCTATTGCATATTGGTTTGAAAAAATGTGCATAAGCTTTGGTTGCATTTAAATCCACTAAATTGTTGTAAGAGTAGCATGTTGCTAATGTGATAAAAAAGAGAAGGAACCTTATATATATATATATATATATATATATATATATATATATATGAGAGAATCTATTTTAAAATATAATAGAATTTTATTTAAAAAGATAAAGAGAATCTATTTTAAATAATAATAGAATTTTATTCCTCATTTAAATAATAATGGATTTTTATTTTAAGCAATACTAAAACCATAATTTAAATATTAAGATATTATTATTTGAATGTATGGTAAGATCTTTATCTAAATAATAAAAGAAATTTATTTAAGACTAAGGTAATGAGATATTATTTAAAATTAATTACAAGAGATTTACAAGCTCATGTGTTTTAATCTTATAAATATTTTTATAAGAGCCTTCAGTAGGGAAGGTTAAAACATATATTATTGTATAGAAGCTTCCTACAGACATAATAGGAAGAGCTTCACTAATGATGAGATTTTAGAATAAGGAAATAAGTGTTTAAAAAAATATATCTGGCTATCACTACAGGAGAGAGAAAGGAAGTAATGAAAAACAGGTAGTGTGGTTGGAGAGATGTGGAAGGCATAGAAAAAGAAGACTTCATTCCCTAAGGGAAGGGAAGGAAGAATAGACATAGAGAGAGGACTTTGGGCCATTTTGAGAAGCACACGACTGGAGAGATGAGAGAGGAGGATTCAAACATTCGAACAAGCCACACTCCAATAGAATGAAGGGGAAGTCATTCAAGAAACTTTAGGTTGGTTTGATGAGTGATCCTCCCTTTTCAAAGTAGTAGTTAAATCATTTCAGACCAATATTTCTTCCCTAGTTTGCATTGGACTGCTTCACTATTTTTTCTTAATCTTGTGGTCATTTTCCTCCTTCCTTTTGAATCTGGTATATTGTAGCTATTTTGTTGAAACCTTTGGATGACCCCTCTTACCGATTCAACCTAGCAATGTGATTTTATTTTATATTTTCCTTATTGGCTATGTTGTTGTGAGTGTTGTGTTGAGCGGTGGCCTTATTCTTGATTCACTATCCATGGCTATTGAGAAGTCATCCACATTTGTAATTGGTTGTGGGTGTGTTAAGCCATATCTTGTTGTAGCAACCAGTAAGTGAAACCTTTATCATGGGTCATGTTTAGTGTAGTAAATGTATAGCCACTTTGGCTATGATTGTTTTCTCCTTTCACCTAGTACCTAACACTATCCACATTGTGTTTTGGTTTGGTTGAATTAATCCATCTATTCTCCCTTGATTTGGTCATCGCCTTCATGTCAGTTGGGCATCTAGCTCATTAATTCTTATGAACATCATTTTTTGCAAGGTGCATTGGGAGAGTATGTGCACCTACCAAGTTGGTAAGCTAAAATCTAACCTCCATGTAGGATAGCTTGACTAGTGCAATGGTTGAGCTATTACCAAAGACTATCACAACACCTCGAACTCAGAGGTGATCAACCATTCTCTTCCCTGGTCAAGAGTGCCACTCATCCAACATATTTGTTAACCAAGGTATTACTTCTCCTTGAAGTGTATGCCTTTTTTTGGTTTGGTTTTATAGCTGTGTGGATCATGCTTTCTTGTTGTTGTTTAAAAAATATATATTAATTAAAGAAATAAACTTTAGTTAGTTTTTTTGTTTGGTAAGAGGGGTTTTGAAAGGGTCTCGTAACCTTTTACAATGCTTAGATCAGAACCAAAATCTTCATAGATAGAAACAAAAATTAATAGGAATATTCTAACTCCCATAGGGAAAGGCTACAACTGTAATACATATCCACAAAATGAAAAGGCTCACATAGGGGCCATATGGAAAGAAACAGAACAACTAAACCATACTAATTAACACCAAACAAGCAAATAAGAGACGAGCCCATGTAGGGGTAAACATGAAAAATACCAAACTTAACACACAAGGCAACCCGCAGACCATACATCATAAGATAGACACTGAAGACAAAAATGGTAGGGCCTCCCTCCTCAAAACCACCTTCAACCATTATTAGACGGTGGGCCCAGATTCGTTGCCAGTAGGAATCTCCCCTACCAAGATCTAAGACTCCTCAATGATATAAAACTACCCCTTGTACTCTTCCAAGAGGGATTTCACCTACGTTAGGAGGGTGGATATGGTTTTGGTCACCTACCCCAAAGCCCTAAATAGGACCCATCGAATCCCATCATCCTTGTTGAAGAAAAGAATGTTGATGTAGTTCTCGGTTATTGAAAACATTGTTCCCTCTATATTAGCATGATCCCAAAGGCACCAAAGACCTCTAGAGGCACCATTGGTTGAACTGAAGTAGGATGCAGAATCTCTCCAGATGTAGTTGGAAACAGAAGAAATATTTTGGGAATCCAATTTGGTTTCTTGGAGAAGAAAAATTGTAGGTTTGTGTTCCTTCCTCATGGACTTAACTAAGTGTTGCTTGTTTCACCCATTGAGGCCTCTCATGTTCCATGAGAGGATATTTATTTAGTTATTTTGGTCGATGTGCACCTTCCTCTCCTTGATAGGGGGGAAGATTTATTCTGTGTTGGTCCTAATCCTTTAAAATATGATAGGACTCTTTGATAGTGAGTTGGGTGCCATTGGCAACATCGTCCAAGGCTTCCCTATTTTTGATATCCTACAGTGAGGGCTGACTCCTTTTTTTGAATATGCCCACATCCACCATGGGTTTCTTGAGGGAGCAGGAAAAGGGAGTACTGGGGGGTAGGTGAGCGAAGAAGGGAGGTATATGGGGATGCCCAGTCTTGGTAGGGGAGGGGGGAGAGGGAGGGGGCGCAATGGGTGAGTGAATAATGGTTTAGATGGGTCAGGGGGCATTCATCAGGGGACAAAGGGGAGAAATGGTTGGACACAAGTACTATCAGGCTAAAATGAGGGGAGGGGTCTAGTTGGGGTGGACCAGGGGGGTCTTGCCCATCATTAGAGCCCTTATATATGGATACAATGGGATTAGAAGTGGGGATGGGGCCTTGGGGGGAAGGTTTTGGGAATTGCAGTGGTTCTTTCAGGCAGAAGAAGTAGGGGGGCAAGAAGGGCACTGGTAAGGAAGATGGTCCTACACGCTATAACGACTACAAAAAGATACCTATTCTTATATTCAATAGGTTGGGTAAAGGAACATACCTTGGAGATAAGGTTGATCGAAGATGGCAGGTCAACATCCAGGTTGGCGTTCATGCACATGTGAGCCTGAGTCATTCGGATCCTAGAACGTGTAGGATAGTCAAAGGTGATCAGCTCTATGATGCTTATCACAATGCCACAAAGGATGTAATCATGCCAAAATTGAACGAGGAGGCCTAGAAGACACACCTAAATTAGAGCAACATTGATGCTCTGAGTGGTTGGATTGAAATCAACTTCCCATTTACAAAGGAAAAGGCCCCTTCAATCGAAAAATCATGGTCCTCTAGAGAGAATTTATTGGGAGTCTACAAGATCACTTAGGTATATAATGAAAAATCCTCTGGTGAGGGATATTAGCTCCAAAGATCCTTTGGCCACCAAGAGGTGTTGGCCCACTTACGGATGGATTCCATATCGGGGCAAGAGCCCAAAATTTGTTTGATCAATGAGTTGGATTTTTGACCAAGGACACTAGACATAATTTCACAAGGAATTTTGAGGATGTCATTAGAGGGGAGCAACTCAATTTTGAGTCCCATCGATTGGTTAGGGTTTACTATATCTGCATAGGTGTGAGATATTTTGGACAAGCTAGCCTCTGCTCTTGGGGTGTTCTCTCCTCGACCAAGAGGATTTGTTGGAGGTTCAGGAGCTGCATCAGCTTTTGGGTGTTACGTTTATGTAGCTGGTCTAAGAGGTAGAACAAAATCTCCTAGTTACTCTTTTTTGTTGCTACTCCAGCTCTCGCTATGGATATTTTTCTAGTATATGGAGTGATCTTTCACCATTATCATTGGTTGTCAAACCTTGGCTCTCACTTTGGGAGCTATAATCCTTGCTACTGCATTCACGAGATATTTTTAGCCCTTCTCTAGATTTCCCTTTGTTGGGGTTTTGGTTCTCATCCATTGAGATTGGTCTATCCTAGTTCGTTATTGCTACCTTTTTACCTGCTTTCACTACTACTTTTTTTCTCCCTGCTTTCGTTGCTACTCACGTTCGCTCCTCCATTCAATCCACTTCTTCCAAATATAATTTTATTCTTTTAACTAATATTAGAAACTTTAGTTAATTAATTATATGTTTTAATTGTATTTTTATTAAAATAAATACTTTAGTTGAATAAATATATTTTATTTGGTTAATTGTTTTTTTGGTAATTGGATGGTTCTATTATACGGGTTTTGGTTGGGTCCCAATCCCAGATATACAAGAGACTTTGATAGATATAGGGAAAATACTACTGAAGTATCCCATACCAGGGAAGACAACTATAAACAAAACCAAATTTCCCATGCAGGGGATGATAGGACCAAAATTTCCCACGCAGGGGATGACAGAACCAGTTACAATAGCAAAACTGCCCACGCAGCGCATGTGACCATGGAGACTACATTTTGACAGAAAACTAACCAAAACCCATGTAGGGACTGCCTTAGGAAAATAAAATTAATAGACTTGGAAATTACGAATATGAAGTAGCATTGTCTGTTAGAAATTTCAGTATCAAAAAACAAAAAACCCAGAAACAACAACATCAAAAAACATGAACCTAGAAACTTGCTTTGGATGATTAGTGAATCTTGGTTTCCTAGGAGTCCTCCTTGGTATTATTTGTGTTCTATTGGAGGAACTACTTCAAGGCTGCACTGATGCTATTAAAATTTGAAATGAAGCTTTTGAGGAACATTCTCAAAATTCTATTGGAAATTGCAACATCAGGGTTCGAATTCCCACTATTATCCTCAAAGATGTGGACAGGGGAATTCTGACTTGACTCTGCCTTGGATTTTTTACCCTGGATGACCTTCGAACATGAGTAGAGCTCTCTTCAACCTTAGGTTTCCGCTTAGCTGATGTTGGTTTACTCCCACTCGTGGCAAGGGGTTTGATGGAAGAGGGAGTCGCAACAGTCGGGGAACCCTTTTTAGAAGTAGGAGTTTGGAATTCCTGGGGTTCATCACTAACTAGAGGCTCACTGGATAGGGAGTGGGAAGTACTGTGAGTGGATGAGGGATGGGGAGGGTTGGAATGGAGGGGGTGGCCAAAATGGGCGATGGGGTGGAGGCGATGACATGGTGGAAGATGACTGCAAACAACCCTTGATGGGTGGGAGTCGAATTCTTTTTGCGGGCATTGAGAATAGAGAGTCGGATGGAATGGTGGAGGAAAGCTGGGATATTCATAGGCTTGAACCCCCGCAAGTGATTCACCAAGGCAAGATGAAAGCTGGATAAAGGCTTGGAAGGGTCATCGCATGTGAGGTACTGGAGCAGAGGGATAATGATGATAGGCCACGGAGAGGGGAGGGATTCACGGTCGAGGGCGACTCCGATCCACTTAAACTCTTGATAATTGGGGAACCCATCGAGCTCCTGGTCCCAATTATGCTTGTCTCATCGAACCAAGCACCCCATCAGAGGAAGGCTAGACACTTCTGTGATTAGCTTTGTTGTTACCTTGAAGTGAATGTTGCACACAAAAACATGGCCATTCGACCAAGATTTAACAAAATCAATGGTAATGTCTGGCTCGGCACCCTTGAATTTGGATAGGAAAGGAATAAGCTTCTACGATTGCAGGAAGGAGGTCGAAAGGGTGTCGAGTTGAAGGCTGCTAGGCTCGATAAAGGCCATGGCAGTGGAAATAGGGGGCCTAAGGATGGCAGTAGGGAGGCTAGACAGGGGGTTGGGGTGGTAGAAATGAAGAATGTAGGACTGCATGGTAGACCACCTCCAACTTAAATAAGCGTTACGTGAGACATTACTCATGTCGGTAACCCAGGGGTGATAGCAGGTGGGGAGGCGGATATGATGGAAATGGGATTGGGGATTGGTGGAGGGCCTCGAACGGATATCCACATGGGTGGAGATATAACGCCAGTGGCACTTAGGGACAGTGAGGCTAGGCAAAAATTTAGGTGAGGTGGCTTTGGTGCAATCATGGTCGGGACTGCGCAAATTGCCTTGAACTCTGATGCAGTTTGAAAAGTGAAACCAAGTTCGAAAATCATGATCGGATGGGCCAGGTGGGTGGCCAATCACATGAGAGAGAGGGGGCACATGGATCAAAAAATTTGCCTGAGGAAATTTTGCACCATGAGACCTACAAAACAATAATTAGGAAAACCATGGGGTAATGAAGAGAGAATTAAAGGCACCTGGTCTATCTCGACCAATCCATTGATGCTATGTGAAGAACACTTTGTGGGATCGAATTGCACCAAATGGAGATGGTCGGTTGGGTGATTCCCAGATTTGTGAGACCGTCAGCAAGCTTATTGGCTTCGCGGTACACGTGAGCAGCCATGACCTGATTTTGCTGACCAATGAGGATCCTGGTTTCCTGGATCAGGGAGCGAATATTCCATGGTGGACTTTTATCACTATTAATGTACCCAATGATATTGAGGGAGTCCCCTTCGATTTGGAGATTGATTTTGGAATCCCTGATGAGATGCATACTTCACCATAATGCCCAAGCTTCAGCCACATTATTCGTTTGGTGATCCAGGTTCTCAGAAAAAGCTATGACAACTTCACCTTTGTGGTTCCTGACAACCCCACCCGCTCCTGCTAAACCTGGATTCCCTTTGGATGCACCATCAAAGTTTAGCTTCAGCCATCCTTCCGGGGGTGGTCTCCAATGAGCCTTCTTTCTGGGATGGGGTAGGGGAGGGGTCACATTAGAAGGGATGGGAATATTCAAGAATCGAAGAATCTCAGCTTCAAAGCTACAACTAGGAAGATTGGGGCAAGGAAGTAAATGGGAATTTTTAGCAACATAGGTGATGGCTTTGGTAGTTGTGGACACAAGGTCGTTAGACAAGATGGAGAAGATTCTGCGGTTTCTTTCTAACCAAATTTGCCATAGAAAATGATGGAGGTAAACCTTCCACAGGAAAGAGACTTTGGGATGGTTGAACGGGTTTGGCCATTGGACAAAGAGGTCCAAGAGGGAATTGGGAGGAGCCCATTGAATCTGAAAGGTAGTCAGAATGTGACTCAACCCTTCCTTGGTAAAATCACAATCTAATAATAGGTGATTGACGGATTCCCAATTGGATAGACACAGGTGGCATCTGTTCAGGATAGGGATGCCCCTTTTCATAAGATTATCGGTAGTAAGGGCTTTGTTTTGAATGGCAGTCCAAGAAAAGAAGCCAACCTTGGGAATGAGGTGCTTGACCCACACCAACCTGAAGGGAATAGTGGAGACCTAGGAATTGAGCAGGAGGGAGTAAGTTGATTTGATGGAGAAATCCCCACTATCATTTCCTTTCCAGATAGGGTAGTCAGGGGTAGCTATGGTTGGGATGATGGTGGTTTTGAGTAAGTGGGACAGGATATTCCCAGCTCTAACAACTTGGTCACTTTCATTGGTAGTGGGAATGGCTTTCCATCTACGTTGATTGTCAATGAAGTTCACCACTTGGCTACCCCACCTTCTGTCTAGAATAGGTCTAAGGATGGAGACCTCAGGGACTTCTGAGAGAGGTTTGTCTTTTATCCATACATTATCCCAGAAATTGATATTTGAACCATTGCCTAGCTACCATCGAGTGCCTTTGATGATGAGGGATTTAGCCTGAATGATAGCCCACCAAAAAGCAGACCCATTGGTGGGAATGTTGTCCTCCAGCAGGGAAAGGTTCTGGAGATATTTGTCTTGAATGATGGAAACCCACTCTGCTTTGTAGTTGATGAAGATTTTCCATGCCTGCTTGGCAAGGAGGGCGAGGTTCATGTTGGCGATTCTTCTAAGCCCGAGGCCTCCTTGGGATTTTGGGTGGCAAACTCTGTCCCAGCTGACTAGGTGAAATTTCTTCTTATCCTCTGGGCCCGACCATAGGAAGTTCTTTTGAATCTGTTCAATCTTGGCATGCACAGCAGTAGGAGCTTTGAACACCGACATGAAGTAGACTAGGATGCTCTGGAGAACTGCCATAGTGAGAGTTGCTTTGGCCGCCTGAGACAGAAGAGACCCTTTCCATCCTGCAAGTTTTCGCTTGATTCTTTCTATGACATTGTCCCACATGGACTCTTTCGGGTTTTTGATGAATAGGGGAAGACCCAAGTAAGAGGTGGGGAGATCAACAATGCAGCACTAAAGGATATGAGTAATCTTGCATTGTCTATTAACAGGGGTGTTGAGAAAGTAGCATTTGCTTTTCAGATAGTTAATTTCCTGCCCGGTTGCTAACTCATAGGTATCAAGGATAGACTTAATGGACTTAGCTTGAACAACAGAGGCTAGGGTAGCGATGATAGTATCATCTACAAACTACTGGTGAGATAGAGGTGGGGAATTAGATGAAGCCTTGATACCGAAAACACTCCCTGAGGCACAGGCAGATTTGAAGGCTCTTCCTAGGGATTCAACAAGAATGATGAAAAGGAAGGGGGATAGGGGATCTCCCTGTCTGATGCCTCTGGAGCTGGGGAAATAACCTGTTGCTGATCCATTAACTAGAATAGAGAACCAAGGGGAGGAAATGCAGCCCTTGATGAGGTCGATCCATTCCTTATGAAACCCGAACCTGGAGAGGACTTTTAAAAGAAAATCCTGGTTAACCCTATCAAAAGCTTTGTTGATGTCCAACTTCAGAAACATGGCCACTTTTTTGTTGCACGATGTTGAGTGAAGAGTTTCGTGAAGAGAGATGATGTTGTCAGTAATGGATCTACCTTCCACTGAACTTCCTTGATAGGGATCTATGATCATGGGAAGGATTTTCTTGAGCCTCATAGCTAAATATTTGGTTAAAATCTTGTAGATGATGTTGCATAAGCTGATTGGTCTGAAGTCCACCATGGATTTGCATTGAGGGGTTTTGGGGACCAAGGCAATGAAAGTAGAGTTCGTCCCTCTGGGAATGATCTTGGTTCGTTGGAGTTCCATGATGGCTTTGCAAATGTCTTCCTCTAGGATATCCCAGAAATTTTGAAAGAAATAGGGGGAAACCCATCTGGCCCAGGGGCTTTGTCAGCTTGCATGGAGAACAAAGTGAGCTTGATTTATTTTTTGCTTAGGGGTTGGATAAGGGAGGAATTCATTTCAGGAGTAACCAGAGGGGGAATGTTCTGCAGGAGGACCTCTTGGGCTTCAGGATGTTCGGGGGATATGGCTCCCATCAAGTTGCTGAAGTAGGATGAGGCTTCATCTCTGATTTTGAAGATGTCTCTTGAGCAAGTGCCATCAGTCAGAATGAGCTCTTTGATTTTTCTTGTGCTTCGATTTCATAGAGTGGAAGCATGGAAGAACCTCGTGTTAGCATCACCATATTTTAGCCAGAGGGCTCGGGATTTTTGTCTCCAGTAGGTCTCCTCCTTGGCCAGAATGTTGTGGTATTCTGACAGAAGTTGCCTTTCTTCTTCTCTCAATTGAGGAGTCCACTGGTCATGCTAGATTTGTTGTTCAATGGTTTTGAGCTTGCTTAAGATCTATTCTTTGTTTTCAAAAATATTCTCGAACACCTCCTTGTTCCAGATTTTGAGGTTTTCCTTGATAGCCTTTAGTTTTTGGGAAACTTGGGAAATAGCAGACCCAGGGTAAGGGTGTTGCCACCATTCAGAGATCCTCTACCTCAGATCAGCATGTTGGATCCACATGTTCTCAAATATGAATGGGGTTTTGAAGGATGGAGCCCTGTTAGCTTCCAGAAGAAGGGGGTAATGGTCGGAGCCAATTCTAGGAAGAGAGATGAGAGAGGTGTCTCCAAATATGGGAATAGCCTACTGGGATAGGAATATTCTATCCAATTTAACTTGTATGTGCTCGGAACCCACTCTTTTGTTGCTCCATGTGAATTGACATCCTTTAATCTGAACATCCATCAACTCATTCTCAGTAACAAAGTCTTGGAAATCTTGTATGCTTTTGGAGGGAATGGAACTGCCACCCCTTTTATCAGAGGGAAAGAGGGGGGAATTGAAGTCACCTGCTAGCATCCAAGGGAGGTTGGAGAATGCATCCTTCATGTGGGAGAGGGATCTCCAGAGAGAGCATCTTTCAAGAGGGTTATTGGGAGCATAAATGTTGGATAAAACCTAGGTGAACTGATTTTCTTTGCAGAAGAAAACCAGGTTTAGAGTTCTTTCAGAGGATGAAATTACCCTGCCTTCAACTTTTTTTGGATCCCAGAGGCACAGAAGGCCTCCAGAAGAGCCTTCAATAGGGGAGGAAGCCCATTGACAATTCTTCCACACTGAATTGGTAATGTTATTAATTCTAGAAGCATCAACTTTCATTTCTTGCAAAATGAAAATAGTGGGTTTATGGTCTTTCCTAACAGTTCGAGCTAATATTTGTTTGGTCGTACTATTGAGACCTCTAATATTCTAGGATAGGATCTTCATCTGGATACTTTGGTGGGTTTCTTGCCTCCTTTGCCCTGTTGGGGGGAGGTTTGGGATTTTTTGTTTCATCCCTGATCTAGCTGAACAAATATGGGAACAAGGTTGTTTGCACTCCATTGGCAACTTGATTTTTGGTGTCTTTTTTTTTTGCTCAGATAAGGTAGGCCTGCCCCTTTTCTTCTCACTCCCTGTGTCAACAGGGGCTTTTTTGAAACTTCTGGTAATGATAGGACTGTGGTCCACTTTGCGGTGGTTGGGACTCACAGCTTCTTTCAGGGATTCAAAAATGGATTTGGTTGGAGAAAGGGGCCCATCTGAGGGGGAAGGGGTGGATCAGCTTTGCGATGGGAAGGACTCACAACTTCTTTCAGGGATTCAGATATGGATTTGGTAGGGGAGGGGGGCCCATCCGAGGGGGGAAGGGATGGTCCAGATCTGGATGGGGAATGAGGAGGGGGAAGGGGAAGTGGGGGGAGGAGGGGCAAATTATGGAAGAAGGACTTCATCCATTGGAGTTAGATAAAGGTCCAAACCTATTAGGAAAAGCAAACATGGAGCATACCTTGTCCGAATCTAAAGAAGGATGGCTGAGAAGCGGCTCTTGGTTGGCGATTTTTTTCCCTTTGAATTATTTTTCCTACTTGTTGTCGAAGGGGATTTGGATCTCTCATTGTGTATTCCCATATGGGTGCTTTGTTTTCGAGGAGGGGGATGCTTGGATCCAGTTGCCTCTTTTTTGGGGTTTGAGAGATGGACATTGGGATTTTAGATGCCCTTGGGATTGACATTCTATGCAAAATGTCGGCTTGTTCTCATACTCTATTGCTTGGCACCAGTGGTAGGATCCATAGATGAGGTTTATGCGGGTTGGTAGCTAGGAATCCAAGTTGGCATTGACACAAATTCTGGCATGAGCCATGCGGGTTCGGGTATTCATTGCAGGGTCAATGGCAACAAGATCCCCAATGTATTTTCCAATCCCACGTAGAATGTCTTCATGACAGAACTGGATGGGAAGATCTAGGAGGTAAACCCAGATGGGTGCAAAGTTGATATTTTGAGTTTTAGGGTTGAAATATTCCCCCCATTTTTGAAGGAACAAACTCTTCCTACCATAAAACCATGGCCCTCCTGTGAGAATGCGAGCATAGTCATTCTGGTTATTCAACTGAATCAAGAAAAACCCCTGGATAGGGCCACTAGTTGGAAACTCCCTGTTGTTCACCATTTGAATGTAGCCCATCTTCTTATAGACTCCATGTCAGGTATTCCCCCAACAAATTTCCCTACAAGGGAAAGGGATTCGATAGATAACTTTTCTACCATTACTGAATCAGGGATGATGAAATTTTCACCCGAGGGGATCAAAGGGGGATGGTTCTCAATCCCAGAAGAGTTGGGGTTTGGGATACCTGTAACCTTATCTCTACGTAGCTTTGAGGAGCTACATTTCCCAATTGATTAAAGGTATGGGACTTTGATTAATTTAAATAAAGGAAAAATAGTTTATTTGGTTAATTAAAGGTATGGGACTTTGATTAATTTAAATAAAGGAAATATATTTTATTTGGTTAATTAAAGGTATGGGACTTTGATTAATTTAAATAAAGGAAATATAGTTTATTTGGTTAATTAAAGGTATGAGACTTTGATTAATTTAAATAAAGGAAATATATTTTATCTGATTAATTAAAGGTATGGGAATTTCATTTATTTAAATAAATAAAATATAGTTTATTTGGTTAACTAAAGGTATAGGACTTTGATTATTTTATATAAAGGAAATATAGTTTATTTTGTTAACTAAAGGTATGGGACTTTGATTATTTTAACTAAAGAAAATATAGTTTATTTGGTTAACTAAAGGTATGGAACTTTGATTAATTTAAATAAATGAAATATGGTTTATTTGGTTAATTAAAGGTATGGGACTTTGATTAATATAAATAAAGGAAATATAGTTAATTTGGTTAATTAAAGGTATGGTACTTTGATTAATTGAAATAAATAAAATGTAGTTTATTTTGTTAATTAAAGGTATGGGACTTTTATTTAATTCAAATAAAAGGAATATATATTATTTGCTTAATTAAGGAATGAGACCTTAGTTATTTGAAATAATGGTTTTGTAATTATTTGATTAAAGAAAGACTTGTGATCTATCTGTATTTGTTGAATGACTCTCTTAGAGTTAATGAGAGATAAGAATGAAAATGAGAATATTCTTATGAGATCAACTAGATAGTAGATGGTAAATGCTTTAATTAAATTTGTATAGTTACAATTTGGTAAAGTAAATAGTAAATGCACTGGTTTCATGTTACTAGTAGATGCATTTAGATGCATGTCTTTCATAGAACCATGAGCCATCATGATCCCCTAATACCCTTCAAATGAATGATGGGAATATAGGAAGAACTGAAGAGATCAACTAAAAATAGTGTCAGACTTTGACTAGTCATAGATATTATTTATGCTTAGTAGACTATACTCTTGGGGAGTAACCCCTAGTTGGACTTGAATGTATTACTTCATTTTTTTAAAGTATGGAGATTTTACCATACTTGAATTTATGTAATGATTTAATGAAGGAATGAGAAATGTATTTTAATTTACGTCTATGTAATATGTAGGTATTGTGAATATTTAGCATTCCTTTACTTAATATTTTATCTTATTATTTATGTTTTATTTTAAAGCCTATTAAAAATTGAGTATATATCATTTTTAGTTATATTAAATAAATTAAGTTAGCATTGTCTTTCTAAAGAACTAGAAAATACATAAGAGATTAGGATCTCTTAGGGTGAATATATAATGGACCTAAGATATTAATACCTCTCAGGGTAAAAATAGAATAGACTTGAGAGATTAATACCTCTTAGGAAGATTTGAACTATGAAAATAACTTGATAATCTACAAATGGGTTAAGTTAGCTCATCAGGAAGACAATATGGATGACTTAACTTGCAATACGCATAGCATACCTGCACAAATGAACTTGTGCATGGTATGGAGATGGGTGTATACCTTCAATTGTATTGAAGGTGATAAGTTAGCTCATCAAGAAATATGATATGGATAGCTTATCTACGGTATGCATAATATACCTACACAGATAGACTTGTGTAAGGTATTGAGTATGACATGATTATTTGTATATTTTGATAGTTTGGTAAACTTGAAAACATAAAATAACTTAATGAATATTCTATATAAGGGTTTATGAATCCCTCTTAGCTTAAAAAAAATCTTAGTTCTTTTTATCTAGTTTTTAGGTCGTTACAAATATGCATAAATTTTATTTTATTCATAGTTTTTTATAAATATTATCCATATGTGTTTTTTTGTGTTATCTAGAATGCAGCTCATGATCCTTGTTTTGGATGGTATGAAGCCCACATGTTCACTAATGGTCTTTTAGCAGATTTTTTGCATGACTATATCCTATGGGTTAGAGACTTTGAGTATATGAAAATAGATTACTAGGACTTCAAGGTTCATTGTCTAATATAATTTATCCAAAATAAAGCTTCCATGAAACAGATATTTGATGCCTATGGTGGTATCCAGAATGACTTGGTAGTAATTCCCATGGTGGTTTGGGAGAATAACCCCTATCCAATTATTGGTTGGATTTTGTTATGGGAATATTATCTTCACTTTTTTGAGGATAACGAGTTATTGGAATTTGTGCAGAACGTGTTACCCATAAAGCTCAATCAAGTGTGTAGATAGTGGGATCAAAACTCAAGATAGAAAAGGAAGTTTCTTCCTCAATCAATTTTTTTGTGTTCAATAGGTGAGATTTTATTTTATGCAGGCTACTTTTATAAGTTTTTTTATGTTTGTACGACATGGAAGGATGCTTATCTGTAATGTCTATGTCTCTTAAAAGCAACTAGGATTATCTTCTTGTAAAATTTTGTTAAAATATTTGGGGAAACTTTCAAAATCCCTTCTTCTACCCTAATAAAAATATATATAATTATATTACTATTACATTTCATAGTTATATTTACATATTTATATTTTTGTATTAAATAAAAATAAATATATTAATAAAATTTAAGATATTATGTTTTAAAAAATAGATTAATAATAATTATTATATGATTATTAAATGACATGAACTCAAGTAGATAAATAATTTAAGATCCTAATATGGAGACCCATTTATAATATATTTACATTTGTTGACTATAGTACAACTATGTGAAGACTTGTGCTAAATTTGTATTTTTTGTAAAGAAAATAATAATGATAGTGATGATGTTTATGAAATGCCATGATCCTCCCTTGGAAAACATTTTCATATGATGGAATTATGTATTTATATGTTGTTTTAATGATATATTAAGAGGCTATTTTATGATTGGTTTTTTGTTTAATTGAAGAATATGATACTGCTAATGCATCTGTGTGATTGCAATTTTAGGTATCCTTGTGAGTGGGCAAAGGACTGATGGCTAAAATACTCAAAATGATCTAACACATGATATATGCATTTAGACCTAGTTAAAGCCTTTGCAAATTACATTTATTATTCCTGCATTTGAGTGCTTGTTATCATTCCTAAATCTTCTTGCAGTTTGGGTTACTTTAGATAGATATAAAGTAACATAGAATGTTTGATAGTTGCTTATAAAGGATGGTTAGTAGGAAAGAATTATTAATATTTTATACTATTAGCCTTTCTTGCAATGTTAACTTGCTTATGAAATTATATAAATAAATATTTCTTATTAATATCCCTTGTGTTTGGATTTCAAAGAGAGATTTCTATTGTATTATTAATAAAAACAAATGAAACTAATGTTTTGAAAATTAGAAAATTGAAAAATAAAATAAATGAGAAAGAAAAAAATAGAAAATATTGAAATAAATTTGCATTTATCAACTTTAAATCCAAACAAAATGAAATGGGTTGCGGGTAGTTGTTGAGTTCATTCCATGAGCAAAACATCTACTGGTTTTCTTTTAAAACCCTTATGGCAAGAACTTTAGAGGGACTTTTTGGAGAGGAGTTTTGCTTCATCAAAGAACGTGAAGTACAAAGAAGTTTTTGAGGATTTGATATAGCACAAGCAACAAGGAACCTTGCCAACTTGTTCATTTTGGTATTCTCCAATTTAGCATCTCCACAATATATGATATACTCTGTGTCCATTATTTACTGCCAGAAGTAAATGCTTTAGCCTTGCAAAGATAATTTAATAATGTGGAATTTGTTTAAAACAATAGACTGACTTGTGTGCTTAAAATATGGGAATACCAATGTTGCAAAAAAATGCCATAGAGGAACTAGACTAACCAAGTTTCCTTTGTTTATTGTATCCTTTTTTTTTGGTAAGTAGATATTTTATATAAAAAATGGGTTTTTTAAGAGGATCCCAAAACCTTATAAACAAGAGAGGTCATAGCCCTTAGTAACAAAAGGAGCCCCTTGGGCTAGTACAACAGAAACCATAGTAAACCTTACCAAAAAAAAAAACATAGTAATGCCCAGGAGGGCTACATTAGAAACCTCAAACTAGAGGTAAAACATGTTGAAAAAACAACAAAAAGATTGGTGGAATTGCTAGATGTACCCGATAGGATAGGTGTCACGGTGCTCCCCGTGCCCATCCACCCAAGCCCGATCCTCTCTTCTTGCTTATGTAGAATCATTAGCGATATCCTAGCTGGCGACCTTCTCCACATCTATAGGAAACAACTGCCACCACACCACGAGACATGTGGATAGTAATCCATTATTTGCCAAGTGGTCAGCTAAACCATTGCCTCCATGTAACTATTCTTGACTTGGACCAGGTTCCTTCAGAGGAGGAGGTTCCTGGCCTCAAAAATGACATTGAAAACCTTCCATGTTGGATCCTGGGAATTCAACATGTATTTAATGATGTTCAGTGAGTCCCCTTCAACTACCAAGGGTCGGGGATCCTCCACAATGAGCTCTAGTCCTCTCAAAAGTCCTCTAGCCTCTGCAACATGATTGGTTTGAAACCCCAAGTTTTCACAAAAATCTTGGATGAGCTATCCATTATGGTCTCTAACTGATCCACCCGTAGCGGCCACCCCTGGGTTGCCCCGGGAGGACCCATAAAAAATTAACTTCAACCATCCTTGAGGAGGCCTGACCCACTTGACATCCTTCCTAGATGATCGCGGATCCTCCCGCTCCTTGATCTCCCCTGGTAACTTCAAGGATTTGAACAACCTCTCTTCAAACACATGCTTGGGCCATGGGTTGGGGATAATCTTGAAGTTATCAATGGCAAAGGCGATGGCCCTGTGAGCGACTGATGGAGGATCCTTGGGAGGATTACTGAAGACTCGACCATTGCATTTCAACCATATCTACCACAAAAAATGGTAGAAGTAAGCATTCCATGGGAAAATGAGCTTGGGATTTTTGAAATGATTGGGCCATTGGAATAAAGCCTCCTTAATGGTATTTGGGGGAATCCATTGGATCTGACAGGTAGAGAGGATGGAGCCAAGGATCGACCCAGTGAAAATGCAGTGCAGGAACAGGTGGTCAGAGGACTCACAGGTAGACTCACACAAATAGCACCTATTGGGAATAGTAAACCCCCTCTTGTGAATATTTTCAATTGTGAGAGCTTTATTCTGAAAGGTAATCCATGAGAAGAAATTTACCTTTGGGATCAAACATTTCCTCCAAACCACATTGCAAGGAAAGTCTAATTTTAGCCCTTTGCATTGGAATTCATAGGCATATTTGATAGAGAATCCACCATCATCGGTCCCCCTCCAAATAATTCGATTTGGACCTTTGCTGGTGGGTATGATGATGTCCTTAAGGATGGAGGACAGGAATTTAGCCTCAGTATATAGCCCCTCTACATCAATGAATTTCCACTATAGGGATCCATTTCTCCATTCAATGAAATTGGCCACCCTCTGCCCAAAGTTGTTATCAAGCAAATTTTTAAGGTGAACCAGCCTGATCTGCTCAAAGATAGGGTCCTCTAGGGCCAACCTATCCTTCCAAAAATATATGCTCCAACCATACCCAAGGATCCACCTGATTTCATCTTGGATTAGCTTCTTGGATTGGACAATGGCTTTCCAGAAAGCCGACCCCCTAGAGGGAATCCCATCTTCAAGAAAGGAAGTGTTAGTGAGGTATTTCCTCCTGACAATTCTAACCCATTCTATTGGTTCATCTACCAGGATCCTCTAGGTGTGTTTGGCAATGAGTTCTAGGTTCATATTGGCCATTCTCCTAAACCCTAATCCTCATTGCTTCTTTCTTCTATAAACTTTTTCCCAGGCCACCAAAGGAAACATGGACTTCTCTTCATTTCCTAACCAAAGAAAGTTCCATTGGGTCTGCTCAATCTTGTGAAGAATCGAGGTAGGCAATATGAAAATAGACATGAAAAAGGTTAGAATCCCTTGGAGGCATGCCATAGTGAGGGTTGCCTTGGTATCTTGGGATAAGAACTTACCTTTCCATGATGCCAGCTTTTTGTGTATTCTCTCGAGCACGATGTTCTACATACCTTTCTTAGCATGCCAACAGAAGAGATGTAGGCCAAGATATGTAGTGGGGAGGGAGTCAATAGAGCACCCCAAGATCCTTGCAATATGAACTTGATGCTTGACATGGGTGTTGAGAAAAAATATCTTGCTTTTGATGTAGTTAACTTTTTGATCGGTAGCACTCTCATAGAGTCCTAGGATTCATTTTATGGATTTGGTTTGAGCTATTGATGCTATGGTGGATAGGAGCATGTCATCCAAAAACTGCTAATGGTTGATCACCTCAATCCCCGAGGCAGGGAGGATGTCGGTCACATTATTTTGTTGTTGGGCATCCTTGAGGGATCTTACCAAAGCTTCTACAAGGATGATGAAAAGGATGGGGGACAAAGGATCCCATTGACACAAACCTCTTGAGATCTAAAAGAAAATGGTAGGAGAGTCATTTACTAGGATAAAGAACCAGGGGGAGGAAATGCAGCCCTGGATGAGGTCAACCCATAGGGGATGGAAGTTAAACTTGAGGAGGATCTCCCAAAGGAAACCTCTATCAACCCTATCGAAGGTCTTGTTCATATTAATCTTGAGGAAAAGGACAACCTTCTTGGTCATTGAGGTAGAGTGCAGGGTTTCATGGATCAATATGACCCCATCCAGGATGTTCCTCCCTTTCATCGAACTACCTTGAGACTGATCAATGATAAGGGGGAGAATGGGCTTTACCCTGTTGGCCATAACCTTGGTCAAAACTTTGTAGATGATGTTGCATAGGATGATAGGCCTATAATCAGATATGGATTTGTAGTCAAAGGCTTTCAGGATGAGGGCCAAGAAGGTGGAGTTAAAACTACGAGGGACAAATTTGGTTGACTAGATCTCTCTAATGGCCTCATAGACATCATTCCCCACCACATACCATAGGTTTTGGAAAAACCTCGAATAGAAACCATCTGGCCCAGAGGCTTTATCAGGTTGCATTTAAAATAAGGTATCCTTAATCTCATCATGGTAGAAAGGTTCCACCAGTCTGAGGTTCGTATCCTGAGGAATGATGTAAGGAATATTTGATAGGAGAGTATCCTGAGCTTGACTATCACCCTTCGGGGCACTTCCCAAGAGGTTTTGGAAAAATGACACCACTTCAACCCTGATCTCAACTATGTCCTTGGTGGATGATCCATTGTTGTACATAATATCCCTAATCTTGTTGGATGCCATGTGCTACATAGTGGAGGCGTGAAAGAACCTAGTGTTAGCATCTCCTTCCTTGACCCACAGGTCTCTTGACTTCTGCCTCCATAATATTTCCTCTTTAGCCAGGATGTTATGGAACTCTGCTATGAGATTCCTTTCATCCTCCCTAGTGGGATTTTTGTAGTCCCCAACTTTGATTCTGCTTTCCATCTCTTGAATTTTCTCAGTAATGGCCTTTTTACTAGCAAAATGGTTGACAAAAACCTCCCTATTCCATATTTTCAAGTTTTCTTTGACCATCTTCAGTTTCTAAGACATCCGAGAAGTGGTGGATCCTCCAAAATTTTTATGCCACCATGAGGACACTTGATATTTGAAATCCTTATGGAGAGCCCACATGGATTTGAAATGGAAAGGATTTTTGAAGGAGGGAGGCCTGCCAGTTTCAATGAGGAAGGTACTATGGTCTGATCCGATCTGAGGTAAGGCAAATAGGGTGGCATTACAAAATAGAGGGATAGATTCTTGAGATATGAGGAACCTTTCTAGCTTCACCTAGATGAGCTCGCTATCAATCCTCATATTGCTCCAAGTGAAAGAGGATCCCTCGAGCTTAACATCCATGAGCTCATTGGTATTGACAAAACCTTTGAAATCCTCCATTATTCTGTTGAAAGAGTCATTACCTCCTTTCTTCTTAGATGGATGTAGTGGGTTATTGAAGTCTCCTCCTATAATACATGGAAAGGTTTTGAAGGTGGTCCTCATTTGAGTTACATTTTCCCACATTTTGGCCCACTTGATGGGGGAATTTGGAGCGTAAATTTTGGATAGGATCCAATACTGATTTCTAGTCTTGGAGTGAAACAAAATGGTTAGGATCCTACTCAAGGATGACAAAAGCCTTCCTTAAACTAGGGTAGGATCCCAAAGGCACATGATCCCACCTAATGTGCCTTGAGTTGCACTGATAAGGCACTCTCCTTTGGCCCAAATGGCCTTGGTAGACTTTCAAGAAGAGAGCTCATCGATTTTGGTTTCTTGCATAATGAAGATGGAAGGATTTATCATTTTTCTTAGGTCAACCACCAGCCACTGCTTGGCTGCCCTATTGAGGCCCCTCACATTCCATGATAGGACCTTCATTTTTAGGGTTTAGGATTTTTCCTGCCTCCCTTCATCAACTGGAAGGGGGGTTTGGTTCCTTGCTTGTCATTCTGGTTGTCAAAATCGTCAAAGAAAAGCGTCAACTGGGTTCCATTTGTGATGTCCTTTGTCGTTTCCTTGTTTCTCTTCTCATTATCAGAGGGTCTCCCTATTTTAATTTTTCTACCATAGTCAATGGTCTATTTCTTGCTCCTAGTGTTTCTAGGGTTGATTCTCCTAGAGATGAATGGGCATTCTTTTTTATAGAAAGGAGAAAGTGGTACCTCACTTCTATTCGAGACGTTTTGGGATTTCCTATTTCTCGCCAGGTACTCATCCATAAAAGAATTTGGAACAAAAATTTTAGGAAGGGTATGTACTTGGGTAATTGGATCCTCTATGCTAGGATTGGTGTGAAGTAGAGATTTTGAAAGAACCTACTACTCCTTTTGGGCTAACGGGGAGGCTTCTCCTCACTCACGATTTTGCTTGCCTTGATTTGGAACATCACTCTGACCTTCCTCCTAAGGTGCTTGGTGGGCGAGATTATGCATGATGTGTTTTAGGCCTAGCACTGAATCCTTTTTGAGAGGGGGAATACCCCGATTCCTCTACATACCCTTGTTCGGGACTGTCACCTTTTGATTCTAGGCCCTCAAGATAGGGCACTGATTTAGGAGGTGACCTTGAGTGTCACAGTTAGTACAAAAGGTTGTTTTGTTTTTGTAATCTATGGGCTGCCTCTTGATGATGTGTGATCCTCTATACAAGTTTATGAAAGTGGGTAACTCTATTTCTAGGTTAGCAGAGACACAAAAGCGAGCATGGACCATTCTAGATCAGACCTTGGTGGACTAATCAATGGCAACGAGCTCACCTATGGATCAGGATATACCTCTGATGATATTCTCATACCAACATTGGAAAGGGAGGTTTGGCAACCTAACCCACAGAGGAGCTACATTTATGTTTTAGGTTTGAAATCCTCTCCCAACTTCCAAAAAAAAGGCTCCTGCGCCCTAGGAACCATGGTCCTCCAACAAAGATGTTGTAGCAGTCCTCCTGAGTGTTGTGCCTGATGGCAAAAAACCCCTGAGAGAGGACAAAAATTTCCATGTTGCCTCTGGTATTCCACTTGGAAAAATCCCATTTTCAAATGGTCTCCATGTCTTGTCACCCTCCTACGAACTTGCCAATTAGAGTGAAACACTTAAGCTCTAGGTAGCTATCCATTAGGTATTCAGGGATGACCACATCTGCTCCCCAAGGAAGCAGTTCCTAGGTGGGTTGATTTGTTTGGGATCCTATAATTAGTACCTAGACATAGGATCCTTTTTGGTTTAGGTTTACCCCACCTCTTGGTCCCTCCTTGTTAGGAGGGTCTTTATCGCTCCTGTCCGACCCATCCGCCTGGGCCCCTGCTACATCGGGCCCTACCCCATCATCACTACCATGGCTTATCCCTCCTGGACCCTCGTATGACCATCCTGACTCCTTTCTATTGCATCCGCTTGGTCACTCTCCATATGCCACTCGCTCACCTGCTTTCCTGCTCTCCATCCTTCCCATAATATAAATGGTTTTAGTTATCCTTGTTTATTGTATCCTTACTTGGGATATGTAACTTGGTATATTGTCATATTTGGGCATGCTTTGCTAAAAGTACTTCTAAAGGAGATTTCTATGTCCATGTTGAATGTATCTATTTAGTATAACATTCCATTATTAGTGAATTACAATTTGATAATGTGTGTGTATAATCATTGAGAAGACTAAAATGACAATGAAACTCCTAAGTAAACTTTGCATAGAAACCATCTATCATGTATGTTCTATGTTGCACATGGTAAATGGGTAATAGGGTTTTGAAACCATTGAGAGACACATGCTCTGGTTCAAGATGCATCACAATAGAGACTATGCAATTCATAGAGCTACAACAATACCTATGTGAGCCCAAAATGTTTTCTTTTTGTGCATAAGGTATTAGGTTATTTAATTAGAATTTTAATATTACCCCTAGCTTCAACTATAATACCAAAGATTATCTTGGGCCTAATGAATTATTGCTATTAGGTAATGGGAGGCTGAATAAACTTATAGAATAATTATAAGATTATAATTTTTATCTTTGGTTTGCTATGTTTAGACAATATATGCTTGCATTAGTTGCATGTCTTTAAAAATTTGACTCCCAAATTTTTTAAAAGAGGATTAAAGGGCGTTCATTATAAATAGGAGGGGGTTGTTATTTAAGAAAAGACCTTAGGAAATCATTTAAAGAGGATTTATATTGTGATACTCTTGTGATGTATTGTAAAGTGTAATATTGAACCATTGATAATGGTTTAATGAAAGTATTGCTTGTAGAGTACTAAGGAATTGTTTAACAATTATTTGTTTTAAAAGATGAAATGGAGATTTTTATATAAGTTCATCTTTAAAAATGAAGTTTTAAATTGATTTAAGGATTATCTTGTTCTTTTAAAATTATAAAAGTTACTTTGATATATGGATCATCTTTAAAATGAATTTTTCCTTTTAACAAAATGGTTCAAATGAAAGTTACAATGTTATAGGGGATATACTACATAATGGTTTGTTTTGTACTACCATTTGATAAAGGTTAGTGTTAGGATAAACCTTTGGGGAAAATATCTTGATGGTTGTTTATTTATTACTCCAATATAATGGGAATTGCTTTAAATTTTTTGCGTCTTTAAGTTATTTGATGAATTATTACTTATGTTATGGGATTATGGTAATGCTTTTGAAATAAAAATATATATTTTAGTGATTGGGTGTAGATTCTAATAGTCAAATTGAAATTTATAGGGGTTACAATGTTATATTCAAAAAAATCCTTCTATAAGGGTTCCTAATTATCTATATTTAGAAGAATTAATATAAAATTCATTCGAGGTAATTATGGGGTTCCCTTATTTATTTCGTAAATTGAATTAAAATCATTAATAATTTTAAGGACATAATAATTATCGGATTCTTATGTAATTATATTGGCATTGATATGTTGGAAAAATAATAATGGGATTCCTTTATATAGTTGTAATTTGATGCTTAGCTAAACCCTATAGGACGGTATCGAATTGAAGGAAATTATGGCATAGCAATCCCTTAGGGTTACAATGGATGCTTGGGTAATGGACCACCAGTAAGACAAAAGGTGAGGTAATACTGAGCCCCCTTAAAACTATATTTGGGTGATGTAACCCCGACAGATTGTAAGGTATCCATGTGAGAGATGTCATGGAGAATGCTATATACTTGACCACATTAAGGGCTACAATTTGATGGTCTTTAGGCCATATTTTTTATTTTATACTATAAATGAGAGTTTATATAATAGATCAACTATAGATAAATTTAATAATCCAAACAATAGGTTTCCTATATATTTTATTAATAGTTGATTCACATGTTGTAGGATTGACTCTACAAAAGCTTCACATCTTGATTTTTGTATTAATATATGTTGTTATTATTATTATTATTAATCATTCGTAATAGTAGAACATGTTGAGTTTTGACCACATCCATTGTTGACAACATGGATAGAAGAGAAAGTGAATTTAAATTTAAATAAATCAAACACATTCATGTATTATTGTTTTCATGTCCATTTTTGACTAGATGGAAAGAAGCGTAAATGAATTTTAAATATTTGAATCTTAAATTTGTCTAAAAATTATGGTAGATGATGAAATAGAAGGAAAAATATTGTGGGGCTTGATAACTCTAGTTAATCTAAAGTGGGAGACTAAAAAATAATAAGCCAAAGGAAATGACATATATAGAACACTCAATTATTCTACAAAAGTCAATTTCTTATGCATTTTTATGTTCTTTAGAGGTTTTGGAAGGCCAAAATTAATAGAGGAAGTACACATCTATATCCTATAATATGTAACTTTAATTAAGAACTAATATTAATAGCAATAATAATATTTCGTTGCATACGAATGGAGAGTAGCAGGAGAGATGTAGGTGGGAACTAAGGATTTCAAATTTTAGGAAGTGGGAAGGCAAAAATTCAATTTTTTGGAAACTAGGATGATGTAGGTGAGGATCCAAATGCAGGTAAATAGACTAAGAATGGTCAGATCAAAAAGGACAAAGCCCCAGTTCAATTCAAGGGACTTTGGTGGGATGAACCTCACAACAAAGAACCCGACAAGGAGACCCACAATGCCAGTACTAAGGGCCTCACTCAGTAAAAGTCCTTTATCGAGGCTCTCAAAGCTACAAGGAACAAATCCATTGATAATTCCTCAATCCTCATTCCTGAAGAAAATAAACTGCTTGCCTCTAAAAGTAGGATGGCAGACTATTTGGAAGTGTAAAATCTTTCCCTAATCTAAAAATTCATAGGAGGAATACTTGATATTGAAACTAGCAAAAAATGGGCTTTCTCTAAATGGAAAACACTAGGTCACACGAAGATTTTAGATTGCACCAGGGACTTATTCATTGTCCATATTAGTAATCAAGATGATGTTATCCACATATTTATCGAAGGGTCATGGTTTCTGGGATGGAGAAGTCTCTTCCTCAAAAAATGGATAGAGGATTTTGATCTTGAAACCCAAAGCATTAACCATGCACCTATATGGGTTTGATTGCCAAACCTAACTTTCCAGTTCTGGTATAAGGATATATTTAAAGGTATTGTGCATATTTTTGGTGATATCATTGCTATAGATCATTCAAACCTATCTTGATATAGGTTAACTCATGCCAAGTTTTGCATGAATGAAAATTTGGACTTAGAATTACCGACTTGCATTGAACTAGGATATGGGTATTACCTAAGGTGCTAAGATGTAGAGTATGAGTAAAATCCTACCTTCTGTATGGAGTGTCACACCCAAGGACATCTTAAAAATCAATGTCCAAATTTAAAATAGCAGTTTATAGAGAATAAAATTGTAGATTTTTAAGGATCCAATGATAGACAAGGTAGTAGATACCCACTACAAAGACGGATCTTCAGACAAGTCAATAATAACCAATGGAATCCTATAAAAGGAAATGGGTCTCAACAATAAATACTGAAATTTTTTTTGCAGCCCTCTTAGAAAAAAGTAAAGCAAATTATTAACTCTTCAAACATGGAAAAGGTATGTTCTCCTTACACTGATACTAATAAATTTTAGATTCTGGAAAATGAATCATGTTTGCAAGAAGAAGATAGAGATGATGATTTAGGCCCTATTAATGCCCTTCCTAACAACTTAGATTATCCCACAAGATCAGGGTCATCTCATATTCCTCTATAATATCCTAATGCTCCATCTAAGGAAGGAAGGCAAAGCCCTTTAAGATATCATTCAAATGGTGACTTCCCCAGCTCTACTCAAAACCAAACCAAAAGCATATGGTCTAGTCCTATCTTAGAACAGTTAGTTATTTACAAATCTACCACTGATAAAAATAATCAAAACAAATTTAGACCCAAGAAGATGATAAGCACAATGAAATCACCAATAGAATGTGGAAGTGAAAAGAAAATAGGAATAACCTCATTGAACATTGGAAAAGGGAGTCAAGGAAGATATAGCTAATGGCATTCAAAAAACTTTATTTCCTTCAGTTATTAGTCAATCCAAAGATGATAAAAAATAATTAAACTTCCCCAACCTCAAGGAAAGGGGGGTAAGAAAAAATCCAACTATTCTAAATGAAGATCCTCTCATGGAATGTGAGGGGTCTTAATGGCCTAACTAAACAAAGAATAGTTAGTTCATTAAGAAGATATCTCAAGCCCACAATTTTCATAATGCAAGAAACAAAACTTGGTGAAGGTATGTCCATTAGAATATCAAATAAGGTGTGGAAAAAAGTGAAGTAGATTTCAAGTATGCAAGAGGAGTTTCGAGAGGTCTAATGTGCTTATGGGATCCCAAAAAATTGAAAGGAAGAGTTTTACAATTGATAGACAGAATTATCAGTATCCTATTTCATGATAGAGACAATAATTCTTCATGGATCCTTTCAAATGTTTATGCACCAAATTCTTTACCAGGTAGAACCTTGTTATGGGAAACTTTAACCAAATTTAAATAGGCCTTTCATAACATTCCTTGGATAGTAGCAAGGGACTTCAAAACACCCCTCTACCCATTGAACAAAAAGGGAGGATCAGGTTTAGCAATAAAAAGTATGGAAGAGTTCAATGATTTTGTAGATGGAAACAATCTCATGGATGTTAAACTAAAGGATACTAGATACACCTGGAGCAATAGAATATTGGGTAATCAACTCATTCAGGTCAAACTGGATATATTTTTCCTCTCATAGGAATCTATTCAAATCTTTGGAGATGCTAGCCTCCACTCCTTACCCAAAATAAGATCTTATCATAGCCCATTCTTGCTGGAAATGGAAATTGCACAATATTTTAAGAGGCCCTTTAGATTTGAATCCATGTGGATTCATCATCCTAACATAAGGGACATAATATCTCAGTGATGGTATCAAGTAGGAAAAGGAAATCCATCATACATTTTGACCCAAAAACTCATACATATTAAAGCAAACCTCAATTTTTTTTTTTTGAATTTACATGGTGGAATCGATAGCCGTCACGAATCCGGGCAGGCTGTCCAGATTTTTATGGCCACCACAGTATTCTACGTTGTCCATCCCGGAAGTTGCCACACAGATCTTTGTGTAGTCCACCCCTATAACCACCATGCCACAATAATTTTAAACCTTTTACGTCGTTGAAAGCACCAGGAAAGGGACAAGCGTTCAGTCCGATGAGGCCCGAGATTTGAACCTCGGACACAAACCTCAAATTTTGAAACAACAAAATATTTGGGAATATTTTTGAGAATAAGGAAGCAATATTTGATACATTAGCAATCATAGAGGGCAAAATCTATAATGGATAGAATGATGATCAAATCAGGATTGAAGAAAGAATCACTTTGGAAAAATATCATAACATCCTTGCCTACAAGGAAACCTTTTGGAGGTAAAATTCAAGAGCCTTATGGCTCAAAGAGGGTGATGATAATACCAAATTCTTTCATGCTTCAACCCTAGGAAATAGAAGCAATAATATAATCAAAGAGCTTGTGATAGGGATGGATATTCCATAGATGATATCAATGAGATAAGGTCAGAAGCCATTTCTTACTTCAGGACCCTTCTTGGTGAATGCAATCCTAGTTCTTCTTTTGCTAAATAATCCATGCTCCACCACATTCCTCACTCTATATCGGATGAAGTAAACTAGAAATTGATAGCCCCTTTCACTGATGAAGAAATTATATATGCTATTTTCTCCATGAACCTTGATAAGGCTCCTAGTCCTGATGGCTTCCCCCCTCATTTATTTTAAACTTTCTAGGATATATTTGGGTAAGACACTTGCTCTTCCATTAAGGAATTCTAGGCTTCCAAGGCTATATTGTGAAGTCATAATTCCACCTTCCTAGATATCATACCTAAAGGTCTTACTTCAAAGTCCAAGACTGATTTTAGACCTGTAAGCCTTTGCAATGTGTCCTACAAAATATTAACCAAAGCCATTGTAAATAGGATGAAGGAATTCCTGCCAAATATCATTGATCCTTTCCACGGAAGTTATGTTTATTGAAGATTCATTATTGATGGTGTTATAACTATTCATGAGGCCTTACATTCCATTTATAAAAATAAGGAACCTAACTTTTCCCTTAAACTTGGCATGAACAAATCCTATGATCGCATCAAGTGGGACTTCCTCATTGCTATCCTCCTCAAGTTGGGTTTTCATCCTGATTGGATGAATATGATCAAAGGATGCTTAATCAAAACTTTGTTTTCTATCATTATAAATGGATTTGCTATAGGATACTTCAAGAGTGAAAGAGGGTTGCAACATGGAGATCCCATCTCTCCTCTATTATTCATCATAGTTGCAGAAGCACTTGGGAGGACCATAAAGACTGCATACAGGATAGGTCTCATTTTAGGATTAAGAGTAGCTTCTCATAAAAATCTTGTTACACATAAACAATTTATGGATGATACTCTAATTTCTACTACTTTGCCTCAGTTTTTGAATCCAAGGTTATCAAATATATTTTTCTCTTATATGAAGAAGCAGTAGGCCAAAAAGTGAATTTAAACAAAAGCAAATTATATTTCTTTAATACCCCAATACAAAGGTAAAAAAATAGCAAAAATTCTAGAATGTTCTGTGGTCTCTCTTCCTTCTACTTATCTAGGTCTTCCTTTATTCACTATTAATCCCTCATATTTAATGTGGAACAATATTTTAGAGAGGATTCAGAAAAAATTGGTAGGGTGGAAAGAAAATATACTATCCCAAGTAGCAAAGGTGACTCTTACCACGACCTGCCTCTAAAGCATCCCTATTTATTTCATGTCTATCTTTAAATCTATTTCTATTTTTAACCACAGAATAGAGAAAATAAAAAAAAAATCCTTGGTCTGGAATAGAAAACAAGCAACACATCCACCTGGTTGCTTGGGACAAGGTATGTAACCCCAAAATCAAAGGAGTATTAGGTATAATAATAATTAATTTTCTCAATTTAGCTCTCATGGCTAAACAATCTTGGTTCTTAATGAATGATGCAAGTGAATGGATAACAATAGTTAAGAGGAAATACGTACAAAGGACATATTTTCTAAATGGACTAGTTTCAACCAAAGGTTCTACTTTTTGGAAATCTATCTTGAATACTAGAAATATTATGGAAAAATGCCTAAGGTGGAAGCTATTGGATGGCAAAAGCATTAATTTTTGTAAGGATAAATGGATTAGAGAAGACCCTCTCATTGCGGATCCTAACTTGCCGAGTTTGAAATAATTTATTGATGTTTATTTAGGCCCAAGAGTTGTTGATTTCATTGGTATGGTTGATAATAGGAAAGTTTGGAAGCCCATAAGGAGTAACTCCCACCCAGTAGAATCCAGTGCCTTGGAGGTATTATTGAATCGAACCATTATTCCTTTAGGTAACCCTAAATATCAATTACTTTGGAAACCCACAAAGAGTGGAGATTTTTATGTCAATACTGATTACTACCTTCTTTTGAACCTTGAGGAGCCTTAATTCCCTCACCAACTTATATGGCCCAAAATAATTGTCCCCAAAATCTCTTTTTTCTCCTGGTTTGTTTTCCAAAGCAAGATTTTGATGATTGAAAATTTTCTCAAATGAGGTATCATTCTCCCCAATAGATGATACTTATGTTTATCGGATTGGGAATCCATCCATCACCTTTTCCTCACCTATCCCTTATCCATGAATATCCTTAACATAATATTACAAACTTTCCTCATCTAGTGGGCTAAGACTAATTCCATTGTTAACCTCTTTTTCCAATGGACCATATCTTTTCAAAACCATGCCTGAAATACCTTTGAACCACTTGCCTCCATAACTTCCTATGGTAAATCTGGCTTCCCAAGAATCACAATGTCTTTTCTAATATTTATTCAAATACTACCTTGATTACCAACAAAATACTTTGTCATGCTAAGGAAAATTCCCTCCTCATACCTCCCTACTCGTGGCCTATTTCTAGTTTGGAGAATTTCTTAAGGATATCCTTGAACTTGATTTTGGAGGAAAGACCTAATAATTCTCAAGCCAACAACAGAGAAATCTCTTAGTCGAATCCTCCATCAAGGGGATTGTACAAATTAAATTTTGATGGATAAACTAAAGGTAATCCTAGAATTGCAAGAGTAGGGGGCATCCTTCAAGACCACAATGGGAATGCTATCCTTGCATTTGTAGAGTATTTAGGATCTTAGACCAATAATGTTGTAGAATATGAAGCTTTGTGGTGAGGCCTTCACCTGGAAATAAACTATCCTGGAAAAAACATCATGGATGAAGATTCGATGAACATCATAAATTATCGAAGAAATAACAAAAAACCATCATGGAGGGTTGAATATTGTATCAAGAAAGCAAGTATCCTTAGCCTCAGCTATGTGGAGATCATTTTTCAACACACATTCAAGGAATCTAATAAGGTTGTTGATATCCTTGCTAATAAAGGGGTCAAATCTAATAGGTTGATCACATGGATAGATGACCTTCCCCAAGAGATCAAAAACATGGTGGACCAAGAAATTGTTCAAAATATTTGATTTTAGTCATGATATTTTGGTTTTTAGCATCGTTACTTAGTTTCCAGGCTGGTGTATTGTTTAATGTTGATAGGCTCCAACCTTGATACACCATCTTGGGCAACATCAATAGCTATTACCAAGATAACATTGAGAGTGGAAAACCCAACTAATTTAGAGTTTTTATTGTCACCATTTATCATTCTGATCAAGGGTGGAGCCTTTTCTTGGGATAAGGTAATGCTAACAACATTACAACTTCCAAAGAAGAGTGGTTTTTCCTTGTTTACCACATTACAAATTAGAGAATGTTCATTGATCAATATGATGATGGTAATGACATGATGCCCAAGTTGACCTTTAGGCTACCCACTTCCATTCATAAGTACATTAGTTGGATCACGTGTGGCTAGCACATATTATTTTGCATTGAAAATCTAAATATCCCTCCCAAAGCTTTAAATGATGTGTCCTCATGTGATTTTCTTGAAGGGTGGTGCTTTGATAATCATAATGTCTCTACAGAAAGTCCAAAAAAAAGTGAGAAGACAAAAATTGATAAGGGAAAGTTTCCAAAAAACTTCTGGAAAATTTGGGCTCCAACTCAAATAGGTGAACCTTGTGAGTGCACTAACATTGAAAATAGTCACAAAAGAATCCTTCCCTCTACCTATTTTCTAAATCCATCTGTTACTCTCTTTAGCTTGGATTTTTTTCCCAAAACGACCTTTGTGAAACCAAGCCATGCTGACTGGGATCCTCTAGCTGAGCATATCCTGAAAGATATGGGGTTTGTTCCATTTTTTATGAAATTCTCTAGTGATGAGATTGATATAACCATGGATATCCCGAAGACCTAGGAGAATGGTAAAGTCTCTATTCGATGGAGATAATTCTTAATTGATATTCATCTCATCTCCAATATCACTAGGCAAATAGTGAAAGGTAGATCAATTCACAGAGAAAATCACAATAGGGATGTGGAGTTGAAGGACTTTAAGGACAATGACAAAATTTTCAAGGAAGCAAAATAAGGACTACACTGGAAAAACCTTCCCACTCCCTAGAATGATGTCATGAATTCAGTGATGGAGTTCATTACAGTGGATGATCTAGAGAAGGTACCCTATAGCTTTTATTTTTATTTTGTCAACCACTTCAAATATGTTAATACCATTAGGATTCTTCATTTCCTTTTCAATTTCATTAGCTATACCATAGGTTCCTGTAGAACGAAAAAATCAATGATATTCCTTCTCATCAAGGGCTTTACAAATATCATCTATCGCCATATCCGAAGTCACAACCCCTAGGTCAATCCCAGTCCTTCCAAAAGCAAACCCAGTCCTCTTGGAAAATATTTTTCTCAGTCTCATGCTTCCCCGTCCTTGGCTGCAAAGAAAATAAAAGTTATAGAGGTGGTTCATGAGTTAGTGACAAAGAAGAACATCAAATTTGAAAAATTTTAAGGTCCCACCAGTAAATCATCTCATCTGAAGGAACATCACTCCAAGGGCAAACTTAAGATTATTGATTTTAAGGATGATAACAAGGAAGTTGATGTTGGTGTCAAAAACTTGAAGAGCTTCATCATATATACAACCACAAACATGATGAAATCCATGGTGAATTCCATTGTTGAAATCATGGAAGCCCTTCATTTGTTGTTCTACAATGAGAAATTTCCAAGTCAAGAATATTCTAAGGAGGATGAGGTGAATTCTGAGGATGAGGCCAAGGAAGAGGTTAAAGAAGAAATGAAATATGAGGACAAGGAGGGAGATGAGGACATAACTGAGGATTAAATTCCTCGTCTGGTTACCTACTTTTTATGGCTACCCTATGTAGAGCTTGTTCTGAACTTTGCCTATTGGATCAGTCTATATTTTTTGTTATAGGGGTTGTACCCTCTTTTATTTTTTTGTGTTTGGGTATTAGGGGATGTGTGCCCCGTTAAATATTCCTCTTGATTTTATTCAGAATTTTTTTGTTGTTTTTGTAACAGGTTTTTGGGATCCTATTTAAAACCGAGATTATTAAGGTATGTGATCTCCCCAAAATAATTACTAGTCCATTAAACATAGCCATGTAAATGGCTTATCTTGGATCATTGGATGGGAATTTAAATTTATTTAGTGCCCCTCACTTGAAAAAGAAAAAAAAAAGTAGATATGATGATTCACCTTTTTGGGAATAAATGTTATTACTCCTCAAGATTTTATAGTTTCGATAGGATACAAGAAGCCCAATTGTGGATTTTTCTACTCCTATTAATCTTAATAATTAATCATATGAATTATAGTGGTGAATAATTATGATACTTTACATAGGTCATTTATGGATGCAATAATGAATCTTTATGGCCAAAACAACTTATTTTATTTGATGTTGTAAGCCAATTTCTTTCAAGATATGGACAATTCTTAAGACTAAGCAAATATTGGAGGAAACTATACATATTATAGGAATGAAAATACACATACAAAATTTTCTAAATTTGGTGTTATAGGAACTAATAAGAAAGGAATTCTAAAGTTATCATCAGAGGTAGCTTAGTGACGAAATGTTTCAAACATTTTCTTTGAGGTGCAATATCTAATGAGTCTCAAAGATAAACAAATTTAATCATGAAAACTTGATGAAGGTATGTCCATTAGAATAGCAAATAAGGTGTAGAAAAAAATGAAGTAGATTTCAAGTATGCAAGAGGAGTTTCGAGAGGTCTAATGTGCTTATGGGATCCCAAGAAATTGGAAGGAAGAGTTTTACAATTGACTGACAGAATTATTAGTATCCTATTTCATGATAGAGACATAATTCTTCATGGATCCTTTCAAATGTTTATGCACTGAATTCCTTACCAGGTAGAACCTTGCTATGGGAAACTTTAACCAACTTTAAATAGGCCTTTCATAATATTCCTTGGATAGTAGAAAGGGACTTAAAAACACCCATCTACCCATTGGACAAAAATGAGGACCCGGTTTAGCAATCAAAAGTATGGAATATTTCAATGATTTTGTAGATGCAAACAATATCATGAATGTTAAACTAAAGGATACTAGATACACCTGGAGCAATAGAATATTGGGTAATCAACTCATTCAGGTCAAACTAGATATATTTTTCCTCTCATAGGAAGCTATTCAAATCTTTGGAGATGCTATCCTCCACTCCTTACCCAAAATAGGATCTGATCATAGCCCACTCTTGCTAGAAATGGAAATTGAACAACATTTTAAGAGGCCCTTTAGATTTGAAGCCATGTGGATTCATCATCCTAACATCAGAGACATTTTTACCCAAAAACTCATACATATTAAAGCAAACCTCAAATTTTGAAACAACAACATATTTGGGAATATTTTTGAGAATAAGCAAGCAATATTGGATAGATTAGCAATCATAGAGGTCAAAATCTAGAATGGATAGAATGATGATCAAATCAGGACTGAAGAAAGAATCACTCTGGAAAAATATCATAACATCCTTGCCTACAATGAAAACTTTTGGAGGCAAAAGTCAAGAGCCTTATGGCTTAAAGAGGGGGATGCTAATACCAAATTATTTCATGCTTCAACTCTAAGAAATAGAAGCAATAATATAATAAAAGCGCTTATGATAGGGATGGATATTCGACATATGATATCAATGAGATAATGTCAGAAGCCATTTCTTACTTCAACACCCTTCTTGGTGAATGCAATACTGGTTCTTCTTTTGCTAAAGAATCCATGCTCCACCACATTCCTCACTCTATATCGGATGAAGTAAAATCTAAATTTATAGCCCCTTCACTGATGAAGAAATTAGAGATGCACTTTTCTCCATGAACCTTGATAAGGCTTCTGGTCCTGATGGCTTCCCCCCTCATTTCTTTCAAACTTTCTAGGATATATTTGGGTAAGACACTTGCTCTTCCATTAAGGAATTCCAGGCTTCCAAGGTTATCTCATGAATTCATAATTCCACATTACTATATATCATCCCTAAAGGCCTTACTTCAAAGTCCATGACCGATTTTAGACTTGTAAGCCTCTGCAATGTGTCCTACAAAATCTTAAACAAATCCATTGCAAATAGGATGAAGGAATTCCTGCCAAATATCATTGATCCTTGCCAAGTAAGTTCTATTTAGGGAAGATTCATTATTGATGGTGTTATAACTATTCATGAGGCCTTACATTCCATTTATCAAAATAAGGAACCTACCTTTTCCCTTAAACTTGACATGAACAAAGCCTATGATCGCATCAAGTGGTACTTTCTCATTGTTATCCTCCTCAAGTTGGGTTTTCATCCTGATTGGATGAATATGATCAAAGGATGCTTAATCAAAACTTTGTTTTCTATAATTATAAATGGATCTGCTATAGGATACTTCAAGAGTGAAAGAGGGCTGCAACAGGGATCCCATATCTCCTCTATTATTAATCATAGTTGCAGAAGCACTTGGGAGGACCATAAAGACTACATGCAGGATAAGTCTCATTTTAGGATTAAGAGTAGCTTCTCAGACAAATCCTATTACACATCGACAATTTATGGATGAAACTCTCATTTCTACTACTTTACCTTAGGTTTTTGAATCCAAGGTTATCAAATATATTTTTCTCTTATATGAAGAAGCAGTAGGCCAAAAAGTGAATTTAAACAAAAGCAAATTATATTTCTTTAATACCCCAATTCAAAGGTAAAAAAATTGCCAAAATTCTAGAATGTTCTGTGGTCTCTCTTCCTTCTACTTATCTAGTTCTTCCTTTATTCACTATTAATCCTTCATATTTAATGTGGAACAATGTTTTAGAGAGGATTCAAAAAAATTGGTAGGGTGGAAAGAAAATATACTATCCCAAGTAGCAAAGGTGACTCTTACCATGACATGCATCTAAAGCATCCCTATTTATTTCATGTCTATCTTTAAAGCTCTTTCTATTTTTAACCACATAATAGAGAAAATTCAAAAAAAATTCTTTGGTCTGGAATAGAAAACAAGCAACACATCCACCTGGTTTCTTGGGACAAGGTATGTAATCCCAAAACCAAAGGAGGATTAGGTCTAATAATAATTAATTTTCTCAATTTAGATCTCATGGCTAAAAAAGCTTGGTGCTTAGTGAATGATGCAAGTGAATGGATAACAATAGTTAAGAAGAAATACGTACAAAGGACATATTTTATAAATGGACTAGTTTCAACCAAAGGATTTCAACCAAAGGTTCTACTTTTTGGAAATCTATATTGAATACTAGAAATATTATGGAAAAATGCCTAAGTTGGAAGCTATGGTATGGCAGAAGCATTAATTTTGGAAGGAGAAATGGATTAGAGGAGACCCTCTCATTGCGGATCCTAACTTGCTGAGTTTGAAATAATTTACTGATGTTTATTTAGGCCCAAGAGTTGCTGATTTTATTTGTATGGTTGATAATAGGAAATTTTGGAATCCCATAAAGAGTAACTCCCACCCAGTAGAATCCGGTGCCTTGGAGGTATTATTGAATCGAACCATTATTCCTTTAGGTAACCCTAAATATCAATTACTCTGGAAACCCACAAAGAGTGGAGATTTTTTTGTCAAGATTACTTACTACCTTCTTTTGAACCTTGAGGAGCCTTCATTCCCTCATCAACTTGTGTGGCCCAAAATACTTATCCCCAAAATCTCCTTTTTCTCCCTGCTTGTTTTCCAAAGCAAGATTTTTACGATTGAAAATTTTCTTAATCGAGGTATGATTCTCCCAAATAGATGCTACTTATGTTTATCAGATTGTGAATCCATTCATCACCTTTTCATCACCTATCCCTTATCCATGAATATCCTTAACATAATATTACAAACTTTCCTCATCCAGTGGGCTAAGCCTAATTTCGTTGTTAACCTCTTTTTCCAATGGACCATATCTTTTCAAAACCATGCCTGATATACCTTTGGACCACTTGCCACCATAACTTCCTTTGGTAAATCTGGCTTGAGAGGAATCACAAACTCTTTTCTAATATTTATTCAAATCCTACCTTGATTACCTACAAAATACTTTGCCATGCTAAGGAAAATTCCCTCCTCACACCTCCCTCCTTGTGGCCTATTTTTAATTTGAATAATTTCTTAGGGATATCCTTGAACTTGATTTTGGAGGAAATACTGAATACCCTCAAATCAACAACATATAAATATCTAAATGGAATCCTCCATCAAGGGGTTTGTACAAATTAAATTTTGATGGAGAAACTAAAGGTAATCCTAGAATTGTAGGAGCAGGGGGCATCCTTCAAGACCACAATGGGAATTCTATCCTTGCATTTGTAGAGTATTTAGGATCTTAGACCAATAATGTTGTAGAAGTCGAAGCTTTGTGGTGAGGCCTTCACCTGGCAATAAACTATCCTAGAAAAATCATCATGCATCATCAATTACCTAAGAAATAACAAAAAACCATCATGGAGGGTTGAATATTGTATCAAGGAAGCAAGTATCCTTAGCCTCAGCTACATGGAGATCATTTTTCAACACACATTCATGGAATCTAATAAGGTTTTTGATATCCTTTCTAATAAATGGGTCAAATCTAATAGGTTGATCACATGTATGGATGACCTTCCCTAAGAGATCAAAAATATTGTGGACCAAGAAATTGTTCAAAATATTTGATTTTAGTCGTGATATTTTGGTTTTTAGCATCGTTACTTAGTTTTCAGGGTGGTGTATTCTTTAACATTTATAGGCTACAACCCAATAGCTATTACCAAGATAACATTGAGAGTGGAAAACCCAACTACTTTAGAGACTTTATTGTCACCATTGATCATCCTAATCAAGGGTGGAGACTTTTCTTGGGATAATGTAATGCTAACAACATTACAACTTCCAAAGAAGAGTGGTTTTTCCTTGTTTACCACATTACATATCAGAGAATGTCCATTGATCGAGATGATGATGGTAATGACATGATTCTCAAGTTGACCTTTAGGTTACCCACTTCCATTCATAAGTACATTAGTTGGATCACGTGTGGTTAGCACATATTGTTTTGCATTGAAAATATAAATATCCCTCCCAAAGCTTTAAATGATGTGTCCTCATGTGAGTTTCTTGAAGGGTGGTGCTTTGATAATCATAATGTCTCCGCCGAAAATCCAAAAAAAAGTGAGAAGACAAAAATTGATAAGGGAAAGTTTCCAAAAAAATTCTAGAAAATTTGGGCTCCAACTCAAATAGGTGAACCTTGTGAGTGCCCTAACATTGAAAATAGTCACAAAAGCATCGTTCCCTCTACCTATTTCCTAACTCCATATTTTATTCTCTTTCGCTTGGAAATTTTGCCCAAAATGACTTTTGTGAAACCAAGCCATGCTGACTGGGATCCTCTAGCTAAGCATATTCTAAAAGAGATTGGGTTTGTTCCATTTTTTAGGAAATTCTCTAGTGATGAGATTGATATAACCATGGCTATCTCGAAGACCTAGGAGAATTGTAAAGTCTCTGTTCGATGGAGATAATTCTTAATTTATATTCATCTCATCTCCAATATCACTAGGCAAATAGTGAAAGGTAGATCAATTCACAGAGAAAAGCACAATTGGGAGGTGGAGTTGAAGGAGTTTAAGGACAACAACAAAATTTTCAAAGAAGAAAAATAAGGACTGCACTGGAAAAACCTTCCCATTCCCTGGAATGATGTCATGAAGTCAGTGATGGAGTTCATTACGATGGATGATCCAGAGAAGGTACCCTATAGCTTTCATTTTGATTTTGTCAACCACTTCAAATATTTTAATACCATTAGGATTCTCCATTTCCCTTTCAATTTCATTAGCTATACCATAGGTGCCTGTAGAAAGAAAAAAATAATGATATTCCTTCTCATCAAGGGCTTTAAAAATATCATCTATCACCATATCCGAAGTCACAGACCCTAGGTCAATCCCAGTCCTTCCAAAAGCAAACCTAGTCCTCTTGGAAAATATTTTTCTCAGTCTCATGCTTCCCCGTCCTTGGCTGCAAAGAAAAGAATGGTTATAGAGGTGGTTCATGAGTTAGTGACAAAGAAGAACATCAAATTTGAAAATTTTTATGGTCCCACCAGTAAATCATCTCATCTGAAGGAACATAACTCCAAGGGCAAACCGAAGATTATTGATTTTAAGGATGATAACAAGAAAGATGATGTTGGTGTTAACAACTTGAAGAGGTTCATCATATCTACAACCACAAACATGATGAACTCCATGATGAATTTCATTTTTGAAATTAGGGAAGCCCTTCATTTGTTGTTCTACAACAAGCAATTTTTGGGTCGAGAAGATTCTAAGGAGGATGAGGTGAATTCTGAGGATGATGCCAAGGAAGAGGATAAAGAAGAAATGAAATATGAGGACAAGGAGGGAGGCGAGGACATAACTGAGGATTAAATTCCTCATCTGGTTACCTACTTTTTATGGCTATCCTATGTGGAGCTTGTTCTGAACTTCTCCTTTTGGATTAGTCTGTATTTTTTGTTATAGGGGTTGTACCCTCTTTTATGGTTTTGTGTTTGGGTATTAGGGGATTTGTTCCCCGTTAAATCTTCCTCTTGATTTTCTTCAGCAATTTTTTGTTGTTTTTGTAACAGGTTTTTGGGATCCTGTTTAAAACCGAGATTATTAAGGTATGTGATCTCCCTAAAATAATTACTAGTCCATTAAAAATAGCCATGTAAATGGCTTATCTTGGTTCATTGGATGGGAATTTAAATTTATTTAGTGTCCCTCACTTGAAAAATAAAAAAAATAGTAGATATGATGATTTACCTTTTTGGGAATAAATGTTATTACTCTTCAAGATTTTATAGTTTCGATAGGATACAAGAAGCCCAATTGTGAATTTTTCTACTCCTATTAATCTTAATAATTAATAATATGAATGACAGTGATGAATAATTATGATACTTTACATAGGTCATTTATGGATGCAATAATGAATCTTGATGGCCAAAACAACTTATTTTATTTGATGTTGTAATCCAATTTCTTTCAAGATATGGATAATTCTTAAGACTAAGCAAATATTGGAGGAAACTATACATATTATAGGAATGAAAATACACATACTAAATTTTCTAAATTTGGTGTTATAGGAAATAATAAGAAAGAAATTCTAAAGTTATCATCAGAGGTAGCTTAGTGACGAAATGTTTCAAACATTTTATTTGAGGTGCAATATCTAATGAGTCTCAAAGATAAACAAATTTAATCATGAAAACTTGACAAAGGTATGTCCATTAGAATAGAAAATAAGGTGTGGAAAAAAGTGAAGCAGATTTCAAGTATGCAATAGGAGTTTCAAGAGGTCTAATGTGCTTATGGGATCCCAAGAAATTGGAAGGAAGAGTTTTACAATTGACTGACGGAATTATTAGTATCCTATTTCATGATAGAGATAATAATTCTTCATGGATCCTTTCAAATGTTTATGCACCAAATTCTTTACCAGGTAGAACCTTGCTATGGGAAATTTTAACTAACTTCAAATAGGCATTTAATAATATTCCCTAGATAGTAACAAGGGACTTCAAAACACCCCTCTACCCATTGGACAAAAAGGGAGGATCAGGTTTAGCAATCAAAAGTATGGAATATTTCAACGATTTTGTAATCCTTTGCAAAGTCCATGACAGATTTTAGACCTGTAAGACTCTGCAATGTGTCCTATAAAATCTTAACCAAAGCCATTGCAAATAGGATGAAGGAATTCCTGCAAAATATCATTGATCCTTGCCAAGGAAGTTTTGTTTAGGGAAGATTCATTGTTGATGGTGTTATAACTATTCATGAGGCCTTACATTCCATTTATCAAAATAAGGAACCTACTTTTTCCCTTAAACTTGACGTGAACAAATCCTATGATCGCATCAAGTGGGACTTCCTTATTGCTATCCTCCTCAAGTTGGGTTTTCATCCTAATTGGATGAATATGATCAAAGGATGCTTAATAAAAACTTTGTTTTCTATCATTATCAATGGATTTGCTATAGGATACTTCAAGAGTGAAAGAGGACTGCAACATGGAGATACCATATCTCCTCTATTCTTCATCATAGTTGCATAAGCACTTGGGAGGACCATAAAGACTGCATGCAGGATAGGTCTCATTTTAGGATTAAGAGTAGCTTCTCAGAAAAATCCTGTTACACATAAAAAATTTATGGATGATACTCTTATTTCTACTAATTTGCCTCATTTTTTGAATCCAAGGTTATCAAATATATTTTTCTCTTATATGAAGAAGCAGTATTCCAAAAACTAAATTTCAACAAAAGCAAATTATATTTCTTTAATACCCCAATTCAAAGGTAAAAAAATAGCCAAAATTCTAGAATGTTCTATGGTCTTTCTTCCTTCTACTTATCTAGGTCTTCCTTTATTCACTATTAATCCCTCATATTTAATGTGGAACAATGTTTTAGAGAGGATTCAAAAAAAATTCTTAGGGTGGAAAGAAAATATACTATCCCAAGTAGCATAGGTGACTCTTACCATGACCTGCCTCTAAAGCATCCCTGTTTATTTCATGTCTATATTTAAAGCTCTTTCTATTTTTAACCACATAATAGAGAAAATTAAAAAAAATTCCTTTTGTCTAGAATAGAAAACAAGCAACTCATCCACCTGGTTGCTTGGGACAAGGTATGTAAGCCCAAAAGAAAAGGAGGATTAGGTCTAAGAATAATTAATTTTCTCAATTTAGCTCTCATGGTTAAACAAGCTTGGTGCTTAATGATTGATGCAAGTGAATAGATACCAATAGTTAAGAGGAAATACCTACAAAGGACATATTTTCTAAATGGACTAGTTTCAACCAAAGGTTCTACTTTTTGGAAATCAATCTTGAATACTAGAAATATTATGGAAAAAGGCCTAAGGTGGAAGCTATGGGATGGTAGAAGCATTAATTTTTGGAAGGATAAATGGATTAGAGGAGACCCTATCATTGTGGATCCTAACTTGCCCAGTTTGAAATAATTTATTAATGTTTATTTAGGCCCAAGAGTTGCTTATTTCATTGTTATGGTTTATAATAGGAAAGTTTGGAATCCAATAAGGAGTAGCTCCCACCCAGTAGAATCCAGTGTCTTGGAGGTATTATTGAATCGAACCATTATTCCTTTAGGTAACCCTAAATATCAATTACTTTGGAAACCCACAAATAGTGGATATTTTTATGTCAAGACTGCTTACTTCCTTCTTTTGAACCTTGAGGAGCCTTCATTCCCTCACCAACTTGTGTGGCCCAAAATACTTGTCCCCAAAATCTCCTTTTTCTCCTGGCTTGTTTTCCAAAGCAAGATTTTGATGATTGAAAATTTTCTCAAATGAGGTATCATTATCCCCAATAGATGCTACTTATGTTTATCGGATTGGGAATCCATCCATCACCTTTTCCTCACCTATCCCTTATCCATGAATATCCTTAACAAAATATTACAAACTTTCCTCATCTAGTGGGCTAAGACTAATTCCATTGTTAACCTCTTTTTCCAATGGACCATATCTTTTCAAAACCATGCCTGAAATACCTTTGGACCACTTGCCTCCATAACTTCCTTTGGTAAATCTAGCTTGAGAGGAATCACAAAATATTTTCTAATATTTATTCAAATCCTACCTTGATTACCAACAAAATTCTTTGCCATGCAAAGTAAAATTCCCTCCTCATACCTCCCTCCTCATGGACTATTTCTAGTTTGGATAATTTCTTAGGGATATCCTTGAACTTGGTTTTGGAGGAAAGACCGAATCCTAAGTGGAATCCTCCATCAAGGGGTTGGTACAAATTAAATTTTTATGGAGAAACTAAATGTAATACTGGAATTGCAAGAGTAGGGGGCATCCTTCAAGACCACAATGGGAATGCTATCCTTGCATTTGTAGAGTATTTAGGATCTTAGACCAATAATGTTGTAGAAGTCAAAGCTTTGTGGTGAGGCCTTCACCTGGCAATAAACTATCCTATAAAAATCATCATGTAGGAAGATTCGATGAACATCATAAATTACCTAAGAAATAACAAAAAACCATCATGGCGGGTTGAATATTGTATCAAGGAAGCAAGTATCCTTATCCTCAGATACATGGAGATCATTTTTCAACATGCATTCAGGGAATCTAATAAGGTTGTTGATATCCTTGCTAATAAAGGGGTCAGATCTAATAGGTTGATCACATGGATGGATGACCTTCCCCAAGAGATCAAAAGCATTTTGGACCAAGAAATTGTTCAAAATATTTGATTTTAGTCATGATATTTTGGTTTTTAGCATCGTTACTTAGTTTCCAGGGTGGTGTATTCTTTAAGGTTGATAGGCTCCAACCCTGATACACCATCTTGGGCAACATCAATAGCTATTACCAAGATAACATTGAGAGTGGAAAACCTAACTACTTTAGATTCTTGATTGTCACAATTGATCATCCTCATCAAGGGTGGAGCCCTTTCTTGGGATAAGGTAATGATAACAATATTACAACTTCCAAAGAAGAGTGGTTTTTCCTTGTTTACCACATTACAGATCAGAGAATGTTCATTGATTGATATGATGATGGTAATGACATGATGCCCAAGTTTACCTTTAGGCTACCCACTTCCATTTATAAGTACATTAGTTGGATCACATGTGGCTAGCACATATTATTTTGCATTGAAAATCTAAATATACCTCCCAAAGCTTTAAATTATGTGTCCTCATGTGAGTTTATTGAAGGGTGGTGCTTTGATAATCCTAATGTCTCTACAAAAAATCTAAAAAAAAGTGAGAAGACCAAAATTGATAAGGGAAAGTTTCCAAAAAAACTTCTAGAAAATTTGGGCTAGAGCTCAAATAGGTGAACCTTGTGAGTGCCCTAACATTGAAAATAGTCACAAAAGCATCCTTCCCTCTACCTGTTTCCTAAATGCATCTGTTACTCTCTTTATCTTGGAATTTTTTCCCAAAATGACTTTTGTGAAACCAAGCCATACTGACTGGGATCCTCTAGCTGAGCATATTCTGAAAGAGATGGGTTTTGTTCCATTTTTTAGGAAATTCTATAGTGATGAGATTGATATAACCATGGCTATCTTGAAGACCTAGGAGAATGGTAAATTCTCTATTCTATAGACAGAATTCTTAATTGACATTCATCTCGTCTCCAATATCACTGGGAAAATAGTGAAAGGTAGATCAATTCACAGAGAAAAGCACAATTGGGATGTGGATTTGAAGGAGTTTAAGGACAACAATAAAATTTTCAAGGAAGCAAAATAAGGATTGCACTGGAAAAACCTTCCCACTCCCTGGAATGATGTCATGAATTCAGTGATGGAGTTCATTACAGTAGATGATCTAGAGAAGGTACCCTATAGCTTTCATTTTGATTTTGTCAACCACTTCAAATATGTTAATACCATTAGGATTATCCATTTCCTTTTAAATTTCATTAGCTATACCATAGGTGCCTATAGAAAGAAAAAAACAATTATATTCCTTCTCATCAAGGGCTTTACAAATATCATCTATCAGCATATCCGAAGTCACAGCCCCTAGGTCAATCCCAGTCTTTCCAAAAGCAAATCCAGTCCTCTTGGAAAATATTTTGCTCAGTCTCATGCTTCCCCGTACTTGGTTGCAAAGAAAAGAAAAGTTATAGATGTGGTTCATGAGTTAGTGAAAAAGAAGTACATCAAATTTGAAAAATTTTAAGGTCCCACCAGTAAATCATCTCATCTGAAGGAACATCACTCCAAGGGAAAACCGAAGATTATTGATTTTAAGGATGATAACAAGGAAGATGATGTTGGTTTCAACAACTTGAAGAGCTTCATCATATCTACAACCATAAACATGATGAACTCCATGGTGAATTCCATTTTTGAAATCAAGGAAGCCCTTCATTTGTTGTTCTACAATGAGTAATTTCCAGGTCAAGAAGATTCTAAGGAGGATGAGGCCAAGGAAGAGGTTAAATAAGAAATGAAATATGAGGACAAGGAAGGTGACAAGGACATAATTGAGGATTAAATTCCTTGTATGGTTACCTACTTTTTTTAGGTACCCTATGTGGAGCTTGATCTAAACTTCTCCTGTTGGATCAGTCTGTATTTTTTGTTATAGGGGTTGTACCCTCTTTTATGATTTTGTATTTGGGTATTAGGGGATGTGTCCCCCGTTAAATATTCCTCTTGATTTTCTTCAGCAAGTTTTTGTTGTTTTTGTAACAGGTTTTTGGGATCCTGTTTAAAACCGAGATTATTAAGGTATGTGATCTCCCCAAAATAATTACTAGTCCATTAAACATAGCCATGTAAATGGATTATATTGGTTCATTGGATGGGAATTTAAATTTATTTAGTGCCCCTCACTTGAAAAAGAAAAAAAATAGTAGATATGATGATTCACCTTTTTTGGAATCAATGTTATTACTCTTCAAGATTTTATAGTTTCGATAGGATACAAGAAGCCCAATTGTGAATTTTTCTACTCCTATTAATCTTAATAATTAATAATATGAATGACAGTGATGAATAATTATGATACTTTACATAGTTCATTTATGGATGCAATAATGAATCTTGATGGCCAAAACAACTTATTTTCTTTGATGTTGTAAGCCAATTTTTTCAAGATATGGATAATTCTTAAGACTAAGCAAATATTGGAGGAAAATATACATATTATGGGAATGAAAATACACATAAATTTTTTTCTAAATTTGGTGTTATAGGAACTAATAATAAAGCAATTCTAAATTTATCATCAGAGGTAGCTTAGTGACGAAATGTTTCAAACATTTTCTTTGAGGTGCAATATCTAATGAGTCTCAAAGATAAACAAATTTAATCGTGAAAACTTGTTGAAGGTATGTCCATTAGAATAGCAAATAAGGTGTGGAAAAAGTGAAGTAGATTTAAAGTATGCAAGAGGAGTTTCGAGAGGTCTAATTTGCTTATGGGATCCCAGGAAATTGGAAAGAAGTGTTTTACAATTGACTGACATAATTATTAGTATCCTATTTCATGATAGAGACAATAATTCTTCATGGATCCTTTCAAATGTTTATGCACCAAATTCTTTACCAGGTAGAACCTTGCTATGGGAAACTTTAACCAACCTCAAATAGGCCTTTCATAATATTCCTTGGATAGTAGCAAGGGACTTCAAAACAACCCTCTACCAATTGGACAAAAAGGGAGGATCAGGTTTAGCAATCAAAAGTATGGAAGAGTTCAATGATTTTGTAGATGCAAACAATATCATGGATGTTAAACTAAAGGATACTAGATACACCTGGAGCAATAGAATATTCAGTAATAAACTCATTCAGGTCAAACTGGATATATTTTTCCTCTCATAGGAAGCTATTCAAATCTTTGGAGATGCTAGCCTCAACTCCTTACCCAAAATAGGATCTTATCATAGCCCACTCTTGCTGGATGGAAATTGCACAATATTTTAAGAGGCCCTTTAGATTTGAAGCCATGTGGATTCATCATCCTAACATTAGATACATAATATCTCAGTGGTTGTATCAAGTTGATTCACATGTTGTAGGATTGACTCTACAAATGCTTCACATCTTGATTTTTGTATTAATATATGTTGTTATTATTATTATTATTAATCATTCGTAATAGTAGAACATGTTGAGTTTTGACCACATCCATTGTTGACAACATGGATAGAAGGGAAAGTGAATTTAAACTTAAATAAAGCAAACACATTCATGTATTATTGTTTTCATGTCCATTTTTGACTAGATGGAAAGAAGCGTAAATGAATTTTAAATATTTGAATCTTAAATTTGTCTAAAAATTATGGTAGATGATGAAATAGAAGGAAAAATATTGTGGGGCTTGATAATTCTAGTTAATCTAAAGTGGGAGACTAAAAAATAATAATCCAAAGGAAATGAAATATATAGAATGCTCATTTATTCTACAAAAGTCAATTTCTTATGCATTTTTATGTTCTTTAGAGGTTTTGGAAGGCCAAAAGTAACAGAGGAAGTACACATCTACATCCTAAAATATGTAACATTAATTAAGAACTAATATTAATAGCAATAATAATATTATGTTGCATACGAATGGAGAGTAGCAGGAGAGATGTAGGTGGGAACTACGGATTTCAAATTTTAGGAAGTGGGAAGGCAAGAATTCAATTTTTTGGAAACTAGGATGATGTAGGTGAGGATCCAGATGCATGTAAATAGACTAAGAATGGTCAAATAAAAAAGTACAAAGCCCCAGTTCAATTCAAGGGACTTTGGTGGGATGAACCTCCCAACAAAGAACCTGACAAGGAGACCCACCATGCCAGTACTAAGGACCTCACTCAGTAAAAGTCCTTTATCGAGGCTCTCAAAGCTACAAGGAACAAATCCATTGATAATTCCTCAATCCTCATTCTCGAAGAAAATAAACTGCTTGCCTCTGAAAGTAGGATGGCAAACTATTTGGCAGTGTAAAATATTTCACTAATATAAAAATTCATAGGAGGAATACTTGATATTGAAACTAGCAAAAAATGGGTTTTCTCTAAATGGAAAACACTAGGTGACATGAAGATTTTAGATTGCACCAGGGACTTATTCGTTGTCCATATTAGTAATCAAGATGATGCTATCCACATCTTTATCGAAGGGCCAAGGTTTCTGGGATGGATAAGTCTCTTCCTCAAAAAATGGATAGAGTATTTTGATCTTGAAATCCAAAGCATTAACCATGCACCTATATGGGTTTGATTAGTAAACCTAACTTTCTAGTTCTGGTATAAGGATATCTTTAAGGGCATTGTGCATATTTTTGGTCATATCATTGCTATAGATCATTCAAGCCTATCTTGATATAGGTTAACTCATGCCAATTTTTGCATGAATGCGAATTTGGACTTAGAATTACCGACTTGCATTGAAGTGGGATATGGGTCTTACCTAAGGTGCTAAGCTGTAGAGTATGAGTAAAATCCTACCTTCTGTATGGAGTGTCACACCCAAGGACATCTCAAAAATCAATGTCCAAATTTAAAATAGCATTTTATAGAGAATAAAATTGTATATTTTTAAGGATCCAATGATAGACAAGGTAGTAGATACCCACTACAAAGAGGGTTCTTCAGACAAGTCAATAATAACCAATGGAATCCTATAAAAGGAAATGGGTCTCAACAATAAAGACTGAAATTTTTTTTGCAGCCCCCTTAGAACAAATTAAAGCAAATTATTAACTCTTCAAACATGGAAAAGGTATGTTCTCCCTACACTGATACTAATAAATTTCAGATTCTATAAAATGAATCATGTTTGCAAGAAGAGGATAGAGATGATGATTTAGGCCCTATTGATGCCCTTCTTAACAACTTAGATTATCCCACAAGATCAAGGCCATCCCATATTCCTCTAGAATATCCTAATGATCCACCTAAGGAAGGAAGGCAAAGCCCTTTAAGAGATCATTCAAATGGTGACTTCCCCAGCTCTACTCAAAACCAAACCAAAAGAAGATTTTCTAGTCCTATCTTTGAACAACTAGTTATTTAAAAATCTACCACTGATAAAAATAATCAAAACAAATTCATCCCCAAGAAGATGAGAAGCACAATGAAATCACCAATAGAATGTGGAAGTGAAAAGAAAAGAGGAATAACCTCATTGAACATTGGAAAAGGGAGTCAAGGAAGATATAGCTAATGGCATTCAAAAAACTTTATTTCCTTCAGTTATTAGTCAATCCAAAGATGATAAAAAATAATTAAACTTCCCCAACCTCAAGGAAAGAGGGGTAAGAAAAAATCCAACTATTCTAAATGAAGATCCTCTCATGGAATGTGAGGGGTCTTAATGGCATAACTAAAAAAATAATAGTTAGTTCATTAAGGAGAGAGCTCAAGCCCACAATTTTCATAATGCAAGAAACAAAACTTGATGAAGGTGTGTCCTTTAGAATAGCAAATAAGGTGTGGAAAAAAGTGAAGTAGGTTTCAAGTATGCAAGAGGAGTTTCGAGAGGTCTAATGAGCTTATGGTATCCCAAGAAATTGGAAGGAAGAGTTTTACAATTGATAGACAGAAATATCAGTATCCTATTTCATGATAGAGACAATAATTCTTCATGGATCCTTTCAAATGTTTATGCACCAAATTATTTACTAGGTAGAACCTTGCTATGGGAAACTTTAACCAAACTTAAATAGGCCTTTCATAATATTCCTTTGATAGTAGCAAGGGAATTCAAAACACCCCTCTACCCATTGGACAAAAATAGAAAATCAGGTTTAGCAATCAAAAGTATGGAAGAGTTCAATGATTTTGTAGATGAAAACAATCTCATGGATGTTAAACTAAAGGATAATAGATACACATGGAGCAATAGAATATTGGGTAATCAACTCATTCAAGTTAAACTGGATATATTTTTCCTCTCATAGGAAGCTATTCAAATCTTCGGAGATTCTAGCCTCCACTCCTTACCCAAAATAGGCCCACTCTTGCTGGAAATGGAAATTGCACAACATTTTAAGAGGCCCTTTAGATTTGAATCCATGTGGATTCATCATCCTAACATAAGAGACATAATATCTCAGTGGTGGTATCAAGTAGGACAAGGAAATCCATCATACATTTTGACCCAAAAACTCATACATATTAAAGCAAACCTCAAATTTTGAAACAACAAAATATTTGGGAATATTTTTGAGAATAAGCAAGCAATATTTGATAGATTAGCAATCATAGAGGTCAAAATCTAGAATGGATAGAATGATGATCAAATCAAGATTGAAGAAAGAATCACTCTGGAAAAATATCATAACATCCTTGCCTACAAGGAAACCTTTTGGAGGCAAAATTCAAGAGCCTTATGGCTCAAAGAGGGGGATGCTAATACCAAATTATTTCATGATTCAACTCTAAGAAATAGAAGCAATAATATAATAAAAGATCTTGTGATAGGGATGGATATTCCATAGATGATATCAATGAGATAAGGTCAGAAGCCATTTCTTACTTCAGCACCCTTCTTGGTGAATGCAATCCTGGTTCTTCTTTTGCTAAAGAATCCATGCTCCACCACATTCCTCACTCTATATCAGATAAAGTAAACTAGAAATTGATAGCCCCTTTCACTGATGAAGAAATTATATATGCTTTTTTCTCCATGAACCTTGATAAGGCTCCTAGTCCTGATGGCTTCCCCCCTCATTTCTTTCAAACTTTCTAGGATATATTTGGGTAAGAAACTTGCTCTTCCATTAAGGAATTCTAGGCTTCCAAGGTTATCTTGTGAATTCATAATTCCACCTTCATAGATATCATACCTAAAGGCCTTGCTTCAAAGTCCATGATTGATTTTAGACCTGTAATCCTCTGCAATGTGTCCTACAAAATCTTAACCAAAGCCATTGTAAATAGGATGAAGGAATTCCTACCAAATATCATTGATCCTTGCCAAGGAAGTTCTGTTTAGGGAAGATTCATTATTGATGGTGTTATAACTATTCATTAGGCCTTACATTCCATTTATCAAAATAAGGAACCTAACTTTTCCCTTAAACTTGGCATGAACAAAGCCTATGATCTTATCAAATGGGACTTCCTCATTGCTATCCTCCTCAAGTTGGGTTTTCATCCTGATTGGATGAATATGATCAAAGGATGCTTAATAAAAACTTTTTTTTCTATCATTCTAAATGGATCTGCTATAGGATACTTCAAGAGTGAAAGAGGGATGCAATAGGGAGATCTCATCTCTCCTCTATTATTCATCATAGTTGCAGAAGCATTTGGGAGGACCATAAAGACTGCATGCAAGATAGGTATCATTTTAGGATTAAGAGTAGCTTCTCAGACAAATCCTATTACACATCAACAATTTATGGATGATACTCTCATTTCTACTACTTTGCCTCAGTTTTTGAATCCAAGGTTATCAAATATATTTTTCTCTTATATGAAGAAGCCATAGGCCAAAAAGTGAATTTAAACAAAAGAAAATTATATTTCTTTAATACCCCAATTCAAAGGTAAAAAAATAGCCAAAATTCTAGAATGTTTTGTGGTCTCTCTTCCTTCTACTTATCTAGGTCTTCCTTTATTCACTATTAATCCCTCATATTTAATGTGGAACAATGTTTTAGAGAGGATTCAAAAAAAATTTGTAGGGTGGAAATAAAATATACTATACCAAGTAGCAAAGGTGACTATTACCATGACCTGCCTCTAAAGCATCCCTATTTATTTCATGTCTATCTTTAAAGCTCTTTCTATTTTTAACCACATAATAGAGAAAATTCAAAAAAATTCCTTTGGTCTAGAATAGAAAACAAGCAACACATCCACCTGGTTGCTTGGGACAAGGTATGTAAGCCCAAAATCAAAGGAGGATTAGGTCTAATAATAATTAATTTTCTCAATTTAGCTCTCATGGCTAAACAAGCTTGGTGCTTAATGAATGATGCAAGTGAATGGATAATAATAGTTAAGAGGAAATACGTACAAAGGACACATTTTCTAAATGGACTAGTTTCAACCAAAGGTTCTACTTTTTGGAAATCTATCTTGAATACTAGAAATATTATGGAAAAAGGCCTAAGGTGGAAGCTATGGGATGGCAAAAGCATTAATTTTTGGAAGGATAAATGGATTAGAGAAGACCCTCTCATTGTGGATCCTAACTTTTTGAGTTTGAAATAATTTACTGATGTTTATTTAGGCCCAAGAGTTGTTGATTTCATTGGTATGGTTGATAATAGGAAAGTTTGGAATCCCATAAGGAGTAACTCCCACCCAGTAGAATCCAGTGCCTTGGAGGTATTATTGAATCAAACCATTATTCCTTTAGGTAACCCTAATATCAATTACTCTAGAAACCCACAAAGAGTGGAGATTTTTATGTCAAGACTGCTTACTACCTTCTTTTGAACCTTGAGGAGCCTTCATTCCCTCACCAACTTATGTGGCCCAAAATACTTGTCCCCAAAATCTCCTTTTTCTCCTGGCTTGTTTTCCAAAGAAATATTTTGATGATTTTAAATTTGCTCAAATGAGGTATCATTCTCCCCAATAGATGCTACTTATGTTTGTCAGATTAGGAATCCATCCATCACCTTTTCCTCACCTATCCCTTATCCATGAATATCCTTAACATAATATTACAAACTTTCCTCATCCAGTGGGCTAACCCTAATTCCATTTTTAACCTCTTTTTCCAATGGACCATATCTTTTCAAAACCATTCCTGAAATACCTTTGGACCACTTGCCTCCATAAATTCCTTTGGTAAATCTAGCTTGAGAGGAATCACAAAGTCTTTTCTAATATTTATTCAAATCTTACCTTGATTACCAATAAAATACTTTGCCATGCTAAGGAAAATTCTCTCCTCATACCTCCCTCCTCGTGGCCTATTTCTAGTTTGGAGAATTTCTTAGGGATATCCTTGAACTTGATTTTGGAGGAAATACCTAATAATTCTCAAGTCAACAACAAAGAAATGTCTTAGTGGAATCCTCCATCAAGGGGTTTGTACAAATTAAATTTTGATGAAGAAACTAAAGGTAATCCTGGAATTGAAAGAGCAGGGGGCATCCTTCAATACCACAATGGGAATGCTATCCTTGCATTTGTAGAGTATTTAGGATCTTAGACCAATAATGTTGTAGAATATGAAGCTTTGTGGTGAGGCCTTCACCTAGAAATAAACTATCCTGGAAATAACATCATGGAGGAATATTCGATGAAAATCATCAATTACCAAAGAAATAACAAAAAACCATCATGGAGGGTTGAATATTGTATCGAGAAAGCAAGTATCCTTAGCCTCAGCTATGTGGAGATAATTTTTCAACACACATTCAGGGAATCTAATAAAGTTTTTGATATCCTTGCTAATAAAGGGGTCAAATCTAATAGGTTGATCACATGGATGGATGACCTTCCCCAAGAGATAAAAAGCATTGTGGACCAAGAAATTGTTCAAAATATTTGATTTTAGTCATGATATTTTGGTTTTTAGCATCATTACTTAGTTTCCAGGGTGGTGTATTCTTTAATTTTGATAGGCTCCAACCCTGATACACCATCTTGGGCAACATCAATAGCTATTACCAAGATAACATTGAGAGTGGAAAACCCAACTACTTTAGAGTCTTGATTGTCACCATTGATCATCCTGATCAAGGGTGGAGCCTTTTCTTGGGATAAGGTAATGCTAACAACATTACAACTTCCAAAGAAGAGTGGTTTTTCCTTGTTTACCACATTACAAATCAGAGAATGTTCATTGATCGAGATGATGATGGTAATGACATGATGCCCAAGTTGACCTTTAGGCTACCCACTTCCATTCATAAGTACATTAGTTGGATCATGTGTGGCTAATACATATTGTTTTGCATTGAAAATATAAATATCCCTCCCAAAGCTTTAAATGATGTGTCCTCATGTGAGTTTCTTGAAGGGTGGTGCTTTGATAATCATAATATATCTACAAAAAATACAAAAAAAAGTGAGAAGACAAAAATTGATAAGGGAAAGTTTCCAAAAAACTTCTAGAAAAATTGGGCTCCAACTCAAATAGGTGAACCTTGTGAGTACCCTAACATTGAAAATAGTCACGAAAGCATCCTTCCCTCTACCTATTTCCTAAATCCATCTGTTACTCTCTTTAGCTTGGAATTTTTGCCCAAAATGACTTTTGTGAAACCAAGCCATGCTGACTGGGATCCTCTAGCTGAGCATATTCTGAAAGAGATGGGGTTTGTTCCATTTTTTATGAAATTCTTTGGTGATGATATTGATATAACCATGGCTATCCCAAAGACCTAGGATAATGGTAAAGTCTCTATTCGATGGATATAATTCTTAATTGATATTCATATCATCTCCAATATCACTGGGAAAATAGTGAAAGGTAGATAAATTCACAGAGAAAAGCACAATTGGGAGGTGGAGTTGAAGGAGTTTAAGGACAACGACAAAATTTTCAAGGAAGTAAAATAAGGACTGCATTGGAAAAGCCTTCTCACTCCATGGAATGGTGTCATGAAGTTAGTGATGGAGTTCATTACAGTGGATGATCCAGAGAAGGTACCCTATAGCTTTCATTTTGGTTTTGTCAACCACTTCAAATATGTTAATACCATTAGGATTCTCCATTTCCTTTTCAATTTCATTAGCTATACCATAGGTTCCTATAGAAAGAAAAAATCAATGATATTCCTTCTCATCAAGGGCTTTACAAATATCATCTATCACCATATCCGAAGTCACAACCCCTAGGTCAATCCCAGTCCTTCCAAAAGCACACCCAGTCCCCTTGGAATTTTTTTTTTTTAGTCTCATGCTTTCCTGTCCTTGGCTGCAAAGAAAATAAAGGTTATAGAGGTGGTTCATGAGTTAGTGACAAAGAAGAACATCAAATTTGAAAAATTTTAAGGTCCCACCAGTAAATCATCTCATCTGAAGGAACATCACTCCAAGGGCAAACTGAAGATTATAGATTTTAAGGATGATAACAAGGAAGATGATGTTGGTGTTAAAACCTTGAAGAGCTTCATCATATCTACAACCACAAACATGATGAACTCCATGGTGTATTCATTTGTTGAAATCATGGAATCCCCTCATTTGTTGTTCTACAATGAGAAATTTCCATGTCAAGAAGATTCTAAGGAGGATGAGGTGAATTCTGAGGATGAGGCCAAGGAAGAGGTTAAAGAAGAAATTAAATATGAGGACAAGGAGGGATATGAGGACATAACTTAGGATTAAATTCCTCATCTGGTTACCTACTTTCTATGGCTACCCTATGTGGAGCTTGTTCTGAACTTCTCCTGTTTGATCAATCTATATTTTTTGTTATAGGGGTTGTACCCTCTTTTATGTTTTTTTGTTTGGGTATTAGGGGATGTGTGCCCCGTTAAATATTCCTCTTGATTTTCTTTAGCAATTTTTTGTTGTTTTTGTAATAGGTTTTTGGGATCCTATTTAAAACTGATATTATTAAGGTATGTGATCTCCCCAAATAATTATTAGTCCGTTAAACATAGCCATGTAAATGTCTTATCTTGGTTCATTGGATGGGAATTTAAATTTATTTAGTGCCCCTCACTTGAAAAAGAAAAAAAATAGTAGATATGATGATTCACCTTTTTGGGAATCAATGTTATTACTCTTCAAGATTTTATAGTTTCGATAGGATACAAGAAGCCCAATTATGTATTTTTCTACTCCTATTAATATTAATAATTAATAATATGAATTACAATGATGAATAATTATGATACTTTACATAGGTCATTTATGGATGCAATAATGAATCTTGATGGCCAAAACAACTTATTTTCTTTGATGTTGTAAGCCAATTTCTTTCAAGATATGGACAATTCTTAAGACTAAGCAAATATTGTAGGAAACTATACATATTATAGGAATGAAAATACACATACTAAATTTTCTAAATTTGGTGTTATAGGAACTAATAAGAAAGTAATTCTAAAGTTATCATTAGAGGTAGCTTAGTGACGAAATGTTTCAAACATTTTCTTTGAGGTGCAATATCTAATGAGTCTCAAAGATAAACAAATTTAATCATGAAAACTTGATGAAGGTATGTCCATTAGAATAGTAAATAAGGTCTGGAAAAAAGTGAAGTAGATTTCAAGTTTGGAAGAGGAGTTTCGAGAGGTCTAATGTGCTTATGGGATCCCAGGAAATTGGAAGGAAGAGTTTTACAATTGACTGATAGAATTATTAGTATCCTATTTCATGATAGAGACAATAATTCTTCATGGATCCTTTCAAATGTTTATGCACCAAATTATTTACTAGGTAGAACCTTGCTATGGGAAACTTTAACCAACTTCAAATAGGCCTTTCATAACATTCCTTGGATAGTAGCAAGGGAATTCAAAACACCCCTCTACCCATTGGACAAAAAGGGAGGATCAGGTTTAGCAATCAAAAGTATGGAAGAGTTCAATGATTTTGTAGATGCAAACAATATCATGGATGTTAAACTAAAGGATACTAGATACACCTAGAGCATTAGAATATTGGGTAATCAACTCATTTAGGTCAAATTGGATATATTTTTCCTCTCATAGGAAGCTATTCAAATCTTTGGAGATGCTAGCCTCCACTCCTTACCAAAAATAGGATCTGATCATAGCCCACTCTTGCTGGAAATGGAAATTGCACAATATTTTAAGAGGCCCTTCAGATTTGAAGCTATGTGGATTCATCATCCTGACCTCAGAGACAGAATATCTTAGTGGTGGTATCAAGTAGGACAAGGAAATCCATCATATCGTTTGACCCAAAAACTCAAACATGTTAAAGCAAACCTCAAATTTTGAAACAACAAAATATTTGGGAATATTTTTGAGAATAAGCAAGCAATATTTGATAGATTAGCAATCATAGAGGGAAAAATCTAGAATGGATAGAATGATGATCAAATCAGGAATAAAGAAAGAATCACTTTGGTAGAATATCACACCATCCTTGCCTACGAGGAAACCTTTTGGAGGTAAAATTCAAGAGCCTTATGGCTCAAAGAGAGGGATGCTAATACCAAATTATTTCATGCTTCAACTCTGAGAAATAGAAGTAATAATAGAATCAAAGAGCTTGTGAGAGGGGATGGATATTCCATAGATGATATCAATGAGATAAGGTCAGAGGTCATTTCTTATTTCAGCACCCTTCTTGGTGAATGCAATCCTGGTTCTTCTTTTGCTAAAGAATCCATGCTCCACCACATTCCTCACTCTATCTCGGATGAAGTCAAATCCAAATTGATAACCCCTTTCACTGATGAAGAAATTAGAGATGCTCTTTTCTCCATGAACCCTGATAAGGCTCCTGGTCCTGATGGCTTCCCTCCTCGTTTCTTCCAAAATTTCTAGGATATAGTTGGGCAAGACACTTGCTCTGCCATTAAGGAATTCTAGGCTTCCAAGGTTATCTCGTGAAGTCATAATTCCACCTTCCTAGCTCTCATCCCTAAAGGCCTTACTTCAAAGTCCATGACTGATTTTAGACCTGTTAGCCTCTACAATGTGTCCTACAAAATTTTAACCAAATCCATTGTAAATAGGATGAAGGAATTCCTACCCAATATCATTGATCCTTGCCAAGGAAGTTCTATTAAGGGAAGATCCATTTTTGATGGTGTTATAACTATTCATGAGGCCTTACATTCCATTTCTCAAAATAAGGAACCTACCTTTGCCCTTAAACTTGACATGAACAAAGCCTATGATCGCATCAATTGGGACTTCCTCATTGTTATCCTCCTCAAGTTTGGTTTTCATCCTGATTGGGTGAATATGATCAAAGGATGTATAGTCAAACCTTGTTTTTCTATCATTATCAATGGGTCTACCGTAGGATACTTCTAGAGTGAAAGAGGGTTATGATAGGGAGATCCTATCTTTACTCTATTATTCATCATAGTTGTTGAAGCTCTTGGGAGGACCATAAAGGTTGCATGTAGGATAGGTCTCATTTTAGGATTAAGAGTAGCTTCTCAGACAAATCCTATTACTCATCAACAATTTATGGATGATACTCTCATTTCTACTTTTGCCTTAGTTTTTGAAGCCAAGGTAATCAAATATATTTTTCTTTTATATGAAGAAGCAGCAGGCCAAAAAGTGAATTTCAACAAAAGCAAATTATATTTCTTTAATACCCCAATTCAAAGGTAAAATAAAATAGCCAAAATTCTAGAATGTTTTGTGGCATCCCTTCCTTCTACTTATCTAGGCCTTCCTTTATTCACTGGTAATCCTTCATATTCAATGTGGAACAATGTTCTAGAGAGGATTCAAAAAAAATTGGTAGGGTGGAAAGGAAACCTACTATCCCAAGAAGCAAAGGTGACTCTTACCATGACCTACCTCCAAAGCATCCCTATTTATTTCATGTCTATATTTAAAGCTCCAGCTATTTTTCACCACAGAATAGAGCAAATCCAAAAAAAATTCCTTTGGTCTAGAATAGAAAACAAGCAACACATCCACCTTGTTGCTTGGGACAAGGTATGTAAGCCCAAAAACAAAGGAGGAATAGGTCTAAGAAGAATTCATCTTCTCAATTTAGCTCTCATGGCTAAAAAAGCTTGGTGCTTAATGATTGATGCAAGTGAATGGATAACAATAGTTAAGAGGAAATACCTACAAAGGACTGATTTCCTAAATGAACTAGTTTCAACCAGAGGTTCTACTTTCTGGAAATCTATCCTAAATACTAGAAATATTTTGGAAAAAGGCCTAAGGTGGAAGCTAGGGAATGGCAGAAGCATTGATTTTTGGAAGGATAAATGGATTAGAGGAGACCCTCTCATTGTGGATCCTAATCTGCCTAGATTGAAATAATTTATTGATGTTCATTTAGGTCAAATAGTTTTTGATTTCATTGGTATGGTTGATAACAAGAAATTTTGGAAGCCCATCAGGAGTAACTCCCACCCAGTAGAATCTGGTGCCTTGGAGGTATTATTGAATCGAACCATTATTCCTTCAGGTAACCCTAAAGATCAATTACTTTGGAAACCCATAAAGAGTGGAGATTTTTTTGTCAAGACTGCTTACTACCTTCTTTTGAACCTTGAGGAGCCTTCATTCCCTCACCAACTTGTGTGGCCCAAAATACTTGTTCCCAAAATCTCCTTTTTCTCTTGGCTTGTTTTCCAAAGCAATATTTTGATGATTGATAATTTTCTCAAACAAGGTATCATTCTCCCCAATAGGTGCTACTTATGTTTGTCAGATTGGGAATCCATCCATCACCTTTTCCTCACCTATCCCTTCTCCATGAATGTCCTCAACAGACTCTTCCAAACTTTCCTTATCTAGTGGGCTAAGCCAAATTCTATTGTTGACCTCTTTTTCCAATGGCCCATACCTTTTCACAACCCATACCTAAAATACCTTTGGACCACTTGCCTCCATAACTTCCTTTGGAAAATATGGCTTGAGAGGAATCATAGAGTCTTTTCTAATATCCATTCAAATCCTACCTCGATTACCAACAAAATCCTCTATCTTGCTAAGGAAAATTCCCTCCTCATACCTCCCTCCTTGCGGCCTATCTCTAGATTGGAGAGTTCCTTAGGGAGATCCTTGAACTTGGTTTTGGAGGAAAGACCAAACAATCCTCAAGTCAACAATAGAGTAATCTCTAAGTGGACTCCTCCACCAAGGGGTTGGTACAAATTAAATTTTGATGGAGCAACTAAAGGTAATCTTGGAATTGCAGGAGTAGGGGGCATCCTCCAAGACCACAATGGGAATGTTATCCTTGCATTTGTAGAGTATTTAGGATCTTAGACCAATAATGTTGTAGAAGCCAAAGCTATGTGGCGAGGCCTTCACCTGGCAAGAAACTATCCTGGAAAAATCATCGTGGAGGGAGACTCGATGAACATCATCAATTACCTAAGAAATAACAAAAGACCATCATGGAGGGTTGAATATTATATCAAGGAAGCAAGGATCCTTAGCCTCAGCTACGTGGAGATCATTTTTCAACACACATTCAGGGAATCTAATAAGGTTGTTGATATCCTAGCTAATCAAGGGGTCAGAGCTAATAGGTTGATCACATGGATGGATGACCTTCCCCAAGAGGTCAAAAACATCATGGACCAAGAAATTGTTCAAAATGTTTGAGTTTAATCATGTGATATTTTGGTGTTTAGCATTGTTACTCAGTTTTCAGGGTGGTGTGATCTTTTAGGTTGATAGGCTTCAACCCCGAGGCACCATCTTGGGTAAATTCAATAGCTATTACCAAGATAACATTAAAATTGGGAAACCCAACTACTTCAGAGTCTTGATTTTCACCATTAATTATCCTAATAAAGGCTAGAGCCTTTTCTTGGGATAAGGTAATGCTGATAACATTACAACTTCCAAAGAAGGAAGGTTTTCCTTGTTTGTCATGTTATAGATCAGGGTGTTTTCATTGATCAAGATGATGCTGGTAACACCACGACTCCCAAGGTGACCCTTTGGCTCCCCAATTCCATTCATAATTACATGATTTGGATCACGCATGACTGGAACAGATGGTTTCATAATGAAAATTCAAATATCCCTCCTAAAGCCTTAATTGATGTGTCCTTATGTGAGTTTATTGAAGGGTGGTGCCTTGAAAATAAAAAATTCCCTATAGCAAATACAAAAAAATGAGAGAAGACCAAAATTGATAAGGGAAAGTTTTAAAAAAACTTCCAGAAGATTCAGGCTCTAACTTAAATAGGTCAACCTTGTGAGTGCTCTAACATTAACAATGGTCATAGAAGCATCCTTCCCTCTGCCTGTTTCCTAAATCCATCTATTACTCTCCTTGGCCTGTATTTTTTGCCCAAAATGAGTTTTGTGGAGCCAAGCCATGCTGATTGGGATCCTCTAGTTGAGCGTATTCTGAAAGAGAGGGGGTTTGTTCTATTTTTTAGGAAATTATCTAGTGATGAGATTGATATAACCATGGTTATCCTGGAGACCTAGGAGAATGGTAAAGTCTTTGTTCGAGGGAGATAATTCTTAATTGAAATTCATCTCCTCTCTAATATTACTGGGAAAATGGTGAAAGGTAGATCAATTCACAGAGAAAAGCACAATTGGGAGGTGGAGTTGAAGGAGTTTAAGGACAACGACAAAATATTCAAGGAGGCAAAACAAGGACTACACTAGAAAAACCTTCCCACTCCCTAGAATGATGTCATGAAGTCGATGATGGAGTTCATTACAGTGGATGATCCAAAGAAGGTACTCTATAGCTTTCATTTTGCTTTTGTTAATCACTTCAGAGATGTTAATCCCATTAGCATTCCCCATTTCCTTTTCAATTCCATTAGCTACACCATAGGGGCCTATAGAAAGAAAAAAATAATGACCTTCCTTCTCATCAAGGGCTTTACAAAATCATCTATCACCATGTCCTAATTCACAACCCTTAGGTCAATCCCAGTCCTTCCAAAAGCAAACCCAGTCCTCTTGGTAAATCTTGTGCTCTATTTCTTGCTTCCCCATCCTTGGTCTCCAATAAAAGAAAGGTGATAGAGGTGGTCCGTAAGTTAAGGACAAATAAGAACATCAAATTTGAAAAATTTGAAGGTCCCACTAGGAAATCATCTCGTTTGAAGGAAAAACACTCCCAGGGAAAACAAAAGATTATTGATATTAAGGATGATGACAAGGAATATTATGTTGGTATCAACAACTTGAAGAGGTTCATCATATCAACAACCACAAACATGATGAACTCCATGGTGAATTCCATTGTTGAACTCAGGGAAGCCCTTCATTTGCTGTTCTACAATGAGCAATTTCCAGGTCAGGAGGATTCCAAGGAGGATGAGGTGAATTCTGAGGATGAGGCCAAGGAAGAGGTCAAAGAAGAAATGAAATATGAGGACAAGGAGGGCGATGAGGACGTAACTGAGGATTAAATTCCTCATCTGGTTACCTACTTTATTTTTGGCTACCCTATGTGGAGCTTGTTCTGAACTTCTCCTATTGGTATTTTCGACTTTTGTCTGTAGGTCCCCCTTTTTGTTATTGGGGTTGCATCCCTCTTTTATGTTTTTGTGTTTGGGTATTAGGGGCTGCGTCCCCCGTTGAATATTCCTCTTGATTTTCTTCAGCAAGTTTTTGTAACAAATTTTTGGGATCCTATTTAAAACCCAGATATTAATAAAATTTCATAACTTATCAAAATATATATATCCTATAATATGTTTTCGAAAAACAAGAATAATTGTACCTCTCAATTATTGTATAAAATCCAATTTTGTATGCATTTTTATGTTCTTCAAACATATTGGGAGGCCAAAAGTAAAGGAGAAAGTACACATATATCCTATAACATGTTTGTGGAAACAACAATAATATTATACTATACATGTGTGATCTCCCCAAAATAATTACTAGTCCATTAAACATAGCCATGTAAATGGATTATCTTGGTTCACTGGATGGGAATTTAAATTTATTTAGTGCCCCTAACTTGAAAAATAAAAAAATAGTAGATATGATGAATCACCTTTTTGGGAATCAATGTTATTACTCTTCAAGATTTTATAGTTTTGATAGGATACAAGAAGCCCAATTGTGGATTTTCTACTCCTATTAATCTTAATAATTAATAATATGAATGACAGTGATGAATAATTATGATACTTTATATAGGTCATTTATGGATGCAATAATGAATCTTGATGGCCAAAACAACTTATTTTCTTTGATGTTGTAAGACAATTTCTTTCAAGATATGGATAATTCTTAAGACTAAGCAAATATTGGAGGAAACTATATATATTATAGGAATGAAAATACACATACTAAATTTTCTAAATTTGGTGTTATAGGAACTAATAAGAAAGTAATTCTAAAGTTATCATCAGAGGTAGCTTAGTGACGAAATGTTTCAAACATTTTCTTTGAGGTGCAATATCTAATGAGTCTCAAATATAAACAAATTTAATAATGAAAGTTGACTAATTTCATTTTCAATTCCATGAATGACATACATAAAGGATATATGTTCTAATATTTTTTGGGACCATGGTTAAGCCTAATGTGGTATTTTTATTTCTTTAACATTTTCATGAGTATTTTTACTATTTTTTTGCACTTGATATCTCATATTTATTTGTTTCTTATATATTAATAACAACATTTATATGTTTATAAAATATTCCTAAAAATCATTTTAAAAATACATTAACCATTTCTTATTCCAAATTTTGATTTTAATATTTATTGTATTTCTTCTCTCTTTCAAGACTTTATAAACATTCATAAACATTTACAAAGGGTATATGGCCTTTCATAAAAGTTAAATCTAGATTCACTACATTTTACATTGCTTATAGCTAGGTTTGTTACATTTAAATTTTAGACCTTATATAATTTTTAGATTTCATATGCCTTCTAGCTAAAAATAGAAGAGAGATCACTATAATCCACACAAAATGAAATAAATATTAGAAAAATTAAATCCTTAAATGTGAATCACTATCCATTATTTATTGTTATTAATATACTGTAGCATTTGGAACAACCCTAAATGCATGTTATTGTATGTTGATTCAAGTACTTGTTGTTTGCTACAAACTTGTGTCATCCCTAAATGCTTACAATTACCTATTTGGATAGGTTTCTTTTCCCTCAACTTAGATGTTTAACTTCTAATTTCTCCTTACATACTTTCTTCTTAATAACATTCTATATTAAGATTATTTTTATAATATTTTTACTTTTAAGTTACATTTAGATCACATTATTACCTAGAGTATAATATATATTTTTATTAGGATCATAAGTGGTTGATTTCAAATAATCATGTTTTTAATATTTTATTATTATTATTATTTTTTTTGGTTGGTTAAAATTATATTAAAAGTAGGTTTTGAAAGGACCCCAAAACCTTTTTACAATAGGTCAACCGATCAACCAAAAGGTAAAAAAAAATCCAATTTGAAAAATCCCACCCAGTGGGAAACAAGCAATTTGGAAATTCCAGCCCAACGGGAAACAATAAAATTTGAAAAATCATACCCAACAGGAAGCCATGAAAATATTTTCTAGTGGGAAGCCACCAATTTTAAAAATCCTACCCAGTGAGAAGCCACCAATTTGAAAAATCCCACCCAACGAGAAGCCACCGATTTGAAAAATCCTACCCATTGGGAAGCCTTTGATTTGAAAAATCCTACCCAACGGGAAGCCACCATTTGAAAAATCCCATCAAAAACACCAGGAAGGAGGGTAGGGACACACACGAAGATGCAGGAAAGCTGGTATCCCATATAGTAACACCAGAAACTGCTCCAAAAATAGGAATATCCAAATGCTAAGGAAATAAGCGAGGATCCCGCACGAGACAACCCGAGAAGGTAGTCTAAGAAGTAACATCCCACACAAAAACTATAAAATGGAATAGCAAATCTAAGGATCTCCACAGGCCACAAGAACCCCTTGCAAATGAGGTTGAGCTATGAAAGTGCCAGAGGAATCTAGAGGTAGCAACAAAAATGGAACCGCAAGCCTCAAGAAAAATCTTGAGAAGGCCCCAAGGAACCCAAACTAAAGGAGCACATGGAAAATAGGCTATAGGAAAGAAGAACAGGTCCCCTCATAAGACTAAAATATGTAACCAATGTTCCAAATAAACCACCATCTCCACCAAAAAATGCTTCTGGGAACCAGGATAGGAATTCCAAAGGGAACTCAATAGTAGGAAATGCACACAACCCCATCCCAAGCTAAGAAAAAATGTTGAGAAACCCCAAGAAGACCAAACCAAGAAACCCAAAAGGAATATTCACTAAAAATAAAGCACATGGTCCTCCCCAAGACCAAAAAAAATAGTGAAATCCTCCCAAGAAGCACAAGGACAGAGTCAAGCCCCAAACCCAAAACCGTGACGCTCCAAATCTGAAGACCAACTGAAATCTAGCACCAAGTAGAAAACCTACAACAAATTGGGCAAGACCTAAGAACAATAGGGAGAAGGATCCTTGAAGCTCAATAAGAAATGCCAAGAAGGTACTAGGGACATCCCATAATAGAAGCACAGATAGGAAACCGTCAATCTAGCTGGAAAAATGTAGACACATGGAAAAGTGACCTCCCACTCAAAGGAGATCATTTGCAACCATAGCCAAACAATAAATAAGGTCCTGGGAAATGCCAAGGATTAGGGACAAAACCATGGGAGGGGGAAGCAGGGAATAGGATCAGGACATCCTATGGGATGTCCCCTACATATCCCCCCATAATTTATTATTATTTTATTTTAGAACATTTTTTTTTTGTTTTTAAAAAAAGGTTCTTTTTAGATATTATAAACATTCAAACATCTTAAATATATATTACATGTTTTTTATAAATGTTATTCTTTAATTATTTAAATTTAAACTTATTTTTAAAGTGAAAATTATAAAAAGTCCCAAAAATTTTGTAATGTTTGTATCTTGGTATCAAATCACTTCTTTACTTAAATTTGAAACTAGATATTTGGTAATGCTTAAATTCTAGCATTCACCATTCCACAATCTATTTATCTCAAAGAAATACTAATAGATTAAAATATCAAATTCATTGGTCTAAAATTCTGAATTCACTAAAAATTCATATTGCTTATTTTGTTTCATCAACTCCCAACTTGCAAAATTAAAGGGTAGAATTTAGACTACACACTCATATAATTTAACTTAAACTCCATTTGATTCATTTCATGTGTTTTGGTCCACAATTTTAACCTACAAATTTTATGTAGTTTTTGTTTCGCTTTTTTTTTTTAGTTTTAATTTTTATACAAAGTGTATAATTTTCTTATCATTATCAATTTGAAAACATATTACATCATTGGAAAAAATACAAACTACAAGCTTGCAAAATTTAACCTTCATTAAAGTCTAAATTATTTTGTGTGCCTTAGCTCATTATTCTAGCCTAAACTTTTAGATATATTTTATTATTATCTCTAATTGTAACAACTAGACAAATTGTATGATAATTTCACATGCAATCGTACACACACATGTGCGTGTGCACATACATGAAATAAAGAAAACAAAAAAACTAATGAAATGACAAAATCAACTACTAAAACATGAAACTATGTAAAACTTGATGGGCATAATAAGCTCGCATGTCTACTATGAAATCACCATTTTTTGGGGAGTTTGAAAAATACAATGTAACAATTATTTGGGTGTTGCATGTGGTATCTATTCAAAAGGTGAATTTAGAAATTGAAAAAACATTAAAAAATTTATGGCAACTCAGTCGTAAAAAGACAAAATAGAACAAATTCAATAGGATATTGGAAGGCCTTCAAGAAGAGATAGATATTTTCAAACATATCTCAAAGTTCACGTTAGCCATAAAAATATAATGGAATCAAGATAGTGAGCATTTTTTGGAAACCCATGGAGAAACAACATCTTGATAATGCTTATGAAAATTATTTATATGTAATTTATATTCCATCTCATGTGGATAAATATCTTAATTTTATAAGTACAATTGAATGAATAGTCAAATTTAATATGGAATACAAATCTCACATTTCTAAATCTCTACATATAATTGTTTTGAAAAGAGTTAAAAATATTGCAACGAAAATTTTAGTAAATATCAAATAGTTTTAGAAGGTAAACACTTGTATCATTTTGAGTGATGAACGAACTAATATGTATAAAAGACCCCTAGTCAATGTCTCAATTTATTTTCCTCAAAGAGTATAATTTTTAAAGGTTATTGACACAATGAACCAAAATAAAACTTCTTACTATGTATTTAAATTTTTATAGCAATAAATTATTAAATTTGGCATGGAAAATATGCTTCAAGTTCTTATCAACAATACCATGAACTATAGAGTAGAGAAACTAATTATGAAAACTTACTAAGAAATTTATTGGAGTCTTTATGTTGCACATTTCCTTGATTTACTTCTTTGTGATTTGACTAGATTTTGGTGAGTGCAAGATTTATCTTATAGAGGGAAAATAATTATAAAATTTATCCATGTTATTGTGGTCTATTGGTAAAGATTCTACTTGCATTATCAGTGATGTGACCCAGGTTTAATCCCTACGACAGATGTTTATAAGTATTAATAAAAAAAATATATAAAATTATGTCTTATTTCTCTAAACTTTGATTTTATCCAACATTGCATCTCTTCTCTCTTTTAAGGATATGAATTTTTAGTAATAATTAGGGAGCACATTTAGCATTACATAGAAGTAAAAAATCCAACATTGCATCTCTTCTCTCTTTTAATACTATTAATAATAATTAATAATTAAGGAGCACATTTAGCATTGCTTAGAAGTCACCACTGGATCTATTGCATGATCTATTACATTTGAAAATTAGATCCATACCACTTTTAGACATTCTTTACAACTAAGAACAAAAGAGAGAGATAGTAAAAAGTCCAACATTGCATCTCTTCTCTCTTTTAAGACAATAAATAATAAGTAATAATTAAGGAGCACATTTAGCATTGCTTAGAAGTCACCACTGGATCTATTGCATGATCTATTGCTAAAAAGAATGCATACAACCACCCATTTCTTATTGTAAATATTTTGCAATAACCTTTGGGATGGCCCTAAATGTATTTCATTTCTTGTTACTCATAGTTAATTCTTTGCTATAGATTCTAGATTAGACATCAATGCATTCAGTTTCTCATTGCTCATTATTGATTATATGCTATATCTTTGGGATCTCAAATAGGTAATTTTGTTGATTTGAAAATCCAACTTCTAACTTCTCCTTGTATCATTTCTTTTTGATAATAATCTATAGGTTGCTTGAGTATCCAAGTACAATGGAACTATTCTTTTAATATTTTAATTTTAAGTTATCTTTAGATTGTATTTTTTCATAAAGAATAATTTATTTTTCAATTAAAACAAGGATTGTGTGCATTTTGAATAATTATTAGTTTTAATTTAAATGTAATTTGATACAAAAACCTTTCTAAAATATTTTAAATTTAAACTTATGTTTTAGCTTTAACATTATAAAAAGCACCAACCATGTCAAAAATATTTATGAAAGGATTTTTCTAATATTTTAAGTTTAAACTTATAATATAAAGTTAGTAACAAATAAAAATCCTAAAATATCTATGATGTCTATAACTTGTCCAAACACTTCTACACTTTACATTTACACTATTTATTTGGTAATTCTTGATTTTCTAACATACACAAGTCCATAATATTTTCTCTCTTTTTATTGAAAAATAATAATAGTTTAAACTCTAGATTCTAGAAGACATTGGTCTAAAATTCTAAATTATTTAATATTTCTTATTATTATTTATTAACATCCATGTTATAGACTTAAGGGGATGGATCTAGACTATAGAATTGTAGAATTTGACATGTGCTATAGTCTATTTCATTTATTGTGACTTGATCCACTTTAGCAATTAATAACTTTGAGGTGAATATTTTTCATTACAATTTAATTATCCTTCAATATGTATGGCAATTTTTATCATTATCCATTGGTATACATATTATAGAAGTAGAGGGTAAAATATAAACTATAGAATTGTATAACTCGACCTACACTAATGTTTAATTTATTTTTATGCTCTGATTAATAATTGTAGCTTGTAATTTTTAAGAATTTTAACATTTGATTTTTTATTTTAATTATTACACAAAGTGTATGATAGGTCTTCCATTTAATAGCCTCGATATTGGACTATTTTCCCCTGATTTTTTTCCAAAGATTCTGGCACCTAGTTGGGAAAGACATCTGTGAGGCTTTGAGAGAAATCCAAACACTAAATGTTGTGCCTTCTGACATCAATTCTACTTTTCTTGTTCTTATTCCCAAGTCTAGGGGAGCTAAGGAATTTAAATATTTTTGGCCAATCAGTCTGTGTAATACTCTATTTAAAATCCTCACTAAATCCTTAGCTAACATATTGAAACTTATTTTACTAGATATTATTGATCATTCCCAAAGTGGATTTGTGGTGGGAAGGCAAATTCTTGATGGAATTATAGCAGTGCATGAGCTCATTCATTTAGTTGACAAGAGTGGTAGGTTCGGTGCTTTCCTAAAATTGGATATGGAGAAAGCTTATGATAGGGTATCATGGAGTTTTTTACTTCAAATCCTATCTAATTTTGGCTTCTATCCAAGGTGGATTGATCTAATTAAAACCTGCATCTCCTCGGCTAAGTTTTTAGTTATTATTAATGGGTCCCCGATGGGCTACTTTTGGAGTTGTAGGGGGCTTAGGCAGGGGGACCCTTTATCCCCATACCTATTTATTTTATTGGTAGAATATTTGGGGAGAGTGCTCAAAGTTGACCCTACTATGGTTGGGATTAATCCAGCCATTAATGTTGATCCTATTTCCCACCATCAGTTTGTTGATGATACCTTACTTTCCTTCTTGACCTCAATCTCATAGGCTAAAGTAGTTAAAGCCATCCTTTATGATTATGAAAAATATAGGATAGAAGGTGAGTCTAAGGAAAAGCAAAAAATATTTCTTCAACACCCCCCTTAGGAGGTAGAGGAAAATTGCGAGCATTTTGGGCTGCAAAGTGGGCTCTCTACCCTCCACCTACTTGGGTATGCCATTGTTTAAAGGTGGTGCTAAATCTTCTCTGTGGAACTCAGTTGTGGAAAGAGTCCAAAGGAAACTCACGGGTTGGAAAGGAGCACTTTTGAGCCAAGCTGGGAAGGCCTTGCTTGTGAAAGCCACTCTCCAGAGCATTCCAGTCTACTTCCTTTCACTGTTCAGGTTGCCAGGGAATATCCTTTGAGACCTTGAATGCATTCAACGCTCATTCCTCTGGTCTGGATCTCAAGATAAGAAGAAATTTCCCTTGGTTGCATGGGACCAAGTTTGTAGCAAGAAAGAATCTGGGGGTTTGGGGCTGAGAAAAATGAAAACCATGAATAGAGCATTGTTGGCTAAACAGGGATGGCATCTGGCACAAAATAAAAATGTAAAATGGGTCCAAATTCTAAGAGCCAAATATTTGAGAAATGAAGACTTCTTCCAAAGTGATCCAAATCCTAATCAAGGCTCTGCTTTCTGGAGAAGCATAGTTAAAAGCCATTCTAACATCCAGTTGGGAGGAAGGTGGCTTTTAGGAAATGGGCAAGACATAAAATTTTGGGGTGATAAGTGGGTGACTGATCGACCTTTATTTTCGTACCCCAATCTCAGGCAGGTGGAACCCATTACGAGTTAGATATTTGGTTTGAAATTCTATGACTTCTTCAAAGTGTTGGATGGGAGAAAGTATTGGAAACCTATGGACTTTCCTGGACTGATGCTAGAGGAAGAGGCTGCTTGCAAAGCCTTATATGATATATTGAAAGGGATTATTTTAATCAATGGGGATAAGCAGGACAAGTTATTTTGGGAAGCCAAAAATGATGGTCATTTCTCTATTAAATTGGCTTATGCTCTATTAGATGGTCAGATTGACCCTTGGTTTCCAGCTCGAGAGGTGTGGAGGAATGGTCTCATGCCAAAAGTAAACATCTTCTTCTGGTTGGTGGTACAAGGTAAGTGTTTGAATTTGGATAATCTTCAGAAAAGAGGTTTTGTGATTGCTAATAGATGTTTCCTATGTGGATTAGTGGAAGAAACACCTGAGCACCTTTTTGTAGAATGTCCATTTGCCTGGGAGGTTTTTGGCTTGTTGCTGAGATTCTTGGGTTTGGATTGGGTCCTCCCTAAGGATTTGTCTTCCTTTGTTGAGTAGTGGAAATCCTTGTTCCTCTCCCCTCACCTTTGATCCTTTTGGTCATTTGTCTTACCTCATGCTTGGTGGTGCCTTTGGAAAGAAAGAAACTCGAGGGCATTCAAGAACATATCTCATAATCCTGATTCAATATTTGTGAAGGCAATGGTAGCAATAGTTGAGAATGTTGGTATGTTGTCCTTAGATAAGGGCTCTATAGGTAAGGAAGTAGAGATTGAGAAGGCATTGGGTTTGAAGTCTCAGTCATCCTTGTTCCCCAAGAATCAAATTGCTTCCAGGATGGACATTGTATGGGAACCCCCCTCTTGGCTAGGTGAAGCTAAATTTTTATGGAGCCTCCAAAGGAAATCCTAGCATGGTCAGAGTTGGAGGAGTTCTTAGGGACTCGAATGGGAAAATTATGTTGGCATTTGCTGAGAATCTAGGAATCCAGACTAGTCACGTGGTAGAAGCTAGAGCACTCTACCAAGGTGCCCTACAAGTGAGCTCTATGAACTGTAGAAAGGTTATTTTTGAGGGATATTCCTTAAACATTATCAAGATGGTCAATGGGAACTATACTCCCACTTGGACTATAGTAAATATGATAGATGAAGTTCTTAGAATAACTCAAACTCTGGAAGCGATCCAATTTAATCATATTTTTAGGGAAGGAAATAAATCTGCTGACTTCTTGGCTAACTTGGGACTCTCTCAAAATGGTGTGTCAATCTGGTGCAATGAGTTCCCAAAAGGTTTAAATCAGCTAGATAATGAAGGTAGGAATAGATAAACTATTAAGTGCTCTACTGGAGACTAGAAGGAGGGAAAGGTTGAGTGAAATGGTATAATTTTTATTTTTGAAGAGACACCTTTATTCAAATATTTTGAATTTGAATAGAAATTTGAGTTGCACAACAACATTAAGCAGCTGGGACAGATGGCTTTTCCAAGTGGGCCTGACTCAGAGACACGTTGGAATGCACATGGACAAGAAGGCCCAGGCCCAATTTCAAAAGTTTTGTTTTGTTTCTCGTAGTCTATGTTCTTCCCTACGTGGGTAGCTTGTGCATGTTCTGTTTTGAAATCCCTTGTGAGGGATTGTGGTGTGTTTAGTTTCATTTGTGGTTGATGTTTTTTGTTTCCTTGGCTCCTATAGCTCCTACGAGAGCGTGCTCTTCTTAGGATCCTAGTTTCTCATGGTGGCATGCATGCCATTTTACCTCTTTATTGGTTGGATCCTTTTTATATAAGGTTTGGGGACCCTTCTAAAACCCCTTCATCTACCTAATAAAAAAAAGTGTACAATCATATGCTAATGCTTGTCAAATATATACTACTAGTGACTACTACTCTTGATGTTATAGCTAAAAATTAGCCAAAAAAAATATTTCACCTTAAAAATTGATTTCTAAAGCATAAAATTACTTTAAAAATGAGGGGTCTAATAATATCATGTATACTATATGGACACCAATTTATATTAGTTTTAACTAGGGCAATGGACCACCTATTGGGTGTTATGGATGGTATTGGAGGTGGTAATGCTCCATCCATAAAGGTAAAGAGTGAAAAAAATATTAAACAAAAGAAACACTAAAAAGGTTATGGCAATTCAATACTGGAAAGATTAAAAAAACAAAGACTTGAAGAGGAAAATTGGAGGTTCTCAACAAAGATCATACTTTTTCAAATATCTCTAAGATCATGTCATCTATCAAACATAGTGGTATAGGAACATTGAGCAAATTTTGAAACCTATAGAGAAAAATAGGTCGATAATGCTTTGGCATACTATTTTATATAAATAGCATTACCCCTTCATGTGGATAGACATACTCATTTCAAAATAATGTTTTTGAGTATTTGCAAATAATTGAAAACATAGCATGGCTCAAAAATTTTTGGAAGGTATTTGGTTGTACCATTATGAGTGATGAATGGTCCAATGTGATTCAAAAGACCTTGATCCATGTCTTGGTCTATTTTACTTATGGAGTGCTACTTTTAAAGGTTATTGATACAATGAACCATCATAATATTTTATACTATATCTTTAAAATTTTAAAACAAGTAATAATTAGAGCAATAACGGAAGACATGGTTTAAATTGTAACTGAAAATGGCACAAACTATGTGAGATCATGGGAAATATTTTTAAGAAGTACCAAAAAATACTAGAATCCTTGTGCTATACATTACCTTGAGTTTCTTCTTCATGAGTTGGCTATATTTTTATAGGTTTCATAAAGACAATGATTATAAATTTTATTGGATTTTTTGTGTTTTAGATGTAGTTAATTTACTATTGCATATTTTATCTCTTTCAAGACTTTATAAGAATTTTATACCATTTGAAAAGGGCATTCAATGTTTATTACAAGTCACAAGTATATTACAATGAGGTTTGATGCATTTGAAAATTAGACTTGTATATCACTACAATTTATATATCATTTAGAAGAGAATAAATAAGAGAGTTCATTACGCCATGATAGAAACAAGGGATGGGAATAATAAAATTCATAAATGCATGTTATTGATTATTGATTGTTGTTGATTATATATGATGACATTTGGGATGTCCCTAAATGGTTTCCATTTGCCTATATCTCATTGTTAGTTTTTTATCCATTTATCATAGCTAATTATTTTTTGTAGTCTTTGGGTTAACCCTAAATGCATGGTATTGCATGTCATTTATCATTGATCATTTGATGCACACTTTGGGTTCTTGGTTATACTTTTTCCTCTCATATTGGAATTCCAATTCCTAATTTTTCATGACCCACCTTGGTAAGACTCTTTCATAATATTGATTATGTATAAATATGGAATTTTACAATGCTTAATTTTAAATGCTTTATGAATGACTAATTTTATTTGATATATTACATATTTTGTATAAGGATATGGTACTACTGATATTATTTATACTTGCATGACTAGGTACTCTCATAGGTATATGAGGAAGTTGGCCACTAGGAATGAGAGACCAAAATAAGGAAAATGATGGTTAGATATATTAACGACAACTCTAGGGTAGGATTTACCCACATTTAGTTGCATATCATATTGCATGTTTGAATAAGATGATACCACTAGCTGAGAACTTGTTGGAGCAAGGGAGTAGTTCTTAGTAGCAAGTGATGACAGGTCATCAAAAACTTGATAACTAAGAACAAGTGGTGGTATATCGTACTGCATTTGTTTATTTATAAGTATTTTGAAGCTATATGTGTTGTTTTTATTTTTGCAACTAACAAAAGGAATCCACTAGAGAAGGAAATATTAAACAAGGAGGCTTAATAATGCCTACATGCAAATATATTGGCTAATAATAAATATTAGCTTTTGATATTAAATAAGGAAGCAATGGTAGTATTTAATTGCTTTAAATATTTCATAATGTTAATAGTTAACATTAGAAAGATAAAAATACCTTTACCTTATAGAATATTATGAACTTTACATTTGTAATAAGATCCTTTTAAATAAAAGGAAAATATATAATAAAGTTTATGATTTTTTATTATATTAAATTAATATTCAAAAGTTAAGAAGTTGATTCAGAAGCCATCTTCTTGTTCTTGGAATACAAGGAGGTTAAAGAGGAAAAAGGGGGAAGGTTTTCTTGTTCTTGGAATTCGTTGCATGTGCGTGTGGAGATAGAAGGACCAAAGGTGCTTGGGTGTAGAATAGTGAAGGCAAATCTTACCCTGTGTATTTTCCTTGGTAGGGATTCAAGAGATAAAGATATTCTCCAATTTATTTGTTATGGATATGGTTTGGAAGGAAATGCTAATATTCTTGTTGGGTAAAACCCCTATACCATATAATAATACTTTAAAACCATCATGGAAACCTTATGTTCCTATTACATCCGTGGTTTGAAATTGTTAAACACTGTCATGGTATTCAATTGCAGTATGCAAGTGTACCATGCTTTCCTTGGGAAGTTATTCCTATTGTTGTTATTTTTCAATTTTGCAATACTTGCTAAAATTGAGTGTGGTTTATTGAAATATTATTCTCCCACCTATAATAAGGTTATAGATGAATGCCTATTTTATTTTATAAGGTCTATGGTCTTTTAGCATAGATAAATACCAGGTCAAGGTGCATCAGTGATGCAATGCAGGTTGAGTCTACCTAACTGTTAGCTGAGGTGGTGAAACTCTTCATTGTGGCCAAGTTGAAATGTAGGGATTATGATTTCCTAAATTAAACCATTCTTTTAGACTCAGAACTACACCTTTGTACTTCAACTTGGGCATGGAAAGAATTAAATATAGTTTTATGAGATTTAGGACCAATATTTTATTTGCATAACATCAACCAAGGAATTAATTATGATTTAAACCTTTATGTAACTTTTAAAAAAATATAAGTCTAAAATTTAAGAGTTTAATATCAACCATACATCTTGTGTAGAAATGTCATGTGATTAAGGTTTAGAAAACATTGAGGCATGACTTTTACCTTAGTTTAGTTGAAGATAAAATTTTGACTCTATCCAAATAGATCAATTATTTTTCGAATGGGTTTACCATGTTTTGAATTACCTTTAGTAAGGGAAATATTTGTTTAATTAAATGAAAAATTAGTATGAATATGCTTACTTATATTTAGTTATTATAGTTATTGTTTTGTCTCACTTCAAAATAAAATGAGATATTTATTGAGCATGAAGAAGATTTGTTATTATGGAAATTTTTTGTTAAAGTGAAATATTTATTTATTTTGATTTGGAAATAATACTAAGATACTTTATTTGTTAATGGTAATTATAGTATTTTTTTGTATTGAGATATTGAAAAGTTTACTAGGTATGGAGACCTTTTATTTTAAATGAAATTATTGGGTTGAAGAAAACAAGCTTATACTGAGAGGTGGGGGTGAACAATATAGTGCCCATTGTTTACTTTTTTTCCAAACCAATATCAATTAGTGTCATTAATTGCAATAACCAAATATAGAAGTGTGCATTAATGACATAGATAGCAATAGTAAGCAAGAGCACAAATCACCACACATAATTGAGACACAAGATTTAATGTGGTTCCCCTAATGTGGGGTAGTCCACAATATAATATCCTTATAATATTTCATAAATAAATAGGGATCCTTATCCCAATACAAAAGATTACTTTGATCTTCTCAAAGCTAGGCTATCCACTGATCTACTTAGGTGGACAATCCACTAATCTACTCAGCTAGGCAATCCACTGATCTACTTAGCTAGGCAATCCACTGATCTGCTCATCTAGGCAATCCACTGATCTACTCAGCTAGGCTATCCACTGATCTTCTCAACAAGGCAATCCACTGATATGCTCAGCTAGGCAATCTGTTGATCTACTTCAGCAAGCTCACCAAGAACCTACTCAAAATTTGCTCCAACAAGCTCACCAAGAACTTGCTCAAATCTACTCTAGCAAGCTCACCAAGAACTTGCTCAAAATCTGCTCCAACAAGCTCACCAAGAACTTGCTCAAATCTACTTAGCAAGCTCACCAAGAACTTTCTCAAAATATGGTCAGCAAGCTCACAAAGAACTTGCTCAAATATGTCCCAAATATGTCCACAAATTTATCCCAAAAGCCTTCTCAAAGGCTCAATCAATCATGCACAAAAGCTACCTCAAATATGTCCATAAATCTATCCCAAAAGCCTTCTCAAAGGCTCAATAAATCATGCACAAAAGCTACCTCAAATATATCCATAAATCTATCCCAAAAGCCTTCTCAAAGGCTCAATCAAACATGCTCAAGTAGCACTCAAATCTCATCCACAAATCTATGAAGGCAAGGCTCAATGATGAACTCAAAAATGAAAGACAATGCACTCTTCAATGGATGACAACAATGATCCACAATGATCTCAACTCAAATCAATCTCAACTCAACTCAAATCAAATCAATCTCAACTCAGCTCAATATTATAGAAGCATAAAGAGAATTTTTAGAGACTCAATATGTTCTATTCACAAACTCAATTTCTTTCTCAACTCAAACTCAAATCAAACCATAATATAGAAGTTTGTTTCATGGAACTTGAACAACCACTTTACAAAATCACTTGACTAGGCTCAATCAACTCAACTCAACCAATCACCTTAAGGAATAACTTTTTCTCACAAAACCTAGTTCAAGCATGAATCAATCAACTCAAAATGTTTCCAACAATACTCAACAATAACTCTCACATAACAATGATACTCATGTTCTTCTCTAAATCAAGTTCAAGTTCTTTGTACAAGCAATGGGCTTCAACAACAATGCTTATAAAACAAGGTTTAATCACAACTCTCAAACAAGAAAACCTTGAAGCATTCAACCAACCACTTTTGAAAAGGAAACCACAATCAATCCTTTTCTCTCCAATTATATTTCAGAAATCAACCACCATAAACAAAGTCAATCGAGAATATTGCTCATACATTTTTGATGCCTTATTAGTTTCACTAAATCTGCCACACTCAACAAATTTTTTTTTTCAACTTTTAATAAGGGTTAGATATCTTGATTAATAACACAAGAATAATATCCAAATAACACCTTATTACTCCTACTCAATAAAATACACCATGTTCCCTCATGAAATAATTAATTCCCTTTGAAAAAGAACAAAGCAACCTTCACTTTTTAACCCCTTTACAAAATCCAAAATATCTCTTTACACACAACTTATTTCTCCCTCTAAGTAAGTTAATCAAATAGTCCTTGAAATAAGATTTCCAACGACATATAATATGATATACTTCCAAAAGGAAAATCACTAGAAATCTCTCTTTTTCTTAAAGTGCATCACAACCCTTATTTTTCTTAGGTCAACATTAGAAAAATAAAATATTAAAAAAATATTAACTTGCCTTTATCCTTGATAGGATTCGATCCCTCGACGCTTGCTCGTTTGGGAGGGAAAGGAACCACGTGCTTCAAAACACTCCTCCCTCTCACTCAAACCAAAAATGCTTCGCGCAATATTTCTTCCAATGCCTTCTAACGCATCCAAGAGGATTCGAAACCTTGAAGTTCATTCTACCACTTGCCTTAGCCAAAATCTAATTTCCAATGTGCCACACTACCCAAGGTGACTACGGTTTCACACGTCGTTCGATTTATTCTTCGCTTCCATCACTTAACACTCTTTTGCACAAGCTCTTTTCACTTTCCAACAATCGCATTAATTCACGAGTGCAAGCTAAGGATTAATAAACCTTAGGCACCCTTTTATATAGTTTTATCCCTCATATTCGACGACGTCGGAAGATTACTTTTATTTTTAATTTTAAATAATTTAAAATTTAAACTAAATATTTAAAATTAAATATCTCCATCATCGGGGCACCTTTTTTGATGAAACGAAAATCCAACTTGGGTTTTAAGAAAAACCCATTTCAAATCTGTCATCCATGGTTTTAAATAAAACCTTTTATTTTTCCTACCTTGGTTTTCACAAAAACCCTGTATATATCCATGCTCTCCAAAATATCATAAATTATTATTTATGAAGTGCTTTTGCCACCAAAACTCAATGTGATCCATGTGACATCAATGACAACATAAAATAACTCAAATTTCCAACATGGGTTTCCTTGTATGTATTACGTTTTTTTAATATAAGGAATATTCAAATGGGTATGGACTCCTTTTGAATGAGGAACTTATGGATTTTCCTCACATTATTGGTTTAAAAAAAAAAAATAGAAATGTAATTGGTCATTTCTATATGGTTTATTTGATGTCTTGAATAAAGGATATGAAAATGTAAATGGTTTTTTCTATATTTGTTGCATTGATTATCAAAAGAGCATTTAGGAATGCATTATCATGAAATAGAGATATCATGATCCCTTTCTCCAACCATATCTCAATGGATCTCAAGGAAAATCAACAAAAAATGATATGGAATGGATAGTATTCTATCATGTATCTTTGTTTTAAAATATGATATAATTTGAAATATCTTATTAGAAAGAGTTTATAATGACTAGTTGTGGAATTGATTCTATGAATTTGGAGATATTATATTATTGAGGAATGCTTTGTTATTAAGTTTCTTTATTCTATGATAACTTGAGTATTTGATGCTTTAAGTATTTGCTATTATTGTTTCCAATTCATGTTGAAAGAATAAAGTTAAAGTTATTCTTATTGAAGAACCAAAAAGGGGTGATTGATTATGATTTGGTTAAATTAATTGAAAGTAGTTTTGAATTTAGTTATAAGACATGTTTTTTCTTATCATATAAGTGTAAAATTTAATGCAATGGTTAATTATTTGTATTATATATTAGGAATGTTCTTATCGACTCTTAAACAAGTTAAGTAGGCATGTTTTACTATTGATGGAGAGAGAGAAAGAGGTTAAGGTATATATATCTATATATATATTATGCTTTTTGGGTTACAGGGTATTTGAAATGGGATGCGTTAAGTAACCAAATTAGAATCCTTTTTAATATGAACCAAATCCTGAAGGCTTTATGGGAGGCAAAGCCTAGGGTCTTTGCAATGGGCTCATCTATAGTGGGGAACTCGAATGTTTTCCAAAACCAAGGAATTTTTAGATAGATTCTAAGTGGTAAAGCCTAAATATTATTTCCTACTATGGAGTTTAGGAACCCATGTGCAATTAAGTTAAGTGATGGAACCTTGAATAGAAAGGCTTGGGTGACCATGTAAAAATATCATATGGAGTGATAATCACCTTAATTATCCCATCATGAAAGTGTGGTAATTAAGCACTAAGATTTTAGTAATTCCACTATGGAGGTGCAATGACTAAACTCTAAATAATTATGCCTATGAGAACCAACATAGACTGACTTATGTTTGGTGAGAGAATTGGTGTCCTCTTCTCTAAACATTGAGAAGGGATAATCCCTACGCTATGGTCGAATGGTCTTACATTCATGGATAATGTAAGAAATGTGGGGGGACCATTAAAGAACCCTTTATACCATGAAGTCATATAAGTTGAACCCCATAACTTACAATATTTTAGCCACTCCTATCCAATTGAGAGTCATCTACAATGATAAAATCTCAAAATGTTAATATGCTTTAACAACTTTGAATAAAAAAGGGAACATCTTGTGAGAACCTTAATTGAGATAATTATTTGTGGATCTATATATAAACAAATATATCTCTTGGGTTGGTTAGAATTTAGAGTGTTATATTTGGTATTAGAGGTCTAAGTCGTAGAAATAGAATCTTCCATGAGAGTACATATGATCAGCCTACTTGGTGTGTAACTTTAGGGAAATTTGTGACTTTAGGGACCTTAACTTGTATTGGGTACACTGAGTATTAGATGCTGATGGGATCAATTCAGACCAAGGAGTAAAAATCCTAAATGATGAAATTTATTATTGGGAATGTCTCCTTGCATGGAGTAAAAATTACCATTGCTATTATCAGTGGATGATAATACTTTATTGTTATTTCAAATGGATGATATAATTAACTAGAAGTTAGAACAATTTGGAGAAAAAATAATAACCTAACTTAAACCTTTTGTATCCAAGGAATATGGCACCAAGACTAAGGAGAGGAAGAAGAGGATCTTACCAAACTCTAAGACAAGCTAGGTAGAGTAGTGCTAAATCTAGACCCCTAAGAGAAAGTTTTTGGAATTCTAATAGAGAGGTGGAGAAGCTCACTATTGTAGTTTCCTTATTCTAGGAATAAATAAAATAGTAGAGGGAATAGATGAATCAATAAATGTAGTTGCTAGAAAGAAACAAGATTTCCAAAACCAAAATTTTGAGGTTAGGTAGGAGGGGGATCTTGCTACAAAATAACAAGAAGTCAAGGCTCGTATAGAGGTAAAACTAGCTAAGGATATGAAAAATATTAAAATATCCAAATTTATTAAAAAATATGGAGATGATCTAGCTGAGGCTTGGCTGAATGAATTAGAGATCTACTTTTATATGAATAATTATTCTTCAGTAACCCAAATAGTTTATGCTACCCTCCAGTTATGGGATATAGGTTTAGAATGGTGGAATACCTTCAAAGCTGGTGAGAATATTTAGGTAGTGAATCTTCAATGGGATGGCTTTGTTAAAGCCTTCAACAAAAGGTTATTATATTAACAATATTATATAGATAAATTTGAGTAATTATATACACTTCACCAAGGAACAAGAATGGTGGAGATATATTACCAACAAAATATGAAGTTATTAAAATATGTACCAATATATCAAGTAAATGAGAAAATGAAGGTACATAATTTCATCCTAGGAATGGATCCTAATATTAGAACAATGATAAACTTGCATAAACTCGAGATATTTCAAAAGGCATATGATTTGACTCATCATGAAGAAGTCAAATTTTAAACTAAGAATACTTTCTTCAACTATGTTGAGTTGGTAGAGGAATACCGACAGTAACTTAGGAAAATAAAATGTGTTGGATTCATGAAGTGGAAACAAGATTAGAATAAAAAGAATAGAGGTAATCCAAAATTTGAGAAAATAAATGACGAAAAGCAAGGAAAATTTAAGAAATTCTAGGATAGAAAAAATAATCGTCAACCTCAAATGCAACTAGAACTATCACAAGCAAAAAGGATAGGGGAATAAAATAGGAAAGAACATAGGGTCCCAAGGGAGGTTTTTTTAACTATGGTGGTCTACAATATGTGAACATATGTCCTCAAGGACCGAGAACAAGTAAGAGGCTAGAAGAAAAAACCCATAAAATTTAAGCAACAACTAGAAACCAGAACTTAGATAAGCAAGCCACACCAATGCTATTGAATGGTAAATTATTTGATAAAAACATTACATTTTTAATAAATAGTGGACCTACTGATAGTTTTATCTCCACTAATATAATGAAATACATGCCATAAAAACCTATATTTTTGGCACAAGGTTGGAAAGTCGAGCATGGTTCTAGACATACCTACTCAATGGATCAATGTATACCTATATCTAATATCTCCCTACCCAATGGCTCAACCATATGACATCTATATGTAGCAATGTTACATGCTTTTGAAATTATTTTAGGAATGGACTAGTTAAAGGCTCATGGAACCCTAATCAATTTCCAAGATGGATGGATTATATAGATAAGTATAAGAAGATAATAAGGATTCATAGCAAGCAAGGGTCTTTTCAACTTCAATTATTGTCAGTCATGCAACTTAGAAAATCTATAAAAAAAATATGGAATGGTCTATGTTGTTAAGATAAATGATCCTATTTATGATAATGGAAAGGAAAATATGAAGAACACAGGCTTATACTGAGAGGGGGTGAACAGTATAAGATCAACTTTTACTTTTCTTTCCCAAACAATATTATCCAATATTATCAATGGCAATATCAATAGCAGTAATCAAAGTAATGCACAAATCATCACACACATGAGAGACATAAATTTAATGTGGTTCACCCAATGTGGGTTACATCCACGGAGAAAATATTTCTTCTAAATTTTCTCAACAAATATCTTGGGAATCAATTCCCTATTACAATGTTTATGGACCTCTATCCAAAGGAGACACCAATCCCCTATGCTCTAATTTATGTATCTCTCTCCACAGGAGAACTCTATCCCCTTGCTCTGGTTCGTGGATCTCTCTCCACAGGAGAACTCTTCCCCTTTGCTCTGGTTCATGGATTTCTCTCCATAGGAGAACTCTTTCCCCTTTGCTCTAGTTTGTGGATCTCTCTCCATAGGAGAACTCTTTCCCTTTTCTCTGGTTCATGGATCTCTCTCCATAGGAGAACTCTTTCCCCTTTTCTCTAGTTTGTGGATCTATCTCCATAGGAGAACTCTATCCCCTATGCTCTAGTTCTTGGATCTCTCTCCACAAGAGAACTCTTTCCCCTTTGCTCTTGTTCATGGATCTCTCTCCATAGGAGAACTCTTTTCCCTCTACTATGGCTGGTGAACTTCTAGAAGACTTCTATCCCCACTGCTTTGGCTTGTGGATCTCTATCCATAGGATACCTCTGTCCCCACTACACTGGTTTATGGACCTCTATCCATAGGAGACCTTGTCCTCCCTACTTTGGTCACCTCCAAATTTTTCTCTCAACTTTATCTCAAATATGCACCAAACCTCATCACAAGTCTAGCATAAATCTACTATAACTCTACTCAAATATACCCCAAGCCTTAACACAAATCTTGATAAAATAAGCAACTAAACCTTCTCTTAATTCTGTCTCAAATATACCCCAAGCCTTAAGACAAAGCTTGATCAAATCAGCAACCGAACCTACTCTCAATTATGTCTAAAATATGTATCAATGTTGTTTCAAGTATTCACAAGACTTGCTCAAATATACCTTCAATGCAACTTAGAAAACCTGCTCAAATATTTCCAAATATTGCATACAAACACAACTTAAATCTCTTTCAAAAATACTTTCTTCAACTAGGCAATTCAGACATATTCTACCTAGAATTCGTTTAACCTCTGGAACATATAGAGAATGATATGCACTATCAAAATCCTAATATGTTCTTCACATTCACAAATATTGCATTCCACTAATCCAATCTCTATCTCTTGCAAAATCCCTTTCAAATCAAATCAAAATAATGTATAACTTGTTTCACAAAACTAGTCTATCTTTCTTGCAAATTTTCTCTCAAAGATCAATCACACTAATGCACAATTTTCCCTCACAAAATTTATCTCAAACACTTTCACAATTTCTTTCAATATCTCTCAACCAATGCTCAAATATTTCACAATGATGCACAAACTTGTCTTCAAACCTAGCACAAGTAGTTCACAATCTCTAGCACAAATGTCTCAATCTCTTTCAACAATGGAAGCACACTTGTTCTCAAAATCTATCCCAAATATTTCCAAAACCATTCAACAATGAAGTACAAGAAGATCTTCAAACTCTAATGCAATTTTTTCAACTTTCTCTCAACAATTGATGCACATGTAGGTCTCAAACCCTAACTCAAATATTTTCAACAATGCTTACCAAACAACCCTTTTATCTCCACCTTATGTTCCAGAAACATTTACTCAAAAAAACACCTTAAACAAGGAATGATGTGCCCATACCTCTTAATTTGCTCTTATGGAAATATGTCTTCAAAAACCTATCTCACAAAAAACTGATTTTTCTAGTGCCACTTCAAGGGTTAGATAGCAAAATACTTTCTCAAAACATCCACATGAATTTCCTTCTCAAAAATATATGCTCAATGAAATCTAAAATTGATGTTCAATAATTCTTCTCTTGTTCTCAAAAGATAGGGCATTAATAATTATCAAAGACCTTCAAACTCACTTTCACCATACAAAAATTACAATAAAATATCAAACCACTATAACACCTTATTACTCCTATTCTTGCATGCAAAACATATTTTTCATTTATCCACTTTGCAAAAATAAACTATATAAAGCACTCTCAAAATTTTATTAAATTACACCCTTATAACTCCCTAAGTGCAAATTCAAATTTTATAAACTTAACCCTTATGACTCCCTAATAGCAAAAATCATGCATCATTAATTTCAACCCTTATGGCACTCTTAATCAACACCTAACCCTTATGACTCCCTAAAATCAAAAATCAAACTTTATAAAAAAAATTTGCCCTTACCAACTTGCTACCATGGGGATTCGAACACGTGACCTCATGGATCCCATGCTCTAGCGCTTGCTAGAGCACCGCATGGGCTAACTACCCACACAAAAATCACAATGCACAATATTTCCTTTAAACCTGTCGTGGACCTTCGATCAACAAAAATAAAATGAACACCCTGTCACCACCAAGACTCGATCTCGAAACCTCCTCTGTGCCATGCCTTACGTGGGGTCCTCCTACCAATTGAGCTACCCACTTGGTTGAAACCAACCACATGCCTTCTTTTTCTTAAACTTCGTGCACCATCCTCTTGCTTTTAAAAATATGCATCTCTTTCCCTCTTGTCTTGTTCGATTACTATGCGCTTGCTTTTGCGAATAGGATGCAGTCAACAATATGAATTCCAATTAAATCATTACCACACTCCTTGCCAAAATTTTTATTCCTCTTTATATATGCACTTCGACTTAGGAAATAATGACATCGGTGCTTTTCAATTTAAAAATGATTTTAATTTTGGCACCATAGGAAATTCAAATAATATTATTATAATATTTAAACTTTTAATTTAAATATTATAATTAATCCTTTTAACCCTTTGTCTTTTGCCTTGGAAACTTCCTCAACTTTGCAATTAATTGAACCTTTTTCAAAGGAGCTTTGTCTACCTTGTCTTCCTTTTTCAATGGAGGTATTTGCCTTGCAATTTTAATATTTCAACCTAGAAGATGATTTTCAATCATTTTACCTTTGACATCAATGACAACAAAAATACTCAAAATTTCCAACAATCTCCCCCTTTGTCATTGATGGCAACCCTTTCTAAAAATTCCTTTTCCAACCACTGGATTCCAAATATGCTCCCCTTGACTAAATGCTCTCCCCCTTACTCAAATATCTCTCCCCTTTGACATCAATGGCAAAGGGACTCCTTTGGGGCTAAATATAAGACTCTTAGCTCAGCCCCCTCCCCACCTCCTCTCCTTGAGGTGATTAATTTTGGGGTGGGAGTATCTCTACTCCCAACATACAATGCTCTTTTTCTTTGTCAACCTTCTTTTTCAACATTTTTGATACCCTTTTGATCCTTTTGAGTGTCCCTATTCTTGCTTGTCTCTGGAAGTTCTGGAAACTCTGTTCTACACCACTTGGCCTTATGCCCAAGATTATTACACTTGTAACACTTAATGTTGTAGTTCTTGGAAGGTGCAAATATCTTGAAGTTCCTCTTGGTGAAGCCATAATCATTTCTATCATGAACCCTACAATGGATTGCTTTATGACCAAAGCGATTACAAGAGTAGCAATACCCTTGAAAGAAATATCCATCTTTGAATGAGTTGAAATTCCTTTTAGTGAGACCATACTCTTTCTTTTCATGAACCCTGCAATGCATAGCCTTGTGACCAAACCGATTACATGAAAAACAATGTCCTTTGAAGAAATCTTGTCTTGAACCCTCTGGTCTCTTAGTCCTTTCTTTTCCTTCTCTGTGATGATCCATGTTTCTTGTTTGTGCATTGTTTCCTTTCTTAGTGAAGCTTCTATTCTTCAACTTATCCTCATAAGTCTTAATTTCTTCTTCACTCTCTTCCTCTAAAACTTCCTCTTCTTTTGAGCTTGAGCTTGACCCTTCTTCTTGTTTCCCTTGTCCTTCTTCAAAACCAAGTCTTGTTTTGATAGATGAAGATCTTTGTGCATTGATAATTTTATCCAAAGTCTTTGAACTTTTCCCAAACCTGTGTAGCTTGTCCTTAGAATATTTCACTTCCATCCTTAGTGAAACTACCTCATGTTCTAATCTTTCACATTCTAACTCTTTTGCCTCTAACTTTTCAACCATGACCTCTTTAAATCTCCTTGCCTTAGCTTTTGAGTTTGTTAGGTCTTGTAGAAGCTTTTCTTTTTCTTCCTCATGTTCTTGAACTTGAGCCTTTAGTCTTGAATTCTGCTTTCTAACCTTTTTCAATTCTCTAAGAGCAATAATAAGTTCTACTTCTAGATCAACTGTGCCTTCCTCTTCATTTTTTGAATCTTTTTCTACTTCTTGGTCTCCAAGAGCATCTTCATACTTTTCAACTTTATCTTCAATAGGAGCATCTTCTTCCTCTTCTATTGCCAAAAATAGAATCTCTTCTTCTTCACTATCTGAGAGTCTTTCATCACTATCACTTGAAGCCTTGCTTTCCTTGTTAACATAGAAACTCTTCTTGTGCCTTTGAAAGAACTTCTTTTCATGCTTTCCTTGACCATACCTATTTTTCTTTTCATGCCTAGATTTTCCTCCTTCCTTTTTCTTATGATCTTGTTTCTCTTCACTGCTACTACTTCTAGCTTCTAGACAATTAGATGCATAGTGACCAAAATTACCACAATTAAAATATTTCACAGTCTTCATACCTTTGTGCTTTCTTGAGTCCTTCTTGTTTCTTTTCACATAGTTAGCTTCTTCATCACTGCTTGACTCACCACTTGATTCTGGTTTCTTATCTTTTGTCTTATTTGAAGCTTTGAAAGCTACCTCTCTCTTGGAGTTGGGATCCTTTACTATTCTCATCTCATAAGCTATGATAATTCCATGTAACTCATCCATAGTCAACTGATCAATATCTCTCATCTCTTCTATAGTTGAAACCTTTCCATCATACCTCATAGGGAGTGATCTTAATACTTTCTGAGCAACACTAGAGTCTTCAATTTCAAATCCAAGTCCATGCATGGTATTAACAACCTCATCCACACAAAGTAAGTATGTAGCAATATCTTCCTCATATTCCATCTTCAAATCTTCAAACCTTTTCTTGTGGTTTTGTAGTTTTGCCATTTTGACCTTTTTATCTCCTTCATATGTTTGCTTCAATTTGTCCCATATCTCTTTTGCTGATTTGTAGTGCATAAATTTCACAAATTTTGCTTCACGTAATCCACTTAATATTCCATTCATAGCCTTGGCATTATTCACATGTAACAACTTACCATCTTTATCTGTGGGAGGAGTAGTTGTAGGTGTGAATCCATCCTCAACTAATTGCCATGTCTCATATCCTTGTGCCATCAAGTAAGTCTTCATTCTTATACTCCAAAAGGAATAATTGTTCCCATTGAACAATGGTGCCTTATTTTATGAGGATCCATTCTGAGATACCATATGTGTTCTTGTAATATCTTCCTTCAAGTTGTTAGACTTTTCTGAAGGAACCCGCTCTGATACCAATTGAAGAACACTGACTTATATTGAGGGGGGGGTGAACAATATAAGATCAACTTTTACTTTTCTTTCCCAAACAATATTATCCAATATTATCAATGGCAATATCAATAGTAGTAATTAAAGCAATGCATAAATCATCACACACATGAGAGACACAGATTTAACGTGGTTCACCCAATGTGGGTTACATCCATGGAGAAAATATTTCTTCTAAATTTTCTCAACAAATCTCTTGGGAATCAATTCCCTATTACAATGTTTATGGACCTCTATCCAAAGGAGACATCAATCCCCTATGCTCTGGTTTGTGGATCTCTCTCCATAAGATAAATCTATCCCCTTGCTCTGGTTTATGGATATCTCTCCACAGGAGAACTCTTTCCCCTTTGCTCTGGTTCGTGGATCTCTCTCCACAGGAGAACTCTTTTCCCTTTGCTCTGGTTCATGGATATCTCTCCATCGAAGAAATCTTTCTTTTTTGTTCTATTTCATGGATCTCTCTCCATAGGAGAACTCTTTTCCCTTTGCTTTGGTTTGTGGATCTCTCTCCATAGGAGAACTCTTTCCCCTTTGCTCTGGTTCATGGATCTCTCTCCACAATATAACTCTTTCCCCTTTGCTCTAGTTCATGGATATCTCTCCATAGGAGAACTCTTTCCCCTCCACTCTGGCTGGTGAACTTATAGAAGACTTCTATCCCAAATACTCTAGCTTATGGATCTCTATCCATAGAAGATCTTTATCCCCACTACACTGGATTATGGACCTCTATCCGTTGGAGACCTCTATCCTCTCTACTCTGGTCACCTCCAAATTTTTATCTCAACTCTATCTCAAATATGCACCAAACCTCATCATAATTCTAGCATAAATATGCTCTAACTTTTCTTAAATTTTCCCCAAGCCTTAACACAAAGCTTGATCAAATTAGTAACCAAACCTGCTCTCAATTTTGTCTCAAATCTACCCCAAGCCTTAACACAAATCTTGATCAAATAAACAACTACACCTACTCTCAATTCTATCTCAAATATGTCTTAATGCTATTTCAAGTCTTCACAAGACTTGCTCAAATCTACCTTCAATGCAACTCTAAAAATCTTCTCAAATATTTCCAAATATTGCATACAAACAAATGCTTAAATCTCTTTCAGAAATACTTTCTTCAACTAGGAAATTCAAACATATTCTACCTAGAATTCATTTAACATTTGGAACATATAGAGAATTATATGCACTATCAAAATCCCAATATGTTTTTCACATTCACAAATCTTGCATTCCACTAATCCAATCTCTATCTCTTGCAAAATCCCTTTCAAATAAAATTAAAATAATGTATAACTTTATTCACAAAACTGATCTATCTTTTGGTCTCAAGGATCAAACACACTAATGCACAAATTTACCTCACAATATTGATCTCAAACACTTTCACAATTGCTTTCAATATCACTCAACCAATTCTCAAAGATTTCACAATGTTGCACAAACTTGTCTTCAAACCTTGCATAAGTAGTTGATAATTTCTAGCACAATTGTCTCAATCTCTTTCAACAATGGAAGCAAACTTGTTCTCAAAATCTATCCCAAATATTTCCAAAACCATTCAACAATGAAGTATAAGAATATATTCAAACTCTAATGAAATTGTTTCAATTTTCTCTCAATAATTGATGCACATGTAGGTCTCAAATCCTAACTCAAATATTTTCAACAATGCTTACCAAAAAACCCTTTTATCTCCACCTTATGTTCCAAAATCATTTACTCAAAAAAACACATTAAATAAGGAATTATGTGCCCATACCTATTAATTTGATATTATGGAGATATATCTTCAAAAAATTATCTCACAAGAAACTAATTTTTCTAGTGCTAATTCAAGGGTTAGATAGCAAAATACTTTCTCAAAACATCCACATGAATTTCCTTCTCAAAAAAGTATGATCATTCAAAATATAAAATTGATGTTCAATAATTCTTATCTTGTTCTAAAAATATAGGGCATTAATAATTATCAAAGACCTTCAAACTCACTTTCACCATACAAACATTACAATAAAACATCAAACCATTATAACACCTTATTACTCCTATTCTTGCATGCAAAACATATTTTTCGTTTATCCACTTTGCAAAAATAAACTATATAAAGCACTCTCAAAATTTTATTAATTTACACCCTTATAACTTCGTAAGTGCAAATTCAAATTTTATAAACTTAACCCTTATGACTCCCTAAGTGCAAAAATCATGCATCAATAATTTCAACACTTATGACACTCTTAATCCACACCTAATCCTTATGACTCTCTAAAATAAAAAATCAAACTTTATAAAAAAATTGCCCTTACCAACTTGCTACCACAGGGATTCGAATGCACAACCTCACATATCCTATGCTCTAGCGCGTACTAGAGCACCGTGTGGGCTAACTACCCTCACAACAATCACAATGCATAATCTTTCATTTAAACCTATCGCGGATCTTTGATCAAAAAAAACAAAACGAACACCCTATCACCGCCAAGATTCGATTTGAAAACCTCCTCCATGTCATGACTTACTTGGGGTCCACCTGCCAACCGAGCTACCTACTCAGTTGAAACCAACCATGTGCCTTATTTTTCTTAAAACCTTGTGCATCATCCTTTTGCTTTTAAAAATATGCATCTCTTTCCCTCTTGTCTTGTTCGATCACCGTATGCTTGCTTTTGCAAATAGGATGCAGTCAATAATTCAAATGTCAATTAAATCATTACCACACTCCTTGCCAAACTATTTTTATTCCTCATTATATATGCACTTCGACTTAGAAAAATGATGTCAGTGCTTTTCAATTTAAAAACGATTTTAATTTTGGTGCCATAGAAAATTAAAATAATATTTTTTTTAAGCGAAAAAACCCCTTGCGGGACCACCTTGGTCTAAGATACCATGAACATGGGTTTCTACACTATCAAAGTCACCCGGGGGTCGCACCCAGCCCTGCCCACACCAACATTATAAATTGAATTTTGGGTACCCAATTCAGCTTTTTGGTAGGGTGGAGATTCGAACCTAGGACCTCCCTTGGAGTATTGCCCTCTCCTCTCCAACTCACCTACAACACCTGGGTTAAATTCAAATAATATTATTATAATATTTCAACTTTTAATTTAAATATTATAATAATCCTTTTAACCCTTTGTGTTTTGCCTTGGAAACTTCCTCAACTTTGCAATTAATTGAACCTTTTTTAAAGGAGCTTTGTGTACCCCATATTCCTTTTTCAATGGAGGTATTTGCCTTGCAATTTTAATATTTCAACCTAGAATATTATTTTCAATCATTTTAACTTTGACATCAATGACAACCAAAATTCTCAAAATTTACAACAAAATATGTGTGGGAAACACCCAATTCTTCATGAATTTAGGGATGTATTTCCAAAATATCTTCCAAGACTTCCACCTAAACATAAAATTTATTTCATTATTAAATTGATGCCTGGAGTCGAACTCATCAATATAACTCATAAATGTAATCCTATTGATATGTAGGAGTTAAAGGTGCAACTTCAAGGGTTGTTGGAAAAAGGTTTGATTAAACCTAGTGTGTCACCATGGGGTGCACTCGTTCTTTTTGTTTAGAATAAGTATGGCTCCTTAAGGTTATGCATAGATTATAGAATGCTTTACAAAGTAACCATCAAGAATAAATATCATTTACTTAGAATCGATGATCTCTTCAATCAATTGAAGGATGCCACCATATTCTCTAAAATTGAATGGAATTATGGATATCATTAGCTAAATATTCATGAGGAGTACACTTAAAAAACAACCTTTAAGATCATATATGGGCACTTTGAGTTCACAGTGTTACCCTTTGGGTTGAAAAATGCACCAATAATATTTATGAATTTGATGAAAAATGTGTTTAGAAGATATCTTGATCAATTTGTACTAATATTTTTGGATGATATATAGATATACTCCCACACTAGGGAAGAGAATGATAGAAATTTGAGAAATATGCTAGATATGATAAGGAAGAATCAACTTTATGAGAATTTTTCCAAAAGTGACTTTTATGTTTCTTAAGTATGGTATTTGTGGCACATCATATCTATAGAAGGGATTGTTATAGATTCAAAGAAAGTTGAATCTATTTTGAGTTGACCAATGCCTACCAATTTGTTCTAATTGTAGATATTAAAGGGAATTATAATATATTATAGGTATTTTATGAAGGGCTATTTGAAGATTACCTATTCTATCACTAACCTTCAGAGGAAGGTATAAGAGTTCAAGTGGATCGACAAATGTGAAACCACTTTTAAAACTCTTAAGAAAAACCAACTACATCACCTATACTTAGGATATGAGATCTGTAAAAGAGCTTTAATATATGTAGAGATGCTTCACTAGAAGGATTGGGAGGATTTTTATCCCAATATGAAGATGATATAGCATATGAGTCCAATAAGCTCAAGAAACATGAGGTAAATTATGCTATGTATTATTTAGAGCTATCAGTGGTTGTGCATGCTCTTAAAATTTGGTGACATTATCTATTAGGAAAACCTTTTGAATTAAGGACTGACCATTAGAGTCTAAGGTACATTTTTACTCAGCCTATCCTCAATGCAAGACAAAGAAGATGGGTCAAGTTCCTAACAGAAAATGAATTGGGTATAGAATATTTCAAAGGTAAGGAGAACAAAGTCATTGATGCCTTAAGTAGGAGAAGGCACATAGTGACATTAATCCATAGTCATGTGGATTTTATGGATGAAGTAAAAAAAAATACAATCACAAGATCAATATTATAGTGAAATTTGGGCCAAGATGGGAAGAAATCCTAGGGAGAACAAGGATTTCAGCAAAAAAGATAGTCTTATATTTTTTAAGGACAATGTGGTTATACCCAAAGCTAGTGATTTATGAAGACTAATTATTCAAGAAGTACATAAATATCCTTATGTTTTATGAAGACTAATTATTCAAGAAGCACATAAATCTCCTTACTTTGCTCACCTTGGACTCTGGAGGGGTTAAAATGAGAGAGAACATGAAAAAGATCTTTTACTAGTAAGGAATGAAGAAGGATATCACTAACTATATTGCTAGATGCTTAGAATACCAGAAAGTTAAATTTGAGCATAAACATCTAGTAGGAAAATTATACCCACATGATATATCAATGTAGAAATGGTAGGTTATATCTATGGATTTCATTGTGGGATCACCTAAGACTAGGTATCAACATGATGTAATTCTTATGGTAGTTTATAAATTGACTAAAGTTATACATTTTATACTAGGGAACATCAAGGATGATGCACTGGTGGTGGAAAATAGGTTTGCCAAAGAGATTTTTAGGTTACATGGGTTTCTTGAAGTGATTATTTCATACAAGGATTCCATATTTACATCTAAGTTTTGGCAGGCTCTTCATCATGTAGTGAGCATAAAGTTGAATATCACTTTTGCATACCATCCAAAAATAGATAGAAAAACAAATATGATAAACCAAGTGTTAGAATATATGCTTCACACTCTTAGCGAAGCCCAAATCCTAATTCAATCTCCTTGTTCTGTTTCTTCTCCTTATCCCAATATAATTGATTTTGCAAAGTAGAGATAAAGGATCGAAGTTGTACATCACCTATATATATTTGTGGTAGAAATTGTACATCTTCTGCCATGACAAATTTGTGCAGATGAAATCCACACAACAAATTTTTTTTCTCCTCTTGACTCTGTAGGTATGCTTCTAGAAAATATTGAGCAGTAATCAAATCATATGTCAAACTAGAGAAGATACGTATTACCTGCCATCTAAGGAATATTTCCTTGAGGAGTAGGTTGTATAACCTGGTAGGAATTCTACATTGTACCAGGTATTCTACAATCTGACATAAATCCCTCACCTTAGTATGCAAATCTATAATTTTTGTAGCCTATTTCTTATTCTACTCTTCCATGGGTTTAAGTGCTGCAAGGCGCAACTCAAGGGCTTGGTAGCGTGCAATCCACCCTACAATAACCTCATTATGTTTTTCTAGTGGGACCATGTTTGGAGGATGCACTACTACTAGTGGAGTTTTATGCTCTATCAACAATTCAACCTGAATGCCTATTTCTGTAGTTTGCACTTTTTGAATAAATTTTGTAAAAATTTGATTTTTATCCTCCTTGGGTGATGTACTTACATGTATTGAAGTATCTTGTACTTCAAGGACTTCAATTTTATGGTGTGCATTGCTCCTCATTTTGTCCTGGAGCTTTATCTTGATATTCTAACACATTTTTTGGACATTCTAGAGCTGCTTCAGAATGTGCCTGTTCATCTTCAGAATATTCTGGAGCTACTCCAAAATGTTTCGGAGCTGCATCCGAAAGTGTTGGGATGTCTCCTTTTTCAAACCCCCTCTAAAAATTTTATTGTTGGCCCATCTCTAGAGTATCTCCTCTTTGATGTGAACTCTCTATGACATCCATAATTTCCTTACCAACCCTCTTCATAGGTGTAATCTCCTCTTTTGCCTGTTGTTGTTCTATTGCAACAACAATCATGATAGGAACAAAAATTGTAGGTGCCCCTACTCCAAGGTATCTTCCTCAATTCTATGGGGCAATTATGGGATGTGTTCTTGTATTTCCCCTTCTAGAATCTACTCTACTAATCCAAACAAAATTTTTTCTATCTCCTTCTTCCCAAAATTAGGAATTGTAGGTAGAATCTTCATTGGTGCCAATTTTCCTTTTAATTCATGTATTTCTTGTAGCAATTGATCAATATACTCATACTTTTCCTTAATTGTTGCTTCTCCCTTCTCAATCTAGGTCTACTGGGTCTTAATGATCACCCTAGCAGCCTTCATTGGGTCTTCTGGCTCATAAGCCTCATATTCTTCAGATTCTAAAGAATATGTAGGCAAATTCATTATAGGTGGTGAATTTGGCTCTTCATGCTCTTTAGCTTCTACAAGTGATTCCTCCACCTGATCAGGTGATGGCTTAACTAATATGTCCTCTATCTGAGCTGGTGTTTCTTTAGAAACTTCATATTTATCCTCCTACACTATTAATTTTCTCCTTTTCCTTGGTTTGGATGGTTTAGGATATGCAATTTCAGTTGCTACAGTTGTGTCCTATTGGTTTCTACTTAAAATCCTTATAGGAGGAGGTGAGGATGGATGTTTTTGTACTTCAGTATTTGTTTCTCTTGCCTCAACTAACTCCTCTACAACAAATTTTCTTCTTTACTTGGTGGACTTTCTCAATGATTGTGCACCCATTTATTTTGCTCTACCAATTTACTTTGTCTTTGCACTTCTTCTTCATGCAGATCTAATTATAAATCTAGAGTCAATTTCTTCCTCTGATGATGAATGTTTTGCTTTAGCTAGTGACCCAATTATTTTAGAATTGGAGGGTTTTGACTATGCAAATTTCTCTACCTGAGCAACAATCTTAGTAACTTTATCATTGAAAGTTACTTTCTTGGTCCTTGGTTGTTCTGTAGGGCTACCTTCAGCTTTCCTCTTTCTCTGTGCCCTAGTTCTAGTAGTTGGTGGACCATGAGGGGATGAAGGGGTTTCTTCAAATTCAAGATTAACCCTTTCATTAGCATCCTCTTCAAGTGTCCCTACCTCATTTGCAACTACTTCTTCTTCCTTCTAGCTCCTCTTCAATAGGAACCTACTCATTCCAAGGTGCAAAGAATCTATTGAAACTTTAAAGATTTCCCTTAAAATGATGCCTGTAGATCAATTTGATGAGGCCATGGTGTCTAGGAGATCCCTGGCCTTACTGGTATCTTTTTTCCATGTTGTGCAATTCCTGGTGTAAATATAAAGGAATATTTACCCTCACTTTCGGGCGTTGTGTGCCATGCCTCAAATGAGTGAGCAGTTTCATGTGGTGGCCAGATAATACTGCATATTGCCCCTCACAAGTTAAATATTCAATAACCCATATTGCAATTTCATCCCATGGTGGTTGAAGACTAACTTATTTTACCCCTTTGCAGACATTGTTATTAATTTGCATTATGGGTTGCACATCCCCCTCTACTAAAAATGCTTTGACTACTTCAGGGAGTGTGTCTTTAATAGTTCTAGTAATTACTATTCCTTGTAAAGGCAATTCAGTGATTTGACTTAAAACTAAGGGAGTTACCTCAATCCTCATGCCATTTATGGTTGCTCTATTATTCCAGAGAGTGTAGGTGAATTTGACTGCTAAACCCTTAGAATACCCATCAAAATTTTCCAAAAATGGCATCAGCCTTGCTTGTTGAAAGACTTGCACCACCTCAAGGTTCTTCTAGAATTCGTCTAAAGTATTTGGTTTGGCCTTCTTTTTCTGCCCCATGTCATCTAAAACTAGTGCACTTGTGTTGCTATTCTGTTGCAATTTTTTGTAACCTCCTATTTTTTGGTAATGTTACTATACTCCATTGGTTTTTTAAATATTTTCTCCTTGTAATGCAATGCTTGAGTTTACAATTTTACAGCTCATGTTTCAATTCAATGGCCTCTATAATTTTGGTGATTATAGAGCTCATGCATTCATGACTTTGGCATACATGAATTAGCTTTGAAATATGGTGTAGAGTATGCTATGGTTTGCATGCATCAATTGGACATGTGGCCATGGTGATTTGGTTTTATTTTGAAATTTTAATTTTCAGCATGCACCGAAGGTGGCAGGTTGACATATCTTTGGATTACCCTGAATGAGTTTAAAAAATTGTTAGGCTGGATTGGACGGTTTTATTTTGTTAACTCATATTTACTTTATGAAAACCGGATGCCACCTCCTTGATCCATGCGATTTCTTGTGTTGAACTACCATAGTCACATGGGTCCATAGAAATTTATGAAAATTAAGTATGACAAGTACTTTGGAATGTGTTGGATGATACCTATTTTATTACTGCCACATGTGTCTAGAAACTTGTTCCTAAGTTCATGATGGTCGTGTGAGGTATGCTTCACATGGGATTTTTTTTTAAATCCATGACGTGAATGCTACTCACATTCAAATTTTTGTGTGCTTGCATATTTTTGAATTTCCAAGCCACATTATAGAGCTCTATAACTATTGTATTTTTATACGGCTAGATCTAAATTTTTCATGCAACCAAGGGTAGGATAGGGTGCTTCTTGACATTTTGAATAGAATGTTCCATTTTTATTTTCCAAATTTATAAATAATTTATGCCAAATATTTAATTATCATACATTACATGTTAAATGCTTACTATGACTAAATGCAAGAAACACATACCTTATTGCCTTGAAAATTTATCATACACCTTACAAATCGCTGCTTTCGATGATTGTTAGCAAGCTATCTAAAAACAAAAATATAACATGTGTGCAGTAAGTGATCTTTGTACAATGGTGATAATGATGGATAGTATCAAGAAGGCAAACATGTCAAAAATCAGTTTTCATGTAAGCCTTAATTCAATAGCACCTTTGAAAAGGTTTTCACTATTGAAGTACTTTTTTTCATTCATTTTTTCTTTTTTTTCATCTTCTTTTTTTTCATTCATTTTTTCATCTCTCTTTTCATTATTTTTTTCATCTCTCTTTTTTCATTTTTGTCTTGATTGTGCCCATGAAGGAATTTCACAATCTCCCTTGAAATTGTGCCCATGAAGGAATTTCACAATCAAGATTATTCCTCTTTTTGTTTTCTTGTTTTTTTTTTTTTTCAAAATTTATTTTTACATCACTCTGAATCTATCATGGAAGAGAAAGTCTCTTCCATCATGTGTAAATCCAACTATGCAATTTGCTTCAAAAACTCTTCCTTAGTTAATGGTTCATGGTATACCCAAAGGTGATGTCCATTTACCACTAACTTTCTCCTTGAATCATCAATGGGAGAAAGATGAACTACTCCATTTTCAAACACTTCTTTGATCAGGTATGGTCCAAGCCACCTAGTCTACAATTTTCTAGGAAAATATTCATAACGAGAATCAAACAATAAATCCCAATCTCCTTGCTCAAATTTTCTCTATTGAATGTGACTATCATGCCACATATTTCACTATTCTTGGATAACTTCTATGTGATGTAATGCTTCCAATCGAAGTTCATCCAATGCATTGAGTTGCATAATCCTATCCATCTGTACCTATGACAATTCAATACCAATTTCCAAAGATGTGCGAAGTGTTAGTAACTCAAATTCAATAGGAAAAAGAGGTTTCTTACCATAGACTAGTTCGTAAGGTGTGAAACCTATGGTGGATTTCCATGTTATGTTGTATGCCCAAACTACTTCTAGTAATTTGTTTAACCAATTTCTCCTATGTGAAGCTACTATTTTGGTTAATATTCTTTCCAATTCCCTATTGGTGACTTCAACTTGACCATTTTCTTGAGGATGATAAGGTGATGATTTTCTATGTTTGATTTCATAGAGTTTAGTAAAAGCTTCAATGACTTTTGATGCGAATTGGGGTCCATGATCTATGGTGATAGATCGTGGAGCTCCAAATATTTGAAAATTTTGGGTGTAAAGGAAATCAACAACCTTCTCTTCATGAGCATGTTTAAAAGCATGTACCTCAACCCATTTAGTCACATAATCAGTACATACCAAGATATGTACCTTTCCTTGAGATGGTGGGTCAATGGGTCCCATAAAATCTAACCCCCATTTCTCAAATGGTTCTAAAACCACTTGAGGTTGTAGAGGCATTTCATTTGTGTGTGTGGGTTTTCCCATTATTTGATATGCATCACAATGTCGTATGTACTTTTTTACATCTTTGTGAAGGGATGGCCAATAATAACCAATTCCCAAAAAAAATTGAATTGTACTCTTAATTGAATAATGTCCTCTTGAGGGTTCATCATGACAAGCATGGAGGATATCATACACTTCATCTTTTTGAATGCATCTATGTAACACATGGTTAGGTCCACACTTGAATAGTAGACCTTTGATCCATTTGAAGGATGAGCTTTGCCTTACCAATTGTTTCTTTTGTTTTGAGGTGAAATGAGGAGGAATTTTTCTTGTTGCCAAATAATTAGTTGTATCTACAAACCAAGGTGATTGTACTGATATAGCAAACAATTTTTCATCTAGAAAAGTATCCTCAACTAACTCTTCTTCTCCTATGTTATTTAGTCTTGATAGGAAATTTGCTACTACATTAGCCTTTCCTAGTTTGTTTACTATTGTGATATCAAACTCTTGTAATAGTAATAACCAATGAATTATTCTTGCACTAACCATTGGTTTTTTCATCAAGTATTTAATAGTTGAATGATCGGTATGGATAAACACTTGATAACTAATGATGTAGTGATGGAATTTATTAATGGCATATACTACTACTAAAAATTCCTTTTTAGTAGTAGTATAATTATTTTCTGCTCTAGTGAGGTTTTTGCTTATGTAGTAGATAGCATAATGCTCCCCATTTTCTATCTACCCTAATGCTGCTCCAATTGTAGTATTGGATGCATCAGTTTGGATATGGAATGGTAATTCCCAATTAGGACCTCGTAACATAGGTGGAGTGGTTAGTTTCTCTTTTAAAGCATCAAAATATTCTTGGCATTTTTTGGTCCAATTAAATTCAGAATCCTTCGTTAACAATGCAAACATGGGATTTGCTATTGTACTAAAATCTTGAATAAATCATTGATAAAATCCAATGTGTCCTAAGAAACTCCTGACATCAGTTTGGGTTTGTGGAGAAGGAAGGTTCTTAATGATTTCTACTTTCTTAGGATCAACCTTGATCCCATCAGAAGAAATGTGATGACCAAGAACAATTCCTTCTTCCATCATCATGAAGCACTTGTCAGGATTTAAGGACAAATGATAAGTTTCACAATGGGTTAAGACCTTGTCAAGATGTTCTAAGGTAAATTCAAAGGTTTCCCCACAAACTATGAAATCATCCATATAAATTTCTACACTTTCAATGGTCAAATCAAAAAAAATAGCCAAAACAACTCATTGGAAAGTTGTTGGGGCATTACAAAGACCAAAGGGTAAGACCCTATAAGCAAAATTTCCCCATGGGTAAGTAAAAGTTATTTTCTCCTGGTCTTTGGGTGCAACCTGTATCTGATTATACCCACTAAAACCATCAAGAAAGCAAAAATACTTCTTTCCTACGAGTGTGTCTAACACTTGATCAATGAATGGTAATGGAAAATGGTCCTTATGTGTGACTTTGTTTAGTTCTCGATAATCTACACACACTCTCAATTTCCCATTTTTCTTTGGTACAATAACCAATGGAGAGACCCATCGGCTATCAAAAATTGGATATATGAATCCAACCTCTAAGAGTTTTTTGATTTCTTCCTTGACAATATCTCTTAGAGCAGGATTCAATCACCTTTGTGGTTGTCGGATAGGTTTAACATATTTAGTATATATCCTATGGGTACATACATCAGGATGAATTCCTATCATATCTTTGTATTCCCAAGTGAAGGCATTGACATATCTTTTCAAAATAGCAAATAATTTTGCTTCTTGTTTATCGATCAACCAACTATTGATGTTTAAGAATTTTCCTAGTTGTACCTCAATTTGTTTGGTTTCTAGATGAACAAAATTAACTCCTTCGTATGTGCTTACTAAGGAGTTAAGTGGGCAATGGTGTGGTAGAAGAGAGTGAAATATTCATGTCTCAGTATCGATTGTAATTCTTGATGGAATCATATCTGATATGGGATAATGAAGGGAGGACAAAATATGATGATGCCACCCATGTGGCAATTTGAAGGGACTTTCTTGTAATGGAATGGGTGCCATTTGTTTAGATGTTTGACCCTCATCATTCCATAACAAGTGATGAATAGTGATTGGTTCATCCTCAAGTCCTAATTCCTGCATTGTATTTATCAAAATGGTTTCATCTTCAAATGCCTCTCTTTCATGTGAATCTATCTCTTCTATATGTTCTTTCACTACTATAGTAGCTAGTGTGGAAATGGTTTCTTCGTGTTCCTCATCAGAATCAGGAAACCATAAATGACCTAAAAATTTTGTTGAAGGTTTCATAGGAGGGTATAAAGAAATATTTTTTAGATCAATGCCATTAGAAATAGTCATCTCCCCTGACCTACAATCAATGAAAGTGGTTGTAGTAGCAAGCCAAGGCCTTCCCAAGATAATTGGATAGTCATTCATAGAATTGCGAGGTTGCAATACCAAAAATTCAATAGGGTATTCCCATGAGGAGACTATCATAGGAATATCCTCTATGATCCCTTCTGGTTTAGCAATAGATCTGTCAGCCATTTCCAAAATAGTAGATGTAGGATTCAAATTGTTTAATTATAATTTTTGCATTGTGTCTTTGGTCATAACGTTAATGGCTACTCCAAGATCAACCAAAACATTAGAAATTTGCATTGACCCAATGGTTATTATGATAATTGGACTTCCTGGATCACTATACTTTGGTGGGACAAGCTTTCCAAAAAGTAGGTCAACCAATTTTCCATTTACTTGTATAGTTTTAGGAAAGGATTTATTTTTCCTTCCTAATTTTTTAATGCAAAGGTCCTGAATAATTTTGTTGATTAAAGGCACATCCTTGATTTCTTGTAATAAAGGAAGTGAAATGGTCAACCTTTTTAGTTCTTTTACTAGGTCTGATTTAGAAGTGTTTTTAAAATTTTTAAACCTTTCAGGATATGGTATCTTCTCTAAAGAAGGTAAATTTTTTGTGTGCAAATTTTCTTTTTTTTCTTCTCCTTTATCCAAGGTTGATTTCTATGGTTCTAGACTAAAGGATTCTTGTGTCTCATTGATTTTTATTTCTTCAATAATGGGTGGAATAGGCTCAGGTAATGTCTTTCCTGAGTGCAGCTAGATGTTACTACAATCGATTACATTGATCGTGGTATTTTCATCAGATTCAGCTACATAGATAGGAGTTGCCTATCTTGTATTATTAGGATTGGCCATAGGTTGGGCTGAAAGTGGTGGTTGCTTTACCTATTGTTGTTGTTGTTGTCTTCCTTGAGGAAAATTTTGAGTAGGACTAGGCAATAAATTTTGTGTTTGACCTCGGTATCTTTGTTGTCCCTGGTATGATGGATATTGTTATCCCCAATTTTATCCATGAGATTGGGCTTGCATCCAAGGTGGATTAGGTTGACTCCATTATGGATTTATCCACCCAGATTGTGACCAATCTTGAGAAGATGTCCATGGAGGTTGACTCCAAGACTATTGTGGTGGTTTTGAGTAACCCCATGGCATAGTCCAATGATTTTATCCCCAATTTGTGGGAAAACATGGGGTATTTTGATATTGTGAAAAGTTTTCCCCTTGTCTTTGCCCAACAAAGTTGAGTTCTTCTATTTGTGTTTCCAAAATATTTTTGAGTCCTGGAAGTAGATGGTATTGGTCAGTGATATGTCCTTTTGAAAAAATGCTACAAATAGCAGATATAGAGGTTTTGTTTAAAGGATAGTCTTGAAGAGCATGTTTGTTTCTACATCTTGGATAATAAATAGCTAGGGGTTCTGTAGATTTGGTTTTGGCATTCATTTCCCCTAATGTAGTATTAAGATGTACCAAGATGTCAATTTTTAGATTGGTAAATTCTTCCATAAGCTCTTTCAAATCACTACCATTATTACTCCGCTTTCATCTTCTTTGTCTTGTGCATGAGTAATTTCTACATAGTTCCAAAATTTCATCAATGTCAAGGGTGCTCACATCTCCCTTGCCCATTAAATCCAACACTTCTCTAGAATCATCTTGTAACCCTCTTAAGAATATGGCCTTACACATTTTAGGTTCAATAGGCCCACATCTTTTTTGTACAAAGGAAAACCTATCCAAGTAATCCTCCAGATTTTCATCTTCTTCTTGTTTGATTCTAAATAGTTCATCCTTTCTATTTTTCACCTGATAGTATTCTTGGTATTTATCCAAAAATACTTCCTCCATTTCTTCCCAGGTTCAGATTGATTCGGGTGCTAAGCTCATAAACCAACGCAAAGTTGAGTCTTTGAGTGTGGAAGGAAAAACTTTCAGCTTTTGGTTATCATTTATGTAGTCATATGTCTGGCACACAACTTTAAATTCAAACAAGAATTGATCAGGATATTCGGATGCAACTCCCCTAAAGGTTGGTAGCATTGAAGGTGAAATTATTTTCATTGGAGAATTTTGTGTAGGATTTAATCGAATAGGATATTCGAAAGTCCTAGTAGGAGTAGGATTATCTATTTGATTATGAACATTGTTGCCCCTATCCGGGTTTACTAGCATTTCTGCCATTATGTCTTCCCAACACCTAGTGTAAATTTATTTAAACTACCTTGAATTCAAGGATATGTTAGGAGTGGGTGAGGAGGTACTAGCAGTTTGCTCCTCTTGTATTTCTCTCTCAAGAGATATACTTCCTAATGATGATGATGATGGTTCTTGTTTAACAATTTTAAGAATTTCAAATGTAGGTAATTCACCACCTTGGTGTGAGTATCGCCTACCTGTGGTAGGTAAAGGGGTCTTAAGAAATCATCATTTTTTATCCCTTAACCTATTCATTCATTATGTGCTTGTGTTTCTAATTTTTTGAATTGCAACTATCAGTTTTACAACTATGTTTCATGCAAGTTGTTATGTTCAAGATTTTACTCTAAAGTTCACAACTTAGCATAATCAATAATTATTTAACTATTTTATCCCCTAACAACACCTATGTTCCCTGGAAATGATACCAAAAATGATGAGTGTCATTATTATCATCATTTAATTTTCAATGTTTGTCAAATCCAGGCGGTGTCCAAGGTTATCTACGATAGAGGAGTTTGGCAAGTTATAGTTCAGTCATTAGTTCACAAGATTTATTCAGTGAAATAGAGGTTCATTTGGTCTTTTAAAGGTCACACTAACTCCTAATTTGTAGAATTGAAACTAATTAACTTGTAGAATTGAAATTACTTCTAAATTGTAGAATTGACACTTAATCTAATTTGTAGAATTGACATTTAAACTAAATTTGTAGAATTGAAATTGTTGAAGAAAGAACTATTTTACGCTTGCTAATTGAAATGACATGAATGGAAAATTCTAAATTGAAACCAACTAAATTTAACCATGCTAAAATTGAAACTGCTAAAACTATCATAAAAGTTGTTGCAAAAACTGTCAAAAAAGTGTTGCAAAAATTGTCAAAAAAGTTGTTGAATTTGAAGTGCAAAATATAGGTAATAAATGCATAAAAAATAGGGATCAGCTAGCTGTAAAAAAACTCACACAAATCACACTTAAAACATGACAAAAATTATGCTAAAAATAGAGGTTAGTTCGTTTACAAGAATTAAGCAAGAAATTGACAAAAATTGTTGAAAATAGAAATTGTCAAAAACCTGCAAAATTACTTCCTTCCTCTAGCCCTAAGAGTGGGCCCTTGCTCCCTGGTCTAGAAGAAGGTATAATCACTCCAAAAGTATAAATTCTAAACACTCACTCACTCACAAATCAACACATTTGAATAACACTACACTTTATTGAAAACTATTGTTACAAAATATTACATTTTTATGTCTATTCCTATTTTCTAACTTTTTTGACTAATTCTCTTACTAACTCAACCAATGGGTGAGTGGACCTATTTATACTATTTCTTACATACATATTTTCAACTACAAAATCAAATATTGTGTTTCCATGCTTGATTTGTTGTTCTGTTGCAGTAGACTTGGTCTATTTTAGGATAGAATCTACTACAGTAGTCATCCATGCACTTTTCATGCCTCCAATCCAATGGGTGGAAGTCAATCAAGAATGGGTTAAAAATAGTTGTTACACCTTTCCTCATTCTAACCTCTCTCATTCCTTATGAAATGGATGTGATCTATGCTTTTTTATTAAAATGAACCATTTTTGCCTGTCATTCTAGAGAGCTCCAAAATATTAGGTAGAATAATTGGGATATCTTGTTATCATCAACTTAGACCATGTGGGGGTGCTTCTAGGTGTATTATAGGTCTTCCCTTGTCTCCTTGAACATGTTCCAACTAGTTTTACTCATTTCTTTTGACTTCTTCCATGCCCTCCTTTAATGTTACAGGTGGTTGCCTTTTGTATGTTGTGTGCAGTTGTCATGCCCTGTTTCACAATAGAGTAGCTTATTTGGTACCATGTCACCTCAATAACTTGTTTTTAGGGTAGGAAAAAATTCAAAATACTTCATCCAATCACAAGTCACAACACTTTTATTTGCTATCAATTTTATTATGCTATTTTTCACTAAAATCATGCAAAAACATAACATAAAATGCAGAAAAATAGTCAAAATAGGGGCATAGTATTTCTAAACATTCAATCATGCAAACATCAACAAATAATGTACTTTAATCAAATATTTGGCACAAAATGATATTATATATTGTTAAATGGCAGTTTTTATATGTCAAAAATGCAACAAAAATGAGGCATTATTTGGCCTCATCAGTTGATTGCTTTAAACCTTATTTCAACAATTTGTTGCTCTATCACATTGATTTTATTTGTCAAATTCCTTTTCATTATTTTTAGCTCCTATATTTTTTGTTGATTTTTTGGGCTCTAGAGTAGGTAAGGTTGGTATGGGCATAGAGAGAATAGTATGTTGATCTAGAAGTGAGGCTTGCTAGCTTTGTTAAGGGATATCCAAGAAATATGGAATTACAACTTTAGGAGGAAGCTTTTCAACTAAGATGAGTGTATTTTTAGTTGCAACAACAACTTGAAAGATTTGAGGAAATCTCATCTCATTGAACTACTATATTTGTAAGCTCAAGTCTAAAATGAAAGCCTATAAGTAATAGATGTATGCTTGGGCATAATATGGACTTATATCCTAGGGGATTCTTCTCCAAGTTTTGCTAAATTGGATGTTGAAATCTATGATATTCTCCTAAGAATTTCTTTGTATGGATGTAAACTTAGTGAAAAGGATTCCCCAAGGTCATTAAGCTCTAGGATAAAAGGTTTAGCTAGGTCAAACCAAGTGCTAATATTACCTTATTCTAAATCTATCACTTTACCTCTAAAGGATAAAGCTAGAAACCTCACCATTACATATTTATGGATAATATTATGCATAGTAGCTAAAGCGGCTATATCTTTGCAATGTTCATAGGATGTCTTTTCACTACCATCATAGGAGGTCAAATATTTTAGTGCAGACAAAGGAATACCATGCATATATGGGATATTGGGGGGTCCAACATTGTTCTATCTAGGGTATATGCATTTGGCCATGGTTCTAGGTGGGGATATTGCAAGTAGTTGTAGAGATATGGCATGCAAAAGAGTGAGGATTTGAATAAAAGAAGTCTAGATAGATGAAAGGGATTTATCTTTCCAAGATTTCCTAAAGACTAAGATCTCAATAAATTGGAGGGATTATTTTTTCTTCTTTGCCTCTGATATTGTAATCATTCAAATCTAGAGTTGTGTCCTTCAATGAAGTGTCTAATCTCAAGTTCTTTAAATAGTTGATTTGCTATGTGTATGAAATTTTATCCACTTTTTGAGACCAATATCTTTACCATAATATTGATCATCCAAAGATGCAAGCATTCCAAATGCTCTTATGCACATAATAGCTCTAACTTCTAATCAATAAATTATTGTACTTGCATCACACTAGTGATTCTTCTTGATATCTTCATGCAATATTTTGATTATGAGATAAATAAATGAAATTCAATCACATCAGACATACCAAATTTTTTTGATGTTTTGATTCACCTAGGTATGAATTTTTTCCCTAGAACAAAGTCAATTTTGGATGGCCCAGAATCATTTTTGATCCAACCTATAGAGAATTCTAATTTCTTATGAATTTTCTACTAAAATAATAAATAAAGAGAAAAGTAAAAGGAATGATAAGAGAAGGGGTTAGAGAAATTGAATTAAGTGAAATCAAGGCTCATAAAATAACATTTTTTAAGCTACATGATCATAGGCCACCTAGTACAAATAAATCCTAATAGACTATACAATTAATGTTGTGCAAAAAAACATTATCCTCAGATGTTATAGCATTCAACATAACATGCACTTGAACCAAATAATTTCAATTAGTTTTATTGTAACAAATAGACCAAAAGCATAGTAAACAACATTAAACCTAGAAAAAGACTTCTATCAAAACAAACAAGCAATGTTGAAAATATAAATATTACGTAATGATATCTACAAACATTAACTAGAATAAGTTAAATAAATATTTATTGAATTCTAGAGTAGTATAAATATATAGTTTTCCATAGGAAAAAACTAAAATATATAACCCTTAACAATTAGGGGTGTTCCCTTATTTATAGTTTTTCCTACGCTAAGACAAAGTTAACTACTATGTACAATTATGAGCAAAATTAGTTGTGTATAATTAGGGATGAGCTAGAACTACTTGGCATCTTCCATATCTTTTGTCAAGCTATTGTGATTTGTAGGATCATCCATTATTCTTAGCTGCGGTAGTTGTCACTTTCAAGCTCTAATAATTGTTATGTGATCTAACTGCTCTTCTCTCAACTATTGAGTGTAATTTCATATTGATGCCTTCTAGTCTAATATGTTATTGCTTTACTTTGCCTTCCTTCTAGACTGCCTATGTGCTATGCTAGGTGTTATGAGTGTTGACATCAGCTCAGAAGTTTAGGTCTAGGATGCCACTTCTTTTGGTCAACTCTTTATGTTTATTCATTGGGTTAGACATTTTTTAAGCTAGGTTGGCATCATCATTTAAAATATTTGGCATGATAACTTTTAGAACTAATGTTTTTTCTTCCACAAACTTCACCTTGTGTAAGATATTTTGAATGCTCCTACTGGTATTGCTTCTAAAAAAAAAGCTTTGAATTGCTTTCAACATCAATTTGGTCTAGATAAGAGCTTTCATATTGAAAGAGTAAGAAAAATTTGCATAAATTAAAGCTCATATTGGTTTAACATAGATTTCAAAATAAACTACTAGTAAAAATTATCTATCTAGATGAGATCCTTCAAGCTTAAGTATCAGTTAGAGTTTAAATTATTGATCCATTCATCAACTTCTACTCTAGTCTCTAGATAATGTCACTTTGTTACCATATTTCTTCTTGATTGTTTTTTGATGCTTCATAGTTGCATTCAAACATGGATTACTAGAATTATTCATTTGACAAGTGTACCTGAGTTTTCTCTTTTTTTTATTTTGGCCAACTTGCTCCCTTTTGCTTTTTGCCATGATCTTTCAAGGTGTTCTTCATATGGACCAACAAGCCTAGTTAATTGAATTGTATAGGAGCTTATATTGTTGACCCTTTAATTGAAATTCTCAAATACCCTTGCTTCCTCTATATTTTATTTTTCTTTAGCACAAGACCCTATTCAATAATAATAGTATGCCCCATCACATGTGGAGTGTACCTCAATTATCAAACTCATTCATCTAGATTATTGATGAATTTGAAATTATTGTATGGGATAAAATCCTACCAAAGGTAGAGCTCTTTTATTTGCCATTAAAAAGGATTTGGTATTATTACTAATGGAAAGGAATGGATTAGCTACCACAAAAAATACTATAAGATTTTATCTTCTTAGTCTGGTTGGTCAACATAACCTCATGGCATAAGGAGTTTAGAAGTTTTTAGCAACTTTTGATGTAGGCCTTCTCTTATCAATATTTTTTGTAAATTTATGGTATCAAATACTTGATAGGCTGATGGAGCTTTAGGTCCTTTCATCTTGTTCATATATATATGATAATATTTCTAAAAATTACTTTGCCCTATAGGATTTTTATAGTGTAGTGAATTTCACTATAATTAACTCACTAGATGTTGCTATAGATGGTTGGGCACTCTCTTTGGGATAACTTTGGATGGAATAGGTGTTTGAAGGTGGGAAGTACCAAGAAGCCAACTCCACATAATTTATTTGAATGGAAGCTATCTCCCTGGCATGGTTAGAAGATTCATTCTATAATGGGGTTGTATTGACACTATTTGTTTATTTTGGTTATGCTCCTAGTTATTGGCCTAAAAAATGGGTTTGGGATAGCCATTATAAGAAGGTCTACCACCCTAGTTTCCTTACTAGAATGGAGATATTAGGTTATTCTAATACTAGAACATCTAGGTATTTTGTTGTTACCTTTTCATAGACAATATTTTATTGGTGACCAATCTAAGTAATTTTTTATTGATTTAGCTTATGATTTATCTAAAGAAGATGGTGCTAGAGTAGGTAAGGGAGTAGGCACAATAGTAGTTATTACATGTAATACTGAGATTGGATAAAAGGTTGTTTACTAGATGACTAGAGGGGGTTGATATGGATATTGCATATTGGGATACAAAGCCATAGGAGACCTAGGAGCTAGCCTTCCATTCTAAATCAAGTCATGTTTAGCTTGGATAGCTATAATATAGGAATCTAGTAGGAAGTTTGCACATCTAGCATTAATAATAAAGGAGATATCAAAATAAAAATACTTTAGATAACATATGAATTCCAACTTGGGAGAGGATAAATATCATTAGGTATCTTTTGGAGCAAAATATGCCTTTGGTTACATTTGCGCCCAAGACTTTGCCAACATTGAAAGACCAGGTCAGAATAGAGTCTACCTTGTTCAATATCTAGAGGAGGCTGGTTCCTTTGCTTATTTTAGGAAAAGGGAGAGAGAGGGAAATGCATAAAGAGAGGGAAATATAGCTATGGCTAGAGAGTTAAAATAATATAGATTAAGCAACAACAAAGCAACTACCACATCCTTTTGTAGAAAAGCATAACAGAACCAAAACATAAAAACTAAAAATCCTGATGAATGTCTTATTTAAATGCAGTTTATCCATGAAGTAAATTATAGATCTAAATGAACGTTAATGCAAAAATATAGATTAATAATTAACTCAGGTTGCATTAAAATTATATTTATATAGCAATAGACAACACATACATACTTGATTTGAAACACCAATGAGCTAAAAACTAGAATGGATTATCTTTATTAAGCTTTCAGAAGTCTGTATACATAGCCTTGTAAATACCTAAGAGCCAACCATTTGGTTTGGTCGCTCATTCTATACATAAGAGTTTTACGTAATAGAAAAACTAAAAGTTGATACAAAATCATACCCGTAGGCTCATTCTGGTTCAGAATTTGTTCAGGGAGCATGAGATCCTCAACTGGGAGCGGTTGGATATCTTCTTGTTATGGTGATCTTCCTTAACATCTTTAGACATCATGGTCCACTTGGTCTTCAAAATGTCATGGAATGATGAATCTCCACCTTAGATTCATATTTGGCCTTCAAAATGTCATGGAATCATGACTTCTCACCTTAGCTTTGTCTTTGACCTTCAAAATATCATGGAATCAGACTTCCCATCTTAGCTTCATCTTTGGCCTTCAAAATTTCATGTAATCATGATTCTCCACCTTAGATTTGTCTTTGGCCTTCAAAATGTCATAGAATTGTGACTCTTTGCCTTAGCTTCATCTTTGGCCTTCAAAATGTTGTGGAATCGTGACTTCCCATCTTAGCTTCATCTTTGGCCTTCAAAATGTTGTGAAATCATGAATCTCCACCTTAGCTTCATATTTAGCCTTAAAAATGTTGTGGAATCATGACTCTCCACCTTAGCTTCGTATTTGGCCTTCAAAATGTTGCAGAATCATGACTTCCCACCTTAGCTTCATATTTGGCCTTCAAAATATCATGGAATCATGACTCTCCACCTTAGATTTGTCTTTGGCCTTCAAAATGTCATGAAATCATGACTCTCCACCTTAGCTTCCTCTTTGTTCTTCAAAATGTCACGAAATCGCAACTCTCCTCCTTAGCTTCGTCTTTAGTCTTCAAAATGTCACGAAATCACAACTCTCCGCCTTAGCTTCATCTTTGGCCTTCAAAATATCACAGAATCATGACTTTTCACCTTAGATTCATCTTTGGATTTCAAAATGTCATATAATCATGACTTTCCACCTGATCCTTGCCTTAGGCCTCCAAAAAGTCACCCGATCATTATTGCTCTTCATACTTAGCAAAATTCTAAGAAGATTACTTCTTATTTCCCTGGGTGTGGTCATTTTAACCAATATTATTGGTGCCTCCTAGGGTAATTATGTTAGTATAATGTCAGAAACTAGAGTCTTTATCCATTGGGGAATGGAGTAAACAAAAACAACCTAAAAAAAGGGGGAAAGAAGGGGAATTATACCAAGTACAAAAAGCTTCCTGCTTTGGGGTCGTTCATTCTTTTGGAGTATCTTCCTCAGTAGATTTTTTGGCCTCACCCTGGTTGGTATACTTTGCACTACTTGATGAATTTTTCTTGGCCTTTTCTTGTTTTTCCTTTTCTTTGACTACTTCGTTCTAGCTGATGCAATATTTCCTCCAGGTTTCCTCATCGGTATCTATTTTTTCCTTGACAATGTTGTACAGATATTCCAATTTTTCCACCTTATCGAATGATAAAGCTTTTGATTTACTATTTAGCTCATGCAGACAAGCATTCATCTGGGTAATATCTTGATCCATGTTGAAAATTTGGTCTTCTTGAATAGGCTCTTCCCATCTATCAATTTTTTATTCGTCTTCTACAAATTTCTTCCAAGCGGCTTTCAATTCATATTTCATTAGGAGTTTTGAGTCCTAGTCCCAGAATCTTGGTATGCCATAATTTTTAGCTATGCTTACATGTTTTTGAATGGCTTTAACCTCTGATTTGAGCTCCTATATGAGCTTGGCACTTTTGATCACTATCTTGTGCCTCTTGAAAAAATTTCTAGCAACTATTTTGGTATGGGACCAATTTTTTTCCCGTGCTCTATATCCGATTATGGCTTGAGTGCTATCTACCAGGACTTGAATTTTGTTGGCTACTAACAACCTTGTTACTAAGAGCTTAACATATGCTTCTAATTCATCTTCTACTTGGCCCAACATTTCTTTTATTTTGAGAAGATATGAGACTGTGGGCCTAGCCTTCGGAGTCATCTTATTAACACTTTCAAGCATGTTCCTTCTTACTGTCTTTGATTTTTTCTTGGACAACCCACTAGCTTTATCAGAACTATCAGATAGTTATTTTTTACGGTCCTCAACATATTATTGTAATAATTGAATCTACTCTTCAGCCTTTTCTACTTTCTCTTTGTAGGGGTCCGCTTCATCAAATATTTGCTTCCATTTTTTGGCTTCATTTTTCAAAGATTTTTTTGTTTCCTTTTTTTGGTGCAGAGTTTCCTTTAAATGCTTTCTCTCTTTCTCGTACCAAAAGTATTTTTCTTTGTAATACTCAACATTTAAATAAATGGTCCCCATGTGATTCTAATCCTTGCCCCACTCATCATCCATTGGTAGTTGAGTGATGTCTTCTATAGTTACCTCCATTTGATAGTCCTCCAGGGTCATGTATTTCTCTAGCTTTTGCACGAGTAGGGTCATATTCATGGTGTAACATTGCATGCAAATAGGATCTAGAACTGACCCTTATCTGACATGGTATATATCATTAGAAATTCTAGAGCTCTGCAACTTCAACCATGTAGCAGTGTTTAGGGTAGCCTTTTTCAAATTTTTGAACTTAGAAACCATAGGGTTTCTAGCAAGATAAGCAGTCTGCATGGCTTGAAATATTAGTAGGTTAGTGGAGTAAGGGAAAGGAGTGGTGGCTAAAGGGGTATCCATAATTAATTGCTCAGTGGAGGAACCTTAGGGGGTGGAGGAGGATGCTGGTGTAGTTTATTGGGTTCATGGTGGTGATGGTGGAGGCTGATGAGAAGGTGATGGAAGTGGTGGAGGTTTGTGAGAAGATGTGGAAGAAGGATTACTTAGATTTTCAGAATAGAAAGTGGAATTATTTTGGAAATGAAGAGAGGAATGATGAGCATCAGAAATGCTCATATTTTTTATACCATTTCTTGATTATTATGCAGTTGTATAATAAGGATTGCATATATTTATAAATGATTATATAATTATTTGATGAAATTATGTGTGTTATCTAATTTATGTGTCTTTAGTGTGTTTTTGTGGAATTGCAGTTGATTTAGTTATATTTGGATCAGTTGAGGTCTTTTTCATGGACCTGGCACTTTATTTCTTTCATAATCAACGTAGAGAAGTTAGGCGCCTTCCTCTTCTAGGAAGGCGCCAAATGTAAGTAGGCACCTTCCTCTTCCAGGAAGGCACCAAGGAAAGAAAAGTGCCTTCCTCTCCCAGGAAGGTGTCAATAGAAGGCTAGCACCTTCCTCTTCTAGGAAGGCACCAGAGGAAAAGAAGCACCTTCCTCTCATAAGGAAGGTGCCACAAGAAGACAAGCACCTTCCTCTCATAAGGAAGGCACCACTAGAAGGCAAGCACCTTCCTCTCATAAGGAAAGCATCGATAGGAAGGCACCACTATAAGGCAAGCACCTTCCTCTCACAGGAAGTCACCAACATAAGATAAGTGCCTTCCTCTTCCAGGAAGGTGCCAATGGCAGTAAGGCACCTTCCACATAGAGAAGGCACCGAACATACTTAGGCATCTTACTCATAGGGAAGGTGCTCCTGTTCTTTGCCCATTGACCAAACAAGCACGACGTGGACAACAACGACTGGTGCAATTCCAAATCTACGTCATGTAGAGCTAAATTGGGGATCGCATCGACGTATGAGAATGTCCTACCAATTCCAGGTGAAGCACAAACCAATCAGTGAACATGCCACCATTATAATCGAATGCCAGTTTTAGCAGACGTTGATTACATTTACCAGACTATCTTAGTTTAGTCTGGGATGAATCAACTGTTACAACTTATTTGTAATAGAATTTTTGTGGGTGTGCTATATAAACACACGCAGACCTCTCTAAAGATAGAGATATATAAAGAGAAGAGATAGAATATTTTGATAGTAATTGTAATACTTTGATAATTATAATACCATTCTAAGAGTTTCTAAGTGCGTGTTCAGTTGGGAGGAAGTTGTTGGAGCCTGGGCCCACTCCAAGCCATTATTTCTTCCCCTATTTTTTCTATGTTTTTTTCTAGATTAGTTTACTACTTTATAAGATTATTTATCGCATTGTTATTTCCATTATTGCAGTAGGTTCATTTCCTCGAATGTGTGATTATTTCATTTTCGTAGATTTAATTTTTTTTACATAAATTATTGAGGAGTGCATGAATGATTGACAACACTTTTAAACACCCCCCAATAGTAGAACTAGCAGAATCATCTCAAGTGGTATTGTAAGCAATATTATTCAAACCCTTCATAATTTTACAAAGCTCCCTGGGTTGATAAATTAAATGCATGGGCATGTGACAAAAGTAGGAAAGAAATTAACCTTGTTTGACCCATAACATTTTGGTGTCATTTTTGGGGAAGTGTCTCAACTAGATTATCTACAATACCTGGAAACCTTCCATCTGAACTTGTATGAGTTCTTTGAGAAGAAGAGGACCTGACGGTCGGTTCATAAAAACCAATCAATCAGAACCTGAGTCAGCCAAACATTCTAAATTTGAATTAGACTCACCTGACCCACCTCTAGCAATCCATTGGAGTGAGGAGCCACACTTTGTGCAAAGTGCCTCCTCATCCCATCAACGTGGGGAAGAACGAATAATCATAAATCCTATGTTTAATAGGACACCCTTATAGGAATCCCTGTTGTGGAAAGTTGTAGAAGATCGGATGATAACACCAGATAACCTTAGAGCCTTGACTCAGAAAGTCTTAAACAACCATAAGGCCATAAACACTGCATTAGAGACCACATTTCCTAAAAAAATAGCTGACAATGTTTCATCTGGATTTAGTTTCTCTATTGAGGAAGGAGTAGGAGATACCAAAATGAAAAACATATCCCCTGCTCACCTTTCGACCTTCAGAGGATACCCAACTGAGGACCCTGACCTATTTTTATTTAAGTTTGATGTCTTATGCAGGTCTATGGACTACAAATCTGATACGCAAAAGTTGAAACTCTTTCCTTCTATGTTGGACGATGCAGCTCTGTGGTGGTTCATCGATCTCAGAGATAAACACATTACCACTTGGGATCAAATGAAGAAACTCTTTTTAGAGCAATACCAATATTTCGGGAGAGCAAGAGACTCCAAAGAAGATGTCCTGAGCATGACGTAGAAATAAGATGAGTCTCTCGAGGAATATTGTGAGAGATTCAACTTCAATATTCAATGATCTCCTCACACAAGACTATCTAATAAGTCCCTCAAAAGCATATTTTTGAGAGGACTTACCAATGAATCATTGGAGGCTCTTAACATGATCTCTGGAGGTGACGTTTACCAACATGCTATGGAAGACATTCGACAACTATGCCGAAAGTACTCAAGAAGGAGATGCAAGACCACTTCTAGAACCATGAAAGCGACTACTTCAATCATGAAGATAGAAATAGGTAACATGTTGGAATATTTAAAGAGCGAAATGCTCTCATCTCTAGCATTGCAGATGGAATACACTACTGTTAGAGAAAAAGAAGCAAGAAAATGAAGCGACATTGGCTTATTTCTATCCAAAATATAGAGGGAAGAATGCAAAGAATGCATGCTCAAAGAACAAATTTAGAGTATGTGTAGATTGCAGGTTGAACCATAAAACTCGATTGTGCTCGCAACTGCCCAATAATCAGGAGGATGCTAAAATTACGGATGCCTATTTCATAAGCAATCGAAATATTTGGCCACAACCCCCTACGGGGAATATGCTAATCGAAATGTCGTCATATGGGGGAGGACCATACATGCACCAAGGTCCACCTCAACCACCTAAAATGGGGTTGTGGGGTCCATCACCCTGGTTTAACGCACCCCCAGTAGCATTCCCAAACCAGAAGATATGGATGCCATAGCCATATCTTGGGCAGTAGTGGAGAGGCCACACTACGTGGAATCAGGCTCCACAAAATGCAGCACCAGCTCACCCCAAATAGAATTTACTGGCATTGCCAGTAGTGAGACCTGCACAGCTACCCACACAACTGATGGCAAATCTAAATAACAAGGTGAACCAGCTAGCATACAACGTGGAGGGTGAGATGTATCCAATGTACCATATTCATCTTAGGTCTGGTAGACAGCTAGGACTAGGAATGCCTCCACTGGTAGAAGAGGAGGAAGAGGTAGAAACACCTCTTGTAGAAGAGGTGATAGCAGAAATGCTTGAGAGAGCAAAGTCTCTATTTCCCAACCAGCTACAAGAACAGAGGAAAGTAACGCAGCTGAAGTTCGATATCTTGTCTAGCTTGAAGAACCTCACAGTGACAATTCCATTATTTCAAGCCATTTGAGATGTTTTGATATATACCAAGATGATAAGAGAGATGTGTCTAAGGAATCTAGGATGAAGAGAAACCTAGAATATCAATTTCATGGGTAAACTAGCAGATTTTATGATGGGAAAAATGTGCCATCCAAAGTTTGCAGACCTGGGCAGCCCGATGCTGATTGTAAAAATTGAGGGACATTCCCTGTCCAATACGTTGGTCGATCTTAGAGCAGCCATCAACGTAATTCCTCAGGAGACCATGCAAAGGCTATAGGTCATGAACCTAAAACCCACTGCAACAGTGCTACAACTGGTCGATCAACCGATCGTGGAGCCCGAAGGAATGTTGGAAGATGTAATAGTGACAGTCAGCGCATGGGAATACCTAGTTGACTTTTTAGTCTTACAATCTAAAACTAGGCTGGGCGGTTACCTGATCATCTTTGGAAAGCCATGGCTAGCAATAGCTAACACTTACATCAGCTTCTGGGATGGGCTAATGACCATCTTCGATGGACGAAACATTAAAAGGTTGACTATTTCACCCCCAATGCAGTTCGTCGACTCAGTAGGATAACCCATGTTGATCGAGCATGAAATTATTGAGTTGTCCATGATCCAACCGGTGATGACGTTGGATGATTTGGTAGAAGAATATGAATATGGTGCTATTATGGAGTTCCTCCATGGGGAGTCCTCCATATTTGCACCTAGATTGTCGTTGGCTAGCACCCAAGATCACCACATTTAGCAGATACACGTCGGGCCAGGAAGAACATTGAATGTCAGCAGTGGGTTGACTCCCACACAATTAAAAAAAGTAGAAGAGCTCCTGGTTAGACACCAATAGTCATTTGCATGGGATTACTCAGATATGCAGGGCATCAGCCTAGAGATATGTACCCATCGTATATACCTAGATGATCAAGCAACTCCAAGCAGGAAACCACAGAGAAGAATGAATCCGATAATGAAAGACATTGTCAAGGAAGAAATGCAAAAACTCTTGACTACCGAATTCATCTATATAATTTTTGACAGTGAGTGGGTATCACCATTAGTAGTACTACCTAAAAAGAATGAGAAATGACGAATCTGTGTGGACTACAGAGCATTAAACAAAGCAACCAAGAAGGACCACTTCCCACTACCATTCATTGATCAAGTCTTGGATACACTCTCAGGGAGGAAGTATTTCTACTTCCTAGATGGATTCAGTGGATACAACCAGTTCCAAATAGGAGAAGAGGATTAGGACAAGACAATGTTCACCTGCCCATGGGGAATGTTTGTCTATCTGGTATTACATTTCGAATTGTGCAACACACCTGCCACCTTTCAAAGGGCGGTGCTTAGCATATTTTTAGACATGATGGGAGATGAGTTCGAAGTATACATGGATTACTTCACCGTCTATGGATAAACCTTTGACAAGGAAATGACAAACTTGGAAAGAGTGCTCAAAAGAAGCAAGGAAAACAATTTGTCCCTAAGCAACGATAAATGCTTTATGATGATGCAATAAGGCATCGTATTGGGACACCACCTCTCTGTAGAAGGAATAAAGGTTGATAAAAGAAAAATTGAGGTCATTAGAGACCTATCCAGCCCTAGAATGTAGAGAGAGGTGAGGAATTTCCTTGGATCAGTTGGGTACTACCGACGATTTATTGTTGAATTTAGCAAAATTGCAAAACCACTACACACTCTATTATCTAAGGATGTGGAGTTCAATTGGACAGAAGACTGTGAGGAAGCATTTCAGTTGCTTAAGGAAAAACTAATATTCGCACCGGTTTTGAGAGGACCAAATTGGGCCATACCATTCCATATCTATTGTGATGCATCCAACGGTGTGATTGGAGCAGTCCTCGAATAGAAGGATGGTGAATAATTTTATGCCATATACTATGTCAACAAAAACTTGGCATGAGTCGAGCTCAACTACATGGTGACGGAGAAGGAGTTCCTTGCAGTTGTGCACGCCATAAAAAAATTTCACCATTATATCATCGGGTATAAGGTATTTGTCCACACAGACCACACGGCTATCAGATACTTGATGAGCAAGCCAGCCATTGGTGAAAGAATTATCAGGTGGCTCTTGTTACTATAGGAATTCGACATCACAATAGTCAAAAAACCAGGCAAGGACAATATTGTAGCAGATTTTCTATCTAGATTGATATCGACAGACCATACAGTAGTGGAAGACCAGTTTTCGGATGAACATTTGTTCACCATTAGTGAGCAAATCCTATGGTACGTAGATATAGCCAATTACTTGGCCACCAGAAGAACCTCACTTGCTCTCTCTTTTCGAGAAAAGTAGGTGGTCATAGATAAAAGTGCATCATTCCTATGGGTTGATGGCCTCCTATTCAAAAAAGGATGTGACCAGATTATAAGGAGATGCATAGCAGAGTAGGAGTTCTTAGAAGTACTCAAAGCATGTCACGACGAACCATGTAGATGACACTTTATAGGGAAACAAACTGCCTATAAAATCCTACAAGCTGGGTACTTTTGGTCCACTCTATTCAAGTATGTGGCTGCATATGCCAGCAAGTGCAATGAATGCCAAAGAATGGGTAGACCAACCCATCAAGATGAAATTCCCCTCCAGCCTCAGGTACACCTGGAACCCTTCGATAAGTGGGGCATGGACTTTGTGGGACCAATTAATCCACCTTCAATAGGGAGGAGGTTCATTTTGGTCTATACAGATTATGTCACCAAATGGGTTGAAGATCAAGCGTTGAGAGATTCAAAATAAAGGACAATCATCGATTTATTATTTGCCCACATTTTTATACGATTTAGGGTCCCTAGAGAGATAACAACAGACCAGGTGCCTCAATTTACCTCTAGGTTGATCAAGGAGCTGATGGAGCAATACAAATTTTGGCACAATAAGACTACACCCTACCATCTGCATGCAAATGGGCAAGTTCAAGTGACGAACAGAGAAATAGAGAACATCCTGACGAAGACCATGCAACAACACAAAAAATATTGTGCTACATGGTTTTCGGAGGCAATCTGGGCATATAATACCACGTGGAAATCCACCACAGGATTCACACCCTTCCAAATGGTCTATGGGAAGAGTGCGATGATGCCCATTGAATTTGAAATCAACACACTGAGGATGGCTTTAGAATTAAACTTGAGCTTCGATGACGCTCAAGAAGAAAGGATTCGGCAACTAGATCAACTAGACAAAATCTGAATGGACGCTTTGCAGAGAATGAAAATCATACAAAAGCAAAGAAAGCAGTGGCATGATCACCACATTAAACTGAAGCAGTTCCAAGAAGAAGAATGGGTGTTGTTGTACGATTCTCGGTTCCAGGGAAAAAAGGGTAAATTAATGCAAATATGGATGGGACCGTATGAGGTGGTAGAACTCATCAAGAATGGGGTAGTGCATGTTAGAACAATTGACGGTAGCAACACCATGTTAACGGTCAATGGCCATCGAATGCACCCCTATAACACATCCGAAACCTTACAGGTGGAATCCATAATAGACATGGGGGAGACCCCATATTGTTAGATCCGGACCAAACTCTTAAAAGGTGAAATGGTGGGCATGGAGGTGCTCACAAAAATTAGTTAATTTAGTTTTTTTCTTATAGTGTGTTTTGTAGGGACGACGCCTGCATGCAAGCTGTAGGTATCTTAACCTAGGGCCTAACAGGCATGGAATGCATCTAACTACCTCTATTTTTCTTTCTTTTCATTTACTTTTTGCAGGTGGAGGACCTGACAGCATGAAGAATAGGTATCTGGGAAACCAGGCCTTATTCGTCTCATCATTCTGACACCAACACTCGTAGGTAGAAGCTGAGGTAGCGTGAAGCAATATAGAGAAGGCTTGATCACCCTTTCCTAGTCAATAGCAACATGATTTCCAAGAACAATGTGCCTTCCTTATAAAGAAGGTGCCCAGCCAGAATAAGGTGCCTTCCTTATAAATAAGGCACCCCACCAGAATAAGGCGCCTTCCTTATAAAGAAGGCACCTAGCCAGAAGAAGGCACCTTCCTTATAAATAAGGTGCCCCGCTAGAAGAAGGTGCCTTCCTTATAGGTAAGGTGCACACAATATATATATAGGTGCCTTCTATGGCTGGAAGGTGCCATATAAAAAAAAAAAGGTCGAGGTGCCTTCCACATTAGGAAGGTGCATATAGATCGAGGTACCTTCCACATCAAGAAGGTGCATGCAGACCGAGGTGCCTTCCACATCGAAAATGTGCACCCATTCAGAAGCACCTTCCATAGCAAGAAGGTGCCATCATTTAAAAGGTGCCTTCCACCACCGGAAGGCGCATCCAATCAGAGGCACCTTCCACCATCGAAGGAAGGCACATGCAGAATGAGGCACCTTCCACATCGGTAAAGTGCATTCAGACCGAGGCGCCTTCCACATCGGGAAGGTGCATGTAGACCAAGGTGCCTTCCACATCGGGAAGGCACACCCATTTAGAAGCACCTTTTATAGCAGGAAGGCACCATCATCGAAAAGGTGCCTTCCACCACCGAAAGGCGCATCCAATTAGAGGCACCTTCCACCATCGGAAGGTGCATCCAATAAAAAAGGCACCTTCCACCACCGAAAGGCGCATCCATTTAGAGAACATCAATAACATTGGAAAGGTGCCATATAAGCACCTTCCACATCGGGAAGGTGCCACATCAGCACCTTCCACATGAGGAAGGTACCAAAGAGTGCCTTTTGTGTATAGACAGCACTTACGTCTCCTGGACGCCTCGATTGGAATGAAACTACCACATGAATAAGCGACATCAGATGAACATATCCCTCCCCCATGTTACAAATCAGCAAATTAGCACCCTTCATGATGCCTGAAACACCGAATAAGGTACGTGCATGCTAATTCAAATTTTTATATAATTATTTATAAATTATGCAGTACCAAAAAAAATACCGTCGTCATAAAAATCATATCCCCCCATAGCCGAAACCGTGTGCCAATGATATGGCTCAAAAGGTGTACCCTAGAAATGAATGCTAAGGTTAGGCACCTTCCCTATAAGAAGGCACCTTCCTGAAGAAGGAAGGAAAGAAAAAAACTACAGTAGTAAGGGAAGGCACTATGGGATGAAGGTCGAAGAATCACGCAGTGAAGAAGAATGAACCGAGTGATACAGAGGGAATCAGGGGGGCAATAAAGACACAGTTCAAGGCCAAAGGATGGCTTGAATACTATAACCTGGTCTATCAAGGCTAGGATATGGAGGTAGCTAAGGAATTCACTACCTCCTTGAGGTGCGACGTAGCTCAGGTGTGAGGGGTAGAAATTCTTGAAGAACACAAGCTTATACTGAGAAGGGGGGTGAACAGTATAAGACCACTTTTTACTTTTCCTTTATACTTCAAAATAGTAAAGCAACATATCCAAAGCAATATCAAAACAATGCACAAGATCATCCACAAAGTGACACAACAATTTTAACGTGGTTCATCCACAAAATTTTTCTCTAAAAGTTATCTCAAAGTTCTTTGGGAAACCTTCCCAATTACAATGTTTATGAGCCTCGACTCAAAGGAGATACCTTCCCCCAATCTAAATTTATGAGCCTCTGCTCAAAGGAGATACCTTCCCCTACCTTTGCTCTGGCTGGTGATCCTCTAGAAGACCTCTACCTCTGCTGCCCTTAGCAAATGGAACTCTATCCACAGAAGACACCTGTCTTCCCTGCTCTGGCTGGAGACCTCTGTCCTCAACTCTATCACCTCAAAAGTCGGTCCTCGAATCTACACTAAACATAGTCCTTCGGTCTAGCACAAATGTCCTCGGGTTCTTCTCATAGAACCAATGCACCTCTATCCTCAAGTTCTCTGATAGAACTATCAAACTCAGCTTCACAAGTCCTCTGCTAGGACCTATCCAAATCTACTCACAAGTCCCCAACGAAACCTGTCCAAAACCTGCTCACAAGTCCCCAATGAAACCTGTCCAAACCTGCTCTCAACTTCATCAAGAAAATATTGCTTGGCATGAACCCACAAAGAGAATGGTTAGAGACCCAATGTGATTCATCAACCTCATAGAAGCATAAAGAGAATTGTTAGATACTCAATATGTTCTATACTTAACTCCCAATCTCAATCTCAACTCAATCTCAAATCTCATAAGAATAAGATAGATGTATATGCTTTTCTCAAGAACATGAAACACAACCCAACAATTTCCAACCAAGCAATATCTCATATAACAATGATACTCATGTTCTTTCCAACAACCAATATCTTTTCTCAACCAATTAGGGCTTCAACAACAATGCTCAAAGACAAGGTTTAACCAACATCATTCAACTCAACATTAACCTGGAAGCATTCAACCAATCATCACAAAAAAAGGAAACAAGTAGAAATCCTTTTCCCTCCAAAGATATTTGAACAAAATAGCCACCCACACAATATCACCAAATGCAAATAATAACTTGTTCAAATAAACTCAATGGAGTAAGCCCAATATCATGAATCAAGTAAAAGCAATAACTTGATCAAACAACCTCTATGGAAGCAACTCAACCATCAACCTCAAAACAACCAACCAAGGGTTTCACCAACTCAAAGCAAGTAGCAAGACTCACAAACATAAACCCTAGTGCATAATGCTTCCACTACCTCAAACCAAAATTATGCATTCACCAAAACTCTCATCAATGATAACAATGCATAAGTAGTCTTCAACAAACCAGAAAATAGGATTTACACCCAACCAAAGGAAACCTAGTTGAATACCTTTTCACTCCAATCTTATTTCAGGAAAACATACCTTAATAATACTCATAAGAATAATGTGCCCATACCTTATTGAAGATGAAGAAGATCTCACAAATTTGTCATAACCATAACCACCTTTTTGCCAAACTCAAAAAGGTTAGTAGACAACATATTTCTTTAATATTTCCTCAAGAATATTCCTTGGTCCAAATATAATCAAGGTTCTATGTCTTCTTCTTTCAACCTCATTCAACAAATCATACATAACATATTACAAAATAATATTCCTTTTCTACACCTTATAACTCCAATATTTGACTTCAAAAATTATAACCCAACAAAACCTTACAATTCCTTATTTCTCCTATACCATATAACCTTTTAACTTTTAAAACTAAAACCTTATAATATAGTGAAGCTACACCCTTATACCTCCTATAAATTTGGAATACTGCACCTTTTAAATTTTAAAACTAAAACCTTATTCTCCAACAAAAATCATTGTTACCTTTTTAGCGCCTGCGAAGAATCGAACAGTAAACCTTCCTTTCTTAAGCGCTTGACAGCTTGGCAACTGCGATAGCCCCACCGATGGGAATAGTAGGGACTTCAGTACCCTTTGTTTCCTTCATCCGATGGTGACCAATCCAAAGACTAGTTCTGTCCACCTATTTACTGTTGCAGCCAAACACTGCCGTCACATTCGTCGAGGGACTCACTGCTACGTTGCTAGATATCACAGACACATTCGTTGTCTTTGTATTTCTAAAACATGAGAATCCTTCATATTAATTTGTGTATGTCCTCTTATATGTTGCCATGTCACAGAATAACTCTTTGATCACCTTCGCTTTTCTTTGTTACTGAACAATTCACGCACAGCGCTGTCTAAATTTGACCAAGGTGTATTATGTTCGAGCACACTCTAATGCGAAGGATGATTTGTCCTTTTCTTCGAACGCAATTTCTCCGAGCTCTTCTTAAAACATCGCAACCCCCTTTTTAAATCATGAACACCTTTGACCACATAATCACTTGACTTCCTCCTTCGCTGGCACAGGGGTTTCGATGAAATAAAAAATGCACGAGGATAATATCGAATTCTTCACTCAACATTAATGAAATTATTTGCCTCGTTTTATATGCACTATGATGCATTACCAAACACGTCGGCCCTTTTAATTTAATTTTAAAATTTTAATTTAAATTTTAAATAAATAAAATTTAAACTAAATATTTAAAATTAAATATCTTCATCACCGAGGCACCTTTTTCAACGAAACGAAGAGCCAACTTGGGTTTTAAGAAAAACCCATTTCAAATCTGTTGTCCATGGTTTTAAATAAAACCTTTTATTTTGTCTGCCTTGGTTTTCACAAAAACCCTTCCTAGAACTTAGATTCCTTCAAAAGCTTCTTGACATCAATGACAACATCAACACTTGAGCAAAGGCAATGTACCCAAGGTATCCAAAATTGCCAATAATTCCAGTCACCCTCGAATACATCTCACAGGCGACTGGATTGCCCCTCATAGGGGAATGCATATACAAAGGTGGACTGCTAAAGCTGTATGTCGAAGTGCTACTGGCAGGGGAAAATGTGCATATAGACAAGGATGGGCTACCCAAAAATAGCCTTCCCATGAATCTACTAAAGATATTCGAGCAGGTTGCTTGATTCTTTACATGCACCAAGAAATATACCCATATGCATGCTAACCATGTGCAGTTTATCAATCACCTGGTGCATGGAAGGAAGTTGAACATGCCCTTCTACCTGGAGAACCATCCACCTTAGCCCACCATGGGATGGTATCGGCACTGGTCTGCCATACATAAGTGTAGAGGCAGGACCCCGACGTAGAGCGAGATGGCGACCAATAAAGGCAACAGGATGCTATTGCAAAAATAGGGCAAGAAGAGGGAAGAAATATAGAGGAAATGGTGAATATCAAGCAATTGGCATTGCCCTAATTCATAGAAGAAAGAGGGCATTTACTAGTGCCCAAAATCATAGAGGAAAGAGGGCATTCCCCAGTGCCCAAGTATGAGGAGGAAGGAGCACCGCATATTATCGATGAGGCTGATTTCTAGCTGACAGAAGCAGTCCCCAGGAGGAAACACCTGTGGTGACTCCTCCTCTCAATAGAAGAAGAACAAAGCAACCTGAAATTTAGTGTTGTAGCCTAAACCCTCCAAGAATTGACAAATCAGAGCCCACAAGATGTAGGGACTTCCAGGAGCAATGATTAGGTCAGCGCGGCCTTGGAGGAAGTGCTAGAATGGCAAACCAATTGTTGGATGGCCCACAAAATTCTAGAGGACTGCTAGAACAAGCATAGAGGGGAGTTGAAAGAATGAGACGAATGGATCACCTAGATCGAGTAACTGGTTCGATAATTATGGGAGGAAAACCAGCTACTCCAGGATAGGGGTACAGAAATAAGGGATGCGTCGACCCAAACTGACTGGGCAAAAGAGGTCTTGATGAATTCTCCCACATTTGTCGAACGAGTATTCTCTTCGGGAGAATTTCGATCAGACGCCTGATAGAGCAACCCAGAGGCAGGGGAGGATTCCTCTATTTTTGGGAGTGAAATGAAAAGAAGTCCCACAACACCCCTTGTCATCATCCTGAGTGATACAGAGCAAGATGAGGGCCTCCAGTAGTAGACAGGACCAAAGGATAAGGACAAAATCCTTGGACCTAAAGGAGGAGAAGAACATGAGGGGTCAACACAAGATAGATAGGGGGACGAAGAAGAACCCCCAAGGATGGCAGCACAAAGTGAAGAGAATGCTCCAGGGACCATAGAGCAGGCCCCTCGAAGCGAGAAGATGATCGACAGGGAGAAATGGAAAACCCCTATTCAAGCCATCACTTTTTTTGTAGAGGCCAGAGGAAAAGGGCCCAGGACAGCTCGAAAGAAGGCATAGGTGACATTCGTTGAGACAGAGGAAGATGAATAGGATATGCATCCATTCGCAGAGAGGTGAAAACAATTTGAATGACTGCTCAAAGAGATGACGACAGCCAAGGAAACCAAGAAGGCAACCTCGAGGATGCAGGAGGACTCTAGTATCTACGTCAATTCGGCAGAGGACAACCAATTCTGGGATAATTATGGTTCATCCCAAGGATGACCCTCCATGATAAGAAGGTATTTTGAATGATGGGGGGTATATGGCCTCGAATTGGAGGCCACAACCATTGCAAGGGAGAACATGAGGCTTACTCCTGAAGTAGCTCGATTGTACAAAGCCCAAGTAGTTCATTCTAGGAGGGATAATTTAGATATCCCTCTTGCAGCGGTCAGACCTCCGGATGTTGACCTATGGTAGGCTACAAAAGCTGCTTTCCAGTCAACAGAGACAACGTTGGCTAGATCACCACCGATAGTAGCCAAAACGAGGAAAGGATAGTTGACATCTGCACCCTCAACTCCACGTAGAAAAATAAGAGCCACACCTCTATATTCTAGCATGCAAAAGAGGTAGACGTGGGCTATAGGTACAGCCGAACCCACCAAGAAACGACAAATATGAGGGGTCAAAAGGGCTACCTACAGTTTTTATGCCACGAGGGCGTGGCATATGTTAGGCATGGGGGAATGATGAGCATCAGAAATGCTCATATTTTGTATACCATTTCTTGATTATTATACGGTTGTATAATAAGGATTGCATATATTTATAAATGATTATATAATTATTTGATGAAATTATGCGTGTTATCTAATTTATGTGTCTTTAGTGTGTTTTTATGGAATTGCAATTGATTTAGTTAGATTTGGATCAGTCGAGGTCTTTTTCATGGACCTGGCACTTTATTTCTTTCAAAATTAGTGCAGAGAAGTTAGGCACCTTCCTCTTCCAGGAAGGTGCCAAATGTAAGTAGGTGCCTTCCTCTTCTAGGAAGGCACCAAGGAAATACAAGCGCCTTCCTCTCCTAGGAAGGCACCAATAGAAGGCCAGCACCTTCCTCTTCCAGGAAGGCGCCAAAGGAAAAGAAGCGCCTTCCTCTCATAAGGAAGGCATCGACGAGAAGGTGCCACTAGAAGGTAAGCACCTTCCTCTCATAAGGAAGGCACCACTAGAAGGCAAGCACCTTCCTCTCATAAGGAAGGTGCCACTAGAAGGCAAGCACCTTCCTCTCATAAGGAAGGCACCACTAGAAGGCAAGTGCCTTCCTCCCATAAGGAAGGCACCGATAGGAAGGTGCCACTAGAAGGCAAGTGCCTTCCTCTCATAGGAAGACGCTAACAGAAGATAAGCGCATTCCATATAGAGAAGGTGCCCGACATACTTAGGCACCTTCCTGTAATGGGCAAGTGCCTTCCTCTCATAGGAAGGTGCTAACTGAAGATAAGCGCCTTCCATATAGAGAAGGGCATGTAGCAAGTACCTGTCAAATGTGCACATGTACCAAATTTACTATTAATGAACTTTGTATGCCTTATGTAATCTAGGGTGAATAATCACTTAGTAATGTAATGGGGCAACAATAAGGGCTTCCCTATGAAGCCATAGATCCTGATGACTACTCCTTGTGTTAGGATAAACCAGTATCCTTCCTCTGCAAGGGGGTGCCTTAAGGTATCTCGCATATACTGAGGAATTCTCGGCATGGTGCCATAAATAATTTTTAAAATAGGGCCTAAGAATTCCATGTTAAAATGGTAATATGAACCCGCATTCGAAAGGAGTGATGTCCATTCACACACAGACAAAATATTTCCCTTTTGATCTATTTGCATGGTAGGGATAAATTTTAATATCTTTGCATCGAAATAAAATAAAATCTATACCAGGTAGGAGGAGAACCTGAAAGCATCTGGGACACATTTCTACAATTTTAAGAGCCCTGCATGTAGTTTCTAGACTAGGTATTCCAACCAATCCAATAATAGTGGCACTCTACTTGGGTCTACACACAATGCATCATAGAATTTGGGATTGTATATGCATTATGCTACCACTATCTACCACCTATAGACCTACGTATCTATTTCTAATCCTACCATCATGGAAAATATCTCCCTGTTCTTAAAATTTTCCAAGGGTATTGGATATTTTGGTAGGGCTCCTTCGAGAAGGGGACTTAACCAGTGTTCTTGCAAGAATAGCCAAATTTTTTGGCCATTGGTGTAATATTTTATAGAATTGGTAGGGTTGACCATAGGTTTCCTACCATAGGTGAATATGACCCTAATTGAGTCGACGTCAAGTATGAAAATGACATCATTCCTGGAGTTTCTTACTATTCTATTTTTGACATCATAGAATTATGCCATGGCCCTGACTAACTCGGGGCAGAGGTGAACCTGAGGGTAGACGTACCAATAGAGAAGAGAGTGGTAAGGGAAGGTTCTCAGGATTTATGGGGAAATTTTTATGGCCATTATGGCTGCTATATAATTTTGAATCTGCCTTGGGTCTTTCCATGTCAACTTTGTATCAATGATATGCTTGTAGGGATTAACAAAATGGCTTTCCTTCGTGGATGAAATTTTTTTCCCCTTTGAAGAATAAGCTAGAGGTGTAGCCGTAATGGTTGTATTCTGATATTTGGTAGTAGAATTAGTTCTAAAATGCTTAAAAGTGTGTTGTAGAGCATTCTTAGTGAGCATGGAGCACATCAAGCAGAGAAGAAAAAAAGTATGGAAGATGAAAAGAGGAATGAAAAAATGATTTGTGATATAAGTGGTTCTGCATGCGCATGCTAAGATGTCATGCATTAACTATTCAAGTGATGTGGAATAATTGTGGTTGGTGGCACACATACCTATGCTAAATTTGAATGTTGTCAAGCACTTCGGTTCGTGTTCCTCATTAAAAAACCAACCACTATGTGGTTCCACTAGACCAATGATATTGGTTTGTTATTGTCCTAGGCCAATAAAATGGCATAACCTCTACTGTTGGCCAATCAGTGGGTATAGTAGTGCCTAAAAATATGAGATCCTTTTAAACAATCGATAAAACTACTTTTCTCGCCAAAATTTCCCAGTTGCTTTGAGGCGGCCGTCGGCTACCATAAAGTCATGAAATCATGACATTTTACCTAGAAGGGGCCTTTGAGTGCCGAAAAGTTCCACCATCATGACATTTTTCCTTGAAGTGACCATCGTCTGCAAAAAAGTTACAAAATCATGACATTTTACCTAGAAGGGCCTTTGAGTGCCAAAAAGTCATGCCATTGTGACATTTTCCCTTGAAGAGGCCATCGGCTGCCAAAAAGTCACGAAATCACAAAATTTTACCTAGAAGGGGCCTTTGAGAGCCAAAACGTCATGCCATCATGAAAATTTTCCTTGAAGTGGCCATCGAATGCTAAAAATTCATGAAATCACAACATTTTACTTGTAAGGGCCTTTGAGTGCCAAAAAGTTGCACCATCATGACATTTTTCCTTGAAGCGACCATTGGCTGCAAAAAAGTCACGAAATCATGAAATTTTACCTGGAAGGGGCCTTTGAGTGTTGAAAAGTCACACTATCATGACATTTTTCCTTGAAGCGACCATTGGCTACCAAAAAGTCATGAAATCATGACATTTTACCTGGAGGGGGCCTTTGAGTGCTGAAAGGTTGCTCCATCACGATATTTTTCCTTGAAGCGACCATCGACTACCAAAAAGTCATGAAATCATGATATTTTACCTGGAAGGGGCCTTTGAGTGCTGAAAAGTCACACCATCATGACATTTTTCCTTGAAGCGACCATCAACTGCCAAAAAGTCATGAAATCATGATATCTTACCTGGAAGGGGCCTAAAAGAAAGCAAATATTTACATAAAATACATACGAGGTAGAGGAAACTCGTTACTTGTAGTACAACTTTAGATGGAAGCCATTGATAGGGATAGGTTGAACCTGGCCTTGTTCATCTCTCAGCTGGAAGGAGTTGTGCTACTTTTCCTCTATTATTTTGAAAGGACCTTCCCAGAATGCATCAAATTTATCATGATTTCCAGGTTTAGACTTCTTCTCATTCCATCTCAGGACTAAATCTCCCACCTTAAATTTCCTTAGGGTGGTCTTTTTATTGAACCATCCTTTTGTGGCAGTTGTATGCTTTTGGTAGTGGTTGTAGGCTTGTTCCTTCTATTCCTCCAACTGTAAGAGTTGGATCAGCCTATTCTCCATTGGTTCTACCTCTTTAGTGCTAGTTTGATTGAGCAGCTTCAGAGCTGGTATCTCTATGTGTATCAAAAGGACTGCTTCTTTGCCATAGACCAGAGAGTAGGGGGATGTTTTGATGGACTTTTTTATGGTAATTATATCAGCCCAAAGCGCTTGATTTATCAGAGAGTGCCAACTTCTCTTATTATCTTTCAGATTTTGCTTCAAAATCTTGAGTAGGTTTTTGTTTGTGGACTCGACTAGTCCATTCCCCTAGGGATAATAGTTTGAAGATATCTTCAGGTAGATCCCGTATTTGCATGTAAAGTCAATCATATTGGTACCTACGAAGGATGAGCCATTATCCATGACTAATGCATCTGGGATGCCAAATCTTGTGATTAAGCTTTCCATAAATTCTATCACGACCTCTTGGTCCGCTTTCTTGGTAGGTATTGCTTTTGCCCACTTTGTGAAGTAGTCGGTAGTTGTCAGAATGTATTTATGTCCAGTGGATGAGTTGGGCTCTATTATTCCCATAAAATCCAACCCCCATTGCTGAAAAGGTTCTTCAACTTGAATGGACTTCAGGGGCATCGAAGCATTCCTATTTCATCCAACGTATCTCTAGAATTCTTTGTATTTCCTTGTTATTATGAAGGTGTCTATGAAAATAGTCGGCCAGTAGCATCCAGTTCTGATGATATTTAAGGTGGTGGTCCTTCTTGAATAGTGTCCTCTAGATGAGCCACCATGGAATTCCTCTAGGATCTTCTACTTCTAATTTTTGTTTACACATCGAAGCAATACTCCATCCAAATTCTTTCTATATAGTCCTCCAGGGAGAAGGGTGTATTTCAGGGCCTGGATACTATACCATCTTCTTTATGAAGCATTTCGATCGGCTGGGCATTTCCCAGTTTGGAAATACCTGATCAATTCATCTGCCCATTCAAGCTATTCTGTAGGTTGATCCTCATCTACTACTGCTTCTTGAGTATGACAAGCTATATAATCTATTGCAGCTTTCTTGGTGAGATCTTGGCACAATGCTCTACCTCTTACCAGCTTGGTTGGGTGTATCTCTACATCGTATTCTTGTATTTTTGTCACCCAACCAGCTCTTGTATCACCGAGCTCCCCTTGTATGATGAAGCTTTGTACATCAAGGTGAATTGTATAGATGATAATCCTACTCTATGATAAGAAATGCCTAAACTTTTTTAAATATTTCATTATTGCATAGATATGCTTCTCGATGAAGTTATATTTTTCTTCATGTTCTTGCATAGTCTAACTTAGAAAATCTATGGGCCTTTCTTCATTGTCAGTTCCTTTCTATGTGAGCACTATGGCGTAGCTCCCTTGTTCACCTATAGCATATAAGATGAAATCTCTAGAATAGTTTGGGTTCACTAGGATGGGAGCTTGATCTATTTGTTCTTTGATCTACTGGAAGGCTTGTTTTCTTGCATCTATCCATTTGAAAACAACATCCTTTTTTAGTAACTCTATCATAGGCTTGATGATTTGCACAAAATTAGCTATGAATTTATGCACGAAGTTGATCTGGCCAAAGAATGACTGCAAGCCCTTCTTGTTAGGGGGGAGGGGGAGATCTAACAGTGCTTTCACCCTATTGGGGTCTATAGCTAGGCCAGATTTAGAGACAACATGGCCGAGTAGAAGTCCTTATTTGACATCGAAGATAGATTTTTTGGGATTTATGGAGATGCCAAACTCCCTGTACTTCTCAAACACACTCCTGAGATGTGCTATGTGATCTCCTTTATGGTGAGAGAACATTGTCATGTCATCTAGGTATATCACTATTATTTTATTGATGAGTTCTCCAAAATCCACATCCATAGCTCTTTGAAAAGTTGCTCCGATGTTGGATAACCCAAAGGGCATTCTCTGGTAAGCAAACATTCCCCATTTAGTTGTGAATGTGGTCTTGAATTGGTCTTCATATTTGACCCATACTTGATTATACCCAGAGAAACCATCTAGGAGTGAGAACCTTTCTGCTCCTGCTACTGTGTGTAGGATTTGATCGATCTGTAGGAGAGGGTAATGGTCCTTGAGCGAAGCCTTATTCAAATTGTGGAAGTTGACACACAGCCGGATGTCTCCATTCTTCTTCCTGACTAGGACCAGGTTAGCAACCCATGTCGAATGCTTGATTGGGTAAATAATTTTAGCTTTGAGTAGCTTTAGCAGCTCTTGCTTCATCAAGGCTTCAATTTTAGGATTTACTAGCCATTGCTTTTGCCAAAATGGCTTTGCACCTTCCTCGAGCTCAATCGTGTGCTGGATTGTCTCCTTGGAGTAGAATTTCAGGTCTCTATAGGTCCAGGCAATGATGTCTAGGAATTCCTTGCATAATTCCCTAATTTCATCTATTTCTACTTCCGTAGTGTTCACTCCTAATTTGATGGCCTTATCAGGCTCCATTTGAGCTTCCTTGTATCTATGTTTGTCAACTTTCATTTTGTGGCCAGTCAACCTATCATTATTATCAAATAGGCTCTCCAGGGTGACCAACCCTTTTGGGATATGGTTATTTTTTAACTAGATGATGTTTACATCTTCTTCATCCTCAACCATCCTATTATTAGAGCAATTCATCTCATGGATGAGGAAGTCCACTATTTATTGATCATTCTCAAAAACTTGCCAGAAGGTATCCTTGTCTGGCATAGAAGGTCTGTAGATTAGTCTGACTATTTTTGACTTTTGGATGACATTGCTTATAGGGCAAAAGTTTACCCCTACTGAAGCCAACAAGTCTGCATGTGTGTTTTTCTCTCTGGGAATTGCCTTTATGTTCAAAGATTCAAAGGATTCTAGTAAATCCTAAACTTTATTTTGGTAAGCCTTAAGATAATGTTGTTTGCTTACACATTTTTTAGTAACCTGATTCACTATCAACTCAGAGTCATCGAAGATCTATAGTTTCTTGATGCCCATATTTTTAGCTTTTTTGAGACCCAAACAGAGTGCTTCATACTCTGTTGCATTGTTAGTGCAACTCCAGGTTAACCGGTAAGAGAAAACCTTTTCTTCACCTATTGGAGAGATTAGGACAATACCTGCTCTAACTCCATTTTTACATCTAGCCCCATCGAAGAAAAGCTTCCACAGCTGATCAGTGGGTTGGTTCACTAGAGGGGGAGAAATAGGATTACTTTTTTCAGGTTTTAGAATTGTGTAACTCCCAATGTCAGTCTCGATCATGGCATTAAAGTCTTGGAGAGAGAACTGGTCTTCCTCCTGTAATACATTTAGAGCTTCTTCCATCAATTTTAGGTCCCCTAGTTCCTCTATCATCATATTCACAGTGGTGGATTGTTTATCTTCTTCTTCAAGTCTTCCGATATGGAAAGTTGATGGTTTCTCATTGAATATTTTCACTCTTTTGCCCTTGAACAAGATTTCCAGATGTGAGAAATATAGTGACAAATATCCTCCTATCTTAGTTGTGAACTCCCTAGAGAGACACATACCAAAATAGGGCTCCAAGTCCACTACTACCACTTCTTGTATGATTGTGAGCTGGGGCAGCCTATGGAGCACTATTGGGATATCTTTGATTACCCCTACAGTTTTCATGGGGGTTCCATCTAGTTGTAAGATGTCAGGATTACTTCTTGTATATTCCATGCCCATGATATCACATACTACTTTGGGCATCACAGTGGTTGTAGCTCCAGAGTCTATCATACAATTGTGAACTACCCACCCTTCCATTTGGAGAGACAAATAAAAGGAGGGGGTCTATTTTTTCCTGAATTGGATGTCAGACTAGCTTGTGTAGAATCCATCTGAGTTGGGGTCCTATTCTTATTTTTCATAGACCTTAAGGATTCTTGCAACAAGTCGATCTATCCTGGAAGCTGTAAAGCTTCATACATAGTTGCCTTAGAGGGGGTTTTCTTCATTTCCTCGACTATGTTAAATGGAAGGGGTTCAACGCTTTTCTCCTTTGTTGTTGCATCATACTTGTTTCTATACCCTTGAGTAGCATCAATACTTTGACGTTTAGTAAGTGAGGGATATCTTAGTTTATCCCTAGCTTGTTCCTGTGTTTCTGCTTCTTTCTACCACGGTGCTTCCTTACGAATTTTTGCATCTTTCTGGCTTGAACTCGGGGGAGATTTTTCATAAGAGGTTATTTTCTCAATGGGATTCCTTATAGGTGAAGGCACCTTCAGGGGGTTGAGGTCTTGGGGATCAACTTGTAAGGGTTTCTTTCCTGATATGGTAAGAACAACTACTTGTTCGATAGAAGGCATCATAAAATTCTGATTTTCTTCCCTGATCATATTTACCTGACCCTTGAGACTTCTTTCGGCCTTCTCCATGGCTACCTTTTGTACCTGATGTTGGTGAATCATGCAAGAAGTTTCACCATGGGGGTCATTGCACGTGGAGCACCAAAAATTTGACTCTGTTGGAGCGTCACTGGGTTCGCTACCTTCATTGGCATAAACAGTGCTAGATTTGTCATAACTTCTGCCACTAGTGGATGCTTGATCCTTTGTTATTTGCGGGAACCTCCTTGGGGTGAAATTTATTTTAGCTTCCCTTCATTCCATTGATGTAAATTTATTCACCAAAGTTTTGAATGATGCTTGTAGATCTTGCAGGATGACAAGTTGGGGCTCTAGGGTTGATGGAACTATTGTCATAGGGAGTGCGGGAATTATAAGGAGCATTGGGAGAGTAGGGGGTGCCTGTATTACTGGGATGTTAGGTTGTCCAGTCCATTTGGGAAGACTGGTGTTAGAAGTTGAAGCAGGAGTTGGAAAAGTAGCACTTGATGCTTGGGGTAGATCTGGGAAAATGGGCATCATCATTTTGGTCGGGAATCTTCCAATAGCGATCATGTCTCTCTCTACCTTTTATGCTTCTTGATAAATCTCAGGGAAGGTAAACACATGATATTGTCTAATTGCCATACTTATATCTAAGTTGAAAGCTCTTAGATAGTAATACATCACCTTTTCATGAGTTGGTCTCAAACCATCAGGTACTCTCAGCCAAGTCCGACTGAATCTGATATTGAAATCTACAATCTCCTCTTGGGGGTGTTTCTAGATAATAGTAAACTAACTTAGCAAGGAGAAAGGATCTACCTACTCATTGAATTCTTCCACTAGTTTACCAGTGAGTTGGGCCCAAGTTGATATGGTCTGATTTTCAAGAGCTCTATACCAATAGAGAATTTTTCCTTTCAAGGAAATTACTAGCAATCTTATCATAACATCTTCTTCATGGATGTTATGGATTGGGGCTAGCATGGCTACGTATTGATAATGTTCATAAGCCATATTTCTAGTACCATCATACTAGGGTAGCGCTTTCAAGGCCATCGTAGGAATTGGGTGTTGAGCTACCAGGTTTAAGGGACCTATGTGGTTCCATATGGGGTAAGGCAGGATCGGTTGATTTGCAGCCATTGCGATTATATGGGTAGCTAGAGTTAAAGTTCCACTAGCAATAGTACTAGGGAGGGCTGCAGGGGAAGGATTTAAGTATCCTGTATTATGGGTATATGTAGAGGCTATTCTGGCCACCAAAATAGGATTAGCTTGGAGGCTACCAAGGTGCAGTTCAAAGAACTCTATGGGTTCTTCTAATTTTTTTCTTTAGATCTGGTTATCATAAAGGATGGTGCATAACCAAAATCTAGGTAAAGGCTTTTATAGGGTTCCTTTCTAGTGCAGAGTCACCAGGTGATTATAAAATATTGATAGGGAAAATCTATTCACCAGGGCTTTGATCTATATACTGCGTGGGATTTGTGTCCCACCGGGTGTGCCAAAAATTGTTGGAGCAAAATCTGCCTTTGGTTACATTTGCGCCCAAGACTTTGCCAACATTGAAAGACCAGAGGTAAATGCATAAAGAGAGGGAAATATATCTATGGCTAGAGAGTTAAAATGGTACAAATTAAGCAACAACAAAGCAACTACCACAACCTTTTGCTAAAAATCATAACAGAACCAAAACATAGAAACTAAAACTCCTGGTGAATGTCTTATTTAAACGTAGCTTATCCATGAAGTAAATTGTAGATCTAACTAAATTTTAATGCAGAAATCTAGATTAAGAATTAACGCAGGTTACATTCAACTTAGATTTATATAGCAATAGACAACACATACATACTTGATTTGAAACACCAATGAGCCAAGAACCAGAATGGATGATCTTTATTAAGCTTTCAGAAGTTTGTATACATAGCCTTGTAAATGCCTAAGAGTCAACCATTTTTTTTGGTCGCTCATTCTATATATAAGAGTTTTACATAATAGAAAAACTAAAAGTTGTTACAACATCATGCCTGTAGGCTCATTCTGGTTCAGAAGCTATTGAGGGAGCATGGGATCCTCAACTAGAAGTGGTTGGATATCTTCTTGTTACGGTGATCTTCCTTAACCTCTTTAGACATCGTGGTCCACTTGGTCTTCAAAATATCATGAAATCATGACTCCCCACCTTAGCTTCATATTTGGCCTTCAAAATTTCATGGAATCATGACTTCCCACCTTAGCTTCATATTTGGCCTTTAAAATGTCATAGAATCGTGACTTCCTACATTAGCTTCATCTTTGGCCTTCAAAATGTCCTGAAATCATGAATCTCCACCTTAGCTTCGTCTTTGGCCTTAAAAATGTCACATAATCATGACTCTCCACCTTAGCTTCATCTTTGGCCTTAAAAATAGCACAAAATTGTGACTACCCACCTTAGCTTCGTATTTGGCCTTCAAAAAGTCATGAAATCGCAACTCTCCACCTTAGCTTCATCTTTAGCCTTCAAAATGTCATGAAATCATGACTCGCTGCCTTAACTTCATCTTTGACCTTCATAATGTCATGAAATTTTGACTTCCCGCCTTAGCTTCATCTTTGACCTTCAAAATATCGCAGAATTGTGACTCTCCACCTTAGCTTTGTCTTTGACCTTCAAAATGTCATGAAATTTCCACTCTCCACCTTAGCTTTGTCTTTGGCCTTCAAAATTTCACGGAATCATGACTCTCCATCTTAGCTTCGTATTTGACCTTAAAAATGTCATGGAATCATGACTTTCTACCTTAGCTTCATCTTTGGCTTTCAAAATATTGCAAAATTATGAATTTCTACCTTAGCCTTGCCTTAGGCTTCCAAGAATTCACCTGATCACGACTGCTCTCCATACTTAGCAAAATCCTAAGAATATTACTCCTTATTTCCCTAAGTGTGGTTATTTTGACCAATAGTATCTTGTGCCAATTTTTGTGAAATTTGAGATTAAAATAATCCACAACCTCCATTGGTTATCTCTTTATGGTTGATAGTTGTTCTAAGAGATACACTCCATCTTCCTTCTCTCTAATTATTTCTATGAAAAAGGTAGCAATATGGTCCTAGTCAACAATCGAGTGAGGTTTAAGCACAACATACCATTCATGAGCCTTACCTCTAAATGAGGATACTAGCAATCTTATAGCCACGTTGTTCTAATATATTATGAAGAACACAAAGGCTCACCATGTGGTTCAAATACTCAATAAAAGTTGTCATGTCTTCTATAATGGAGTATGAAGAGGCTCTAGTGCAAATGTTGGCATCTCATCCAGTATTTTAGGTGGAGCAAATGATCTTAATGGAACTCTTCCATTCCAAGAAAGAAATAACCTAGGTGGTGGAGTAGCCATGTTTTGGCCTCTACCTCTTCTTCATAGAAAGGTTTTAAGTGATGGCAACAATACTTAAAGGTTAGCAACAACACAAGATTTGGTGGTAGGTATTTCATTCATAAAATTTTAAATTCCTTGTTTTGAGTGGAATTGGTAGGTGAATGTTACATTTTCTTTACAAGCTAGTAGATTGACATCTTCATCAAAACCTCAATATGATATCTTTTTGAATTGCTAATTTTGGATATTTGTTCTTTGAGAAAAGTTGCCAAGTGATATTTTTAGATGCTTCAGACAAGTAGATAGGCAAGTACCTTCACTAAGGTCTCATCCTACTATATTTCTCTTTAATTGTGGGACCAATAAAGATAGATAAATTTGGTCCCACTAGGCATGCCACTATATTGTTATCCTCTTTTATTGTCTTGGCCACTAGGTATAGGGACCATATGGTCAGGACTATCACACCTCATGTAGAGCCACACAATAATGTGACTTTTAGAGCATGGGGATTGGCTCAACTGAGTGCCTCCAAGGTTTTTGACAAGGCCAACTCTTTTTAACATGTTATATTTAGAACTCTTCCACTCTATCCTAATATAACCAGCTTCAAGGGGAAAATGGAAAGGGAAAACAAAGATAGCATAAATGAAAATATCCTAAGCCAACAATGGGTGATGTACCAAGATCAAAATAATATTTCCATACATAACAATAACAAATAGGAACACATGAGTGTAATATGTCAATAGCTCAAAGTTGAACACTTCCTCCTATTAGCATGTAAAACTTAAAGTATATATAAAGAAAACATGACATAAATAATTTAGTCACGGCTTCTAGTATACACAAATACATAGAATAAATGAGGCATAAAGAACCAAATATTCATGGCATCAAGCATATATATGAATATGATTTTTTTCAAATAATGTTAGAAGCAAGGGCTAAAAATATTGCTCATAATACCACATAGGGTTTAGTTGTTGCTAAACATAAGAAAATGATGGAAAAGCTATAGAACTCATTGATCCTTTGTAATGCTTAAACAACTAGTATTTATAGATTACAAAAGGAACACTTTCAAGAGTCTCTAACAAAATATTTATTGCCCTCTTGATTTGATCCTCTTATACATCACCTTTTAGTTTCTCAATGTTTTTGGGTTAGTTTAGAGCTACTAGATATTCAACCATCACCCTAGGGATCTTGAAAACTAGTCAAAATCAACCTATGCAATCAATTTTGTGAGGTTCGAGATCACTACTATTGTGGCTACCATACCTCTATCTTCAACTAACCACCTATTTTTATTGGATTTTTGAGCTGTAGTGACAATAGTAGGTGATATTTACCCTCCCTTATTGATGGTGTTAGTCTATCTCATCTACCCTTTTTGGGAGCATGTGCATCATTATTGATGCCTTGCAACTTGACCTAACTCTTATTTTGAGTTGGTGGCTTTATTCACTACACATTAATTCCTAGTGTGCTCTTATTATATTTAGATAATAATGTATTCTATGGATGCGTGTTGAAACTTCTCTCTTCCTTTTCACATAAAAACTTTGAAAAACACCAATATTGGTCTAGATTATTTATCAAATATATTCTAAGGAATTCCTCTCTTATTCCCTCCCATTGAACCTTTTAGCATTCTCTTTTTTGAAAGATTTGTTTTGCATAGTCTATCCTTTAAAACTTTTCTTCCTTTTTCTCCTTTATAAATTTAAAAACTTCCAACCACAAAAATGTTTTTCTCTCTTGCACCTATCGGTCCTCTCTTCCACTTTTCACCTTTTCGATAATCTAGGTTGCACAAATAATTAGTACTTTTACCTTGATCTATTGCATGGAACTTTTGCAAAGTGATGCTTACCTACATATTTTTGATATATATTTCCTTGCAATCTTCCATCTTGCCTTTATTCTACTCTTCCTTATGAATATACCTAAGGTAGGAAATTTTTGTGTAGTGAAGAATTCACTACATTGGTTTGTTTTAATTTATAGGCCATTTAAGGTAATTTTTGGGTCAATTTTAGCTATCTTGCCTACACCCCACCACTAGTATGACATGGAAGTCTTGATGGAACTTCCCATACTGTGATACTGATTTGACATAAATAAGAGAGATATGACCAAACATCAACATTAATAAATCATATATGTCACATGGAGGAGTGCCATGTAAACAAATAGGGTTTCCAAGATTAAAATATCCAAGTTTTAAATATAATCTTGCAAACTTGCTAACATAGAACTAACTCCATAATAACATGGGGATATTATGGGTTAATCTACCAACAAGCATGAGTGTGTTGGAAGAACATTCACTCATTGTAATTTATTGGTTCATGAGTACTAATTTGCTACACAAAAAATCACCCACATTAGTTATTCACTAAAATTATGGGTGAGATAATACCGATTTAATTATTTAAAGCATAGAAATATATTAACATGACCATTAAAATGGTCTAAATGATATGGGACTTATTGTCACCATCTAGTCAAGTCAAAGTACTCTCTAAAGTGACTTAGATTAAGAAAATCACTACTAAAGTGCATAAATAAAAGATTTAATGCCAAATTTGGTTGGATGAATGGCCATTTTTCTATTTAACTTTAAAAACTTGTTATTCATATTTTATGTTATCTAGGGTTAAAATTTCTTTACCATAGTTAAGGCTTGAGTTGAATTTTGAGTACTATAAATGGGTTGACAGCTCATTTATAAGGATCTAAGAAATATGGAAAACTACTCTACTCATTGAATTAACCTTATGGTGGTTATTTACTACTCCACTAAGTGGATGAATTGTGTATGATCTTTGCTATTGAATTGTATACTTTTTCTTACATATTTAATGTTCAATGAATGATATCTATAACACTACCTTTATATCCTTAGTCATTTTTATCTATTTTTATAAATATCAATTAATATTTATGAATTGAAGTTATTTTATATTTCTTAATATGTTGATTGCATCAAATTCAAATTGTTATAGTTATATGGGTTTTATTTTTGATAATTTGGAGGAAGAAATTTTGAAAGGATCCATGAACCTTGTACAAAAAGAAATTCAAGGGAGGTTGTCTCCAAAAAAACACTAGAGACACCATCAAACAAGGGGAGGTAGTCTCAGAGAGAAAGACAATAAAAAGTACACTAAAGACGGGTTCTCCAAAATGGAGGGGACCACCTTAACAAGCAAGGATACTATCACAAAACCAAACCCATATAAGGAGAAAATACCTAACAATTGTCATTCCTAGAAACAAAGGAGTCAACAATGTTTGTTGGTTTGTCACCTTTGAACTAGCTAAGGAATTCTTCTAGGATAATAGTGACCTACTGCAATAGTGATACATTCATTTTTGTGGCTCTTAACATAGTGCTCATGAGATCATACAGATCCTACTTGTATCCCTTCTTGGTGATGAAGGGAATACACACACACTACTAGTTATGATTGGATGGCTTGGAGGATATGAATAGGGGAGCTCCATTATAAGAGGATCGTATTGGAGCAACCTCATGCTTGAATTTATTAATCCCAATAGGAGTTCCTTCAAAAAAATTACCCTCTTACTCTAAGATTATGGGAGACTTACGCTTTCCTGTTTGGAACTTACAGTGGGTTGAGTGGTGTTGGGCTTTATATTTTATAGTTGGAGGAAGTACCACGAGCTTTAGCATCAAACTACAATATTTTTATAGCCTTAGGAGAGGCAAAATTTGGACCAACATCTTTGGGATAAATAGTGTGAGGGCTTTCATAGTGACTTGACACTTTGGGATGGGCCAAGGGTCCAATAATACAAGAGATAATTGCCTTATTAGACTCCCTTTGAAGCACATGTTTGTATATGATAAGGTGGAGGCACTAGTGGATAGGAAAGGAAGAAGTTCCTTTATTAACATTATGGATGGATAGTGTGATAGATCTAAAAATATACATCGGGATGTTAATGAATTTGTTGCCTTGAAGATGGTTTAGGAAGGCAAGATGGAAGCTCCACAAAATTGAATTAGAGTTATCCAATGTAAAGTATTGAAGGACCAGCACCATGAACCTATTCCAAGTCTTGGGAAGAGACTCTCCAATAATGTTGCCCTTGTCATTTCTAAGCCTTTATATTTTCTCAGTGAAGAAGAATAATTCATCGACAAGGCACTATTTTTCATGCTACACAATTTCTCTATCATTGAGGAGCCTAGATACTTTTGTCAATAGATCAATGGTTATGATGAACCTAAGCCCTCTGAAGGACACTACACCATATTTCCATGACTATGCCAAATTTTGGTAAAGCTCCATATCATTTCCTTGGAACTTCTATAGGAATGTTAGGAGGCCATGGTATTTGAATATTTTCTCCATAATAGCATCCATTTGAAGGATATCTGGATCAAATTTGTAATCAACCATGGTTAGAGGAGGGAAAACAAATTGAATAAAGGGCCATGTATGGGATGGTAATAGGAGGAGTTGGGATAGTAGAAAAAAGGATGGCAACAGGGAGAGCAGGGATACTGGAAATAGGGATGATGATAGGGAGAACATGAGTGGTGACCAAGACCAACAACATAACTCTCTAGGGACCACCAAGGTGGAAATAGAAGATAACTAGCAAACAAAGAACTAGCAGGCTAGAATCATCTATAACAAGATATGTTGAAAGTCTAGGTCCAAAGTGTTATTAAAATATTTGCATTTCGATGAGCCAAAAGAGTCAAGAACAATCCATTGTACATACCAATTATCCCAAGACCAAAATGGTTTCATAATCATTAATCATCTTCATGATATAAAATCCTCTTTGACACTAACACCCACATTGGAAAGGAGGAAGAGGTATAATTTACATTGTGGTAGCCAGTAAAAGATGTGATAGTCATAGAGATCATCCTATGAATTTGCATACTTGAGAATGCACAAATGACATGGGTATGCCATGAAAAGTCTTGAGGGTTGTAATTAAAGATATTGATACATGACTATGAATAATTACCAATTGGGTGGTAGTTGATTATTAATGACCAAGCATGGGTATAGTAAGAAAATCCACCAATGATGAAGAGGACACAACTAGCATGGAAAACATTTGTAAATAACTGATTAGGATTAACACCCCACAACAATATTCTATTATCATGTGGTAGAGAAGTACAAGGAAAAAAACCATGACACATGACAAGGGGAATATTGCCTTCCAATTTGGGATTGGGGAAGGACATGGAGGACCAAAAAATCAACTGAGTTATGTGGATTAGAGAGGGGATGACCCATTGATTCAGAAATGGGGAAATGAACCACAACATTAGGATTAAAGAGATGATCCACATTAGAATAGTAATGAGACTACCAATGAGAAAGGGAACCCAATACATAGATTTGGAGATTAAAGTAAAAAGTGACTTATGTTGTGACAATCCCTAATCATAGATTGGGAAAAATTGATGTGCCAAATATGAAGACTATCTTGGGATAGGCCTAAATTGACCGTGGCATATGTAACTTTATTTCCATCATGATAGACATGTTGGATGACATTTTTGCTTAGATTTCATAAGGAGTTTTTGGATTCCTCGATGATATTATGGAAACTTTAGGAGGGAGGTGGGTTCCTTTAAGATGATTCATTATGTTCATGGAGTCACCCTCTATGATGAGATTTATTGAGGGGAGGCTATTTAGAAGATGCAATCCTTGGTAGATAACCCTACCTTAAGCAAAATAAGTAGTTTGAATTCCAATATTTTTAGCATAGATGAGGAGAATTTTACCTTGATTGTCCCTAAAGACACCACTAGCTCTATCATGACTTGGGTTGCATTTGGCTGCTCCATAGAAATTGAGTTTAATCTAGCCCACTTGAGGAGAATTCCACCTGATTATGGATCTATAAACAAAGGGTCTAGTGTGGGGAGGAAGGAAGGTAGGGGAGGGACCAAAGAAATAAGCTAATATAGCCTCCATTTTGGGATTATGAGAGGTAAAAGAGGGGACCAAGAGAGAATTTTATTTTGTAGTAGAAAGAATACAGGTCCCAATTGAAGTAGGATCTTTGGAGATATTGTGAAAGGCTTTGAATTTTTTCTCTCTCCACACTTCCTAGAGATAGTAAGGAAGACAAAAATACCAAAAAGACTTGAGTGAAGAACACAAGCTTATATTGAGAGGGGGGTGAACAATATAAGAGCACTTTTTACTTTTATTTCTAAACAAATATTATGTAACGTATAGATAGCAATATCAATAGAAGTAATCAAAGCAATGAACAAATAACCACACACAATAGAGACACAAATTTAACATGGTTCACCCAAAGATGGCTACCTCCACAGAGAAAATATTTTTTCTAAATATTTCTCAAATAATATCTTGGGAATCCTTCCCAATTACAATGTTTATGGAACTCTGTCCAAAAGAGATGTTGATCCCCTAAATCTGGTTTGTGTATCTCTATCCATAGGATAACTCCTCCTCTACTCTGGATGGTGATCCTCTAGAAGACTACTACCTTCACTGCACTGGCTTGTGAATCTCTCTCCACTAAATACTCTTGTCCCCACTCATAAGACCTGTCCTCACTACCCTGGCTGATGGATCTCTATCCACTGGAGACTATTGTCCTCTCTACTCTATCACCTCCAAATCTCTATATCAAATTTGCACTAAACACAGTCCAGTCAGTCTAGGACAAATCTACTCAAAAAGTCCACTCAAATATACACTAAACATAGTCCAGTTGGTCTAGCACAAATCTGCTCAACAAGTCCACTCAAATCTGTACTAAAAATAGTCCATTCGTTCTAGCACAAATTTGCTCAACAAGTCCACTCAAATCTACACTAAAAATAGTCCAGTCGTTCTATCATAAATATGCTCTATAAGTCCACACAGAACTTGCTCAAATCTTCTCAACAAGTTCACTCAGAACTTGCTCAAATATGCTCAACAAGTTCACTCAGTACTTGCTCAAATATTCTTAATAGGTCCACTCAGAACATGCTCAAATATTCTCAATAGGTCCACTTAGAACCTACTCAAATATTCTCAACAGGTCCACTCAGAACCTGCTCAAATCTGCTCAATAGGTCCACTCAGAACCTGCTCAAATCTACACAATAGTTCCAGTCATAACCTGTCCAAATATGCTCAACAAGTCCACTTAGAACCTATTCAAATCTTCTTAACAAGCTCACATAGAACTTGTACCAATATGCTTAATAAGTCCTCTCTAGAACTTAACCAAATATGTATTGTAAGCTTCTACAAAAGATCACACAAAATCAGTCCACAAGTCTTCTCAAAGACTTTCCTCAAATCTGCTTAACAAGTCCACACATAGAACTTGTCAAATCTCATAGAATCATAAAGAGAATTGTTAGATATTCAATATGTTCTACTCTCAATGCACAATCACTTTCTCAACTTAATCAATCTCATAGAATAATAAAGAGAATTGTTAGAGACTCAATATGTTCTACACTCACTCAATCACTTTCTCAACTCAAATTTGAATATATAATAGTTTGTTTTATAGAACTTGAACAATCACTTCATACATCCACTTGACTAGGCTCAACCAACTCAACTCAACCAATTCCTTAATGAAACTCCCCTTTCTCAAAAACCCTAGTCCAAGCATATATCAACCTGTAACCACCAAAAAGGCTCACAACCGATCTAACTATTGCAACTAAAGAAAAATACACAAATAGGCATGCATAAATTGATAACCAAAAATAACATGAATACAAGAAATCCTTTATTAATTTCAATGGATTCAAATTACAGATTCGTCCCTCTTAGGGATACCCATTTGATACATAAATTACAATAGTGTCTAATCCTTATCAACGGTAGGTGTGATCAAAATGCCCCTTAGGGTGACAAAAACTGCTCTAGGGTGTCGATGACCCTCTTTTTCGTGTTGAGGAAGGAATTGGATGCTTTATCTCTCCTTCAAATCCCGTTCCTTGGGATCAAGAAGAAATTAGTAACAAAGGAGGACTCTCTTGATGAGGCTTTTGGAGGAATCTTACATAAAGAATAGCATGAAATCAAGAAAACATTTAAAACTATCAATCTATGTAAGAAATGAGGAAATTGTAATATAGCATGTAAAGAAGCATGAATCTATCTATGAAGCACTCTAATTAAGAATTAGTAACTTGACTTGCATGAAACTAATCTAGATTAACAAATGCAAGGAAATGAAGTAAATCTACCTCTAAATCCTAAATTGAACGGTCAAATGTCTGCTAAAATGTGGATCTATGCGAGATTAAGCTAAATGCATGACTAGAAATAGAAATCTAATGCTAAAATGGAGGAAAGAGAGCATCAAACCCTAGCCACAGGTCTGAGGTACGATGAGCATTGTTAACCATGGTTGGCAGTTGCAGTTAATATGAAAATATCCTTTCTCTCGAAACTAGGGCTAGCAACTCTCAAATCCTCCAAGGAATTGATGACCAAGGGTCGCCTCTCTTGGAACACTGAATTGGTGGCGCATTAGGTGGAATTGGCAATGGAAGTATGTCAATTGTAAAGCTTTCTCCTCAATCTCTTGATATCTCCATTGATGCATGCATAGTTGTCTTTGTTTAATTGGATAACACTTCATTACTCCTCAAGGGGATGTGAAATTGCTCTCCAATCCGATAGGGCTCCGCTATGCAATTGAGCTATTCTTCCTAGATCCTTGCTCTCTAAAATTTGGGTCTTAAGTAGACTAACAAATTACTTGCTCTAGATTCATGGAGAAGCCAAGAACAAGAATTGGAAGTTGGGAGGAAGCTTTTGGATGCTTCCCAGCCCAAACCGCTTTGAAAACCATTGCAATTCAATTGTTGCAATTGATTTGACTTGGCTCTAGTCACCTGAGTTTGTTATAGTGCTAATGTGTTAGCCATGGTTAGCATGCAATATTTTGCTAATCACTTCAGCTACGGTTAGCATGCAGGATTTTGCTAATCGCAGGTGCCAGTCGCAGTTAGCACTGAATAGGCCAAGGAGCCCAAATTGAGTGGTTAAAACCACTGCTTGGTCTTGGAAAGGTCCAAGGTCATTCATATGGTCTAAAAAGGTGCCCATATGAGTAGTCTCCATCGACATGATGCATTTTATGTGTCTACACAAACAACTCAAAATATTTCCAACAATGCTCAACAACAAATATCACATAACAATGATACTCATGTTCTTTTCAAAACCCTAGTTCAAGTTCTTTGCACAATAACTCACTTCAAAAACAATGCTTATAAAACAATCCTCATATAACAATGATACTCATGATCTTTGCAAAATCCTAACTCAAGTTCTTCACACAACCAATGGCTTCAACAACTATGCTTATCAAACAAGGTTTTAATCACCTCTTAAATTCCAGAAAACCTTGAAGCATTAACTCAAGCACTTTCGAAAATGGAAACCCTATTAAAATCCTTTTCACTCCAAAATTTATTTTCTAGTAAGCCAATAAATCAACTCAACCAAGGAAGAATTTGCCCATACCTTTTTGCTTGACAAGGATTTGATCTCATAAATCTGCCACACTCACAATTACTTCTTTGCCAATATCAATAAGGGTTAGAAGATAATAATTTCCTCAACAAAACACAATACAAAATGATATCAAAATTACACCTTATCACTTCAAATTAAATAATATTCAATACCTTCACAATGATCTTCTTTAATACAAAAACACCTTATTAAAATTAACAATATTCAAAAAGTCTTAATCCTTCAATATGTCAATATAGTAATTTAAGAATTTATGAAAAATAATTTGTAGACACCTAAAACATGTCATGTCAAGGGCGACTACTCATATGGACTTGCTACAAGACCATATGGAATATCTTGGATAGACTCCAAGATAGAGCAATCATTCTAACCACTCAATTTGGGCTCCTTGGCCTAATTAGTCTGAACCGCAGCCCAGACCTGTGGTCTATAGTTTGAACCACAGATCAAACCTATGGTTTAAATCTGACAGAGTAGATAGCAGCAAATAGAGTTCAAATCGAATGAGAACCTAAGGTAGGCCCCATTTTCACCCTCTATGTTTTTTATTTCTATCAGTATTTTCCAGAGAACAGAAATTGAAACGTAAATTTACCAAGGCCAAAATGAACTGAAAATGGATTACATCCTTAGGTTTCTCTTTCTTAGTTTTTGATAGGCATTGCTAGGAATAGCAGAACTCTGATTGCAGTCTACCCTAGAATACAATGTGTTATATTAGAGCTTGTGTATTTGGTGTGCATGTGTGAGGCCCAAGTAGTGGCTATTATCATCATAATATACATTGTCTAAAGGAGCATCTAGAATAGCTTGCATTTTCTAAATTTGAAACATTCTTTCATTTGCATAGCATATAGAAAATGAGCATGAGTGCTATATGATGCATTTATTTTATTCAAAGTAAAATGAACCACACACACCATGTTTCATTTAAACATCAGTGGCATTGGGCTCTCACATCAAACTCATTTTATTGAGACCAACAGTGGATGTCATTACCACTTGGTTGGATCATTTGAAATTGTATTATCGGGACCCACTCATGGCCAAGGCCAACCCAAGAACTGTCCTATCCGTGAAAAATAACATGCACTCATCTTACGAAGGGTGTATCACTATGCGCAGTGTGCTAGGTGAGGGTTGGTAGTACCTATGCTACCCCGTTGAGTATGGAATTCACTACCATAAAAGGCTTGTGCGAGTATATAGGTGAAAAAGTTTGAACAAATTGAGTATAACAACTTTTCAAAACATGATAAGGAGTTCTATACTGACACAAAAAATTATTGAAACAACATCAAATAGTCTAGGGCTCATTTTTAAAAATTAATACGAGATAAACACCATTGTATACCTTGTTTTCTTAATAAAGAACAAATCTAGACATTAGGTGCACCATGGTGAAGACATGGGACGGTCAGTAAAGGCACAAGCCTGAAGCCCATGACCAAGACCCAATAAATTCACATCATCATATGTCGAATCCTAGCCCACATGCACTTCCCAAACATCGTTCGATGAGCATTAGAGGAGATAATTCAACAATGGGGGAACCTATTGAGTATACCCCCAATAGAGGAGCTTATGTGCATTCCTCTAGACACAGAATAGAGCATGGAGCCTCTCAACATGAGGGTGTTCCACTCGAAAGCCATTACCAGGATTGCATTACACATGCATCCACAGGATTGGCTGAAGAGTATGTTATATAGGGATCCAAGTTGGTACCCCTACGTCATAGGTATACAGGAGGATTCGTGGCTCCACATTCGGAGTACAGACGTGATCGATATCTGCCCATTCATGGGCATGCAAATAGGGCCACCACTAAGCATAGGCCTATGTAGACTCCCACACTTGGTGAACATCGAAATATCACTATTCATATGGATAAGGTAGGAGCCAATGGCACACCACCACATGAGTGGTGGAGATCTAGATAATTAGATGACTTAGGTAGCATCCTTGAGTAGCTAGGCTATAAGCCTTCTGCTCCACCCACCCATGCTCCCAATGAGCATAGTGGGGGTTCTATTAGGAATACTAGAGAACATGGAGAGGCTTCTAAGCACTCTCATGTGACACATCCACCATCCATGCATGGTGGCATAGAGCACAGAGCTCAGGAGGATGCCCATGTCATATTTATAGACAAGGGCAAAAGCATCAAAAATTAGTCAGGTGGGTACAAAACCCATAATTTTGCTCACATAAAGCATGCATGCCAGAGGATTGTCACGGCCAATGACCTTGATAGATCACATAGACTAGTATCTGAGAAGCAATGATAGCTCCTCCAAGACCAATTGGAGGATGCTCACTTAGAAAGGCAATGCATTGAAGAGGAGAATATTGAATCACATAGGCTCATCAAACAAAGACTATACGAGTAGTGCATGCATGAGGAATGCATCCTTGACCAAAAGGAGTATGTAGAGCAGGAGGATAGGCTAGCCAAGGCTATTCTATATACTTGTGTCAAGAATAGAGAGCACATTTAGAGGAAGGCTTTTTCATAAGCCGATGCATAGCAGGAGTGCAGAGACGCTCATACTCATATTAGTGCCCAACAAAGAGAATGGAAACCACCATTTGAACATAAGGGGCAACATAAATATGAGGAAGAAGAGGGAGAGGTAAACAATCAAGAGTATCCTAAAGAATCCCAAGTTGAGGAGGAGGAAGAGCAATGACCTCCACCTTGACAGAGGAAGAATGTACCTTCGAGACCACCCTCGCATCAGCTTAGGGAGGAGGAATTCTTATCCTCAGAGGCTTATAAAGCCCTATTTGAGAAGGTAAAAGCAATTGAGAGGCAGGGCACAAAACTTCAAAATTCAACATTAATAAAGATTCATAATGAGCCTTTGTATCCCTCGATACCTGCTCCAGCGTACCCTAAGCATTTTTTTATGCCTAGGTTAGACAAATTTAAAGGTGACGAAGATGCACAGGAGCATGTCACGGGGTTTTTGAATGCATGTTTCCAAATTGCTAGCAATAATACCTTGATTTTGTACACATTTTTCATGACCCTCTCAGGCCCATCTTGAGAATGGTTCAATCACCAAAAGAGTCATAGCATTACCAGTTTTGAGCAACTGGCTGATGCTTTTCTTGAACGCTTTTCTTTTGGCATCAAGAAATAGGCTAACCTTTCTTATTTGGTTGTACTAGCTCAGCGCAATGACAAGCCAATTGATAAATATAGAAATAGGTGGAGAAGATTGATGGCAAAGCTGCCATTCCCTATTCCTACAATGGAATTAACCTAAATGTTTACCAAGAGTTGTGCCAAGCACATCTCGCTACTGTTGCAACTACAACAGTATCCAACATTCGAGGAGGCTTTGGTGCAAGCCAAGGTAATTGAATACATCAAGTTGTAGGAAGGTAATTTGAAGGTTAAGAACATGAAGGAAGGGCCTAAGAATATCTCCACGAAGTAAAAGAGCAAGAAAGCCCACATCAACCAGGTAGTGCTAAACCTCTAGAGAGAGGATAAAGGGTAGCAAAAATAGAATTATCAGGCCCAACCTCCTCCTGTACAGTATGAAAAGCACAATAATAACTATAAGAGGAAAAATAAAGAACAACTTCTAACTCATCAATTCATACCTCTAACAGAATCATTGACTTCAATATTCCACCAGTTATGTGAGGCTAAGACGATCATACTGCTCGAGGTTAAGCTAGTCGATCCGAATTAGCTCAAGTCGAAGGGATATTAGGATGACTTATTTTGCATCTACCATCATGTGAAGGGCCACGACATTGAGGTATGTTGGTCCTTCAAACATATTGTGAAAAACATGACTAAAAAGGGTGAGCTTTTAATACCAAGTAATCCATAGGTGCCTGACAACCAGAACATGGGGATTTACAAAAAATTGCTACCAAACCATGAGGCACCGTGCAACAACGTTGGCTAGGTCAACCAAGTGTGCGTCGAACCACCTACCCAAGGTTTCGTAGACATGGTCAATGTTGTTACAATACATGGGATATATGAGCAGCCAAATCAACTGCATGCTCCCATAAGAATACAAGCCATGTTGAATCAACGGTCGACACAGAATATTCTAGGCCCACCAACGATACCAGTGGTGACCATACAGAGCAGGTTAGTCCAAAAACTACAGACAGCCCCTGTGAAGCTATCTATATATGAACTAATATAGCAGTCCCCTAGGCACAGGGATACTCTTATAGAAATTATAAGGTCCATTAAAGTACAATATTAGAATGCACAAGTATTTACCAATTTTATGGGACATGTACAGCAGTTTCAGGAGTCCATGATTCAATTTTATGATCATGAAATTAAGATGGTTCCTATAGATACACCTGACCTATTGTTGCATATCATCACGTGTGTCAATCATGTACCATTAAAGAGGGTCTTTATCAATACTAGTTCATTGATCAACATAATAACGACCAAGGCATTGAATAATTTAAAGCTACCAAAATCACACATTGTGCCCACCACCTTCACGTTGAGAGCGTTTAACGATGTCTTATGCTCGACGGTTGGAATGATTTTCCTACCTATGTAGGTATGCCTAAAGACCATCTCTGTGATGTTTCATGTGATTGAGGGGGCCATGCAATACAACATCCTACTCAGGAGGCCTTGGATTCATAAAATGCGTTGTGTTCCCTCTATATTACACCAATGTGTAAAATATTTGCATGAGGGATGGGTTCACATAGGGTCATCAGACAAATAACCTTTTAAGTTTGTGAACTAGGAGATTTACTTGGGGGTTTCATACACCCATAAATGCACCTGGAAATTTGACCTATGTTATCGGTTAGAAATATAGGAGGTAAACCAACAGTATGTGCTCAACCATCAATATGTATGTCACACATATTTGAGTGCACTAATGCTACTTCACTAAAATCGACTACATCAGTTATGCTTCGAGATGACAGGAAGTTAAAGGTGAAAATGGGTGAAAAAGAGAAGAAGCAAATGCCCAAACTAGTCGCTAAGGAGGCTTCCATCCCCATAGAAGTAGAGGAAGCCCAAGACATAGATGAGGAGGTACCTCATCCTATCTCACCTGCATCATCAGCAGGGTCATTCACACCATGGGTGACTGTACATCTTGCCAACACCATATTAGATGAGTACATTGTGTAGAACGTAAAATTCAGACCAATTTTGGAGACTATGCAAAATATGGACCGACCGCATGCTCATCATTATCCAGTTGGATCGGTGGTTCCGTTAAGATAGCCACTTAATAAAACTAATTTCATCAACACTAGGCTATATAAACTTCCAACATGAGAACCCATGGATGAGGATAGTGATGAACCTTTCATAGTAAATGTTCATTATTTATCCAACTCAGAGTACTCCATGCATATTTTCTAGTTGTATCACTGGCATGGGTACGAACTTCGTCTATTTGAACAAGGCTTTAGAACTCCATTCGAGCCACGTTATCAACTAGCAACTGATAGGTTTGGATTGGGGTTACAGATACAAGTACAAGATGATTTTCTTGTAGCATCCTTAGATCACTTGTACTCGAGTCTAGGGGATGATGTGGACTTCAATCCATATCATCCTAATATTTCCAACTTCTGGAGGACTAACCCGATGGTATCTATCATCACTTCTGAGCCACTTAAAGAGCATTAGGAAGGGCTCCTAGAGAATACTGATACAAATCAAAACCCCAAAGGCAACCTGGGTCATCAAATCTATAATCCAGTCGATGACATAGGTGTGTAGGGAGATAACCCCATAGTTTTAGGTGATCTCAAGTTAGGATATCTCTACAACAATTATAGAGAGGAGTCCACCTTCAAGATAAGTGGACCAAGTTATGATACTGACAATGAATCCTCAAACGACAATCAATCTAAGGAGGAAGCTGAGGGGGGCTATTTAAGACCTTTGTATGAGTATCACCTACTGCCTACAGAGTCGGTACATGTTACCAAGGAGATGCTTCCCAACATTGATTATTTTGGGGAAGAAGTAGAGCCTATTTTCTTAGCAACTTCATACATACAGACTAATTATCTAGTTTTTCTGAATATGGATGACAACGACCAAAAAGTGAGATTCATGGGGTTGCACTTGCCAGAGTGCCCCATAGGAGTAGGAGCGAATTATGGGTTCTAGTTTTTTGATAGTCACAAAGAAGATGAGTTAGAGAGAGCCTATCTTGGTCCTCCTTATTTACATTACCAACATTAACCCATCGACATAGATGAGGTCTATCACTAGTTACATGTCGGTCCTCATCTGAGAGCAAGACAATTAAACCTAGATCAAATTTATTAATTGGTTAATCCTTTTCCATAAACCTACATGGAGCTCTATAAGCCAAATGATCCTATTTTGTAGCCATTGCATAGGGAGGATCCAGTTGTCTACAGTCCTCACAAATAAGTCCCCTTTTTACCTGTGCCATTAGAGCCAGATCACGGGTATGAGGACTACATCGATTATGTATAATTTAGTCCATGTGGTCCTGGAGATCAATTCCATTCCATCAATATGGTCTCCATTGATTTGACCATCCCACTCTGCAATCCAACAGATCCATCCAAACCATTGTATATTAACAAAGATGCTATCGAATGGGATCGTGTTGATTCACCCATTGAGCCTAAAGATTTCTTCCCTAATGAAGAAATGTTGCAACCATTCCATTTTACACCAGGTTGTGCATATGATGTCTATCATGCCAAAAATGCTTCCAAGACAAAATCTATCAACCCGGTTGATGATATCCATTTGATCCCTATGCCTCCTCAACTTGAGGAGGGATCGCATATGTCGGTAGAGGAAACCTTTGAGGTGGATATCAGTAATGATCCCACCAATGCAAAGAAGGTTAAATTTGAAGAGATTCTAACTCCAGATGAGCGGGCCACCCTCATCCCTCTAATGAAAGAGAGACCAAATATTTTTGCTTGGACGTATAAGGATATGCCAGGTCTAGACCCAAAATTGGTTACTCAACCTTTCGCTAGATCTGACGAAGAAGTCGGTTAAGCAAAAGCTTAGAAATATGCATCCAACAGTAGCCTTAATGGTGAAATATGAGCTAAAAAATTTGTTGGATGTAGAATTTGTGATCCCCATTGACTATCCGAAATGGGTGTCCAATATGGTACCCGTAGTAAAACCCGATGGAAGAATTCATATCTGTATGGATTTTAGAGACCTAAATGAGGCAACACCCAAATATTTATTTCCATTTCCCAATATTGATGCTCTCGTAGATGCAACTATAGGTCACAAAATGCTCTCCTTAATGGACAGTTTTTCTAGTTACAATCAAATTCAGATTAAACCCAAAGACCAACATAAAACTGCATTTATAACACCATGGGGAATGTTTTACTATAAATTTATGTCATTTTGCCTCAAAAATACTGGTGCCACATATTAGCAAGCCATGACATACATTTTTTATGACTATATGCATAAAATTCTAGAATATTATATCGATGACTTGTTGGCCAAGTCATTGCTGCGAGAAGAGCATGCAAAGGTCTTACAAAAGGTCTTCGATTGTCTAATAGAGCACAATATCAGGTTGAATCCTAAGAAGTGTGTATTTGGCGTAACTTATGGAAAACTACAAGGATTAATCATCTCTAAATGAGGCATCGAATTTGACCCAGCGAAGGTCAAGGCTATCTTGGAAATGCATCCTCCCACCAACATTAAATAGTTAAGAAGCCTTCAGGGCAAGGTAGCATCGATAAAGTGATTCATCGCTCAGTTATCAGATAAATTTTGACCCATGAATTGATTGCTACATAAGGGGGTCCTATTCAACTGGGATGAGGACTATCAAGCAACCTTCACTCAAATAAAGCAATACCTGGTGACGTTGCCAATGCTAGCTCCACCAAGGCTAGAGGTACCTTTTCTAATATATATATCGACAACTGAATTTGCACTGGGAACCATGTTAGCCTAAAATAATTTGCAAGGCAAATAACATGCCATATGTTATATTAGTCGAACATTGGTGAGTTATGAGCTCGAATATGCATATGTGGAGAAATTATGTTTAGCAGTAGTGTTCACTACAAAGAAATTATGACACTATATGTTAAGTCATACGACATGTTATATCCAAACAAAATACTTTGAAGTACAATATGATTAAGATGTATCATAATACACGTACTACAAAGTGGATCATTCTACTGATATAATTCAATCTAGAATTCATAAGCCAGATGTCCATCAAGGGATAAGTCACAAATGATCAATTAGTTGAGGCACCACTATAAAATAGTAGACCTATGAGCATAGAGCTTTTGGATGATGCAATATTCGTCATATCTGAAGCTCTCAAACCCAAAGAACCAAAGAAAAATTATGATATGACTATATTATTCAATGGTTCAAAGTGATACCAAGGGGGTGGTGTAGGAATAGTATTTTTCACACCGTAAGGAGCTCCTATGCCCTTGTCCTTTAAACTAGACTTTTTGTGCACCAACAACAATGTTGAGTACAAAGCCCTACTATTGGGACTCCAAACAGTCGTTGCCATGAATATTAAAATACTAAACATCTTTGGAAACTCCTTGCTCATAGTAAATCAAGTTAAGGAGTTCTTCCAGTGTCAATGTCCTATATTGAAATCTTACAAGGATCTTATTGCTATATATCTAGCTAAATTGGAATGGTACGATATCGAGGTAATCCCTCGATCATAAAATAAGTTTGTAGACACCATGGCCTATTTGGGATCCTTAATCACTTATAATTTGTCTTCTAATTTCACTACCATTCATATTAAAATGCTTTCACACCCGTCTGCAGAACGCAAAGCCTTTGATAATAGAATATCAATCAACATGGTTAGTGTAGAACCAAAATCCGAATGGTTCTGTAGATCTGAATACTTTTTGAAGAAGGCACCCTGGGGGTCATTAACCTCTTAGAGTTCAACAAGGGGTGGTACCACCATTCACCATAAGGTTGTTTCCCAGTCTACATTTGCAAAAGTAAATACGTAGGGGGAACAAGTCTTCTTAGAAGTCAAAGTTGAGGCTTATCAAAACAAGATGTCACAAATCCATGACTTCCTAAATCTTGGTGTAATCCTAGAGGGATTACTGCATGCCCCAAAATACACATTTAAATAGAAAGTGGCCAAATATGTCTTAATAGAAGACATATTGTACCAACGAGGCTACGATGGAGTTCTCCTTCTTTGCTTAGATCCCCAAGACACATCATGGGTGATTTCACAAGCTCATGATGGTACGTGTGGTGGCCATTTCAGTGGCATGGCCATCATCAAGCGCATGCTTCTAATGGGCTACTATTGGCCCACTATGGAGAAGGAGTGCAATGCATATGTCAAAAAATGCATCAAATGCCAGTATCATGCTAATATTACACACTTGCCACCGCAGGCCTTACAACCCATCCAAGAGGCTTGGCCATTTGCTCAGTGGGGACTAGATCTTATAGGCAAGATCTCTCCTCTGTCATCATGTTGGAATACATTTATAATCACGGCTACTGAGTATTTCACAAAGTGGATGGAAGCAATACCCTTAACAACTACAACTAGATCTCGTATAGTAGATTTTATACTATATCATATCATAAGTTGTTTTGGTATTCCATCCAAAATAATATCGGATAATGGAACGTCCTTCAAGAACAAGACTATGAGAACTTTGACATCTAAATATAGAATCAAACATAGTTTTGTGACTCCATGCTATCCACAAGAAAATGGGTAGGTTGAAGCTTCAAATAAGATAGTGGTGGCCATCTTGAAAAATATGGTCCAAGAAAACCACAAAGACTGGCATATCCAGCTGCCCCTTGCATTATGAGCTTATAGGACTAGTATTTGAATGTCCACTGGGGTAACACCGTTCTCACTAGTATATGGCGTTGAGGCCATTATGCCCTTGGAATTGGAAATTCCAACCCTACGCGTCACATTGAAAGAGTTCATCGATGACAACACCGCACGACAAGCTCAACTGGATCAACTAACAATGCTTGATGAACATCACGTGAATACCCTGGAGCATCTCTGCATATATCAAGAGTGACTAAAATGAGCTTACAATAACAAATTCCACTAGAGAGACTTTGAAGTTGAGGATCTTGTCTTGAAAGAGAACCAACAAAACTCTAATTTGTCACCAGATATGCGAGACAAATTCATGGCCAATTGATTAGGACCCTATATCATATCTAAAAATATTAGTTCGGGTACCTATCGCCTAACATTACTAGGAGGTGTTGAAGAGTCCGAACCTCTCAACATCATCCATATTAAGGCATTTTATGCTTGATATCATAGTAAAAGGCTCTGAGGGTTTTCTTATAATCGCTCGGTCATCCTAAAAGGCTCCAAACACTCTCATAAGTAGTTTGGTCAATCAAAAAGCTCCAAAGGCATCTATAAGCCCTTTGGTCAAACCTCAAAAAGCTCTGAGGGTTTGCTTAAAACCACTCGGTCATCCCAAAAGGCTCCAAGGGTTCCTAAAACCACTTGGTCATGTTAGTCAAAGGCCCCGAGGGTTTGTTAAAAATCGCTCGATCATCCTAAAAAGATCCAGAGGCGTTTATAAGACCTTTGGTCAACCCAAAAAGGCACCAAGAGTTTCTGAAAAACCGTTTGGTCAACCCAAAAGCTCCAAGAATTCTTAAACATCGCTTGGTCATTCCCAAAAGTTCCAAAGGTTCTCATAATCCCTTTGGTCAAACCTAAAATGTGTTGAGGGTTTGCTTAAAACCGCTCGGTCATCCTAAAAAGCTCCAAGGATTTTGCTAAAAAATCGCTTGGTCAATCTAAAGGCTTCAACATCATTTCCTCGCTAGTTGGTCACTCCTAAAGTCTCGAGAGGCATGTACTCACCGTTTGGTCAGATATGAGGCTCAAAACTCATAAAAATTATAAAATTAATAAAATCCAAAAGAATTGGTAAAGCATAAAATCCAAAAACATTTGCATTTGAATTTTACATTTTCATTTTGCATTTACTCATGCATCTGTTGCATTATTGAATTGCATATAGGAATTCTTCATCCATTACATTCCACAGTTGGAGGGATTATGTTTTTCAATCTTACAAACAATGCCACGTTTGTGTTTCAATCATGCATCTTTGCATTGGTCATAAATCCATCATTCATGTGAGTAATTGTGTTTTTCAACACAACCCATTTTGTTGCTATGGAGAATATACTAGGGTTTTCTGGTCACTCAACCATACCTAGAGGTCTTATCAAGAGTTGATAGAAATTTTGATTTACTTTTGTAGCTGAGGTTCAGTTAGTATAGTCTTTAGCATATTAGAATTCTATCACTAATCAACAAATTAAAAAATCCTAATAAGGACTAGGGGAAGATGAAATTCGCAAAGCAGGATCGAGTATCCTGAAGTGAAAAGTGTTATTCTTGCTTATCCTTTGTGCATACAGTATGGGAAATGTTGACAGTTGGCAAAATGAAAGGTTAATTCCCTATTCAGAATCCCTTTCTTACGATAAAATGAGCAATATCCTAGAGTGATATCCTACATCAATCCTCAATATTGATACCCTAGATCGACTTCCCAGATTGATATCCCATATTGATATCATAAGATCGATATCCTCAATCGATATACTAGAAATAAAACCCAAAGTAAATCCCTCAAAGGGAGGTTTCTGAAGAAAATTATCAAATGTAAATGTCAAAAAGTGAAGATCAAATGAAGATCAGAAAACAGGCTCAAATCAAGTTCAAAGTGAAGATCATAAATCAAAAGTTTGAGTGGAGATCAAATGAAGATCAGAAATCCAATTTGAAGAGAGATAAAATGAAGATCCAAAGAAAGTCAAAGTCAAATATGGAATAGAATCCCTTGCTTCACCACATATGAGCAAGTATCCTGCAAATTTAAGGATAAAAAGGAAGGAGCTTGAATCCCTGGAATTTTTGGCACTATTGTACCTTACGCATGATGGTATGTTTGATACACTTACATCTCGCTTGTGGGCAGACCGATGTTTGAATGTGGAAGAGCTAGCTTTAGGTGTCCTTCATTGCCTAGTGACTTAGTCCAACTAAAATCTAAACTTAGGATTGGATAAGACATTTGTGGCACCCCTATCTTAGAAATGGGTTGAAAGAATCCTGCCTAACATCAGGGAACACTAGTGTCTTATCTTAATATACTCATGTGCACACACATGGATAATTAATAGTTAGAGCCTATCCTAGCAAAAGCCTTGCACTTCAGAATTCTAGTGTGGTTAGTATACAAGTTTTGATAAGTCTACTAGGGTGTTTGAGTCTCATGGAAAACCTCAAGTTTCTCTAATAGAAACAAAATACCAAATATCGCAAACCATATAGAATAAAACCATCAAACTGCAAAGCACAATCAAAGATATAGGATAGATGCCGAATAGATATTAGAAATAATATTTAGATGGCCACTGGATATATTGTGCATATTTTTCAAACTTGCAAAAGAAAATAGAATGACACATTATATCATTCGCATCATACAACTTTTTATCATGGCATTTCATATATGGATGATTAATTGATCAAAATATTATTATGAGGATTTCCAATTACATTCACGATTTTTATACATTATGTGGTGTCATCCATTAGATTGATAAACACATATCGCATTCATTCCTTATGTTTTAAGTGATTAAAGCATACGGGTTCATTTACATTAGATTACCATCATGTAAATAATGCATTACATACATTGCATTAGCATATCATGAAAGTTTCATAAAATTAAATGAATGCAATAAAGCAAAATAAAATATGCATTTAAGTGAACATTGCATTCCTTTGCATCCATCATATATAGCACATCTAAACATCTAGATCACTGCATATCATCATCATCATAAAAAAAATAGCTATCTAGTGCATGTCATCCATACATCACATCATATAACATCAAATTAACATAAGCATTACATCCATGTGCATCACATAAACATAAAATTAAAAATATACAAGTACACATAATGAGCCATAAATGATCAAATTATAAATATATATATATATGTGTGTGTGTGTGTGTGTGTGTCCAAAAGAGTACATCAGGAGTACAAAATGCCCATAGGCTACAATCGTGTAGGTCCTAGACCTTACACCAAAAATGATACATATACAAAAATGTAGCCTGGATCTGGTAGAGTCCTAGCTCTGGCTTGCTCCTCCTGAATTGGAGCTCTCGTTGCCTCCCTCAGCCCTATGCTCTAGAGCTTACTTTGCAGTCGGCTATGGTGCCTGCTATGTATCCTATTGAGGGCCCTGTGTGCCACCTAATCCAAATAGGCCTATTATGAAGGATAATAGCATCTCTATGTGGCAAGACCTGTGACTAGAGGTCGCAGAATACTAATCAGTCTCTCTGGTCCTGGTGTCGGAGCTGCCTCTATGTGTGCTAGAGGACCTATGCGTCCTCTCGGTCCTATGAGTTCGTTGACTAGAGCTTGTTGTGGACTACCCTGTAGTCCTAGACCTGGTCTGCTAAGACCTCACAATATGTGGATCCTCCGGGACCTCCCCACCTATCAACCTAATATGAGCCTCCAACTGGTCTACGCGAGCTACCCTAGATGTGTACCTAGCATTGGCATCAACCAACTAGACGGCCATTGGCTATATTGTGCATATTTTTCACACTTGCAAAAGAAAATAGAATGACACATTATATCATTCGCATCATACAACTTTTTATCATGGCATTTCATATATGGATGATTAATTGATCAAATTCTTATTATGAGGATTTCCAATTACATTCATTATTTTTATACATTTTGTGGTGTCTTCCATTAGATTGATAAACACATATCACATTCATTCCTTATGTTTTAAGTGATTAAAGCATACAGGTTCATTTACATTAGATTACCATCATGTAAATAATGCATTACATACATTGCATTAGCATATCATGACAGTGTCATAAAATTAAATGAATGCAATAAAGCAAAATCAAATATGCATTTAAGTGAACATTGCATTCCTTTGCATCCATCATATATAGCACATCTAAACATCTAGATCACTGCATATCATCATCATCATAAAAAAAATAGCTATCTAGTGCATGTCATCCATACATCACATCATATAACATCAAATTAACATAAGCATTACATCCATGTGCATAACATAAACATAAAATTAAAAATATACAAGTACACATAATGAGCCATAAATGATCAAATTATATATATATATATGTGTGTGTGTGTGTGTGTGTGTGTCCAAAAGAGTACATCAGGAGTACAAAATGCCCATAGGCTACAATCGTGTAGGTCCTAGACCTTACACCAAAAATGATACATATACAAAAATGTAGTTTGGATATGGTAGAGTCCTAGCTCTATCTTGATCCTCCTGAACTAGAGCTCTCGTCGCCTCCCTCAGCCCTGTGCTCTAGAGCTTTATTTGCTGTCAGCTATGGTACCTGCTATGTATCTTGTTGAGGGCCTTGTGTGCCACCTAATCCAAATAGGCCTATTATGCAGGATACTAGCATCTCTATGTGGTGAGACCTATGACTAGAGGTCACAAAATACTAATTGGTGTCTCTGGTCCTGGAATCAGAGCTGCCTCCATGTGTGCTAGAGGACTTGTGCATCCTCTCGATCCTATGACTTTGTTGACTAGAGCTTGTTGTGTACTACCCTGTAGTCCTGGACCTGGTCCGCTAAGACCTCATAACATGTGGATCCTCCAGGACCTCCCCACCTATCAACCTAATATGACCCTCCAACTGGTCTATGTGAGCTACCCTAGATGTGTGCCTAGCATTGGCATCAACCAAATAGTCTTGTAAGCATCGAATCTCTGACATTGGGTCATGACCACCTGGAAATAATGATAATAGTGCAACTAGAGGTCTCATAATATCCTGGTAGGATGAAGGTTCCCCCTTTGTACCCTGATCAAATCTTGCTCTACGATAGCCTCACCTCTCTGCACTAGTGCCACATCACATGCAATAGTGAGATCACGAACCCGAGTCTCTACCATTGTAGCCCATGCTATGATACCTATGATCTACTCTTGATACTTAGCTATCTGCCTATCCTTGTGAGCTAGCTTCACCTCTAGAATGGTGATAGAAGTATCATGTTGCAAATTTTGAGTCTGCAGCCTCCTAACTTGACTTTATAGGTCTATAATCTAAGCTAGGAGCTATCCTACCTTACTATTAGGAGGTGCCTCACCCTCCTCGAATCTCTCAACCTCCTCCTCAGCCTCTACCTATGGATCCTCCTCTGCGGTGACCTCTGTGCCAGATCCGCCCTCAGTCCATTGGTGCACCCTACGCCTATCTGGATCGACATCTACATCTGCCTAGTCATCTACCCTGCTTAGAGGCCTTAATCCCTACCATTGTATTAGGGACCACCATGTGTCATATGCTGGGGTGGTCCTAGCCCAGTCATCCCTAGACTCCTAAAAATCATCAGCCTCATCTCCAAGTATCGTATATTGAATCCACGACAGGTGCATCTCCAAGACTAGATACCTATAAACAAAAGGAATCTCTAGGATGTCCAGAACTAGGTTGAACTATAGTAGGACATGAGAGTAGAACTGGTACTCCATAACATCAACCTTACGACCGAGTAGCCACATGTCTTGGTGAGCTTGTCATAGCCACTCGCCTGCCTTTGTCTAGTTCAGGCAATCCATGTAGGGATGCCACTCAATGTTGTCTAACATGAGTGTTGCAAACCATGCAATGTAATGATAAACATCACCAGCATGAGCCCTACTCTAGAATCCCTCCTCTTGAGGCTAGCACATGGTGTAGCACTGATGCTGATCGTCGATGGTAGAAATATGAAGGGGTAGCTCTACGAGATGATCTATCTTAATATGCTACTAGTCCCAAATATATAGCAGTATGCTAAAACTAATACTGTGATGACTCTAGCTGGTGATCTGGTACAAATCCTAGTAGAGCTAGCATAGTAGAGTGCTCCTCTAGGCTATAAGCAATGGCTGAGTAGTGGAGCTTTGAACAACTCTCCTGACATTTGCAAGGAGGTTCTAAGGAATCCTCGCACCCGAGGAGTCTAGAATAACATTCTGCACCACCAGGTGCATAAATATCACCTCTCTCATAGAGAAGATGCGCTGACCCTACCAATACCCGATGTGAACTCCTCTGTGATCAATCATGCACTGAGCCTCCTGGCTCCGATCGTTGAAGAGCGCATCAAATATGGGCCCCTTGCTCTGATAGGAGGAAGATATGATGGCCTCACCATCAATAGGGATTCTAAAGATCCAATATACATCCTTGAGAGTGATGGTCATCTCACTCATGGACAGGTGAAAGGTGTTGTTTCACGCATTCCAGCACCGAGCCAACGTAGTTAAATAGGCCTGATCTACCCTAATAGTGGGTAGATCTAGAACGTAGCCAAAGCTGACAATCTGCTCTCCAGGAGTGAGTTGTCTTTATAAGGTCTAGCTCGCGAGCTCTAGAGGTCAACCTCTAAAATAAAAGCATTGTATAAGAGAAAATCTAACTAAAAATAAACAAAAAAAAATAAAAAACAACCTTTAAAATGTCAAAAACATTTTAAAAATGATAAAAAGACAAAAACATGTCACAAAGAATTCAAAAAAATAAAAAAAATCAATTAGGCAAGTTAGAATTGCATTACATAATATTAATTTCCTATTAAAACTTAGGAAAATTAAAAATTTGATAATTTTTTCTAAATTTCATGAACTGCGGGCCAACCCTGTAGTCCGCATGTGGTAAAAATTTGACCTTTGTAATTTGAATTCCAATTGCAGCTGATAGCTGCGGTCCCCAATCTAAAAATTGGGAACCACCACTGCTAGCTGCATTCTAGGAAGGACACGCATTTTGGGTCATGTTGGAACAAAATCTGCCTTCGGTTAATAGTGTTGCGCCTTAGAATTTGCCAACATTGAATAGACAAATCTTGCTTGAGATCATCTGTCTAGTCTCTAGAGAAGGCTGGTTCCTTTGAGTTTTTTAGAGAAAATGGGAACAAGAGATAAATGGAAATATAGCCTAAGCTAGAAACTTTTCTCACGATACAGATTAGACAACATCAAAGATAGATTTACTTACTTCTATCCAAAGCATTTAAAACACATTCCCATGCAGAAATTATATAATTCCAGATATGATTTCTGATATTTCGTTTAGCATGCGTATATATTAGATTCTTATTCCAACAATATGATTTATGTATTGCGAAATTTCGGATACAAGAACAAACTCAATTTACAATTCAATATTGTAAGCAGAAATAAAGAACATTAGTACATACACTTGCACGATATGAACCAGAAGCCAATGGGAGATGTGATTTTATTGCTTGTATTCAAAGTACATACACACAGTCTTGTAAACGTCCAAGAGCCGACCCTTTTTTTGGAGTCACTCACCCCTATATATACCCTAAAAGAGTATATTTTCCTAAGTACATCTTACTTATTTTACAAGCAATCATCTGCAGTTTCTAACAATACACAACGGATTTCCCACAGATTGGATAGATTGGCAATCATCTAGCGGACCTTCCAGGCTATAATCGACAGACCATTCTTCAGAAATCAGCACCTGATGTCAGTACTCATCTCCAGTTGCCAAAAATATACTTTTTGTGGCTGATCCACAACACACCCCAAAATTGGGGACCCACCTTTTTGCATGCTTTCAAAGAAGACCTCAGTGGCCCAGATGCTAAAAAATCAAAGGAAGAGCAAAATATCACAAAAGGAAAAAGTGTCGCGATATCGCGACATGTCGCTCCATCGCGGCTAGAAAAGAAAAGTTGTCACGATTTCGCGACGTGTTGCTCCGTCGCTGCCGAAAAAGAAAAGTTGTCACGATTTCACGACGTGTCGCTCCATCGCGGCCAAAAAAGAAAAGTTGTTGCGATTTCGCAACGTGTTGCTCTGTTGCTGCCCAAAAAAATAAGTTGTCGCGATATCGCGACAGGTCGCGTTTTCGCGGCTCAGACAAGCGAAATGCAGTGGAAAGGAAAATTGTCATGATTTCGCGACATGTCACGTTTTCGCGGCCAAAAGCAACAAAATGCAACAAAATGAAATTTGTTGCAATTTCGTGACATGTCACGTTTTCACGGCTATGAGCAGCAAAATGCATCATGAAGAGAAAATGTCGCGATATCGCGACGTGTTGTGAAATCGCGGGTCATAGAAGAGAGAGAAAGACAAAATGGAAAATTGTCACGAAATCGTGACATGTCACAAAATCGTGGTCAAACCAGTCAAACAGGGCAAGGCACTAAAATTGTCGCGATATCGCGACATGTCACGTTTTCACGACCTGAAGCAGCAAGACATGCCAAAGATGAAAAGCGTCACGATTTCACGACAGAAAGCTGGCAAAGTGGTACGGAACGGAGAAGCATCACGATTTCATGACAGAAAGCCGCAAGACAGCTCCAAATGAAAAGCGTCACGATTTCACGACAAAATACAGCAAGAGCAGCCCGAAAGAGAAAAGCGTCGTGATTTCGCGACAGAAAGCAGCCAAGTGGTACGGAACGAAAATTTGTCACGATTTCACGATAGAAAGCAGAAGATGGTGCAGAAGAGAAAAGTGTCGCGATTTCGTGACATGTCGCATTTTCGCGGCTAAGTGCAACAAAACCCAGTGATAGAGAAAAACGTCGCGATTTCGCGACAGGTTGCATCTGCATAGCCCGAAGCAAAAAAACATCACGATTTCACGACAGGTTGCACCCACACGGCCCGATAGCATAAAAATGTCGCGATTTCACGACATGTATCATTTTCACTGTGCATGGGGGCGGACAAGGCTATTGGCCAAAAAATGTCATGATTTCGCGACATGTCTCATTTTCGCGATATAGGTAGAAGAGCAAAGCTGCATGCAGAAAAACATCGCGATATCGTGACATGCTATTTTTTGTCATGATTTACAAGGGGGCAGTTACGAAACATGCAGAGAAGCACGAAACATGTGGCATACAGATGTAAGGGTTACATAAGCGTTACAGTTCATAGAGCAGATCAAACATTTCAACATCGAGCATAAAGTCAAAAGCAACGAAAAGGCAGGGAATACGAAATGATGCAATCTAGGAAATGAAATGAAGTGCCTCAAAGTGAAACAGAGAACCGCATCAGAACATTTAAAAGCAGAAGCACAGGATAGGTACAGAGGTCAAAAACCGCTGCGAGCAGAGTTGTAGTGTCGAAGGCGAGAAGCCATTCTGGGCCTGCTTTGAAGTGTTTTTCTTCCCCTTTTTTTGGTTTTGAGAAAACTAGAGATTCTGTTATTGTAAAATGATCAATCTTTAATACAGAAAATACAGAGAGTTAGCATCTCATTGACAAGAAAGGAGTCATTTTCTGCATGCAAGATTTAATTGTTTTATTTTCCCCTTTCAGATTTCTAGGCTTATAGGTGAAGTTTAATGCAAGTGCTCTTGGTTGCTTCATGCGAATGTCTAAATCTAAAAATTACAGTGAAAACCCCAGAAACCAGCACCTAGCTTATCTGGATTGTGCATGTTGCAGGTTCAATAGGTTAGGTTGTGTGCAGAAAACCTCATATCTTCGGTTTTGTCAAATAGGATCGTAGCACTCTGAATGCATTTTAATTTCAGTTTCTGCATTTCATTTTTTACTTTCTGTTTTTTATATTTTTCCAGAGGCTTTAACTTTCAAGGAATTAAAATAAACATCTAAAAAATATCAAAATCTAAAAAACAATGAACAATCACTAAATTTCATGGTGAAATAAACCACAGTGCCCCTTGTTAACAGTTACTTGCAATCACTAAGGTGTTCCAAGCATTTAAATTGAATATCTTTTATTTGAGATTACTAATACATATATGCAAAATGCTAACATAGCGGAACCTTGGAGAAGTTACTTGTTTAATTTCTTTGCAAGCAGAGGATTTGGGACTCGAATCCTATCGAAGAGTGTGTTTTCACGACTGGGTGAAAATATCACTCAACAATACTTTATTCCTTTACAACTGGCGTGTCGCAAAATCGTGATATTTTTTCCTTGCTTTGCTTTTCTGCCGCCTCCAGCCGCAAAAATGAGACATGTCATGAAATCATGACATTCTTTCCTTGCTTGGCTCTTCTGCCGCTTCTAGAAGCAAAAATGGGATATGTCGCAAAATCGTGACATTCGTCTCTTCCTTTGCTCCTTTGCTACCTCCCATCACGAAAATGAGACATGTCACGAAATCACGACATTCTTTCCTTTCTTTGCTCTTCTGCCACTTCCAGCTGCAAAAATGAGACATGTCGTGAAATCGCGACATTCTTTCTTGCTTTGCTCTTTTGCTACTTCCAGCCATGAAAATGAGACATGTCACGAAATCGTGACATTCTTTCTTGCTTTGCTCTTTTGCCGCTTCCAGTCGCGAAAATGAGACATGTCACGATATCACGACACTTTTTCCTTTTGGCTCTTTCTCTTTGCTTTAGACCACGAAAAAGCAACATGTCGCGATATCGCGACACTTTTTTCCCTTTGCTCTTTCTCCTCACTATGAACTGCAAAACTGAGACATGTCACGATATCATGACACTTTTTCTCTTTTGGCCGTGACAAAGCAACATGTCGCGATATCACGACACTTTTTCTCTTTTGGCCATGACAAAGCAACATGTCGCGATATCGTGACACTTTTTCTCTTTTGGCCATGACAAAACAACATGTCACGATATCGTGACACTTTTTCTCTTTTGTCATGAAAATACAACATGTCGCGATATCGCGACACTTTTTCCCCATTGCTCTTTCTCTTCGCTTTGAACCGCGAAAATGAAACATGTCGCGATATCGCGACACTTTTTCTCCTTGCTCCTTTTTGTTGCTCTTAGCCGCGAAAATGAAACATGTCACGATATCGTGACACTTTTGCCTCTTGCTCCCTTTTGCTGCTCTTAGCCACGAAAATACAACATGTCACGATATCGCGACACTTTTGCCTCTTGCTCCCTTTTGCTGCTCTTAGCCGTGAAAATGAAACATGTCGCGATATCGTGACACTTTTTCTCCTTGCTCCTTTTTGTTGCTCTTAGCCACGAAAATGAAACATGTCATGATATCACGACACTTTTTCCTCTTTGCTCTTTTGGCCGCGAAAATGCAATATGTCGCGATATCGCGACACTTTTCCTCCTTGCGGTGTTTTGCATTTTCTTTGATATTTAGCATATGGGCCACTTCGGTCCTCTTGGAAAATATGCAAAAAGGAGCATTAGATGTTTTTTCTGTAGTTAGTCAATTTTTGACTAACATTATTGGCGCCTTTCAGGGAATTTTTTTCTTGCAAAAATTTTGAACCAGGCCTTTATCCATTGGGTATCGGAGTCAACAACGCAGTTGTAAAAAGAATATTTCAGAGAAAGACAAAGAACACAGGAAAATGCACTTAGATAAAATGTGAACATTACTTCGCCAAAACTCCCTTTATACCTTAGTATCTCTATTCAAAAAAAAAATGTTGACTTTTGATTGGCTGCGACTGAAAATATTTTTTTGTGTTAAGGCCGAAAAAATGGTAATATTTACAAATATTGTCTAAATATGCTTATATTATACTGTACATATAATTCCTTTTTTGCTTTTGCCTAAAAGGCTTAGCTCCTTTTTTATGCACTTCTCTGATCTGGTTCCCTTCCTCTTCATCCTACATATCCCGGCTAGCTGAGCAATTCATTTCAGGGATTAAGAAATCCAGTACCTGTTCATCATTTTCAAAAACTTGCACCAGTTAATAGTGTTGCACCTTAGACTTTGCCAACATTGAATAGACAGATATTGCTTGAGATCATCTGTCTAGTCTCTAGAGAAGGCTGGTTCCTTTGAGTTTTTTAGAGAAAATAGGAACAAGAGATAAAGGGAAATATAGCCTAAGCTAGAAACTTTCTCATGGTACAGATTAGACAACATCAAAGACAGATTTACTTACTTCTATCCAAAGCATTTAAAACACATTCCCATGCAGAAATTATATAATTCCAGATATGATTTCTGATATTTCGTTTAGCATGCGTATATATTAGATTCTTATTCCAGCAATATGATTTATGTATTGCGAAAGTTTAGATACAAGAACAGACTCAATTTACAATTCAATATTGTAAGCAAAAATAAAGAACATTAGTACATACACTTGCACGATATGAACCAGAAGCCAATGAGAGATGCGATTTTATTGCTTGTATTCAAAGTATGTACACAGTATTGTAAACATCCAAGAGCCAACCATTTTTTTGGAGTCGCTCACCCCTATATATACCCTAAAAGAGTATCTTTTCCTAAGTACATCTTACTTATTTTACAAGCAATCATCTGCAGTTTCTAACAATACACAATGGATTTCTCGTAGATTGGATAGATTGGCAATCATCCAGCAGACCTACCAGGTTATAATCAACAGACCATTCTTCAAAAATTGGCACCTGATGTCAGTACTCGTCTCTAGTTGCCAAAAATATACTTTATTCCTTTACAGCTAGCATGTCGCGAAATCGTGACATTCTTTCCTTGCTTTGCTTTTCTACCGCCTCTAGCCGCGAAAATGAGACATGTCATGAAATCGTGACATTCTTTCCTTGCTTGGCTCTTCTACCGCTTCCAGCCACAAAAATGGGACATGTCACGAAATCGCGACATTCATCTCTTCCTTTGCTCCTTTGCTGCCTCCCACCGCAAAAATGAGACATGTCACGAAATCGTGACATTCTTTCCTTGCTTTGCTCTTATGTTGCTTCCAGCCACGAAAAAGAGACATGTCATGAAATCATGACATTCTTTCTTGCTTTGCTCTTTTGCCACTTTCTAGCCACGAAAATGAGAGATGTCACAAAATTGTGACATTATTTCTTGCTTTGCTCTTTTGCCACTTCCAGTCGCGAAAATGAGACATGTCGCGATATCGCGATACTTTTTCCTTTTGTCTCTTTCTCTTTGCTTTGGACCACAAAAAAGCAACATGTCGCGATATCGTGACACTTTTTGCCCTTTGCTCTTTCTCCTCACTATGAACCGCAAAACTGAGACATGTCGCGATATCGCGACACTTTTTCTCTTTTGGTCGCGACAAAGCAACATGTCGCGATATCGCGACACTTTTTCTCTTTTGGCCGTGACAAAGCAACATGTCACGATATCACGACACTTTTTCTCTTTTGGCCGCGACAAAACAACATGTCGCGATATCACCACACTTTTTCTCTTTTGTCACGAAAATACATGTCGTGATATCACGACACTTTTTCCCCATTGCTCTTTCTCTTTTCTTTGAACTGTGAAAATGAAACATGTTGCGATATCGTGACACTTTTTCTCCTTGCTCCTTTTTGTTGCTCTTAGTCGCAAAAATGAAACATGTCACAATATCGTGACACTTTTGCCTCTTGCTCCCTTTTGCTGCTCTTAGCCGCGAAAATACAACATGTCGTGATATCGCGACACTTTTGCCTCTTGCTCCCTTTTGCTGCTCTTAGCCACGAAAATGAAACATGTCGCGATATCATGACACTTTTTCTCCTTGCTCCTTTTTGTTGCTCTTAGCCACAAAAATGAAACATGTCGCGATATCGCGACACTTTTTCCTCTTTGCTCTTTTGGCCCCGAAAATGCAACATGTCGCGATATCGCGACACTTTTTCCTCCTTGCGGTGTTTTGCATTTTCTTTGATATTTAACATATGGGCCACTTCGGTCCTCTTGGAAAATATGCAAAAAGGAGCATCAGATGTTTTTTCTGTAGTTAGTCACTTTTTGACTAATAGGTCACTTCCTAGCCTCACTGACCAAAAAATCAAAAAACTAATCTAACCTAATTTAGTGTGGGGTTCATTACCAACTATTTAATTAAATTTATTTACCGCATTACTTAATGTGGTTCATTTTAAATCGGTATTGATTGTGAGGACTTGGTTTCGAGTTACCTTGTCTGTTCTTTGGCCTCTGCTAGTCGATGGTTATCCATGATCCACCATCGGGGTATAGGTGTGAGGTTTGGTCAATTTTTAGGCAGCGTTCTGGATCAAGGATGTCTTCTACCTCTTAGAGCTCTCACAAATGTAGTTTCTTTCAAGAAAATAATGAAAAATTCAAATGGGAAAGGCTACTTATAGGGCCAAATTTCGTCGGATCGTAGCTGACACCTGTAGTCCCAAGATTAGGGTTTTCTACCCGTAGGTCCAACCTGTGGTTCCCAAAATTTGAAAACTTCAACCGTAGACCGTACTCGCGATTTGCAACTAGCAATAAATGCACTCAAACCCCACCGTGGGAAGGTCTAAAATGACAAATTAATGAATCCTAATGGATCGAATTTCAAAAAGAGCAATCAATATTATAAATTTGGTGATGTTCAAAGCACCAGTATCGATCAATAAATCAAAATTAACAAAAAGATAAAATAATTAAAAACCAAATGTGCCTCGTATACAATAATTTACCCTATACACTTGGCAGTTGCAGTGACTTGCGATCCATGCAATCCTGCAAGATGAGTATATTACCATAACGATATTTGGGGTAAACATTGTCATTGTTGATCTGATATGCTTCTTTTCAATACCTAATAAGACCTTCGACGCCGAACTACTCCATGGGAATGAGGTGTTTCATGTCATTTCTCCTATGACATATTTTTAGTAAATCATCAATAACTTGATTCAACACAAATATGATTGGATTTGTATCATTTTTATTTCCTAAGGTGGCTATTGTAGCCCGACTGATCCATGGGATAGAAATATGCAAATACTATTAACAGTTGCAATCAGAAGCTAAACTAGGCCTAGCCAAGGCATTAAAATGCTCAAATCTAAATTTGTTCAAATCATTCATTATGGTCAAGTGACTTCATCGCTTCAATCATTGTTATTTCCCTCATCGACTCATCGCTTGAGGGGGTAGTCATAATATCAAATTATAATAAAAATCAGAAGAAGATCCTTGATATCGTAGATCCCTTGATCTTGTCAAAATTGCATTTGTCCTTACAATCCATTGTTAATCATAAGCTTACCCCTTTTCTTGGGGAAAAATATAAAATATGATAATTAGTTTGTAACTCTCATCTTTTCGGTTATATAGGCCTAACTCCTATTGTAGCACCAAAGCTAATCAAATGTCTGATGACAAATGCAAAATATTTCAAGTTAAGCCTCTAAAGATTTGGAAGCAATGATTCTAGGATGTGCATCCTTTTGCAGGACCTGGGGCATCTAATTTTGATCTGACTAATGATCATCATAGAACCTTTAGCATCATTTTAAGAGGTCTATTTTTGCTCAGCATTTTTTGATCTCACAACGCATCTCAAAAGGGGCATCTATAGATACCTAAAATGCATCATGTCGAGGGCGACTACTCATATGGACATGCTACAAGACCATATGGAAGATCTTGGACAGACTCCAAGATAGAGCAATGGTTCTAACCACTCAATTTGGGCTCTTTTGCAAAATAAATCTGAACTGCAATCCAGATTTATGGTCTATAGTCTAAACCGTGGCTAAGACCTACGACTTATAGTCTGGATCGTAGCTATAACCTATGGTCTTAACTGAAGTTCATTTGGCCTTCATTCAAGCCAAATCAGTTTGAATGATCATTTTTTCTAGAAGGTGGTTAGAGGATAGAAGCTTCCAATCCAACTGTCCTAACCACCCCTTCTTAATATTAGCTTCTCCATGAAGCCACCCCTAGCCCTAGGACATCCTATAAGTATCCCTTCGAATTAGGGTAAATATATAGAGCATTTTGATAGCGAAGCACTATCGAAATATTGTATCAAAGAGTGCATTTGGAGATCAAAGCAATGAAGCCCTGTTGAATTGTGGACTCACTTGAGTGCATAGAGAGAGCCTTTTTGGCATCACCATTGTCAATTTTTCAAGCATCATGATTAATTAGGCCATGGATTCCCTAAGGAGCTGGAGAGCCAAGAAACACTAATTCGGGAAAACGTAGGCCCTATTCAACGATTCAACCACCAAACTTGTCAGAGGACACCGAAGGTGACCCTTTAACATCAATTAGAAAAGGAGTTCAATCCCACAATGTTGGCAATTTTGGGTACCTTGGGTACATTGCCTTTACTCAAGTGTAGATGTTGTCATTGATGTCAAGAAGTTCTTGAAGCAATTTGATTTGATGCCAAGGAATTTGTTTTGTTGAAAGGTTATTCAGAGCATGATCAGTGAGTTTCCAAGAAGTTCTTAGTGGCCCATTTGCAAAAGATCAAGAAAAAGACAAGTAAGAAAAAGTATGCAGCCGACTGGAAAAACTGTCGCGATTTCGCGACATGTTTGAGGAGAGAGAAAGTTTTGGCAAAACTGTCATGATTTCGCGACATGTTTGAGGAGAGAGAAAGTTTTGGCAAAACTATCATGATTTCGCGACATGCTGGAAGAAAGAGAAGAAGCTGGCAAAACTGTCACGATTTCGCGACATGTTGGCAGAGAAGGAGAGCAAGATGGAAAGTGTCACGATTTCGTGACATGTCGCATTTTCGCGACTCGAAAAGTGCAGGAAGGCAGAAAAGGAAAAGTGTCACGATTTCGTGACACATTGCCAAGAAAGTTGTACGGACGAAAAAGTGTCACGATTTCGCGACATAATGCAGAAAAGAGAGTCCATAGTGTGAACTGTCACGATTTCGCGACAAGTTCGAAGAGAGAGAAAGTAACATGAGAAATGTCACGATTTTACGACATGCTACAGAGGTCGAGGTGAGGACTGTCACGATTTTGCGACATGCTAAAAAGCTCGAAGTGAGAACTGTCATGATTTCGTGACATGCAACAAAGGGAAGAGTTTGAAATGAGAAGCGTCATGATTTCACGACAGGATGAAAGAAAAGCGTACGGATGCAAAAAGTGTCACGATTTCATGACAGAGTGAAGAAGCCAACGGATGAAGATGTAGCGATTTCATGATAGGATGAAAGAAAAGCGTACGGATGGAGAAAGTGTCACGATTTCATGACAAAAACTGGAAGCAGGTCTTCTATAGGAGAAGTGTCATGATTTCACGACAGAAGCAGAAAGGAAGGCTATGAAGACAAAAGCGTCACGATTTCATGACATGTTCCAGTTTCATGGGAGTAAGGCAGAGAGAAGCTCAAGGCAACGAAAGTGTCACGATTTCGTGACATGTTCCATTTTTGCTAGTGCAAGCCGAGAAAAGGTTGAGAAAGCGAGAAGGGTCACGATTTCATGACAGGAGTGAAGATGACGTCAGAAAAGGCAGTAGTGTCACGATTTCATGACAAAAGTAGAGAAGAAGGCCATGAAGTCAGAAGGGTCATGATTTCATGATAGAAGAGAAGATGACGTCAGAAGAGAAAGTGTCACGATATCACGACAAAAGCCATAAGATAGTGTTCGGTTGCAAAGGTGTCGCGATATCATGACATGTTGTAGTTTCGTGAGAAAAGCTACAGAACCATAGAGGCGGTTGAAGCCGACAGAGTTGAATTTGAGCCGACGCAGTTTAGGGTTTTGCAACCGACGAAGTTAAGGGTAGCAGCCGACTAAGATCAAGGTTTTGATCTTGAAAGTTTTAGTATAAAAGCAGGGCTGCTTGGAGAGAAAAGTATATTGATCGAAGTGTGCATTCGAAGAGCGACGTTCGTAGATAGTGTGCGGGGGTGAAGTTCGATCGTCGAGAAGCTAAGTGCAAAATTTGATTGTAGTGTACTGAGTGCATTTCATCGAATCTTCTAAGTGAGAGGAATTGCAAGGAAGCAGAGTGTACGAAGACGCTGCTATTGTGATTGCATAGAGGTGTAAAGGTCGATGCTCGATCAAGTGCAGCTGTGATTGCGCAAAAAGAGCGAAGGACTGTGTTCTGTGCAGAACAGAGGAAGAGGACATTTTTACCAGACCGAAGGACTGTGTTTGGTGCAGATCAAAGAAAGTGAAAGAGGACATTTGTGCCAGACCGAAGGACTGTGTTTGGTGCAAATTCGAGGACCAGCTTTGCGGTGATAGAGTTGAGGACAGAGGTCTCCAGCCAGAGCAGGGAAGACAGGTGTCTTCTATGGATAGAGTTCCATTTGCTAAGGGCAATGGAGGCAGAGGTCTTCTAGAGGATCACCAGTCAGAGCAGAGCTAGGGGAAGGTATCTCCTTTGGGTTGGTGCCCATAAACATTGTAATCGGGAAAGGTTTTCCCAGAATTTGAGTTGATAAAATTAGTGAAATATTTTATCCGTGGAGTAGCCCACATTGGGTGAACCACGTAAATTGTTGTGTCACTTTGTGGATGGTGTTTTGTGCATTGTTTTGATTACTGCTGTTGATACTGCTATCTATACATTGCATAATATTGAATTGAAAGTTGAATTGAAGGAAAAAGTTAAAAGTGGTCTTATACTGTTCACCCCCCCTCTCAGTATAAGCTTGTGTTCTTCAATTGGTATCAGAGCCGGTGCCTTCGAAAAGTTTAACAGCTTGAAGGAAAAGCTAGCAAAGAACACAATGGATTATTCAAGTGGCAATGCAGCACCTATTCTTGATGGATCAGATTTTGGTCTTTGGAGTGCAAGGATGAAGGTTCATCTAATGGCTCTTGGGAATGAGGTTTGGGAAGTGATTGAAGATGGGTACACTATTCCTGTAAATGGTCCATATACTAAAGAAGATAGGCTCCTACATCACAGTAATTCAAAAGCAATGAATGCAATCCTGAAAGGTTTACAGAAAGCAGATCTCACCAAAGTAATTCACTGCAAGACAGCTAGTGAAATGTGGAAACAACTGCAGGTGGTTCACACAGGTGATGTAAATGTCCGAAAGGCCAAGTTGAGACACTTCAAAGGTATGTTTGAACAACTCAAGATGAATGATGATGAAAATATTAGTGACTACATGCTTCGTATGGATGAGGTTGTTAACTCCATGAAAGACTTAGGTCTTGAGCTTGCTGAAAATGATGTTTGTGATAAGATTTTAAGATCTCTTCCTAATAGATTTAGTGAAAATATTTCTGCTATTGAGGAAGCTAAAGATTTGGATAAGTTGAAAAAGGATGAGCTCCATAGTATACTTGCAGCATTTGAGTTGAGAACTCAAGTGAAGGTTGATGTCAAGAAAGAGGCGACTTTCAAGGCTACCAAGAAATCCAAAGGTAAACAGATTCAAGAGAGTGATGAGTCTTCTAGTGATGAAGAGGCATATTACAGCAAGAAAGGCAAGTTCTCTAGAAAGCACAAAAGCATGAAGAATATAAGATGTTTCAATTGTGGAAAGTTTGGCCATTATGCTACTGATTGTACTGTTTCCAAGTATGAAAGTGATGAAGATAAACAAGATTCTAAGAGCAAGGATTCTAAAAAATTCAAACATCACAGGAAGAACAAAGATGAGCACAACAATCACGGAAAGAGGTATTCTCACAAGCACAAGAAGAGTTTCTACCTAGACAAAGCAAGTAAGTGTTCTAGTAGTGATAGTGAAAGTTCTTCAAGTGATAGTGAAAATGAGATGTTGTTCATATCAGAAAAAGAGGAAGAACCGAAACATAGATTCATTATCATGAAATGTTTTAGATGTGGAAATTTTGGTCACCTTGAGGATGATTGCACAAATAATGAATTGGTTACTAGTATGTATGAGGATGCTTCAGAAAACTATAAGGAAGATGCTTGTATGGTTTTTGAAAAGGGTAGCACCTCTAGTGATAAGAAATCTGTAAAAGACTCTGATGATTCAGAAAGCAAACAAATAAAGGATCTTGAAAGTGAACTTACCAATGCTCTTAGTGCTTTGAAAAAGGAAAGAAAGAAGAATGCCAGACTCAAGGATAAGTTAGATGAATGTTGTATGGAGAGAGATGATCTTACAGAAAGTCTTGACTTCTCTATGGCTAAGACACAAGAACTCAAGGACGAGTTAGAGTCTAAGATTCTTCAGTATAATGAGTTGGAACAAAAAATGGCTTCTCTGGAAGTGGAAACTAAAGAGTACAAGGATAAACTGTATAGGTTTCAAGATAGCTCCAAAAGGGTTAAGTCTCTCATCAAAGGTCAAAGAAAACCAACAGATAAAATAGGTCTCGGTTTTGTTGAGCCGCACAAGGAACAGGTTGGGGAATCTAGCAAGAGATTTCAAAAGGAAGAGATTTCTGATGAAGAAAGTACTTCAGATCATGAGTCCATGAGTGATAGATGCGCAGAAATAGAAAACAAAATTCAGATTGCGAAGAAGAAGTTTTCGGGACCCAAGAGGTCGAATAAAAGAAAATTTCACGGTAGATGTTTTGCGTGTCACAGGTTTGGTCACATGGTTGTGCATTGCATGACTCAAGTAAGGAAGGTAAATGACAGTTTTAGAGGTAGCAATTTCTTTCAAGGGTATTGCTACTCTTGTAATCAGTTTGGGCATAAGGCATTTTTCTGCAAGGCTAATAACAGGAACTCGGTTAGTCAGAATAGGCAGATTCGAAGAACAGGTATGCCTAAAAGAAATAACATTATTACCTGTTATAAGTGCAACAATGACGGTCACACAGCTAGACAGTGTAGAGCTGATCTTCCAAGGTACAGGAACAGGAACAGTGGTATGAACAGGTCCAAGGATCGTAACAGTGATGAGGAACAAGAACAGGAATATTGACAAAAAATTCAAAAGAAGGCCCGAAAAGGAAATTGTAGATGCCGATGATGATCGATGCCTAATGGGAGTTTTACTCCCACCCCTATTTTAATCACCTCATCAGGAGGTGGGGGAGGGACTAAGCTAAGAGGCTCATTCTTAGTCCCAAGCCCCAAAGGTGACCCTTTGCCATTGATGACAAAGGGGGAGAGATATGAGTAAGGGGGAGAGCATCAAGTAAAGAGAAGAGCTTCAAGTCAGGGGGAGCAAAACTTCAAAGGCAGATTCTCAGTTGTTAGCACAGCTGGTTTCAGTTTTGGCTCTTGAGTTGTGTTTTCAGTAAAGGTTTGCCATCAATGACAAAGGGGGAGATTGTTGGCAATTTTGGGTACCTTGGGTACATTGCCTTTACTCAAGTGTAGATGTTGTCATTGATGTCAAGAAGTTCTTGAAGCAATTTGATTTGATGCCAAGGAATTTGTTTTGTTGAAAGGTTATTCAGAGCATGATCAGTGAGTTTCCAAGAAGTTCTTAGTGGCCCATTTGCAAAAGATCAAGAAAAAGACAAGTAAGAAAAAGTATGCAGCTGACTGGAAAAACTGTCACGATTTCGTGACATGTTTGAGGAGAGAGAAAGTTCTGGCAAAACTATCATGATTTCGCGACATGTTTGAGGAGAGAGAAAGTTTTGGCAAAACTATCACGATTTCGCGACATGCTGGAAGAAAGAGAAGAAGCTGGCAAAACTATCACGATTTCGCGACATGTTGGCAGAGAAGGAGAGCAAGATGGAAAGTGTCACGATTTCATGACATGTCGCATTTTCGCGACTCGAAAAGTGCAGGAAGGCAGAAAAGGAAAAGTGTCACGATTTCGCGACACATTGCCAAGAAAGTTGTACGGACGAAAAAGTGTCACGATTTCGTGACATAATGCAGAAAAGAGAGTCCGTAGTGTGAACTATCATGATTTCATGACAAGTTCAAAGAGAGAGAAAGTAACATGAGAAATGTCACGATTTCGTGACATGCTGCAGAGGTCGAGGTGAGGACTGTCACGATTTCATGACATGCTGAAAAGCTCAAAGTGAGAACTATCACGATTTCGTGACATGCAGCAAAGGGAAGAGTTTGAAATGAGAAGCGTCACGATTTCATGATAGGATGAAAGAAAAGCGTACGGATGCAGAAAGTGTCACGATTTTGCGAAAGTGAAGAAGCCAACGGATGAAGAGGTAGCGAATTTCACGACAGAGATGAAAGAAAAGCGTACGGATGGAGAAAGTGTCACGATTTCATGATAGAAACTGGAAGCAGGTCTTCTATAGGAGAAGTGTCACGATTTCATGATAGAAGTAGAAGGAAGGCTATGAAGACAAAAGCGTCACGATTTCGTGACATGTTCCAGTTTCATGGGAGTAAGGCAGAGAGAAGCTCAAGGCAGCGAAAGTGTCACGATTTCGTGACATGTTCCATTTTCGCTAGTGCAAGCCGAGAAAAGGTTGAGAAAGCGAGAAGGGTCACGATTTCACGACAGGAGTGAAGATGACGTCAACAAAGCAGATAGTGTCACGATTTCATGACAAAGAGGGGGGAGAAGGGTCATGATTTCATGACAAAAGAGAAGATGACGTCAGCAGAAGCAGAAAGTGTCACGATATCATGACAAAAGCCATAAGATAGTGTTCGGTTGCAAAGGTGTCATGATATCATGACATGTTGTAGTTTCACGAGAAAAGCTATAGAACCACAGAGGCGGTTGAAGCCGACAGAGTTGAATTTGAGCCGACGCAGTTTAGGGTTTTGCAATCGACGAAGTTAAGGGTAGCAACCGACTAAGATCAAGGTTTTGATCTTGAAAGTTTTAGTATAAAAGGAGGGCTACTTGGAGAGAAAAGAATATTGATCGAAGTGTGCGTTCGAAGAGCGACGTTCGTAGATAGAGTGCGGGGGTGAAGTTCGATCGTCGAGAAGCTAAGTGCAAAATTTGATTGCAGTGTACTGAGTGCATTTCATCGAATCTTCTAAGTGAGAGGAATTGCAAGGAAGTAGAGTGCACGAAGATGCTACTGCTGTGATTGCACAGAGGTGTAAAGGTCGATGCTCGATCAAGTGCAGCTATGATTGTGCAAAAAGAGTGAAGGACTATGTTTTGTGCAGAACAGAGGAAGAGGACATTTTTACCAGACCGAAGGACTGTGTTTGGTGCAGATCAAAGAAAGTGAAAGAGGACATTTGTGCCAGACCGAAGGACTATGTTTGGTGCAAATTCGAGGACCAGCTTTGAGGTGATAGAGTTGAGGACAGAGGTCTCCAGCCAGAGCAGGGAAGACAGGTGTCTTCTATGGATAGAGTTCCATTTGCTAAGGGCAACGGAGGCAGAGGTCTTCTAGAGGATCACCAGTCAGAGCAGAGCTAGGGGAAGGTATCTCCTTTGGGTTGGTGCCCATAAACATTGTAATCGGGAAAGGTTTTCCCAGAATTTGAGTTGATAAAATTAGTGAAAGATTTTATCCGTGGAGTAGCCCACATTGGGTGAACCACGTAAATTGTTGTGTCACTTTGTGGATGGTGTTTTGTGCATTGTTTTGATTACTGTTGTTGATACTGCTATCTATACATTGCATAATATTGAATTGAAAGTTGAATTGAAGGAAAAAGTTAAAAGTGGTCTTATACTGTTCACCCCCCCTCTCAGTATAAGCTTGTGTTCTTCACACAACCCTTGAATTTGGAGGGCAAATCACTTGGTTGCTCATTGTGGCTTTAAGCCGTAGTTTATAGTGCAGACCACCTATTAGAGCTATGGTTTGCAACAGAGGTGACTTTTCATTATTGTTTCTTTTCCAGTAGATTTAGATATGATAGATTAATCATTTTATTGTTTTATTTGGTAGATTAAATACTCTGACTAACCAAGTTAAAAATTTGGTTAGTTTATTTCCATCTTGGCAAGTAGGATTTAATAATATTCTTTTTATGCTTTAATACTTCATTTTGTATAATGCATGTCCTAGATTGATATATGTATTTATTGTTCATATATTTCCATCAATATTGATAGGATTTGCATATTTTTAGCATAGTTTATACATTTTCTTGATTTTATGTCATTATTTTATTCTCATACCATTTGTCTTTAAAGGTCCATATCATGAGAGGCTTCCTATTATTTTGACATTCTTATGTTGTTTCTTGATCGTAGGAGACAAGTTTTAAAGGAGCTACAACCATCCATTTCCTTCCTCAACGTGAAGAAGAGGTTCTACACCACCCTAGAGCAGTTCATGTCATCCTGAAGGGCACTTTGAAATCACACCTACCCTTGAGAGGGAAATAAATACATCCTATTGTAACAATTGTATCAAGATGATTATCCCTAAGAGGGATGTACTTGTAATTTGAGTTTGACATCGAAATATAATGGAATAAAGCATCTTTTATTGATCATTTCATTGTCAATTTCTTGTTCTTGTATGCATTTTGTATTTTTTTTATCAATTATTGCAATATGATACATTAGGTGTGAGCATTTTTGGTGGTTACATAATTAAAACCAAAAACCTCCTTATTACTCCAAGTGATAATTTTCAACTACCATGACTATCCAATAAACACCTTTTCTAAACAATTCCACTAACAACCCTTATACCTCAAAACTTAGGCAAATAATAAAAATTTAATGCAACATATTTACCTTACCTTCAAAGGGATTCAAACCCTCAATAATGCCTGCAATGTACGTCTTTTTGTGGCTCCAATAGCTGCATGATCTATGCGCTCATTTGAGATAGAGGAAGCACCACGTGCTTCAAAATGCATCACTCTTTTGTCCCTTTGTAAAACATGTGCCTTTGGTGCCTTCAACCAACATGACTACCAATGCACACCACTGTATTTTGAACGTTGGCTTCCTTGCCAACAAAAATTTTACCACCTACCCACTTGCCACTAGGCCAAGCTACCCGATTTGCCTTCGACTATTCGATGCCTTCGACTTTGTTTCTGTTCGATGGTAAATCAAACACAAAATTTGCAATCCTTTTTTCATGAGCTCTTCTCTTCAATAATTTGTATGCAATTAATTGATATAGCAAGGATAAAGTTTAATTCCCTTTGGTCATAGGTATTTATATTAAATTCATCCATGCTTTGTAAAACATCAGCGCCTTTGAAGCTTTCATTACCATGAGACGTCGATGAATATTAGAACCTTGATAAAGCACTTTGAATATTTTAAACTCCAAACCCATCTTTGGGTATTGTAAAATATTAAATATTTTACTTTAGGCTTTTAACCAAATCACTTAATATTATAATATCAAACATTATAATATTATATCCTTTTAACCATTATAATATTATTGCTTCCTTCTCATTGCAAACCATGGTGTAAATAATATTTATTTATAAAATTTAAATTCTCATTGAATTTAAATAATTTATAAAAATATTATATCTCATTTTTAACTTTGCATTGATTCTCTTGACCTTTGGCCTTCTTCCTAGATATCAAATAACAAATTTGACAACTTTATTCTTAAAATAAATCTTGATATTAATGTTGACTTCATTTCTTGACATGAATGACAACTTTAACTTTTAGGACTCAAAATGTCCAACATTGAGATAGAGATGAAAAAAAGGTGAGGGCCACTAAAAGTAGAGGTCAAGGATGGAGTTGAGGTGGGACCAAGCAATCCAAAAAGTAGAAAATATGAAGTGGAAGACACTCACAAAAAAGGAGAAATCAAGGAAGAGGTGATGGATAGATTTGGAATTTCAATTGCAGAGATAGCATCAAGGAAGAGGTTATATGGGTATATTTACTTTCATGTACTTGTATTTTATTTCTTGTAACATGTTTTATTGATTTTTTACACTAGCTTATATATTAAAAAGGAGATGTTTCTTGTTGCAGGCCAAACATAGGTTAATTTTGATCCTATTTTGTCACTTGCCCGTGCATTTAAATTGTCAACCCAGGGAGCTTCATAAACTTTAGAAGTGTCTCAAACAAGATCATTTACAATCCCCACTTTGAGATGAGTCTGACTAATTATATCATTGGTGGGTTTAAAAGATCAACAATTATTCATCCAAACCATAATAATTTACGTATGAATAATCAAATCCTTAGAAAGTAAATATTCATACGTGCATAATTAACTAGACATGAAAATAATTTCACTACAGCAATGAAAATAACAGTACAGAAAGTGAACCTATGAAAGTAGGAAATTAGTCTAGGAAAGCACAATTAAAAGGGAAGGAATACTATATTGGAGTGTCCCCAGGATCCAGCAGTTCCTTTCCAGCTGAACATGCAATTAGGAACTCTCGAACTTTAGTATGATTGCAAAATAATTATTACAATACTTCTATCTTCTGAGAATGATAAATAAATTTTGGATATCTTTTTGGATGATCTATCAGAGAGGTCTGTGTGTGTTTTATAACACACACACAGATCTTATGTTACAAGGAAGTTACAATAGTAGTTTAGTCCAGACTAAACTGGGACAGTCTGGTAACCTCAATTGGCATCTGCTAAAACAGGCATCATTCCTAACGATGGTGCGTTCACTAATTGTTTTGAGTTGCTTGAGCTGGATCATGATTCGCCTGGTGTAGGTAAGATGTTCTCGTCCATTGGTGTAATTCCTAGAATTGTCTTGTGTGATGTGGAACTAGAACTGCACCAGTCAATACTACCCACGTCATGTTATTTAGTAAACTGGCAAAGAATGGAGACACCTTCTCTATGATGAAGGCACCTTACTCAAGTGCTTTGGTAGGCACCTTCTTTATGTGAAAGGCGCATACTAATGTTTGAGTGCCTTATTCATGTGAAAGGTGCCTACTATGGTCGGGCACCTTCATGTGGAAGGCGCTTACTGATGTTAGGCACCTTCTTTATGTGAAAGGCGCCTGGCCTTGTATGGGGTGCCTTATGCAAAAGGTGCCTAAGTATGTCGGGTGCCTTCTTTATACGGAAGGTGCCTACCTTTTGTTGGTGCCTTCCTTGAAGAGGAAGGCACCTACCTTATTTTGTCGCATTATTTAAAGAGGAAGGCGCCTAACCACCATGCCTTGATCCTAAAAGAAACAGAGTTCTAGGCCCATGAAGGACCTCGACTGATCCAAATCTGTCAAAACCAACTATATTTCCACACAAATACACTAAAATACACAAATTAGATAACACACAATTCTATTAAATAATTACATAATAATTCATAAAAGTACACAGTTCCTATTATATTGCCACATAATAATCAATGAAAATAATACAAAATATGAGCATTTTTTAGGCTCATCATCACCCCATGCCTAACATGTGCCACACCCTCGTGGCATGAAAACTGTAGGTAGCCCTTCCTACTCTTCATCATCATAATTTTTTGGCTGTACCTGCATCCTGTGATTGCTTTTTCTATGGACTAGCATCAGGAGGTGCGGTCTTTATTTTCTAGCATGGAACTGTGGTGTTGAGTTGGTTAGCTTCTGATGTCTTCATCTACTCAATTCGTTGACTCCGCATGTTCAGGTTTCTCACACCGGCTGTTATTGGAGTTGGTACAGCTAATGTAGTCCCTGCTGACCTGGAATGCAGCTTCTACGGCCTACCAGAGATCGACATCCTGGGGTCTGACAACTACATCCATTGTTTTACTACCTTAGATTTCTTAGGGAGGTGCCTTCTTATACAAAAGGTGCCTACTCCTGGAATTAATTCAATTTTTTTTTTATTTGGGGGTTGATAGGGTACATTTCTCAAGCCATAATTTTAGCATAATATTTCGGTCATGGAGGGATAGGTGATTTCTATGGCGACATTATTTTTAAGAACTGCATAATTTATGAAAAAATATATAAAAATTTAATTTGAATTATGTGCGTACCTAATTGGATGCTTCGTGCATCATATAAAATGGTGATTCATTGGTCTGTGACATGGAGGATGTGCGTGTTACATGTGTTGATTATTTTGGACTCGTTGATGTGTTGTTTGAGGTTTGATGTCGAAGGCAGACTCATGATTGGCTTAAAAATCATCTGCCCATCATCCTTGGGGTGTGAAAGAATATCCCGCCTTGTAACTCTACAAGATTTTTGGTTGGGGTGGATTTCCATCATGTGGGATGATGGTGGTAATCTGGTGTCACCCAATCGTGTGTTGATCTTGTTTGAATCGAGGCACACGTGAAACCAAAGTGTCGGCTATACACGGAAGGTGCTTTTAATAAATAGCACCTCCCTGGTATGAAAGACGCTTTGAATGAACAACACCTTCTTGATGCGGAAGGCGCTTCGAATGGATGGCACCTTCCTAGTGCAGAAGGTGCTTCAAATAATTTTTTTATTTTTTTTCTTGATGTGGAAGGTGCCTTCTTGATGTGGAAGGCGCCTTCTCTCAATTTTTTTTAAATTTTTTAAATTTTTATTTTATTTTTAGGAAGAACGACAGGCGCCTTCTTTATAAGGAGCCATATTTCTATGGGGAACCTTATTGATAAGGAAGGCACCTTGCCTCAGCTTGGTACCTTCTTCATAGTAGGAAATTTCCACCTTAGTTAGGTGCATTCTTCGAGGAGGGAGGCATCGTTCCTTAAGTGGAGAGTCTTCTTTGAAGATGAATGCATTTTGCAAGGCATTTTTCATAGTAGCCACATCCTTATCATCCGTGCAAGGGTGATCAAGCCTCCTTAGACTTACTTCATGCTACCCTAGCATCTTCCTGCTAGGCCTAGCGTGTGATTTTTTTTCCTGGAGGAAAATTCATTGCCTTCGTCCGAGCTTGGATATATGCTACTTCTAAACTACGTGCACATGTGTCAGGATACTTAGCCAGTTTAGGCTTGGTTTCCCATATACCTATTTTTTGTGCTATCAGGTCCTTCACTTGCAAAAAGAAAACAAAAAGAAAAGAAAATATAGGCAGTTAGACGCAATCCATGCCTGTTATGCCCTGGCCTCAAGATGTCTGTAGCTTGCATGCAAGTGTCGCCCCTACAAAATACACCGTAAGAAATAAACAAACCTAAACTAATTTATTTTTGTGGAGAACTCCATGTCCACCGTATTATTGCTGAGTTTTATCCAAACTTATAGGGATGGGGTTTCCCCCATGCCTACTCTCAATTCCACCAGTAAATTCTTGAAATGTTCATCCAAAAACTAGTCTTCCACTGTCGCATGATCTATTGGTATCAATCTAGATAGAAAATCTGCTACTACATTGTCTTTGCCTAGTTTGTCAACTATTGTTATGTCGAACTCCTGTAATAGTAGGAGCTATTTGATAACTCTTGCACCAATAGCCAGTTTGCTCATTAAATACCTGATGGCTGCATGGTCTGTATGGATGAACACCTGGTATTCAATGATATAATGGCAGAATTTATTGATGGCATGCACAACCACAAGGAACTCTTTCTCCTTCATTGTATCGTTGAGCTCAACCCATGCTAATTTTTTACTGATGTAGTATATGGCGTAAAATTCCTCACCATCCTTCTACTCGAGGACTTCTCTAATTGCATTGTTAGATGCATCACAATAGATATGGAATGGTATGGACCAATTTGGTCCCCTTAAAATAGGTGCATATATCAACTTTTATTTTAGGAACTAAAATGCTCTTTTGCAGTCTTTCATCCAGTTAAACTCCACATATTTAGAAAATAGAGTGTGCAGTGGCTTTGCAATCTAACTAAAGTCAATGATAAATCATCGATAATACCCGAAAGATCCGAGAAATCTTCTCACCTCTCTTTGTTTTCTCGGGCTGGATAAGTCTTTGATGACCTCGATCTTTTTTTTGTCAACTTTTATTCCTTCTATGGAGAGATGTTGTCCAAATATGATGCCCTCTCACATAAATCTGAACCGCAACCCAGGAATATGGTCTATAGTCTTAACCTCGACTGAGACTTGTGGTTTACAGTCTAGATCGTAGCTATAACCTATAGTCTTAACTGAAGTTCAGTTGGCCTTCATCTGAGCCAAATCGATTTGAAAGACCATTTGTTCTAGAAGGTGGTTATAGGATGGAAGATTCCAATCCAATTGTCCTAACCACACCTTATTGATCTTAGCTTCACCATGAAGCCACCCCTAGTCATGGGACATCCTATAAGTACCCCTTCGAATTAGGGCAAATATATAGACCATTTTGATAGCGAAGCACTATCGAAATATTGTATCAGAGAGTGCATTTGGAGATCAAAGCAGCAAAGCCCTGTCGAATTGTGGACTCACTTAAGTTCATAGAGAGAGCCTTTTTGCCATCACCATTTTCAATTTGTCAAGCATCATGATGAATTAGGCCATGGATACCCTAAGGACCTAGGAGAGCCAAGAAATGCTAATTCGGGTAAATGGAGGCCCTATTCAACGATTCAACTGCCAAACTTGTCAGAGGACATCGAAGGCGACCCTTGAACATGAATTGGAAAAGGATGTCAAGCCCACAACCCTTGAATTTGGAGGGCAAATCACTTGGTTGCTCACCATGGCTTTCAGCCGTGGTTTATAGTGCAAACCACCTATCAGAGTTGTGGTTTGCAACAGAGGTGACTTTTCCTTACTGTTTCTTTTCCAATAGATTTAGATAGGATCGATTAATCATTTTACTACTTTATTTGGTACATTAAATACTCTGACTAACTAGGTTAAATATTTGGTTAGTTTATTTCCATCTTGGCAAGTAGGATTTAATTAGATTCATTTTATGCTTTAATGCTTCATTTTGTATAATGCATGTCATAGATTGATAGATGTATTTCTTGTTCATATATTTCCATCAATCTTGATAGGATTTACATATTTTTAGCATATTTTATACATTTTATTGATTTTATGTCATTATGCTATTCTCATCCATTTGTCTTTAAAGGGCCTCATCATGAGAGGATTCCTATGATTTTGACATTCTTGTGTTGTTTCTTGATCGCAGGAGACAAGCTTTAAAGGAGCTACAACCATCCATTTCCTTCCTCAATGCGAGGAAGAGGGTCTACTCCACCCTAGAGCAATTCGTGTCATCCTGAAGGGCACTTTAAAATCACACCTACCCTTGAGAGGGAAATAAATACATCCTATTGTAAAAATTGTATCAAGATGATTATCCCTAAGAGGGATGTACTTGTAATTTGAGTTTGTCATCAAAATATAATGGAATAAAGCATATTTTATTGATGATTTCATTGTCAATTTCATGTTCTTGTATGCATTTGTATTTTGTTTATCAATTATTGCAATAGGATACATTAGGTGAGAGACTTTTTGGTGGTTACATAATTTAAACCAAAAACCTCCTTATTACTCCAAGTGATAATTTTCAACTACCACCACTATCCAAAAACACACCTTTTCTAAACCATTCCACTAACAACCCTTATACCTCCAAACTTAGGCAAATAATAAAAATTTAATGCAACATATTTACCTTACCTTCGGAGGGATTCGAAACCTCAATAATTCCCACGATGTACTCCTTGTTGTGTCTCTAATAGCCGCATGAGCTATGTGCTCATTTGAGATAAAGGAAGCACCATGTGCTTCAAAATGTATCACTCTTTTGTCCCTTTGCAAAACATGTGCCTTTGGTGCCTTCAACCAATACGACTGCCAATGCACACTGTCGTATTTCAAACGCTGGCTTCCTTGCCAACAAACATTTTACCACCTACCCACTTGCCACTAGGCCAAGTTGCCCAGTTGGCCTTTGACCATTCGACACCTTCCACTTTGTTTCTATTCCCTGGCAAATCAAACACAAAATTTGCGGTCTCTTTTTCACGAGCTCTTCTCTTCAACAATTCATATGCAATTAATCGATCAAGAAAGGATAAAGTTTAATGTCCTTTGGGCAATAGGTATTTATATTAAATTATTCCATGCTTTGTAAAACATTTGTGCCTTTGAAGCTTTCATTACCATGAGACGTCGATGAATATTAGAACCTTGATAAAGCACTTTGAATATTTTAAACTCCAAACCCATCTTTGGGTATTGTAAAATATTAAATATTTTACTTTAGGCTTTTAACCAAATCACTTAAAATTATAATATCAAACATTATAATATTATATCCTTTTAACCATTATAATATTATTGCTTCCTCCTCATTGCATACCATGGTGTAAATAATATTTATTTATAAAATTTAAATTCTCATTGAATTTAAATAATTTATAAAAAATATTATATCTCATTTTTAACTTTGCATTGATTCTCTTGACCTTTGGCATTCTTCCTAGATATCAAATAACAAATTTGACAACTTCGTTCCTTAACAAAAATCTTGATATTAATGTTGAATTCATTTCTTGACATCAATGACAAATTTAACTTTTAGGACTCAAAATGTCCAACATTGAGATAGAGATGAAAAAAAGGTGAGGGCCACTAAAAGTAGAGGTCAAGGATGGAGTTGAGGTGGGACCAAGCAATCCAAAAAGTAGAAAATATGAAGCGGAAGAAACTCAGGGAAAAAGAGAAATCAAGGAAGAGGTGATGGATAGATTTAGAATTTGAATTGCAGAGATAGCATCAAGGAAGAGGTTATATGGGTATATTTACTTTCATGTACTTGTATTTTATTTCTTGTAACATGTTTTATTGAATTTTTACACTAGCTTATATATTAAAAAGGAGATGTTTCTTGTTGCGGGTCAAACACAGGTTAATTTTAATCCTATTTTGTCACTTGCCCGTGCATTTAAATTATCAACCCGGGGAGTTTCGTCAACTTTAGAAGTGTCTCAAACAAGATCATTTACAATCCCCACTTTGATATGAGTCCGACTAATTCTATCATTGGTGGGTTTAAAAGATCAACAATTATTCATCCACACCACAATAATTTACGTATGAATAATTAAATCCTTAGAAAGTAAATATTCATACGTGCATAATTAACTAGACATAAAAATAATTTCACTACGTCAATGAAAATAATAGTATAGAAATTGAACCTATGAAAGCAAGAAATTAGTCTAAGAAAGCACAATTAAAAGGGAAGGAATACTAGCTTGGAGTGGTCCCAGGCTCTAGCAGCTCCCTTCTAGCTGAACACGCAATTAGGAACTCTCTAACTTTATTATGATTGCAAAATAATTATTACAATACTTCTATCTCCTTAGAATGATAAATAAATTTTGGATATCTTTCTCGATGATCTATCATAGAGGTCTGTGTGTGTTTATATAGCACACACACAGATCTTATGTTACAAGGAATTTACAATAGTAGTTTAGTCTAGAATAAACTGGGATAGTTTGGTAACCTCAATCGACATCTGCTAAAAATAGGCATCGTTCCTAACGATGGTGCGTTCACTGAATGGTTCGAGTTGCTTGAGCTGGATCATGCTTCGCTTGGCATAGGTAAGATGTTCTCATCCATTGTTGTAATTCCTAGAATTTTCTTGTGTGACATGGAACAGGAACTGCACCAGTCAACACTACCCACATCATGTTATTTGGTCAACTGGTGAATAATGGAGACACCTTTTCTATGAGGAAGGCACCTTCCTCGAGTGCTTTGGTATACGCCTTCTTTATGCGAAAGGCACATACTAATGTTTGAGTGCCTTCTTCATGCGGAAGGTGCCTACTAAGGTCGAGCACCTTCTTCATGCGAAAGATTCCTACTGATGTTGGGTGTCTTCTTTATGTGAAAGACACCTTACCTTGTATGGGGTTCCTTCCTTATGCGGAAGGCACCTAAGTATGTCGGGTGCCTTCTTTATACGGAAGGTGCCTACCTTCTGTTGGTGCCTTCCTTGAAGAGGAAGGTGCCTACCTTCTCTTGGTGCCTTCCTTGAAGAGGAAGGTGCCTAACCACCATGCCTTGATCTTGGAAGAAACAGAGTTCCAGGTCAATGAAGGACCTCGACTGATCCGAATATTTCAAAACCAACTACATTTCTACACAAACACACTAAAACACACAAATTAGATAACACACACAATTCTATTAAATAATTACATAATAATTTATAAAAGTACACAATTCCTATTATATTGTCGCATAATAATCAATGAAACTCATACAAAATATGAGCATTTTCAAGGCTCATCATCCCCCCCTGCCTAACATGTGCCATGCCCTCATGGCATCAAAATTGCAGGTAGTCATTCCTACTCTTCATCATCATCATTTTTTGGATGTACCTACGACCTATGATTGCTTTTTCTATGGACCGACATCAGGAGGTGCGGTCTTTCTTTTCTAGCATGGAACTATGGTGTTGAGGTGGCTAGCTTTTGATGTCTTCCTCTGCTCAATTCATTGACTCTGCCTATTCGGGTTTCCCATCCCGACTATTACTAGAGGTGGTATAGCTAACGTAGTCCCTGCTGATTGGAATTTAGCTTCTGTGGTATGCCAGAGATCGACATCCTGGGGTATGACAACTACATCCACTGTTTTACTGCCTTAGATTTCTTAGTGAGGTGCCTTATTATACAAAAGGTGCCTAATCCTGGCATTAATTCATTTTTTTTTTATTTTGGGGTTGACAGGGTACATTTCTTGAGACATAATTTTAGCATAATGTTTCAGTCATGGAGAGATATGTGATTTCTATGGCGACATTATTTTCAGAACTGCATAATTTATGAAAAATATATAAAAATTTAATTTGAATCATGCGTGTACCTGATTGGATGCTTCGTGCATCATAGAAAATGGTGATTCGTCGATCTGTGACACGGAGGATGTATGTGTTGCATGTTTTTATTGTGTTGGACTCATTGTTGTGTTGTTCGAGGTTTTATGTCGAAGACAGACTCATGATTGGCTTAAAAATTGTCTACCCATCATCCTTGGGGTGTGCAAGAAGATCTTGCCCCGTAACTCTATAATATTTTTGGTTGTGGTGTATTTTCATCGTGTGGGATGATGGTGGTAATCTGGTGTCGCCCAATCATGTGTTCATCTTGTTTGAATCAAGGTGCACATGAAACCAAAGTGTCGGCTATACACGGAAGGTGCTTCGATTAAATGGCACCTCCCTGGTGTGGAAGGTGCTTTGAATGAACAACGTCTTCCTGATGCAAAAGATGCTTCAAATGGATGGCACCTTCCTAGTGTAGAAACTACTTCAATTTTTTTTTTCTTTTTTTCTTTTTTCATGGCACCTTCTTGATGCAGAAGGCGCCTTCTCTCAAATATATATTTTTTAATTTGTATTTATATTTTTATTTTTTTAGGAAGAACGAGGGGCACCTTATTTATAAGAAAGGTGCTTACTTCCATTGGGTGCCTTCTTTATAAGGAAGGTGCCTTATTTCTGTGGGGCGCCTTCTTTATAAGGAAGGTGCCTTATTTCTATGGGGCACCTTATTTATAAGGAAGGTGCCTTGCCTCAGCTTGGTACCTTATTCATGGAGGGAAACATCCACCTTAGTTAGGCACCTTCTTTGAGGAGGGAGGCACCGTTCCTTAAGTGGAGAGTCTTCTTTGAAGATGAAGGCATTTTGCAAGGTATTTTTCTTAGCAGCCACATCGTGATCATCCATGCAAGGGTGATCAAGCCTCCTCAGACTTACTTCATACTGCCCTAGCATCTTCCTACCAGGCCTAGCGTGTGATTTTTTTTCCCAGAGGAAAATATGTTACCTTCATCTAAGATTGTATATATGCTGCTTCTAAACTACGTGCATAGGTGTCAGGATACTGAGTCGATTCAGGCCTGGTTTCCTAGATACCTATTTTTTGTGCTATCATGTCCTTCACCTGCAAAAAGCAAACAAAAAGAAAAAAATATAGGCAGTTAGACGTAATCAATGCCTATTAGACCCTGGCCTCAGGATGTCTACAGCTTGCATGCAGGTGTCGTCCCTACAAAACACACCGTAAGAAATAAATAAACCTAAACTAATTTATTTTTGTGGACACATTCATGTCCACCATATTATTGTTGAGAGTTTTATCCAAACTTATAGGTATGGGGTTTCCCCCATGCCTACTCTAGATTCCACCAGTAAATTCTCAGAATGTTCATCCGAAAACTAGTCTTCCACTACTGCATGATCTGTTGGTATCAATATAGATAGAAAATATGCTACTACATTGTCTTTGCCTGGTTTTTCAACTATTGTTATGTCAAACTCCTATAACAGTAGGAGAAATTTGATAATTATTCCACCAGTAGCTGATTTGCTCATTAAATACCTGATGGTTGCGTGGTCCGTATTGATGAACACCTAGTATTCGATGATATAATGGTGAAATTTATTGATGGCATGCACAACCACAAGGAACTCTTTCTTCGTCACTGTATAGGAAGGAGAAGTACTTTCACCTAGAAAGTGTATCCAAGACCTGATCGATGAATGGGAGTGGGAAGTGATCCTTTTTGGTCGCTTTGTTCAATGCCCTATAGTCCACACAAATCCACCAGTTTTCGTTCTTCTTGGGGACCACCACAAGTGGTGACACCCATTCACTGTTATAAATTGGATAGATGAATCCAGCAGATAAGATTTTTTGCAGTTATGCCTTGATAATGTCTTTCATTACCGGGTCCATTCTTCTCTGTGGCTACCTGCTTGGAGTCGCTTGCTCTTCGAGGTATATTTGATGGGTACAAATTTTTGGATTGATACCTTTCATATTCGAGTAGTCCCATGCAAACGTCCGTTGGTGTTTTACCAAGAGCTCTTTTACTTTAGTTAGTTGTGTGGGGGTCAACCCACTACTGACATTTAACATATTTCTAGACCTAATATTTATCTACTAAATGTGGTGGTCTTGGGCACCGGCTAATGGTGACTTAAGAATTGTGATGGAATATTCTCCTTGGAGGAATCCCACGATAGCACCATATTCATCTTCATACTTCACCAATTCACCTAATGCCATCACCGGCTAGATTATGGACAACTCATTGTCTACATGCTTGGTCAATGTGGGCTCTCCCAAAGAATCCACAGACTGCACGGGGGGTGAAATAGTCAATATTTTGATGTTTTATCCATTCGAGATACTCATCAGCCCATCACGATAGATGATGTAAGCATTGGCAGTTGCTAGCCATGGTATTCCTAAGATAAGCGGGTAGCCACCCAACCTTATTTTGTACTGTAAAACCAATAAGTTGATCGGATATTCCCATGCTTCAATCGTAACTATTATATCTTCAAGCATTCCTTTTGGTGCTACGGTTGATCGATTATCCAGTTACAGTATCATTATAGTGGGTCTCAGGTTTATGAGTTGTAGCTTATGCATGGTCTCTTGAGGCATCACGTTGATGGCTACACCAAGATTAACCAAAATATTGGTTAAGGGATGTCCCCCAATTTTTACAGTCAACATTAGGCTTCCTAGGTCTACGTATTTAGGATGACATGCCTTCCCCATCATTAAATTTGTCAACTTACCCATGACATTGATGGTCTGGGTTACTTTATGTCTTGGATTTCTTAAGCACATATCCTTTATCGCCTTGGTATATATTGGGATGTCTCGGATAGCTTGAAAGAGTGCAATTGTTACTGTAAGATTTTTCAAGCTGGAAAGAATATCAAACTCTGGCTGCGTTAGTTTCTTATGTTCCTACAACCAGTTGGGAAATGGAGCCTTTGTTTTCTCAACCACTTCTTCTTACACCTCTTCTATAAGATGTGTTTCTCCTACATCTACCTCCTCTTCTATCATTGGAGGTGTCCTTAATCCTAGTTGTCTACATGATCTAAGCTGAATAGGATTGCAACTAATATGGTACATTGGATACATCTCACCTTCTACATTGTATTTTGGTTGATTTACTTTATTATTTGGATTCACCATCGATTGTGCAAGTAGTTGTGCAGGTATCATAGCAAGAAAGTCTGGTATATTTTGATGTGGGTGAGTTGGCACTACATTCTGTGGAGCATCCACTACTGCCGAAAATATTGATATGGCATCCACTACTGCCCAAAATATTGATATGGCATCCACTACTGCCCAAAATATGTTTTTAAGAGACTTATTAGCTAGCTTCACGTGAGGAGATAATTGAAGATTGAAATTGAATCCCTCCCAGTATTCCTCCAAAGATTCATCCTCCTTTTGCGTCATGCTCAGGATCTCTTCTCTAGAGTCTCTTGCTCTCTTGAAGTCTTGATATTGCTCTAAAAAAAGCTTCTTAATTGTATCCCATGTAGCAATGTTTTTATCTCCCAGGCCTATGAACCATCGTAGAGATGCATCATCTAATGTAGAAGGAAAGAGGTTCAGTTTCTACATATCAGATTTGTAATCCACAGACTTGCACAAAACATCAAACTTAAATAGAAACATGTCAGGGTCTTCGGTTGGGTATCCTTTGAAGGTAGGAATGTGAGCAGGGATATGTTTTTCATTTTGGTTTCTACTACTCTTTCCTCTATCATAAAACTAAATCCATATGAAGTCTCTTCTTTGGCCATTTTTTCAAGATATGTGGTTTCTAATGCAATTTTTATGGCCTCACTGTCATTCAAAACTTTCTGGGTCAAGGCTCTGAAGTCAGCTAGTGTTATCGTCTGATCCTCTATAGCTTTCCACAATAGGGCCTCCTCTGAGGGTGTCCTCTTAAATAATGGGTTTACAATGGTTCATTCTTCCCCAGGTTGGTTAGATGAGGAGGCACTTTGCACAACGTGAGGATTCTCACTCTAGTGGACTGTTGGCAATGAGTCAAGTGAATCTAATTCAAATTCGGAGTGTTCAGTTGAATCAAATTTCTATGGACTTTGTTTTATGAAATTACTTTCAGGTCCTCTCTTTCTCAAGGGACTCATACAAAGTCATATGAAAGTTTTTCAGGTATTACAATTGATTTAGTAGAGGCAATTCCCTAGAAACGGTGCCAAAATATTGTAGGCCAAACATAGGTTAAATTTGATCATATTTTTTCATTGGTCATGCATTTAAATTTTCAACCCAGGGAGATTCATAAAATTTAGAAGTATCTCAAACAATATCATTTACAATCCTCACTTTGATATGAGTCTAGCTAATTCTATCATTGGGGGGTTTAAAATATCAACAATTATTCATCCACACCACACTTAGAAAGTAAATATTCATATGTGCATAATTAATTAGACATGAAAATAATAGTACAAAAAGTGAACCTATGAAAGCAGGAAATTAGTATAGGAAAACACAAGTAAAAGGGCAGGAATATTGGCTTGGAGTGGGCCTAGGCTCCAGTAGCTCTCTTCCAACTGAACACATGGTTAGGAACTCTCAAAATTTATTATGATTGCAAAATAATTATTACAATACTTCTATCTCCTTAGAATGATAAATAAATTTTGGATATCTTTCTAGATGATCTATAAGAGAGGTTTATGTGTGTTTATATAGCACACACACGGATCTTCTATTACAAGGAAGTTACAATAGTAGTTCAGTCTAGACTAAACTAGGATAGTCTGGTAACCTCAATCAATATCTGTTAAAAATAGGAATTGTTCCTAATGGTGGCGCGTTCATTGATTGGTTCAAGTTGCTTGAGTTGGATCATGCTTCACCTGGAATAGGTAAGATGTTCTCGTCCGTTGGTGCATTTCCTAGAATTATCCTGTGTGACGTGGAACTGGAACTGCACCAGTCAACACTGCCCACGTTGCATTATTTGGTCAACTGGCAAAGAATGGAGGTGCCTTCTCTATGAGGAAGGCACCTTCCTCAAGTGCTTTGGTAGACGCATTCTTTATGCAGAAGGTGCATACTGATGTTTGAGTTCCTTCTTCATGCGAACGGTGCCTACTAAGGTCGGGCACCTTCTTCATGCGGAATGCACCTACTGATGTTGGGTGCCTTCTTTATGCGGAAGGTGCCTTGCCTTATATGGGGTGTCTTCCTTATGCAGAAGGCACCTAAGTATGTTGGGTGCCTTATTTATACAAAAGGTGCCTAACTTCTCTTGGTGCCTTCCTTGAAGAGGAAGGTGCCTACCTTCTCTTGGTGCCTTCCTTGAAGAGGAAGGCGCCTAACAACCATGCATTGATCTCAAAAGAAACAGAGTGCAAGGTCAATGAAGGACCTCAACTGATCCGAATCTGTCAAAACCAACTACATTTCCACACAAACACATTAAAATACACAAATTAGATAGCACACACAATTCTATTAAATAATTACATAAGAATTCATAAAAGTACACAGTTCCTATTATATTATCGCATAATAATCAATGAAACTCACACAAAATATGAGCATTTCTGAGTCTCATCATTTCTAAAGGTTCAAATGTGTATAACCCTTTCTTTTAATGTTGTAAACATAACCCTATGTTCAACAATTCCACACAATATCATGTGTAATGGCCCACCTTGGCAAAAATTGTCCTTATTTCTTGATTTATGAATTGATGAGTTGATGTTAAATGCATGATCCTATTTTGTTATATTAAGAGGAGTTGATAGTTGTACTCCATGCTTTCTAATTTGGATTATGAGGTATTTTTAGAATATGGTACTACTGATGAATTTTGTGGTTGCAGGACTAGGTACTCTCATGGGTGGATTGGTATAGGACAACCACCAAAATTGAGAGTAAAAGAGAAATGATGGATGTAATTATCATCGACATATACAAGGTTAAAAACCCTTCATATATATGCATTGCATATGTGTATGTTTTATTAAAAATACACCATTGGGTAAGCAGGTTGCTATTAAAGCAAAATAGCCATCCTTAGTAGGTAGGTGATAATGTTGCAGATATTTTAAAGCCTCGTTATTAAGGAAAAATATTTCTTAATAATATTTTTATTGCATCTTAGTTGGGAAAGGATGGCTTAGCAAGAGGCCTTGTGTTGTTGTATATATTCTAGAGTGTGGAGTTGTTTGGTTTTAACAAGCTAGGTATTAATAATAATGTTAGTATTATTAATACCTAAAACTATTAAATATCAATGTTACTGGTTAATATTAACATTCTATAATAATTAAATTAATTAGGTGAGTAATTATTTTAATTAGTGCTAACATTAGAAAGCAATAAATATTGAAGTAGTGAAATGAATATGTGATTCAATTGTCAATGCTTGCTTAGGAGTATTAATAAAATTAATGTTAGCATTAATAAGTTAAACCTAGCAAAAGGGGGAGCACATTTAATAAATGTGAATGTAGTTCATAATTTAATAAAATGAGTGTTATTATTGGAAAAATGGAAAAGGTGGAAAAGTTGCCAATCTTTGCAACGTAATTTTTTGGAATGTTATCCTCATCATAATGGGTTGTCACATCATGGTGAAAGAAAATGGGTGGCTAGCCTACATGGAAAGAGACCAAGAAAAATTGCCTCCAACCTTTGATCTCCTCTTAATTCTATATGATTACTTTGGACTGTCAAGATGGGAATAATTGGCTATCAACAAGGAATATTTGGAAGGATATAGAGTGCAGAAGGAGGAGGGAGTGAGCTTTATTGATTTACACTCAAAATATCATAAGATTAAGGTAGTGGCATGAGTTCTACTATTCCTTTTAATATTATAAATTCACTTTTATTAGTTCTCAAGAATGTTTGCATTATTTTCCATTAATTTTAATAATTGGTATAGTCTTGTTTTCTTTTATTTCCTTGGGTGGCTTAGAGAAGCATAGAATGGGTAGAGCAAAATATAATTTTAGGTCATGATTATTGTTGAGTTCTAAGTACCATGAGTATAATATTGTGTTAATATTCTTCTCTTAAGCTAAGTAATATTAGACTATTCTATATTCTACTACGATGATATCCTCTAATAATATTCTTAGTTGATGATATGCTCTAAGCTTGTGGAGAAGAACTTTAACCAAGCTTAGTTGAGGTGATCTAGTTTGCAATGGAATATTTTAGCCAATGCTTGGTACACTACACCTATGACCAAGATATTACAATAGACTCCTACTTATTTAGATGGCTGGTAGTTTTTCCTTCTAAATTATCCTTGAAACTAATTACAAGATCTAGAAACTAAAGGATGTCATCGTCTATACTGGAGTATACTCTACTATGGAATAATTTGTTGGAATGGAAGGATGTCATATAATCAGGAGTCTAGGGAAGAATTAAAGGTCATGTGCTTTTCATTTTTTAATTTATAATAGTCTCCATGATTTTTTGTAGTGTAATTTATAATTGTTGTTACCATTTTATCTTGAGTAAGCCAAGTTTAGATTAGCATGGTCTAACATCTTCTTGGGAATGCGATAAAACTTTATCATTGATTTATTTATCTTTTATATGATGGTTGAAATGCATCGACGTCACTATTTCAAGTTTCACCTACAACAAAACTAAGTATGCTTTCGTTCTATGTTTTAGCTAGTGTGATGTTTTAGGGTTGACCATGCTTTCTAAGTTAGAGTTCTTCCACTTATTTGTAAGGTTCCTTCTTCCATATAAAGACTATGGTAGAATACCTAAGTCTTAGAGCAAGAATAGAAATGAATGTTAGGATTTATTTAAGTTTCAAAACCAACATTTTTATTTTTCTTATATTTTTAGCCTTTGGGAAGAGAATTTTTGGTTACACTTTTGCAAACATGAAATACTATTGGTTAGTATTATGGACTTATGCTTTAATTATTTAATAGTTACTTGTTACTCAATAATACTACATTAGTTAATTATATTCTAATGTTGTTAAGTTATGGAAAATAAAAGCATTCAGTTGTGTTGAAGAATATTATTTTAAATGTTTTAAATATGTGTTTAAAGTCAATATTAAACATATGAAAAATGGCAGGGAATTGACTTTCTCAATGAGATGGCTCCTACCAATGGATCCTCTTTTTGTAAATCCATAACCCACACTAAATATATCTTGAGTAAAGGACTAATATGGCGGTTAGGGAATGGAGAGAACATAGATTTTTATCATGACAAGTGGATGAAAGTGTTGTACTTAGTATGGCACTGAGAGGGGGGGTGAATCAGTGTGGCATTCCAAAACATGAATTAACAGCTCTAAAAACCACAACAATTAAAACTTATAAACAAATATAATAAGTACAGCAAGAGAAAATCACACAACATAGATTTTTAACGAGGTTCACCAATATGGCTACTCCTCAAAAAGAACGGCTGCTTGGACTACCATCCAAATCCAGCCTCTTGCAAAGCACCAACTTTACAATTTGTTTACCAACACCAACTGGAAGGAGCACCAACCCCTTATTTATCTGCACCAACGAAAGGAGCACCAACCCCTAATTTGCTAGCACCAACTGGACTTCAATTTTGAATGAAAATGTTTGACAAATACCTTTGTTATTGCAAGACTCTAACTAATCTACTTCACCTTTGCAATCTCTGCACACTGCTCTTTCTTGCGCAATCTCTTCACACAATCTGCTACACTGCTACAGCCAAACTTTGTAATCAACTTTGCCCTTTGCACTCTTTGCACATTCTACTTTCTCTGCTCACATGCTTTGCACACTCTGTGTCGTTCCACACTCTGCTCTCTGTGTGCATTCACATTATGCACTTCGCTATCATCTCACCGATTCTATGCTATCTGCACTTTTACGATGGCATCTCGCACTTCAACATTCACCCGATGGATTCCTAAATCTCCAAATAGCCCCGCTTATATACTTGAGATTTTGAGATGAAAACCCTAATAGTAGTCGACTGATTATGCAAATGCAAACCCTAATCTTGGTCGGTCGCAAACCCTAAACATGGTCAATCGCAAACCCTAAATGTGGTCAATTGCAAACCCTAAAATCTATCAACCTCGCATTGAATGACTTCTGAACCGCCTCGTCCATTGCATTATTATATCTAATCGCCCGAGTTGACAACAATGACAAAACTCTTGCAACACCTTGCTCAACAATCTCCCCCTTTGGAATTGTTGGCAACACCTGTGTACATTCCTGTAACTCTTCTCCCCCTTTGTCAATAATACCAAAGGGCTACTGTAGACTCCCCCTGAGTCCATACATACCATTATTAGAACCAAATTTAAATAGTTAGCAAAAATCATGGATATGATCAATAATATGAACAAATGCACAAATGCCCCCCCTTGAGAATTTGATCCCAATGGCTAGTCAAATTTTAGACTATTCTTGGGAATATGTGGCCACTTCAATTCACGTTGTCTTCTGAGCCTCAACCCTCTATTGCTCTGCAATCTCAAACTTGTCCACTGATTTTAGTGAAAGCATACACTGATCGTTTAACTATCCAACTTTTTGCTCTGTAATGCAAACAGCATCTGCATATACATCTTGAATATTCTCAACAGACTTGAACCTACTGATAGCTGTTTGTCTTTCTCTCAAGTGAGAATCCATGAGACTACCTCAATTCTTTATAAAAGCACCTCAAACATTCATCACCAGGATGGAAATCATCTGGTTGCACATTATAAACTTTTTCTTCAATCTTCCCATTCAACATGCTGATTTCACTTCTATCAACAGAATTGACAAGTGACTCACATCTCGTACCAATTTTTGTCCAAAGACCGTAATTTTACTGCCAACTCTTACTTTCAACTGTGCATGTCGAAAGAAGACATTTTGTCAAACACTTTATGGCCAACCGTAGTGCACCTTACTTAGCCTCAAACTTCTTATCCTTGAATTGGCATTATATTAAAAGTTAAAACAAAACTATCTGTGAATTAAATATATTCACCAAGGTGTGATGAAAGATCTGACAATCTTCACATCAAGCGTCGAATAAAAAAATGCTGCTATTATCGAAACACAAATACGCAGCTGGGGCAAGCATTATTTCAATAAACAAAAACAATCTGAACTGTTATAATCCATAGCTATAATCAGTGGTAGTAAGAACCATCAACAAAACAACAATGACATAAGCAATACTACCAATGGTGAAGATTCTCAATGCAAACACTACCCTTCACGGCACTTCCACACACAACTAAATGAATAGCCAACACACTTGACAATTATACCACAAAAGCCCAACTGCTGGTCTTTCATCCTCAGATACCTAGACAAATATACAGAGCATTAAAATAAAACCTTTTTCAAAATGCTCCCCTTGAGGATGTGTTACCTATAGTTGCTTAGTGCAGTAGAAGAGCAGTCTCCTTTAGTTCAAGGAGACACGATTTCCTCTCTTCTTTCTTTCTCCAGAATTTCTTGACCTAGGGCTTGAATTTTTCACCTGTGTCCCTATTTTGCATCATTGCATGAACTTGAATATCTCTCTCGGTGTGGTTGTCTCTTATGCATCCATGATGAATGATTATTTTCCTTTCTTCTATGAACCTGATTTATTTCTTGTCTGTGTTGTGTTCTTTGCGTCTTATGAAATCTACTATTTTGCCTTAGATTTGATACATAAGCGCTTGGACAAAACCTTGCTATGTGCCCATGACCATTGCATTGAAAACATTGTACAAAGTGTTCACTCAGATATGCGAGATGTATTTCGACCAAAGCATAACTCTTTGATTTATTATTTAATCCACAATAAGTTGCCTTGTGACCATACTGGTTGCATCTGAAACAATAGCCATTAAAAGTGTTAGTATGAAAAAAGTGAGAGTGGTAGAACCTCTTTTGTTGTGGCTACTTTGTTGTAAATCTCCTTTGATATTTTCTTTCTTTTGAAGCTATAGCTTTAACCTTTTCTTGATCGGACCCTTCAACAGTGAACTTCTTCTTCTCTGCAGAATTGGAAGATACAGGTTTTTCAGCTTCATATCCAAGACCATGCTTAATCGTGGAGCTTCTCTGATGACTTTTCATTTTATCTAGCAATTCTATGCTCTTCTAGAATTTAAGATTTTTATTGGCCTCTTCTAGTTGTTTCTTCAATGAAACAATCTCTTCTTCTTGTTTGCGGAAAATAATCTCTTTCTCATTGATCTGCAACCTGAGAATTTCCTCAATCCTTTTAGACTCTTCTACTTGCAGCTTTAGATTACTAACTACTTTTTTAGAATCCTCTTCATGTTTTTTACACACATTGACTTTATCATTCAGCTGTGACTTCAAGTCTTCTTCTATTTTCTTGGCCTGTTGGAATTGTAAGAACAGATTTTCAATCTCATCCCCATATTCTTCCAGTTTCTTGGACAGTCTTTTGTTCTTTTTCTTTTCTATACTAAACTCTTCAAGAGCAGAGATCAACTCACCTTCCCAGTCTACTTCATCATTGAGGTTTTTATTATCTGCTTCAGTGTTCACCCCTTCTGCATTTTCTAGTTCAATTTCCTCTACCACAAAAATTGAAACTGGCTGAGATGTCCTTTTGAAGGAGGTTCTATTCTTCTTACTTGGAGCTATAATTTGATCTTCATTTCAAATTGCTTCTGCATTCATTTCTTCTTTATTACATTCCTGTTCTGATTCTATTTCTTCTTCATCTTCACTACTACTAAACCCATAACACTGACGTTCATTATGCCGAAGTAGATCAAAACATTCTGAACCTTCAGAACCTGCATTATAACCGAGTTGACTCTTGGCCTTTTCTCCATTGTTTGATTCATCTCTTTAATCTACAGCAATAATGAATTTATCTTTATTTTCTTTTATGACCCTATGTGATCTTTTCTTCTTGTGTCTCATGGTTCCATTCTTGCCTTTCTTTGCCATTAGAGTATTAATCCAAGATCAACCCTAGCTGATTTAGCCTTTAAAGGGAACTTGGCTCTGATACCAATTGTTGTACTTAGTATGGCACTGAGAGGGGGGGTGAATCAGTGTGGCATTCCAAAACATGAATTAATAGCTCTAAAAACCACAGCAATTAAAACTTATAAACAAATATAATAAGTACAACAAAAGAACATCACACAACATAGATTTTTAACGAGGTTCACCAAAATGGCTACTCCTCAAAAAGAACGGCTGCTTGGACTACCATCCAAATCCAGCCTCTTGCAAAGCACCAACTTTACAATTTATTTACCAACACCAACCGGAAGGAGCACCAACCCCTTATTTATCTCGCACCAACGTAAAGGAGCACCAACCCCTAATTTTCCAGCACCAACTGGACTTCAATTTTGAATGAAAATGTTTGACAAATACCTTTGTTATTGCAAGACTCTAACTGATCTACTTCACCTTTGCAATCTCTACACACTCTGCTCTTTCTTGCACAATCTCTTCACACAATTTGCTGCACTGCTACAGCCAAAATTTACAATAAACTTTGCCCTTTATGCTCTCTGCACATTCTACTTTCTCTGCTCACACGCTTCGCACACTCTGTGTCTTTCCACACTCTGCTCTCTGTGTGCATTCACATTATGCACTTCACTATCATCTCGTCGATTCTATGCTATCTACGCTTTTATGGCCGCATCTCGCACTTCAACATTCACCCGATGGATTCCTAAATCTCCAAACAGCCCCGCTTATATACTTGAGATTTTGAGATGAAAACCCTAATAGTAGTCGACTGATTATGCAAATGCAAACCCTAATCTTGGTCGGCTGCAAACCCTAAACATGGTCGGCTGCAAACCCTAAATGTGGTCAATTACAAACCCTAAAATCTGTCAGCCTGCATTGAATGACTTCTGAACTGCCTGTCCACTGTATTATTAGATCTAACTGCCTGAGTTGACAACAATGACAAAACTCTTGCAACACCTTGCTCAACAGAAAGGAGAACCACTAATTGAAGACCCCCATATTTCTATCCTGAAAGACTTCATTGATTCCTTGATGGGATGAAAGGTTTATGACTTCATAATTCATTCCAATAACATCCCTGCTTGGAAACCTTTCATGTGCAACACTCATCCTGCTGAGTCTATCTCCCTGGAATCCCTTCTCAATACAATGGTCATACCCACTGACAACACCAAAGACCATTACAATTGGGAGCACACTGAAAGCAAAGTTCTCCGTCAAGTTTGTATACCAACTCCTAATTTCATCCATTGAGACCATGTTCCCCTATCATCTTGTTTGGCTCAAAATTATTATTCCTAAAGAATATTTTTATGGCTGGCAATTCAATATAAGATCCTTACTATTCATAATTTACTTAAAAGAGGTATCATTATTCCTAATCGATACCACCTATGCAAGTTGTTCTGGGAATCCACTCAACATCTATTATTGGTTTACGCTTATTCATCTACCATCCTTGACAATATTTCCACACATTCCACATCCTTTGGGCTAAACCCCATTCTTTCATTGATATCTTCACCCAGTGGCCTTCTCCTTTCCACAATCCCTACCTTAGCTCCATTTGGAAGTTTTACCTCCACCATTTCCTTTGGAAAATTTGGCTCGAGAGGAATAACAGAGTTTTCTCAAATATTTGTAAGGACTCTTCCTCGTTAACTAGCAAAATAATTTCATGTGCCAAGTTTATCACCCCTTCCACTAAACCCCCTATTTCCAGGTTTGAATCCTCTTTAATCTCTTCCTTGAACATCTCCCTGGAGGATTCCCCACCCCTCACCCATCCCAAGGATATAATTAATACTAAGTGGATTCCCCCACCGATTGGCTGGATCAAATTGAATTTTTATGGTGCTTCTAAAGGTAACCCAGGGAGAGCAGGTGTTAGAGGTATTTTTAGATATCACAAAGGGGATGCCATCTTAGCCTTCATTGAGTATCTTGGTTTTCAATCCAACCATTTTGCAGAGGCTAGAGCCCTATGGAGAGGTCTATCCTTAATAGGTTGATAATTGAAGGCGACTCACTCAACATTATCAACTACTTGAGGAATAGCAAAAATCCTTCATGGAAGGTTAGAAGTTGCATCGAAGAAGCAAGGAAATTCATCTCTCATCAATAGGAATCTATAATCCAACATGCCTTTAGAGAAGCGAACAAGGTGGCCGATGTGTTGGCAAACCAAGGGGTCAACCTCAATGGTTTGATTACTTGGTCCAATAATTTCCCCCAAGGAATCACTAACATGGTCAAAAAATAAAAAGCATCAATTCCCCATAACATAAATGGTCAATATTTTCCTTCTATTTGAAGTTGCAATGACCAACCTTAATATATTTTTTTCAATGAGTGTGCTAATCAAGTCCACCTTGGACTTGCCTTTTTCACCATGCAACCTTTGTGGTGATTTAGTTACCTCCTTTTGTGATGACTCAACCATTAACAATTTTCCTTTCATTCATTCGATCCTACATGTCCCTCCCTACCCTTTTCATTACCCATGGCCTGATTCCCACCATGCCTTTTACCTTGAGTACCTCCACATGAACTTTATCCATGAGATCCCCTTCACAAGCCACTTTTCTTACCATTTCTAGAACTTTCCTTGCATTTTTCCAATCCTTACCATTTTCATCCCTGCAACTGTCACCATTTACTTGCCTACCTCTCCGATTTCCAAAGGATATCATTATCCACTATGCATGCTCACGATTGGTGGGTTTCACCTCATGTCTTCATGTATCACCTAGAAAATTGGTCCTCTACCATTTTTTGTGATGATTAGGAGATATGAGAACTCCATTGTATTTTTTCTTCCTCCCAAGGTCAGATTTCTAAATTAGTGTTCCTATCCCTAAAGCATTCACTTTCTGATGCCTATGTGCTATGTTCTTACTCAGGTTTTGTCAACCATGTTAAAAATCATTTTTTTGATTCATCTCGCCCATTACCTTATCAATTGGTGTCTATTATAGTTCCATCCTTACATTAAAATATGTTACATTGTACCAAACACGCTGGAGCTAGATGCTCTCACTGAATCCATCCTTGATGAGAGGGGATATTTACCATTCCTCAAGAAATTCTTTGGGAATGATTATGACATAACATTGGCTTTCCTCTATAGTTGGGATGGTGGTAAGGTGATCATTCAGGGTAAATATTACGTCATGGATGTCCAAATTCTTGCTAAAATTACTGGCCATCCCATAACTAGAAGATCCTTGAGGAGAGAGAATCACAATTGGGAGGTTGAGATCAAGGAATTCCTAGATAAAACTAGAATGCTCAAACTGGCCAAGTCTAGCATGTACAAGTCCGACATTCCTTCTCCATGGAATAGAGTAATGGTGCCCATAATGCAGTATACTATGGATGTTGATCGTGATAAATCCTTTTATAGTTTTAATTTGGCTTTTTCAATCATTTTAGGGACATCAATGTAATAAATGTACCTAAATTCCTCTTTCGTTCCATTAGTTATTCCATTGATACTTGCTAAAAAAATAAATCTTCTTCGTTTCCTTCCCACCAAGGGTTGTTCAAAATTATTTACAGTCATTTCCTCATCCATTTCCTTGAAGGCTCCCTTGCAGATCCAACTCCTGTTAACCCTCCCCAAAACATTCTAGCCCCTCCAAGGCCATCCCTGAGGAAGGCATTTCCAAGATCCCTACGTTGAGTACCCCCTTACCTAGGAAGATAAATTCGATGGGCTTATATAGGGATTTTGACTATTCCATAAAGAAGAAGGTCAAGACTAAAGAGCTTGCAAGTGCTACTAGATTCTCTACTCACCTTAAGAGAAAGTTTATCCAGAGTCAACAAAAAATCTAAGAGGTGATGTCCAATGGTGACACTAATGACCCTACATTTCAACTGCTACAAAAACTAATAATAAAAACAACTTCCACGGCTATCTCTCAACTTGAGGAATTGTTGTCCACTCTCAAGGATATGCGCAATGCACTGAACATGCTCTTTTACACAAAGAATTCTCTGTTGTGACTACTGATGAACCTAAGGTTCTTGATTCTTTAAAATCAAGGAATAGGTAAAGGAAGTAGTGAAGGATGATAGCAATGATGTTTCTTAGGAGAAGATGCCAAGGATGTGTTCGAGGATGTTGCTTAGGGTGACTCCAGGGTTATGCATTGGGGAGTTTTACTGATTTTGATATTTTCAGGTTTGCGTTTCCTTTTAGTTTTTTTGATTGCAAGTTGGATGCTTCATTGTCTCACATTATTCCTCTTCATAGCATCCTATAATACTATTTTTGTAACAAGGTTTTGGGATTCCTTTCAAAACCTATTTTAATACATAATAACTTATAAAAAAACATATGAAAAAATGAATAAAGATTGTAATTTGGTTTATTAGTGGAGTAACTTTCTATTGTAATGAATATATTTTGAATTAGAAGAAATTAGTATTTTAAAATGGATATTAAGCATGGATGAGGCTTGAGTAGATAAGGGATATTTAATTGAAATAAGTATGGGATTCTCTCATTGTTTTGGCATGGTGTTTGCTTTGTAAAATGCATGTTCTTTCATTGTTGTATGATTTTCTTGCATAGTGTATGGTAGGCTTGCATTTTCATTCGAGAGTTGTCTTGATCCCTAAAATTAATTCCAAGTTTCATGGAGATGACCTATCAAGTAGAAGATCTTGAGGAAAAAGTCAAGCTAGAGATCATTTATGTATATGCTAGAATGTAATATTGTAACTAAAGATAGGAATTACTCAGAAAAGTACTTTTATAGAAGTTACACTATGTAATGGTTACAATGAAGGAATGATTATTTTATGGATAATATTTTTGTATTATATTGAAAATTATTGAAATATTGAAATGGGTTAATTTTTATATTTATATTTAGTTTTTGGAAATAAACCATTAATTATGAAAGAAATGTTATGTTATTGAAGAAAATGGAATTAATGAATTATGGTTACGATTCTTTTAGATGTTGATTCCATAAAATGTATAATTTTTATAGTTTTTTAAAGAGATATTTAAATCCTTAATCTTAGAAAAATATTATGTTGAAAATTGGTTATGATTTAATATAGCATTATATTTTTCTTTGGAATTGAATAAATATCATTTAAGACCCTTGGATTTTGAAATTGGGGGTTGTTTTTGGGTATAGCTTAGCATCATTTGATTCAAGTTGTACCCATTCCTAGTGAGTTGTGGATAGACAATTCAAATAGGTAATTGTGAATGATTTACCTACGTAGTGAGGATTGGGATTTTCCTAGAGGCGAGGCTTGGGAAATATTAATGATGGATTGGTATGGGATAATTCACTGAACCATTCATAGGTAGGATAATGGTGGTACCTTGCAAGTAGGAAAGAGTGACCATTATCATTATCAAGAGAGTGGTAATGGTCTTAGCTGGTTTATAGAGAGATGAAACTAGCTTATCACTAAGGCATCATGCCATAGTAATCTTGCATAGATGGTAGTATGTAGGATTTAGGTAATATGCATCACCTTTAAGTGTTATGGGCCTTAAGGATTAAACCCTATGTTATTATCAAGTTTTTCTATATAGGTGAGTGTATGGGAAATGGGGGACCATTGAAAACATCTTTTCTAAAGGTGATAATATTAGAAAAGTGAACCCTAGGAAACTTACGAAAGTTGGCCACTCTTGTCCACTTGAGTATTGTCTATAATGACAATAATATCAAAAGTGGTTATGCCTTAATACTGATGAAATTTTGGATATTTCTTGTGATTTAATCCATGTAGTTAAAAAAATTAGCTCTCCCTTGGGTCATGTTTGTGGGTTTTTATAGTTGATCCTAGGTCGTAGGATTCAATGCTTCGAAGAAAAGAACCTAGGATGAATCTTGACTTGATGTGCTAATTTTGATAAGTCTTACTTTTCTAGGGACCTTAAATTTATTTAGAACAAGATGGATATTGCACGCCATCTTGATCAGTCATACCAATGAATAAAAATCCTAAAAGGAACAAGTTCTTTCGGAAACATAACCTGACCTAGCTCCTTTTGTGGTCAAGAGGAAATGGAACCTATTTTGAGATATTCCAAGAAGTTGGGGTCAAATACATAGGAAGAAGTTGTAGCCTATACCTAGAATAAAATTAGATGTTTAGGGAATTCTAGCAAGGGAATGGAAAACTTCACATCCATAGTTAAGTTGTTACAATAGGAAATGGAACAACTTACATCAATAGTTAAGGTGCTACAAGAGAAGATGGATCAACTATTTGGCATTTATATGTAGCACTGCTACATGCCTTTGATATAATTTTAGGGATATATTGGCTAAAATCCCATGGAGTCCTAATAAATTTCCAAGAGATATGGATGAATTAAACTGATAAGGATAGGAAAATATTAAGGGTTCAAATATAAATATAAAAGGCAAGGAGGGAAGTAAAGGAGATTCTAAAATTTTCATGAAATATCTAATTAGGCATGAATTTAGAGATGTGTTTCTGAAAGATCTCCCAAGCCTTCCACCCTAGCATGAATTTTATTTCACTATTGAATTAATGCCTAGAGTTGTACCTATTTCTAGAACACCTTATAGAATGACTACTATCAAGTTGCAAGAGCTAAAGGTGCAACTCCAATATTTATTGGAGAAAGGTTTTATTAAACCTAGTGTGTCACCCTATGGTGCTCCAGTGTTATTTGATAAGAAGTATGGTTCCTAAGGTGACCAAAAATAATAGGTATCCATTGCCAATCATTTATGATCTCTTTTATCAATTAAAGGATACCACTATTTTTTTAAAATTGACCTAAGGTTAGGATATCATCAATTGAGAATTCGTGATGAGGATACTCATAAAATAATTTTCAATACTAGATATGGATACTATGAATTCATATTTCTAGTATTTGGGTTGACAAATGCATCAATGGCCTTCATGAACATGATGAATAGTGTGTTCAAGAAATACTTGGATCATTTTTTTTTGATATTTTTGGATGATATCTTGATTTATTCCAGCACCAAAGAAAAACATGATCAATTTTTGAGGTTTGTTTTATAGGTGTTGAGGAAGATTTAACTTTATGGAAATTTATCAAAATATGAATTATGTGCTTCACAAGTTTAGTATTTTGGGTATATTATATTTGTAGAAGGGATTGTTGTGGATCCTAAGAAAATTGAAGTCATATTAAGTTGTCTAGCACCTACTAAGTTTGAAGTTTCATGGGAATAACTGGTTATTATAGGTGATTTGTGAAAGACTACTCAAGAATTGCCTACTCTATTACCAACCTTAAAAGAAAAGGAAAATAATTCAAATGGACAAAAAAGTGTGAGGTCTCCTTTGAAACTCTAAAGAATAAATTGAATGCAACATTAATTCTTAGGATACCAGACCCTCTTTGGAATTTTATAGTATGTTCATATTCTTACTTAGAAGGTTTGGGAGGGGTTTTATCCCAAAATGAAGCTATAGTAGCATATGAGTCTAGAAAAATCAAAAAGCATGAGTTGAATTATGCTACACATCACCTAGATCTAGCAACGATTGTGCATGCTCTTAATATCCGAAGGCACTGTTTGTTGGGGAAACCTTTCATGCTAAGTATAAATCACCAAAATCTAAGGTATATCTTTACCCAACCTATATTTAATGCAAGGCAAAGAAGGTGGATATAGTTCCTAGCTGAATATGACTTTGGTATGGAGTATATTAAAGGAAAGGAAAACAAGGTTACTGACATCTTAAGTAGGAGAATGCATATAGCAACATATTAACCTTAAGTCATCTAGAATTGATAAACAAAGTCAAGGAAATGCAATTACAGGACCAATATTGCATTAAAATCCAGGCTAAAATTGAGATAAATCCTAAGGAAAATGGGGATTTTAACATAAAATTTAGGCTATTATGTTACAAAAAGAGGATTTTTATACCCAATATAGATGATTAAAGAAGAATTATTATGTAGGAGGCACATTGTTCCCCATATTCTACTCATCCTGAAGGTGCAAATATGAGAGAAAATATAAAAAATATATTTTATTAAACTAGAATGAAATAGGATGCTAATACTTTGATTGCTAACTATTTGAAATGCTAGAAGGTGAAGGTAGAACATCATAATCTGACAGGAAAATTATACCTAGATGATATACCTACTCAAAAATAATGTGTTATATCCATGGATTTTATTATGGATTTACCTAAAATAAGGTACCAACATGATGCAATACTTGTGGTGGTAGACAAGTTGACTAAGGTTACACATTTTATATTGGGAAACATCAAGGATGATGCATCGGTTGTGGAAAATAATTTTTCCAAGGAAATAATTAGGTTACATGGTTTTCCTAAGGTGATCATCTCAAATAGAGACTCCATATTTATGTTAGAATTTTGGCAAGCTCTTCATTGTGCATTGAGCACTAAATTGAATATCAGTTCTACTTACCATCTAGAAACATATGGAAAAAAAAAGAGGGTTAACCAAGTTCTTGAAGATATGCTCTACATGTATTGCATGGAACAAAAGTATAAGTGGAAAGACTATTTGCATTTGGTTAAGTTTCCATATAATAATGGATACCATGCATCTCTAGGAATGGTTCCATTTGAGGCTTTGTATGGAAGAAGGTGCAAAACACCTCTATCTTGGAACAATCCAAAAGATCAAATTGTGATCTAACCAAACATTGTTAAGGAGATGGAGGAGTAGTTCAAGGTGATTTTATAAAGGCTCAAGGAAGCAATTGATTGCTATACGAGCTATGCTAACCTAAAAATATCACCAAGAGAATTCTCTATGGGAGATAGAGTTTTCCTAAGGGTGAGACCCAAGAAAAATACCATCAAGTCAACAAAGTTGGATCCTCATTTTATTGGTCCTCTTGAAATCATTGACAAGATTATTCTAGTAGCCTATAGGCTTGCCTTACCACCCAACTTATCAAAAATGTATTATACTTCTACACATCCTTGCTTATGAAGTATATTGTTGATCCTTCTCATATATGAAATCTGTCAAAATTATAGATGGCACATCCCAAAACCATTTAGATGCAAATTAACAAGATTCTAGGGTTTCATTCTAAAAAATTTAGAAAATGCACTCTAGATCAATATAAGGTCCAGTGGGACTATTATTCTAAAAATAGTGTAACTTGGGAAGATGTAGATGAAATGAGAAAATAATTTTTTTTTCTTGTTTGAATAAAATATATATATCTTTTCAGAAAACACAAGGGACCATGTTTAATCCAAGGGGCGAGTATGTAATGGCTCATTGCTTAATTTTTGTACTAATGAGTTGATGTTAAATGCATGATTCTATTTTCTTCTATCAATATGAGTTGATAGTCATACTTTATGCTTTCTAAGTTGGATTATGCTATTTTTAGAATATGGTATTGTTGATGAATTTTGTGGTTGTAGGATGAGGTACTCTCGCAGGTGGATTGGTATGGGACAACCACCAGATTTGAGAGTAAAAATAAAATTATAGATGAAATTATCATCGATAACCACAAGGGTAAAAACCTTTCATATATATGAATTGTATATGTGTATGTTTGATTAAAAATGCACCATCGAGCAAGGAGGTTTCTATTAAAGCAAAATAGCCATCCTCAGTAGGTGGGTGATAACGTTGCAATTATTGTAAAGCCTCCTACTTAAGGAAAATATTGTTTGAGCATATTTTTTATTGCATCTTAGTTGGGAAAGGATAGATTAGAAAGAACCCTTTGTTGTTGTATGTATTCTAGAGTGTGGATTTATTTGGTTTATCAATTTAGGTATTAATAATAATGTTAGTATTATTAATACTTAAAATATTAAATATCAATGTTAATGGTTAATATTAACATTCAGTATTAATTAAATTAATTAGCACTAACATTAGAAAATAATAAATATTGAAGCAGTGAAAAGAATATGTGATTTAATTGATAATGCTTTCTTTTTTTGGGGGGAGGGGAAAAAATTATTTAGAATCTAAAAAAATACATTCCACAAGGATTTCCAAGTGATCTAAGCCAACACATCATACGAAATATAATAAATCCATCAAGGAAATCCATGGATCATTCTAAAAAAAACTTTGATAGGACACAACAACCTATGACAATCAGGTTCCTCCACCTTGAAATTATATTTCCTAGTACTCATGAATTAACATATTAAGGAGTCTATATTTCTCCTTATCAAGATCATTCCATCTATCAACTTTCTAGTAAGGGAATCCTTCAGAATCCCACTTCACAAAACAATCAACCACTCTATTCCGTTCTCTTGGGATATGAACAAAATAAATTTCAACAAAATTCCCAGCCAAGCTCAAAATCTATTTCACTATTCTAGCCATAAACCAGGAAGCATCCTGAAAATGCTTGTTTTTTAGAAGAGACACCACTATCATGGAATCAGATTCAAAAATAACCCTTCTCCATCCCAAAGAAAAATCTATTTCCAATGCATGAAGAATTGCCAACGCTTCCATATGATTATTTGAATGAATTCCCTTGTACACAGAGAAAAGTAGGTGGGTCACACCCTCACTATCACGACTAATTCTTCCTATATCAGCATTACCTGGGTTACCCTTGTAAGAATCATCCATTTTTATTTTTATAACACCCCTATATGGGGGACTCCACTTCCCAGATCTATTGACCTTAAATAAACCAATTCCCCTAACAGGGCCTCTATTTGCAGTTGGTGATGATAAAGAAATCTCCAATATATTGATAATCTACCAGTTGGAGGAAGTAAGAGGAGAACTTAGAACACACTTGGCCTCAATAGTCTCCTTAACCATCCTTTTGACTTTGAGCCATACCTGTAAGGCTCCAAGTTGACATCCCTGAAAAATTCTTTAGTTGTGTTCCAACCAAATCTACAAAAATATGAAGGACCAATATCCTAGGTAGTTTGAAGACATGAAGCAAATGTAGGGGGTCTACCCAAGATTTCCCAAAACTTAAAAATAGAAGTAGCATGGATGATGGGCCTTTTCTAGATTTGCCACCATAAGTTCCAGACCTCCATGAAATATGAGCATTGGAATAAAATATGGAGAATGGTTTCCTCATTCTTTCCACAAAGAAAACATAGTGAATGACTCTGAAAACCTCTTTTCTGAATATTATCCCAAGTTGAACATTTCTTCTGACATAGAATCCAAAGAAAAAAATTACATTTGGGCCAACCAAACTTATTCTAAATCTTCTTCCACCAGGGGGACACAATATCCTCTCTTATTTGCATAATAAGGGTTTGATAACCTAGAGCAACAATGTATTTCCCTTTTGAATTATAGTCCTAAGAAAGAATATCATAGTCTTCAATAGAATAACATAGTATCTCAGCCAAAATAGAAGCTAGAGTGTCATGATCCTCAAGACAGCCACCCTTTGACCAACCCTATGAATCCCACTAGCAATGAGTAAAAGAACTTCCAAGAGGACTTTATCGCTTGAAGTTAGCCACCTTAGACCATCCCACATCAAAAAAAATATCCTAAAGAAGACAAAGGTGGGGGAAAGAAGAAAGGATAGGAGGATGATTATCCCAAGAATATTCCCAAAATAAGGTATTTTTTCCCTTATTAACAATCCAAAAGAGACCCTGCTTAATAAGCATGGCACGTTTTTTGAGAGTATCCCAAAAAATGGAACCTTTCCCCCTCATCTCCAATCTTGGAATCTCATCAGCTGAAGCACCACAAAAATATTTGAGGCTAATAATTTTTGCCCAAAGCTTATCAGGATTACTGCACCACCTCAAATAAAGTTTAGCAGCCAAAGCAAGACTATTAAAATCATATTACCTCAAACCAAGACCCCCATCTCTTTAGGACAACACATAGTATCACAACTGACTAGACTCCATTTATTACAATCCAGGTTTCCTACCCATAAAATTTTTCTAGAAAGAGAATCAAATTATTTGAGAAATCACTTAGGAGTAGCCAAGATAGAAAACCTATAAATAGGTAAAGCATGAAGGATAGACTTCAACAACGTTAATCTACCAGCAAAGGATAGCCATCGAAAAGTCCAATGATTAACCCTTTAATCAAAATCTATCCAAAATACTTTTCCAATAAGCCCTTCCAATATTTTTAGAAGAAATAGTAATCTTCAGATACTCCACTCGAAAACAACCCACCTAAAAATGTAGAATATTATAAATCCTACGTTGAATCTGACCCTCCGTATTGAAGAATATTTTTTATTTCTCTTCATTAATCATTTGACTAGAGGTAGATAAGTAAATATCTAAAGCCTTTTTAAAATTCATTGCTTCCTCAATTTTTTCCCTCCCCATTAGAGTAGTATCATCAAAAAACTAAATATGATACTGAGATAAAGAATTATCCGCCCAAGACCATCCTTGGATAGCACCACGGTTCTAAAAACTCTTGAGAATTCTTACCAAACCTTTCGCCATAAGGATGAAAATATAGGGGGACAAGGGACCTCCTTGACAAATCCCCTAGAGGTAAATAAGAAAGTGGATGGTAAACCATTGATTAAAACTACAAAGGAGCCTGAAGTCACACAACTCATGACCCATTCAATCTCGTTATACAAGAATGCAAAAGCTTAAAGGATGTTTAGCAAAAAAGGCCAGCTAACCCTATCATAGGCCTTGGACATATCTAGCTTAATTAACATAGCCTTTTTCTTAGAGATATCCATAGAGTGAATAGCTTCAGTAGTAACCACCACACCATCTAAAATTTTATGATCCTTAACAAACCCACCTTTCTTAGGAGAAATAAGAAAACCAAGAACTTTCTTTAGCCTATCTACAATAATCTTGGTAATAATTTTGTAAGTAACATTGCATAGGGAAATAGAATGGAAAGACCCCAACAAGTTAGCATTTTTAGATTTGGGAATAATATCAAGGAAGGTTGAATTAATATCTTTAAGCATTTTCTTATTAACTTGGGATTCCTGAACAAATTTTAGCAGATCAAAAGATAACACTTCCCAAAATTCTTGGAAAAAATCTATAGGGAAACCATCAGGTCCAGGTTTTTTACCTTTTTTCATTTGAAAAACCATCACTTTAAGTTCCTCCATCAATATGGGGTCCATTAGCATCTTATTCATATCATTAGATGCCATCCTAGGAATATAATATAAAATAAGCCTCATATTAACAACATCATGAGGACCCTGCTCAGAGAAAAGAGAGGAGAAAAACCTGATTGCTTCATTAGAGATATCCTCAAAGGATGAGAGAGTTTCCCCTTGATCAGAAGTAAGTGATACTATAGCATTACCATTCCTATGGTCTTTAACTAAATTGTGAAAAAAATAGGTGTTTCCATCCCCTTCCAACAACTAGTCAATCCAAGATTTTTGCTTCCAAAAAATCTCCTCACGAAGCTCCAAAACAACAAGCTAACTAGAAAGAGAAGCTTCCATTTCCAATATATCCCTTGTCAATCCTTCATATTTAATTTAAAAAGTGATCTCCTCCAGGATATCCTACAATTTCTTTTTCTTTTGAAAGATATTTCCAAAAGAAAATATGTTCCATTACCTGAGTTTGAATTTGACAAATTGAAGGCTTTAAAAAAAAGTAAACATAGTAGTGCAAAATTTGGGTTTCCCTTCGACCCACCACCTCTTCACACATTTATACAAATCCTTATCCCTGAGCCACATAATTTGAAATTTGAAAGGTGGATTTATTGGCAATGAGAATATAGAGGACTAAAAGAGAATGGGCCAGTGATCAGAGCCCCTCCAGCCTATAATCTCTGAGAATGAAGTCCAACTATCATCAAACTAACTATATGAAGTAAGGAATCGATCCAATATTTTAGAAATAAAATCCGTTCCACATCTTCTATTAGTCCAAGTAAAGATCCCATTTTGAGGCTTCACATCAACAATATTAAGGAAAGAAATATTGTCCCACATCAAATTAGAAGAAGGGCCCAAACACTTCACACCACGCTTCTTCTCCTCCAAGGACATGATAGAATTAAAATCCCTAGCCACAATACAAGGATAATTGGGAGCAAGAGATTTAATGAATCAAATATGATTCCATAAGAGGATTTTACTTGATAAATCACTAGGGGTATATACATTAAATAGAAGAATAGAAGATCTAGACAAAAAATATGTAGCTGTAGCAACCATAGAGAGACAGTTCCTGCTACCCACCCACCAAGAGGGAGTTAAAATTTGTGGATCCCATAAAAATACAACACCACCTACTAAACCCTAGGCTCCAATAGCAATACAATGACCACATTTCCATATCTTAGAAGCAATTCTAACCATATCTTCACAAGATAATTTTATTTCCTGGATGAAAACAATATCATGTCTATGATATCTGATCAAATTTTGAGTAGATTTTTGTCTAGGGCTACTACCCAAACCCATAACATTCCAAGATATCACTTTCATTTTTGTGGAATAAAGAAGTGATAATATAATGTCTTAACAACACCAAACTCAACTAAGGATTCCCCTATCAATTTTACTTTTTCTTGATCCTTATTTTTTCTTGCTTTTACCACCTTATTCACCCCATATTTTTTGATAGTTTTTGGATGAATTCCTAACACATAAGAAAATTTATTTTTCCCTTCCCCTCTAACAATCCTATCCTAGGAGGCTTCAAACCTAGTCTCATCCTCCTTTCCCTCAATCAAGTTTTTAGCCAAATAGGAATGATCAAGAACTTTATCAAGACAATCTGACACCTCTTTGGATTTATCTTCATTTCCTACAAGACGGTTATCAGGCAACACCCATTCCTTATAAGAAGTTTACATTTCTAAAGAATGATTTAGGAAAGAACAAGTACCTAGATCTTGAATACAAGTATCCATATCACCTCCATTCTAGACTTTCTCCTCAACATGCGGCTCCTCAAAAGTCTCAAGCACATCAAATATGTTACCAGAACCTCCTTTCCCAACACCTTTATTCTGATGAAAAAAATACCTATATCTTGAACAAGACTTAACAGGAATAAATCCATCATAACTGGGCATCTCATTAACCATAAGATATTTTTCTTTTACCTTTGTAGATGCATCTTGAAATTCATATGAAGAGTATGAAGGCTGAGAATTCACTTTATTATAATTTCTTTGAAGATATTCATATTCATGGCATATGTGGTATTGAAATGGGAGAGCTTCATAATCTAACTATTATATCCAAGACATGTTTCCCATAATAATCTCGATTCAGGCAACAGATTATTCAGATCTACTTCAACACAAAGTCATGCAAAAGAAGTAAATTTCCTATCTAAAGTTTGGCGATATGGACCAACCGGTTTCAAAATAATATTTGCAATAGAATGACGAATATCTGGTCTCCAATATTACATAGGGAGTCATGGAAAATAGACCCAAATAGGAATCCTAGAAGGTTTGTCCTCCATCGGATCAAATACTAAATGCCAGGGTTTGATAAATAATCCATATTGATTGTTAAAGTAAAGACCCCCTCGAACACTTTACTATGATCTACCATACGGGAGAACACCATAATAAAATACCCATTAGATGCAAGAATAATTTCCAAATCACCTTCAGGGCTCCAATTTCTCCTAACCCAGTTTTCTAGAAAAACATAAAAATTTTAAGACCCATGAATTTGCAGATAAGCGCATGCTCAGAAAAATATAAAACATCATTCGCAATAGAATCGGGACTGATAACCAATACAGGACAATATTTGTTTTTCTCCAAACATCCATTATTCTTCGACTTCATGGATTGCATGTAGTAAAAAATTCATCGCATTTGCATGATCATAAGAAGAGGCATCCTTATTAAAAACAACATCTTTAAAAGAAAAAGATCGGGGGTCACCAGGACCCCCCGAAGCTACCATATATAAATCCAAACTACAACACACCTTTCACAAGCCAACATGTTGGTTTTCACAGATTTTTCCAGCACCGACTTGAAACCCTAGCTCATCTCACCCCAATAGAGCATGTTGTCCTAAAGTTTTTTATGGTGATAATACCAATTGATAATGCTTTCTTAAGAGTATTAGTAAAATTAATATAATCATTAATAAGTTAAACTTGGTAAAAAAAAAAAGAGCATATTTAATAAATATCAATGTAGCTCATATTTTAATAAAATAAGTGTTATTACTAGAAAAATGGAAAATATAGAAAAGTTGGCAATCTTTGCAATGTAATTTTTTGGAACATTATCCTCATCATAACAAGTTGGCATGTCATGGGAAAATAAAATGGATGGCTAGCTTGCATGGAAAGAGACAAAGAAAAAACACCTCCAACCTTTTATCTCCTCTTAATACTATATGATTACTCTAAACTACAAAGATGGGGGTAATTGGCTATCAACAAGGAATATTTAGAAGGAGATAGAGTGCATAAGGAGGAAGGAGCGAGCATTGTCATGTTACACTCAAAACATAAAAAGCTTAAAGTAGTGGTGTAAGTTATGTTGTTACTTTTTAATATTATGAATCCACTTTGATCTATTTTGAATAATGTTTGCATTATTTTCCTTTCACTTTAATAATCGGTCCAGTCTTGCTTTCTTCTATTTCCTTGGGTGGCTTAGAGAAGCATAAAATGTGTAGAGCTAAATATAATTTTAGATCATGATTCTTGTTCTTATGAGTATAAGCTTGTGTCAATATTTTTCTCTTAAATTAAGTAATATTAGACTGTTCTATATTCTATTGTGATGGTATGTTGTAAGAATATTCTTAGAAGAACTTTAACCAAACTTAGTTGAGGTGATCCAGTTTGAAAAAGATTTTTTTAGCCAATGCCTAGTACATTGCACCTGTGGCCATGATATTACAATAGACTCTTGCTTATGTAGTTTTCTAGTAGCTTTTCCTTCTAAATTATCCTTGAGACCAATTAACCGGTCTAGAAATCAGAGGATATCATAATATATGTCAAAGTATGATTTGCTCTAGAATAATTTTTTGAAACCAAAGGAAGTCGTCATCTAATCAGGAGTCTAGGGAAGCATTAATGGTCATGCAATTTTTATTTTTTGAATTTATGATAGTCTCTATGCTTTTTTGTAGTGTAATTTATAATTGTTGTTTCTATTTTATCTTGAGTAAGCCAAGCTTAGGTTAGCATAGTCTAACTTCTTCTTGGGTGTGTAGTAAAAATTTATCATTGATTTATTTGTTTTTTTTTTTGGTAGTTGAAATTCATGGATGTTTGAAGAACACAAGCTTATACTGAGAGGGGGGGTGAACAGTATAAGACCACTTTTTACTTTTTCTTTCAATTCAATATTATATAGTGTATAGATAATAGTATCAATAGCAGTAATCAAAGCAATGCATAAAACACCATAAGCAATAGACACACCACAATTTTTGTGGTTCACCCAATGTGGGCTACTCCATGGAGAAAATATTTTACTAAAATTTTCTCAATCAATCTCTTTGGGAATCCTTCCAAATTATAATGTTTATGAACCTCTGTCCAAAGGAGATGATGATCCCCTGATCTCAAGTTCATGGATCTCTTCCACATGACAACTCTTTCCCCTTCTACTTTGGCTAGTGATCTTCTAGAAGACTCTGTCTCTCTGTTGCAATGACTGGTGGATATCTCTCCACTTGAAGAATCCTCACTCATATCTATCTTCAATTGTCATGGTTTTTGGATCTCTATCCACTAAGACTCTGTCCTCTGTACTCTATAACCTCCAAAGCTCTATCTCAATAGGTTCAATAAGAACATTCTCAAATATACTCAATAGGTACACTTAGAACCTGCTCAAATATGCTCAAAAAACTCACTCAGAACTTGTCCAAATCTTCTCAACAGGTCCACATAAAACCTATCCAAATATGTTCAACAAGTCCACACAGAACCTGCTCAAATTTTCTCAACAAGCTCACTCAGAACTTGTCCAAATCTACTCAATAGGTCCACATAGAACCTGTCCAAATCTGCTCAACAAGTCCACATAGAACCTGCTCAAATCTTCTCAATAAGTCCTCTCTAGGACTTGCTCAAATTTGCATAGCAATCTTCCACAAAATCTTACTCAAAATCAGTCCACAAGCCTTCTCAAAGACTTGTCTCAAATCTGCTTAACAAGCTCACACATAACTTGTTCAATCTCATATAATCATAAAGAGAATTGTTAGAGACTCAATATGTTCAATACTTAATGCTCAATCAATATCTCAATTGAAATCAATCTCATAGAAGCATAAAGAGAATTGTTAGAGACTCAATATGTTATATACTCAAATCTCAATATCAACTCAAATCAATCTCATAGAAGCATAAAGAGAATTGTTAGAGACTCAATATGTTCTATACTCAAATTCAATCTCAACTCAATTTAGAATATAGAATAGTTTGTTTCATGGAACTTGAAAAACCACATGCATCCACTTGACTAGGATCAATCAACTCAACTCAACCAATCACCTTAATGAACCACCCTTTCTCACAAACCCTAGTACAAGCATGTATCAACCAACTCAAAATATTTCCAACAATGCTCAACCACAAATCTCACATAACAAATATACTCATGTTCTTCTCTAACTCAAGTTCAAGTTCTTTGCACAACCAATGGGTTTCAAAAACAATGCTTATAAAATATTATTCACATAACAATGATACTCATGTTCTTCTCAAACTCTAACTCAGGTTTTTCACACAACTAATGGCTTCAACAACAATGCTTATAAAACAAGATTTAATAACAACTCTCAAACAAAAAAACCTTGAAGCATTAAACCAATCACTTTCAAAAAGGAAACCACAATCAATCCTTTTCACTCCAATGATATTTTCATAAATCAACCACCCAAATCAATCAATAGGAGAATGTGCTCATACCTTTTATGAAGATGAAGTCTCTTTGGAAATCTGCCACAATCACAATATTCTCTTGCCAAACTTCATGAGGGTTAGGAGAAATTATAAAATAAATATCATAACCTTTTACACCTTATTTCTCCTAGTCAAAAATCACATCCACCACTAGAAAATAATTAAAAATAATTATTTCCTTAATTAATTAAGCATAACATGAATATCACCACAACAATTTACCATTCCCTTATTTCTCCTAAAAATCACTTTGAACTAATGCACAACTCACTAAGCTCCTTAATGCAAAAAATCCCACATCAAATAGTGCAAAATATAAGCCACAACTCATAAATCACATCACCATAGTATACCCTCAATAATGATGCTTAAAACCTTAGCTTTGACAAATTAAAACATTAATTATTCATTCTCTAAAAATTGCGGTGATAGGCATCCTTAGAAAATAAAATATTTTTTCGGCTCCGAAGAATGCGGCAACATCAAACCATGCAAAAACAGGTTTCGTGTGACTCAAACCCGAGACCTGCAGTGAGTGCGCCTTTGCACTCCCTCCACCCACCAAGTGGGCTAAGCTTCCCACATGAAAGCTATTCCAACTTGTACTCCTTATGCTTCTTCTTTTTTACCACAAGATTTTAAACAATGAATAGTGCTTCAACCAATATAATGCTAAAACAATGCTCGTGGGAATCAAACTCACGACCTATGTGCTATCAACACCTTTGCACAATGCAAGCTGCCACTAGGCCACGCTACCCAATGTGATTTGGAAAGTGATCATTGTCTACTTTTAATCGTTCGCTACATCACATAAAACAAAGCACAAGCTCTTTCCTTCACATATACCACGCAAGATTATCAACGAGCAAGGATAATCGATTTAAAAACTTGGTGGCATATTTATATACCTTTCCCTTCACTTGGAAATGTTGGTGCTTTTAAAAATGTCCTCATGACGTCGAGAGACATGGTGGAAAACTTTTTATTTAATTTTAAAATTTAAACTTAAATTTTAAATAAATTAAAATTTAAACTAAACCTTTAAAATTAAATTTCTTCATCACCGGGGCACCTTTTTCGATGAAATGAAAAGCCAACTTGGGTTTTAAGAAAAACCCATTTCAAATATACCATACATGGTTTTAAATAAAACCTTTTATTTTGCCCACCTTAGTTTTGATAAAAACCCTTCCTTGCATTTTCACGAAACATAGTGCATACCATCATAGATCCTTTTGACATAAAATAACCTTTTGACATCAATGACAACATTTTAGCTTAGGGAATCAAAATGTCCAACAATATCCCCCTTTGTCATTGATGGAAACCCATATTCATTTTACTAAAACATGATCTTTTTTTTTGCTCCCCCTGGGACTTTGCTTCCCTTGGCTCAATGCTCTCTCATATATCAAATCTCTCCCCATATCAAAAATCTCTCCAATATACACAAATATCTCCCCCTTTGACATCAATGGAAAAGGGTTACCTTTGGGACTCGGGGCTAAGAATGAGCCTCTTATCTTAGCCCCTCCCCCACCTCCACATGAGGTGGTTAATTCTGGAGTGGGAGTATTTCTACTCCCTGAAGGTACTGCTATTTATCTTTAACTTTTTCTCTTATTTTTTGAGTTTTATGAATCCTCTCACTGTTTCTTTCTAAGTCATCATCCATGTTCATGTTCTTATTCTTTTCTGAGTCTTTATTCATGTTAATATTCATGTTATTGTTCATGTTCCTATTCCTATTCCTGTTCATGTTCCTGTTCCTATTCATGTTCCTATTCCTATTCATGCCCACTTTTGGAATATTTGTTCTACACCATATTTCTATATGACCATCATTATTGCACTTATAACACTTAATGGTATTATTCCTTGGAGGTGTAACTATCTTAGGAATTCTCCTAGTGAAGCCATATCCTCTTCTGTCATTAATCCTGCAATTCATTGCCTTGTGACCAAACCCATTGCATGAGTAGCAATATCCTTGGAAAAGTTATCCTTTCCCATATTTCTATCTTTCATGTGTCCTGCATTGTGAAGCCATATACCCAAACCTGTAACATGAAAAGCATATTCCATTGAAGCTTCATTGTATTGACCTCATTGGTCTCCTATTCTGATTGATGTTCCATATATATCTTCTTTGTGCATTGTTCCTCTCTTTGTTGAACTCTTTGTTGTCCAAATCATCCTCTGATGTCACACTTACACTTAAACTATCTTCTTCTAATGTATCTTCTTCTAAAGTTTCTTCTTCATCAAGACTTGAAGTAGATTATTTTTCCTGTTTCTTTTGAAAATTTCCAAAACCAAGACCTGTTGAACATGATGTTCATTGTTGTCCACAGATGAACTTATCCAAGTTCTTAGAACTATTTGTAAAACTCTTCATCTTGATATTGGATTCCTTTAAATATTATTTTAGAGTAGCCACTTCTTGTTCTAACTTATCACATTACAAAATCTTTGCTTCTAACTTATCCTTGAACTTTTTTGCCTTAGCCTTTGATTTTTCTAAATCCTCTATGAGTAATAATCTTTCTTATTCACATTCTTGAAACTTATTTTTAAGCTTAGAATTTTGCTTTCTAACCTTCTTTACTATGTCAAGGGCATAGATAAGTTCTCCCTTGAGATCATAGTAATTCTCTACTAAATAATCCTCTATTTTTTTACCTTTGTCCATGTTATTTATTTCTTTTGGTTTGTCTTCTATAGGATCATCTTCTTTATCTTCCAAAGCCATTAGAAGATTCTCATCTGGTCTTTCAAGTGCATCTTCAAAATCATCATCACTAAAACTATAACCATCCCTAGTGCAATCATCTTCAAGATGTCCAAATTTACCACATCTAAAACACTTGAGAATAACTGGAGTCCTTTTCTTAATTGGATCTTTCTCTTTAACCATAAATAGGACTTCATCTCTATCATTATCTTAAGAACTATCATCACTATAAATTGAGTACTTACTTGCATTTTACGCATAGTAGCTTCTCTTTTGTCTCTGGAAGAACTTATTTCCTTCTCTGCTTTGTCCATCCTTGCTTCTCTTCTGGTACCTGTGTCTTTCTGATTCGCTGTATTTGTGATCCTATTTTTCTTCATCATTTTTACCTTTTGGCTCTTTGCATTTTTTTGCATAGTGTCCATACCTTCCACAATTGAAACATTTGATAGATCTCAGATCTATGGGTCTTTTGGGACCTTTATCTCTTCTATCATAATTTGCTTCTTCATCACTGGATGACTCACTACTTCATTCTATCTTATTTTCCTTTTTATTTTTGTCTACTTTGAAAGCAGCTTCTTTCGGAGGAATAGGATCTTTTATTCTTATCTCAAAAGTAGTAAGCATGCCAAGCAAAGAATTCCTTATCAAAGAATCACTATCAATTGATGTTTCTTTAGTAGAAAAAAATCACTATACCTTTTTGGAGGCGTCCTCAAGATCTTATCACAAGCATCAGATTCATCAACCTTAATTCCAAGACATTTCATCTCATGTACAAGTTCATCAACCTTGTTGATATAGTCACAAATGTTTTCATCATCCCTCATTATTAGGTTCTCAAATTATCCTTTGAGATTTCTGATCTTAGCCATTCTGACTCCTTTATCTCCTTCATATATTTCATGCAGAAGTTCCCACATTTCTTTTGTTATTTTACATTCCATAACCTTCATATATTCTGCTCTACGCAAACCTTTTATAATTACATTCATAGCTCTTGAATTTGCATGCATTAGAATCTTATCTTCCTTATCTATAGGAGGTGATGAGCCTTGAAAATGCTCATATTTTGTATGAGTTTCATTATTATTATGCATCAATATAATAGGAATTGTGTACTTTTATGAATTATTATGTAATTATTTAATAGAATTGTGTGTGTTATCTAATTTGTGTGTTTTAGTGTGTTTTTGTGGAAATGTAGTTGGTTTTGATAGATTTGGATCAGTCGAGGTCCTTCATGGACCTGGCACTCTGTTTCTTCTGGGATCAAGGCATGGTGGTTAGGTGCCTTCCTCTTCAAGGAAGGCACCAACAGAAGGAAGGTGCCTTTTATATAAATAAGGCACCCAACATACTTAGGCGCATTTCACATAAGGTAGGCACCCCATACAAGTCAAGGTGCCTTCTACATAAAGAAGGTGCCCAACATCAGTAGGAGCCTTTCACATGAATAAGGTGCTCGACCTTAGTAGACACCTTTCGCATGAAGAAGGTGCTCAACATCAATATGCACCTTACGCATAAAGAAGGTGTGTGCCAAAGCACTTGAGGAACATGCCTTACTCATAGAGAAGTCATCTCCATTCTTCGCCAGTTCACCAAATAAAATGATGTAGGCAGTGTTGACCGGTGTAGTTCCAGTTCCACGTCACATAAGACAATTCTAGGAATTGCACCAATGGATGAGAACATCTTATCTATACTAGGCGAAGCATGATCCAGCTCAAGCAACTCGAATCAATTAGTGAACGTGATACTGTTAGGAATGATGACTGTTTTTAGCAGATGCTAAATGCGGTTACCAGACTGCCCCAGTTTAGTCTGGACTGAACTACTATTGTAACTTCCTTGTAATAGAAGATCTATGTGTATGCTATATAAACACACACATACCTCTATGACGGATATCTAGAAAGATATCCAAAATTTATTTATTATTCTGAGGATATAGAAGTATTGTTACAATCATAATAAATTTTGAGATTTCCTAATCGAGTGTTCAGCTGGAAGAGATCTTCTGGATCCTGGGCCCACTCCAAGCCAATATTCCTTCCCTTTTACTTGTGCTTTCCTAGACTAATTTCCTACTTTCATAGGTTTGCTTTCTATACTGTTATTTTCATTGTCGTAGTGAAATTATTTATCATGTCTATTTAATTGTGCGCGTATGAATATTTACTTTCTAAGTATTTAATTATTCATACATAAATTATTGTGGTGTGGATGAATAATTGTTGATATTTTAAATACCCCAATGATATAATTAGCTGGACTCATCTAACAGTGGGTATTGTAAATGATCTTGTTTGAGACACTTCTAAAGTTTATGAAGCTCCCTGGTCTGACAATTTAAATGCATGGGAAAGTGACAAAATAGGATCAAATTTAACCTGTGTTTGGCCCACAACATTTTGGTGTCATTTTCGGGGAAGCACCTCTACTAGATTAATTGCAATACCTGAAATTATTCCATCTAACTTTGTATGAGTTCCTCGATAAGAAAAGGACCTAACAATAATTTTATAAAACAAAGTCCACCAAAATCTGAGTCATCCAAACACTTCGAATTTGAATTAGATTCACCTGATTCATTGCCAGCAATCCACTGGAGTGAGAATCCTCATTTTGTGCAAAGTGCTTCCTCATACCACCAACCTAGGGAAGAACAAACCATTGTAAACCCATTATTTAAGAGGACAACCTCAGAGGAAGCCCTATTGTGGAAAGTTGTAGAGGATCAGATGATAACACCAGCCGACTTCAGAGCCTTGACTCAAAAAATTTTGAACGACCGTGAGGCCATAAGAACTACATTAGAGACCACATTTCCTAAAAAAATGGCCGAAGAAGAGATTTCATCCGGCTTTAGCTTCATGATAGAGGAAGGAGTAGGAGAAACCAAAATGAAAAACATATCCCATGCTCACCTTCCAACCTTTAGAGGCTACCCAATCAAAGACCCTTACGCATTTCTATTTAAGTTTGATGTTCTGTGTAGGTCTGTGGATTACAAGTATGATACGTAGAAGTTGAAGCTCTTTCCTTCCACATTATACAATGCAGCTCTGCGATGGTTCATCGGTCTGGGAGACAAACACATTGCCACATGGTATCAAATGAAGAAGCTCTTTTTAGATCAATATCAAGACTTCGGGAGAGCAAGAGACTCCAGAGAAGAGGTCTTGAGCATGATGTAGAAATAAAATGAGTCTCTGGAGGAGTACTGGGAGAGTTTCAATTTCAATCTTCAACGATCTCCTCATGTGAAGTTAGCTGACAAGTCTCTTAAAAGCATATTTTTAATAGGACTTAACAACGAATCATTATAGTCTCTCAACATGATCTTTGGAGGTGACGTCTACCAGCACGCCATGGAAGACATCTGACAACTATGTTGGAACTACTCAATAAGGAGAGGCAAGACCACTTTTAGAACCATGAAAGCAACTGCTTCGGTCACAAAAATAGATATAAGCAACATGATAGAAGATTTGAAAAGTGAGATGCTTTCATCTCTGGCACTACAAATGAACACACTGCTATTTGAGAAAAAGAAGCAAGAAAATAAAGCAACATTGGCTTATTTCTACCTGAAATGTAGAAGGAAGCATCCAAAGAATACATACCCAGAGAACAAAGTCATAGTATGTGCGGTGTGCAAACTAAATCATAAGACTTTATTGTGCCCACAATTTCCCAATATCAAGGAGGATGTTGATGTCATGGAAGCCTATTTTATAGGCAATCGAAGGATTTGGCCACAAAATTCTAGGGGGAATACACCAACAGGAATGCCATCATATGGGGGAAGACCCTACATGCCACAAGTCCAGCCTCAACCACATGACATGGGGTGGTGGGGGCCATTGCCTTAGCCCAATGCACCCCCAAGAGCAACATTTTTGAACTAGCAGCCCTTGATGCCATATCAATATTCTTGGAAATAGTGGACAGGCCATGCTCCATGGAATACAACTCCACAAAATGTAGCACCAACCCACCCCCAGCAAAACCTATCGTATTTACCCACAGTGAGACCTGGGCAGCTACCTGCACAACTGATGACAAATCCAAATAATAGAGTAAATCATCCGACATACAATGTAGAAGGAGAGATGTATCTGATGTACCATATTAGTTGTAATCCAATTTAGCTTAGATTAGGTAGACAGTTAGGAGTAGAGATACCTCTGCTGATAGAAGAGGAGGTATATGTAGGAGAAACACCTCTTATAGAAGAGGTAGAAGAAGAAGTGGCTGAGAGAACATTGGCTCCATTTCCTAATCGGCTGCAAGAACAGAAGAAACTAACGTAGCTGGAGTATGATATTATTTCTAACTTGAAAATCTCATAGTGACAATTCCACTTTTTCAAGCTATTTGAGACGTCCCGATATATACGAAGGCGATAAAGGAGATGTGCTTAAGAAAGCCAAGATAGAAAGTAACCCATACTATCAATGTCATGGGTAATTTGGCAGATTTAATGATGGGGAAGGCATGTCATCCTAAGTATGCAGACCTAGGAAGCCCAGTGTTGACTATAAGAATTAGGGGATATTCCTTGACTAATACATTGGTCGATCTTGGTGCAACCATCAATGTGATGCCATATGAGACCATGCATAAGATGTAGCTCATATACCTGAGACCCACCACAATAGTGCTACAACTAGTCGATCGATCAACCATAGCACCAGAAGGAATGCTTGAAGATATAATAGTGATGGTTGACGCAAGGGAATATCCTATCGACTTCTTGGTTTTACAGTCCAAAATAAGTTTGGATTGTTACTCGCTTATCTTGGGAATACCATGGCTGGTGATAGCCGATGCTTACATCAGCTATCGTGATGGGCTGATGACCATCTCTAGTGGACAAAATATCAAAAGGTTGACCATCACCCCCGCACAGTCCATTGATTCATTGGGAGAGCATGTGTTGACCAAGGATGAAGACAATGAGCTGTCCATAATCCAGTCGATGATGGCATTAGATGAATTGGTAGAGGATTACGATGAAGAAGGTGCTATCATGGAATTCCTCTAGGGAGAATATTCCATCACCAATCCTGAGTCACCATTGGTTGGTGCCCAAAACCACCACATTCAACAGATAAACATTGGTCCGAGAAAGACGTTAAACATTAGCAGTGGGTTGACCCCCACACAACTAACAAAAGTAGAAGAACTCCTGGTTAAACACCAATGGTCATTTACATGGGATTACTCAGATATGAAAGGTATCAACCAAGAAATTTGTACCCATTGAATATACCTCGATGAGAAGGTGACTCCAAGCAAGCAGCCACAGAGAAGGATGAATCTGGCAATGAAAGACATTGTCAAGGTGAAGCTGCAAAAGCTCTTATTCATCGAATTTATCTATCTGATTTTTGATAGTGAGTGGGTGTCACCACTTGTGGTGGTCCTCAATAATAATGGGAAGTGGCAAATTTGTGTGGACTACAAGGCATTAAATAAAGCGACCAAAAAGGATCACTTCCCACTCTTATTCATCGATCAAGTTTTGGGTACACTTTCGAGGTGAAAGTAATTCTCCTTCCTAGATGAATTCAGTGGATACAACCAGATCCAGATAGGAGAAGAAGATTAGGATAAAAAAATGTTCACTTGCCCATGGGGAACGTTTGCTTATCGAGTATTGTCTTTCATGTTATGCAACGTACCTGCCACCTTTCAAAGGGTGGTGCTTATCATATTCTCAGACATAATAGGGGAAGCCGTCAAAGTGTACATGGATGACTTCACCATTTATGAAGAAACCTTTGAAGAAGCAATGACAAACTTGGAAAGAGTGCTCGAAAGAAGTGAGGAAAATAATTTGTCCCTCAGTAACAAAAAGTGCTTTATGATGATGCGAGAGGGCATCGTATTGGGATACCATCTCTCCAAGGAAGGAATAAAAGTTGAAAAAAGAAATATAGAGGTCATCAAGGACCTACCCAACCCTAGAACGCAGCAAGAGGTGAGAAGTTTTCTCGGATCTGTCGGGTATTACCGATGATTTATCGTAAACTTCGGTAATATTGCAAAACCACTGCTCACTCTGTTGTCTAAATATGTGGAGTTCAACTGGACGAAATATTACAAAAGAGCATTTTAGTCACTCAAAGAAAATATGATATCTACACCTATTTTAAGGGGACCAAATTGAGCCATACCATTCCATATCTATTGTGATACATCCAAAAATGTGATTGGAGCAGTCCTTGGGCAGAAGGATGGTGAGGAATTTTATGCCATCTACTACATCAGTAAAAACTTAGCAGGGGTTGAGCTCAACTATACAGTTACGAAGAAAGAGTTTCTTGCAGTTGTGCATGCCATCAATAAATTATGTCATTATATCACTGGATAATAGGTGTTCGTCCATATGAACCACGCAGCCATCAGGTATTTAATGAGAAAACCAGCTATTGGTGGAAGAGTTATCATATGGCTCCTACTATTACAAGAATTTGATATAACAATAGTTGAGAAACTAGGCAAAGACAACGTAGTAACATATTTTCTATCCAGATTGATACCAGCAGATCTTGCAGCAATGGAAGACCAATTTTTGGATGAACAATTGTTCACCATCAGCGAAAAAAAAATAATACAGAGATGGATGGGACTATATGAGGTGGTAGAGCTTATCAGGAATGGTGATGTGTGCATCAGGACCATTGACGATATCAACACTATGTTGACAGTTAATGGCCATTGACTGTAGCCCTACAGCATGTCCAAGAATTTATTGGTGGAATCTAGAGCAGGCATGGGGGAGACCCCATCCCTATAAATCTGGACAAAATTCTTATTAATAATATGGTAGACATGGAGATGTCTACCAAAATTAGTTATTTTAGGTTTATTTATTTCTTACGGTGTGTTTTACAGGGATGACGCCCACATGCAAGTTGTAGGCATCCTGAGGCCAGGGTCTAACAGGAACATATTGCATCTAACTGCCTATATTTTCTTTTTTTTATTATTTGCTTTTGTAGGTGAAGGACCTAATAGCATAAAAAATAAGTATCTGGGAAACCAAGCCTGAACCAGCTCACCATCATGACACTTGTGCATGTATTTTAGATGCAACATCTATCCAAGCTCAGACAAAGACAACAAACTCTCCTCCGGGGGGAAAATCACATGCCAAGCCTGGTAGGAGGATGTTGGGGCAGCATGAAGTAAGTCTAATGAGGCTTGATCACCCTTGCCCAGATAATCACGATGTGGCTACTAAGAGAAATACCTTGCAATATGCCTTCATCTTCAAATAAGACTCTCCACTTAAGGAATAGTGCCTCCCTCCTCGAAGAAGGCACCTAACTAGGGTGGATGTTTTCCACCGTGAAGAAGGTACCAAGCTGAGGCAAGACACCTTCCTTATAAATAAGGCACCCCATAGAAATAAGGTGCCTTCCTTATAAAGAAAACGCCCAACTGAAATAAGGTGCATTCCTTATAAAGAATGCGCCCGTCGCTCTTCCTAAAAAAAAAAAAATTTTGAGAGAAGGCACCATGAAAAATAAAAAAGATTCAAAGTTCCTTACGCACCAGGAAGGCCCCATCCATTCGAAGAGCCTTTCGCATCAGGAAGGCGTCGTTCATTCAAAGTGCCTTTCGCACTAGGGAGGCACCATTTATTCGAAGCGCCTTCCACATATAGTCGGCGCTTTGGTTTCACATGCACCTCAATTCGAACGAGATCAACACATGATTGGGCAGCACCAGATTACCACCATCATCCCACGTGATGGAAATCCACCCCAACCAAAAATCTTGTAGAGTTATGGGGCAGGATCTTCTCGCACACCCCAAGGATGATGGGCAGACAATTTTTAAGCCAATCATGAGTCTGTCTTCAACATCAAACCTTGAACAACACAACAACGAGTCCAATGTAATCAACACATGCAACACACATCCTCCGTGTCAAATCGATGGATCACCATTTTCCATGATGCACGAAGCATCCAATCAGGTGTGCACATAATTCAAATTAAATTTTTATATAATTTTTTATAAATTATGTAGTTCTAAAAAATAATGCCGCCATAGAAATCACGTACCCCTCCATGACCAAAACATTATGCTAAAATTATGGCTCGAGAAACATACCCTGTCAACCCCCAAATAAAAAAAAATTGAATTAATGCTAGGAGTAGGCACCTTTTGTATAAGAAGGCACCTCCCTAAGAAATATAAGGTAGTAAAATAGTGGATGTAGTTGTCAGACCCTAGGATGTCGATCTCTGGTAGGCCGTAGAAGCTATATTCTAGGTAGCAGGGACTACATTAGCTATGCCACCTCCAGTAACAACCGGGATGGAAAACCCAAACAGGCAGAGTCAACGGATTGAGCAGAGGTAGACATCAAAATCTAGCTACCTCAACACCATAGTTCCACATAGAAAAATAAAGACCACACATCCTGATGTCGGTCCACAGAAAAAGCAATCACAGGTTGCAGGTATAGCCATAAAATGATGACGATGAGGAGTATGAAGGGCTACCTACAGTTTGATGCCATGAGGGCATGGCATATGTTAGGCATGGGGGGATGATGAGCCTCGAAAATGCTCATATTTTGTATGAGTTTTATTGATTATTATGCAGCAATATAATAGGAATTATGTACTTTTATGAATTATTATATAATTATTTAATAGAATTGTGTGTGTTATCTAATTTGTGTGTTTTAGTGTGTTTGTGTGGAAATGTAGTTGGTTTTGACATATTTGGATCAGTGAAGATCCTTCATTGACCTGGCACTCTATTTCTTTTGGGATCAAGGCATGGTGGTTAGGCGTCTTCGTATTCAAGGAAGGCACCAATAGAAGGTAGGCACCTTTCGTATAAATAAGGTGCCTTACATACTTAGGCACCTTTCGCATAAGGTAGGCACCCCATACAAGGCAAGGCACCTTTCGCATAAAGAAGGTGCCCAAAATCAGTAGGCACATTTCGCATGAAGAAGGCACCCGACCTTAGTAGGCACCTTTCGCATGAAGAAGGTGCTCAACATCAGTATGCACCTTTCACATAAAGAAGGCACCTGCCAAAGCACTTGAGGAAGGCACCTTCCTCATAGAGAAGGTGCCTCCATTCTTCACCAATTGACCAAATAAAGTGACGTGGGTAGTGTTGACCGGTGCAGTTCCAGTTCCACGTCACGCAAGATAATTTTGAGAATTTCACCAACAGACGAGAATTTCTTACCTACTCCATGCAAAGCATGATCCAGCTCAAGAAACTTGAACCAATCAATGAACGCACTACCGTTAGGAATGATGATTGTTTTTAGCAGATGTTGAATGCGGTTACCATACTATCCTAGTTTAGTTTGGACTGAACTACTATTGTAACTTCCTTGTAATAGAATATCTATGTGTGTGCTACATAAACACACATAGACCTCTCTGATGGATATCCAGAATGATATCCAAAATTTATTTATCATTCTGAGGAGATAGAAGTATTGTAATAATTATTTTGCAATCATAATAAAGTTTGATAGTTCCTAATCATGTGTTCAGTTGGAAGGGAGCTGCTAGATACTGGGCCCACTCCAAGCCAATATTCCTTCCCTTTTACTTGTGCTTTCCTAGAATAATTTCCTACTTTCATAGATTTGCTTTTTGTACTATTATTTTCATTATCGTAGTGAAATTGTTTTCATGTCTAGTTAATTATGCATGTATGAATATTTACTTTATAAGGATTTAATTATTCATACGTAAATTATTGTGGTGTGGATGAATAATTGTTGATATTTTAAACCCACCAATGATAGAATTAGCCAGACTTATCTCAAAGTGGGTATTGTAAAAGATCTTATTTGAGACACTTCTAAAGTTTACGAAGCTCCCTAGTATGACAATTTAAATGCATGGTAAAGTGAAAAAATACGATAAAATTTAACCTATTTTTGGCCCGCAATAGGAGGATTGGCTGTTGAATCATATCCAAGTTCCACTTCATCCCAAACTTCATTTCCAAGTGCCATAACGTAAAATCTCATTAGCATACACCAATATAAGAAGTCACTTCCATCAAATACTGGTACTACATTATTGAAGGGTCTGTCTCTTTGATCCTTTTGATCCATTGTGTTCTTAGACCGCTTTTCATTCAAGCTATAAAACTCTTCTGAAGGAACCCATTCTGATACCAATTGAAGAACACAAGCTTATACTAAGATGGGGAGTGAAAAGTATAATACCACTTTTAATTTTCCTTTCAATTCAATAATATATAGTGTATAGATAGCAGTATCAATAGCAATAATCAAATAAATGCACAAAACACCATACACAATAGAGACACCACAATTTATGTGGTTCACCTAATGTGGGCTACTCCATGAAGAAAATATTTTACTAAAATTTTCTCAATCAATCTCTTTAGGAATCCTTCCCAATTACAATATTTATGGACCTCTATCCAAATGAGCTGTTGATACCCTAATCCAAAGTTCGTGGATCTATTCCATAGGAGAACTCTTTCCCCTTCTTCTCTGGCTAGTGATCTTCTATAAGACTCTCTCTCTCCTACACTGACTGGTGGATCTCTCTCCACTTGAAAACTCCTCACTCATATCTATCTTCAATTGTCCTAACTGCTGGATATCTATCCACTGAGACTCTGTCTTCTGTACTCTGTCACCTCCAAATCTCTATCTCAATAGGTTCACTCAGAACCTTCTCAAATCTTCTCAACATGTCCACTCATAACCTGCTCAAATATTCTCAACAAGCTCACTTAGAACTTGTCCAAATATGCTCAATAGGTCCACAGAGAACCTATCCAAATCTACTCAACAAGTCCACATAGAACCTGCTCAAATTTGCTCAACAAGCTTACTCAAAACTTGTCCAAATATGCTCAACAGGTCCACAAAGAACCTATCCAAATTTTCTCAACAAGTCCACATAGAACCTGATCAAATTTTCTCAATACGTCCTCTCTAGGACTTTCTCAAATCTGCTCAATAAGTCCTCTCTAGGACTTGCTCAAATCTGCATAGCAAGCTTCCACAAAAGCTTACTCAAAATTAATCCATAAGCCTTCTCAAAGGCTTGTCTCAAATATGCTTAACAAGATCATACATAACTTGTTCAATCTCATATAATCATAAAGAGAATTTTTAGAGACTCAATATGTTCTATACTTAATGCTCAATCAATATCTCAACTCAAATCAATCTTATAGAAGAATAAATAGAATTGTTAGAGACTCAATATGTTCTATACTAAAATCTCAATCTCAACTCAAATCAATATCATAGAAGCATAAAGAGAATTTTTAGAGACTCAATATGTTCTATACTCAAATCCAATCTCAACTCAATTCGGAATATAGAATAGTTTGTTTCATGGAACTTGAACAACCACATGCATCCATTTGATTAGGCTCAATCAACTCAACTCAACCAATCATCTTAATGAACCACCCTTTCTCACAAACCCTAGTCCAAGCATGTATCAACCAACTCAAAATGTTCCCAACAATGATAAACAACAAATCTCACATAACAAATATACTCATGTTCTTCTCTAACTCAAGTTCAAGTTCTTTGCACAACCAATGGGCTTCAACAACAATGCTTATAAAACATTCTTCACATAACAATGATACTCATGTTTTTCTCAAACCCTAACTTAGTTTTTTCACACAACTAATGGTCTTCAACAACAATGCTTATAAAACAAGGTTTAATAATAACTCTCAAACCAGAAAACCTTGAAGCACTAAACCAATCACTTTCTAAAAGGAAAGCATAATCAATCATTTTCACTCCAATGATATTTTCAGAAATCAACCACCCAAATCAATCAATAGGAGAATGTGCTCATACCTTTTATGAAGATGAAGAAGCCTCTTTGTAAATCTACCACAATCACAATATTCTCTTGCCAAACTTCATGAGGGTTAGGAGAAATTACAAAATAAATATCATAACCTTTTACACCTTATTTCTCCTAGTCAAAAATCACATCCACCACTAGAAAATAATTAAAAATAATTATTTCCTTAATTAATTAATAATAGCATGAGTATCACCACAACCATTTACCATTACCTTATTTCTCCTAAAAATCACTTTGAACTAATGCACAACTCACTAAGCTCCTTAATGCAAAAAATCCCACATCAAATAGTGCAAAATATAAGCCACAACTCATAAATCACATCACCATAGTATGCCCTCAATAATGGTGCTTGAAACCTTAGCTTTGATAAATTAAAAAATTAATTATTCATTCTTCGAAATTTGCGGCGACGGGCATACCTTATAAAATAAAATATTTTTTGGCTCCGAAGAATGCGACAACAGCAAACCATGCAAAAATGGGTCTCGGGTGACTCGAACTCGAGACCTGCAGCGAGTGCGCTTTTGCACTCCCTCTGCCCACCAAGTGGGCTAAGCTTCCCATGTGAAATCTATTCCATCTTGTGCTGCTTATGCTTCTTCTTTTTTCCCATGAGCTTTTAAACAATGAACAATGCTTCAACCAATACAATGCTAAAATGATGCTCGCGGGAATTGAACTCATGACCTCCATGCTATCAACACCTTTGCACAATCTAAGCTGCCACTATGCCACTCTACCCAATGTGATTTGGGAAGTGATCATTTTTTGCTTTTAATTGTTCGTTGCATCACATAAAACAAAACACAAGCTCTTTCCTTTGCATATACCATGCAAGATTATCAACGAGCAAGGATAATCGATTTAAAAACTTGGTGGTATATTTATATGCCTTTCCCTTCACTTGGAAACATAGGTGCTTTTAAAACTACCCTCATGACATCGACGGACATGGCAGAAAACTTTTTATTTAATTTTAAAATTAAAATTTAAACTAAACCTTTAAAATTAAATTTCTCCATCACTGGGGCACCTTTTTCGATGAAACGAAAAGCCAACTTGGGTTTTAAGAAAAACCAATTTAAAATATGCCATCCATGGTTTTAAATAAAACCTTTTATTTTTCCTACCTTGGTTTTTATAAAAAACCTTCCTTGCATTTTCACAAAACATAGTGAATACCATCATAGATCCTTTTGACATCAATGACAACATTTTAGCTTAGGGACTCAAAATGACAATCTCCCATTTTTTCATTGATGGCAACCCATATTCATTTTACTAAAACCTGATCTTCTTTTCTTCTCCCCATGGGACTTTTCTCCCCCTGGCTCAATGCTCTCTCAAATATCAAATCTCTCCCCATATCAAAACTCTCCCCAATATACACAAATATCTTCCCATTTGACATCAATGGCAAAGGGTCATTATTGGGGCTCGGGGCTAAGAATGATCCTCTTAGCTTAGCCCCTCCCCCACCTCCACAAGAGGTGGTTAATTCTAGGGTGGGAGTATTTCTACTCCCCAAAAGCATTGCTCTTTGTCTTTATTTTTTTCTCTTCTTTTTTGAGTTTTCTGAATTCTCTCACTGTTTATTTCCAATTCATCATCCATGTTCCTGTTCTTATTCTTTTTTGAGTCTCTATTCTTTTCTGAGTCTCTATTCCTGTTAATATTCCTATTCTTATTCATATTCCTGTTCCTGTTCATGTTCCTGTTCATGTTCCTATTCCTGTTCATGTTCATGTTCCTGTTCTTGTTCATGTTCATGTTCCTATTCATACCTGCTTCTAGAATATTTGCTATATACCATATTGTTGTATGAACATAATTATTGCACTTATAACACTTAATGGTATTATTCCTTGGAGGTGCAACTCTATTAGGACTTCTCCTAGTGAAGCCATATCCTCTTCTATCATTAATCTTGCAATTCATTTCCTTGTGACCAAACCCATTGCATGAGTAGCAATATCTTTGGAAAGGCTATAATTTCCCATATTCTTGTCTTTCATCTGTCCTACATTATGAAGACATATGCCCAAACCTGTGATATGAAAAGCATCTTCCATTGAAGCCTCATTGTCTTGACCTCATTGGTCTCCTGTTCTGATTGTTGTTCCATCTATATCTTATTTGTGTATTTTTCCTCTCTTTTTTGAACTCTTTATTGTCCAACTAATCCTCTGATGTCCCACTTACACTTAAACTGTCTTCTTCTAATGTATCTTCTTCTGAAGTTTCTTCTTCATCAAGACTTGAAGTAGATTCTTTTTCTTGTTTCTTTTGAAAATTTCCAAAACCAAGACCTGTTGAACATGATGTTCGTTGTTGTCCACAAATGAAATTATCCAAGTTCTTAGAACTATTTGTGAAACTCTCCATCTTGATCTTGGATTTGTTTAAATATTCTTTTAGAGTAGCCACTTCTTGTGCTAACTTCTCACATTCCAAAATCTTTTCTTTTAACTTATCCTTGAACTTTCTTGCCTTAGCCTTTGATTTTTCTAAATCCTCTATGAGTAATAATATTTCTTCATCACATTATTGAAACTGATTTTCAAGCTTAGAATGTTGCTTTATAACCTTCTTTATTGTGTCAAGGGCATATATAAGTTCTCCCTTGAGATCATAGCCATTCTCTACTGAATAATCCTCTATTTTTTTACCTTTTTCCATATTATTTCTTTCTTTTGGCTTATCTTCTATAGGATCATCTTATTTATCTTCCAAAGCCATTAGAATATTCTCATCTAGTATTTCAAGTGCATCTTCAAAATCATCATCACTGAAACTATAACCATCCCTAGTGCAATCATCTTCAAGATGTCCAAATTTACCACATCTAAAATACTTGAGAATAACTGGAGTCCTTTTCTTAACTGGATCTTTCTCTTTAACCATAAATAGGACTTCATCTCTATCATTGTCTGAATAACTAGCATCACTATCAATTGAGTACTTAATTGCATTTTACACATAGTAGCTTCTCTTTTGTATCTAGAAGAACTTATTTCCTTGTTTTCTTTGTCCATATTTGCTTCTCTTCTGGTACCTATGTCTTTCTGATTCCCTATATTTGTGATCCTATTTTTCTTCATCATTGTTGCCTTTTGGCTCTTTGCATTCTATTGCATAGTGTCCATACCTTCCACAATTGAAATATTTGATAGATCTAAGATCTATGGGTCTTTTGAGATCTCTATCTCTTTTGCCATAATTTGCTTCTTCATAACTGGATGACTCACTACTTCATTCTATATTATTTCCCTTTTTATTTTTGTCTACTTTGAAAGCAACTTCTTTCAGAGGAATAGGATATTTTGTTCTTATCCCAAAAGTAGTAAGCATAACAAGAAAAGAATTCCTTGTCAAAGAATCACTATCAATGGATGTTTATATAGCAGAAAACTTTTCACTATATCTTTTTGGAAGCATCCTCAAGATCTTATCTCAAGCATCAGATTCATCAACCTTCATTCCAAGACCTTTCATTTCATGTACAAGTTCATCAACCTTGTTGAGATAGTCATGAATGTTTTCATCATCCCTCATTCTTAGGTTCTCAAATACTCCTTTGATATTTCTAATCTTAGCCATTTTGACTCCTTTATCATCTTCATATATTTCATGCAGAAGTTCCCACATTTCTTTTGCTATTTTACATTCCATAACCTTCATATATTATGCTCTACACAAAACTTTTATAATTGCATTCATAGCTCTTGAATTTGCATGCATTAGAAGCTTACCTTCCTTATCTATAGGAGGATTAGTTGTTGAATCATATCCAAGTTCCACTACATCCCAAACTTCATTTCCAAGTGCCATAAGGTAAAATATCATCAGCATACACCAATATAAGAAGTCACTTCCATAAAATACTGGTACTGCATTATTGAAGGGTTCATCTCTTTGATCCTTTTGATCCATTATGTTCTTAGACCGCTTTTCCTTCAAGTTGTCAAACTCTTCTGAAGGAACCCACTCTGATACCAATTGAAGAACACAAGCTTATATTGAGAGGGGGGTGAACAGTATAAGACCACTTTTTACTTTTTCTTTCAATTCAATATTATGCAGTGTATAGATAGCAGTATCAATAGCAATAATCAAAGCAATGCACAAAACACCATACACAATAGAGACACCACAATTTACATGGTTCACCCAATGTGGGCTACTCCATGGAGAAAATATTTTACTAAAATTTTCTCAATCAATCTCTTTGGGAATCTTTCCCAATTATAATATTTATGGACCTCTGTCCAAAGGAGATGTTGATCCCCTAATCTCAAGTTCCTGGATCTATTCCATAGGAGAAATTTTTCTCCTTATGCTCTGGATAGTGATGTTCTATAAGACTTTGTCTCTCTACTGCACTGATTGGTGGATCTCTCTCCACTTCAACACTCCTCAATTAGATCTATCTTCAATTGTCCTGGCTACTTGATCTCTATCCATTGAGAATCTGTCCCCTATACTCTGTCACCTTTAAAGCTCTGTCTCAATAGGTTCACTCAGAACCTTCTTAAATATGCTCAACAGGTCCACTTAGAACCTACTAAAATATGCTCAACAAGCTCACTCAGAACTTGTCCAAATATACTCAACAGGTTCACACAAAACCTATCCAAATCTGCTCAACAAGTCCACACAGAACCTGCTCAAATTTTCTCAACAAGCTTACTCAGAACTTGTCCAAATCTGCTCAATAGGTCCACACAGAACCTGTCCAAATTTTCTCAACAAGTCCACATAGAACCTGCTCAAATATTCTCAATAAGTCCTCTCTAGGACTTGCTCAAATTTGCTCAATAATTACTCTCTAGGACTTGCTCAAATCTGCATAGTAAGCTTCCACAAAGCTTACTCAAAATCAATCCACAAGCCTTCTCAAAGACTTATCTCAAATCTGCTTAACAAGCTCACACATAACTTGTTCAATCTCATAGAATCATAAAGAGAATTTTTAGAGACTCCATATATTCTATACTTAATGCTCAATCAATATCTCAACTCAAATCAATATCATAGAAGCATAAAGATAATTATTAGAGACTCAATATGTTCTATAATAAAATATCAATCTCAACTCAAATCAATCTCATAGAAGCATAAAGAGAATTTTTAGAGACTCAATATGTTCTATACTCAAATCCAATCTCAACTCAATTCAGAATATAGAATAGTTTATTTCATGGAACTTGAACAACCACATGCATCCACTTGACTAGGCTCAATCAACTCAACTCAACCAATCACCTTAATGAACCACCCTTTCTTGCAAACCCTAGTCTAAGCATGTATCAACCAACTCAAAATGTTTCCAACAATTCTCAACCATAAATCTCACATAACAAAGATACTCATGTTCTTCTCTAACTAAATTTCAAGTTCTTTGCACAACCAATGGGCTTCAACAACAATTCTTATAAAACATTCTTCACATAACAATGATACTCATGTTCTTCTCAAACCCTAACTCAATTTTTTCACACAACTAATGGCTTCAACAACAATGCTTATAAAACAAGGTTTAATAACAACTCTCAAACCAGAAAACCTTGAACCATTAAACCAATCACTTTCGAAAAGGAAACCACAATCAATACTTTTCACTCCAATGATATTTTCAGAAATCATCCACCCAAATCAATCAATAGGAGAATGTGTTCATACCTTTTACGAAGATGAAGAAGCCTCTTTGTAAATCTTCCATAATCACAATATTCTCTGGCCAAACTTCATGAGGGTTAGGAGAAATTATAAAACAAATATCATGACCTTTTACACCTTATTTCTCCTAGTCAAAAATCACATCCACCACTAGAAAATAACTAAAAATAATTATTTCCTTAATTAATTAAGCATAGCATGAATATCACCACAACCATTTACCATTCCCTTATTTCTCCTAAAAATCACTTTGCACTAATGCACAACTCACTAAGCTCCTTAATGCAAAAAATACCACATCAAATAGTGCAAAATATAAGCCACAACTCATAAATCACATCACCATAGTATACCCTCAATAATGGTGCTTGAAACCTTAGCTTTGACAAATTAAAAAATTAATTATTCATTCTCCTAAAATTGTGGCGATGGGCATACCTTAGAAAATAAAATATTTTTTTGGCTCCAAAGAATGCGGCGACAACAAACCATGCGAAAACGGGTTTTGGGTGACTCGAACCCGAGACCTGCAGTGAGTGCGCCTTTGCACTCCCTCTGCCCACCAAGTGGGCTAAGCTTCCCACATGAAAGCTATTCCACCTTGTGCTGCTTATGCTTCTTCTTTTTGCCCATGAGATTTTAAACAACGAACAACGCTTCAACCAATACAATGCTAAAATGATGCTCGCGTGAATTGAACTCACGACCTCAGTGTTTTCAACACCTTTGCACAATCCAAGCTGCCACTAGGCCACGCTACACAATGTGATTTTGGAAGTGATCATTGTCTGCTTTTAACCATTCTTTGCGTCACATAAAACAAAATACAAGCTCTTTCCTTCATATATACCACGTAAGATTATCAACGAGCAAGGATAATCGATTTAAAAACTTGGTGGCATATTTATATGCCTTTCCCTTCGCTTGGAAATGTCGGTGCTTTTAAAACTGCCCTCATGACGTCGACGGACATGGCAGAAAACTTTTTATTTAATTTTAAAATTTAAATTTAAATTTTAATTAAATTAAAATTTAAACTAAACCTTTAAAATTAAATTTCTCCATCACCGGGTAACATTTTTCGATGAAACAAAAATCCAACTTGGGTTTTAAGAAAAACCCATTTCAAATATGCCATCCATGGTTTTAAATAAAACCTTTTATTTTGCCTACCTTGGTTTTGATAAAAACCCTTCCTTGCATTTTCACAAAACATAGTGTATACCATTATAGATCCTTTTGACATCAAATAACCTTTTGACATCAATGAAAACATTTTAGCTTAGGGACTCAAAATGTCCAACAATGTCACTATTTCAAGTTTCACAAAAAATGAAACTAAGTATGCTTCAGTTCCATGTATTAGCTAGTGTTATGTTTTAGGGTTGATCATGTTTTCTAGGTTAGAGTGCATCCATGTATTTGTAAGGCCTCGTCTTCCATAGAAAGATTGGGGTAAAATACCTAAGTCTTAGATAAAGAATAGAAATGAATGTTAGGTTTTATTTAAGATTTAAGTGTAAAAATAAAACACTTTTATTGTTCTTATATTTTTAGCCTGTGGGAAGATGAATTTTGGTTACACTTTTGTAAACATGAAATACTATTGATTAGTATTGTGGACTTATGCTTTGATTATTTAATATTTTCTTGTTACTCAATAATAATACATTAGTTAATTTTATTTTAATGTTGTTAAGTTATGGAAAATAAAACCATTAAGTTGTGTTGAAGACTCTTGTTTTAAATGTTTTAAATATGTGTTTAAAGTCAATATTAAACATATGAAAAAAAGAATAAAGATTGTAATTTGGTTTATTAGTGAAGTGACTTTCTATTGTAATGGATATATTTTGAATAAGAAGAAATTAGTATTTTAAAATGGATATTAAGCTTTTCAATATGGATGAGTCTTGAGTATCTAAGGGATCTTTAATTGAGAGAAGTATGGGATTCTTTCATTGTTTTGGCATGGTGTTTGCTTTGTAAAATGCATATTATTGCATTGTTGTATGCTTTTCTTGCATAGTGCATGGTAGGTGTGCATAAGCATTTGAGATTTGTCCTGATCCCTAAACTTAATTCCAAGTTTCATTGGAGAGGACCTATCAAGTGGAAGATCTTGAGGAAGAAGCCAATCTAGAGACCATTTATGTATATACTAGAATGTAATATTGTAACTAGAGATAGGAATTACTTGGAAAAGTACTTTTATAGAAGCTATGATATGTAATGGTCACAATGAAGGAATGATTATTTTGTGGACATTCTTGTTATATTATCTTGAAAATTATTCCAAGAATAAAATAGGTTAAGTTTTATCTTTATATTTATTTTTTGGAAATAAACCATTAATTATGAAAGAAAGGTTATGTTATTGAAGAAGATAGAATTGATGGATTATGGTTATGATTATTTTAGATGTTTATTCTATGAAATGTCTAATTTTTATAGTTGTTTAAAGAGATATTTAAATCCTTAATCTTAGCAAAATGATATATTGAAAATTCATTATGATTTAATGTAACATTCTATTTTTGTTTGGAATTGGATAAATGTTGTTTATGACCCTTGGATTTTTAAATTGGGGTTTATTTTGGGGCATAGCTTAACATCATTAAAGTCAAGTTGTATCAATTCCTAGTGAGTTATGGGTAGACAATTCAACTAGGTAATTGTGAATGATTTACCTAAGCAGTGAGCAAGGTTATGCACAAGGGTGAATTTCGCAATTTAGCACGAATATTTAGATTTCCATAATTTTAATTTTGTGAATTTTGGGACCCTAGAGGTCGGCCCGTTCACCTAAAAATTTAGGATCAATTTTTTTAGGGTAAATTTGCCCCAATATCATAAGGTTTCCCGCCTAATTTTCACCTTCAAATTATTAAAAAAAAATTATCCCATAAAATTTACCTCTTGTACCCCATTATATATAGCTAAAATGCATGACTATCATGAGGTGACTGGCATAAGGTGACTGATAAAAGGTAACTCGCATCAGGTAACTGGCACAATGTGAGTGGTAGAATGTGACTCGCATCAGGTGACTAGTAGAAGGTGATTGGAAAAAGTCAACTGGCAAAAGGTGACTACCAAAATGCAACTAGCATAAGGTGACTCACCACAGGGCAAGTTGCAGAAGGTGACTGGAAGAAGGTGACTGGCATATGGTGACTAGTAGAAGGCAACTGGCAGAGAGTGACTAGTAGAAGGCAACTGGCAGAAGGCAACTAGCAAAAGGCAACTGGTAGAGGGTGACTAACAAAAATTTCATAGTTTTAGGCATCAATATATATCCAAACATAGGCATATTTGTACTCGTTGGAAATATATTTTCAATATCGATCTAATGGTGGTGTTTTTATGAAGTTTTAAGATGATTTAATAGGTCAAAAGTGGCCCCAAATATGGTGGTGAGGAAGTAATATCATTTTGGGGTAGATTTTGACCTATTAAATCATCTCAAAACTTCATAAAAACACCACCATTAGATCATGATAGAAAAGAGATTTTCAACTAGTATAAATATACCTATGTTTGGATATATATTGATGCCTAAAACTATGAAATATTATTAGTCACCCTCTGCCAGTCACCCTCTGCCATTTGCCTTCTACTAGTTGCCATGTGGCGACTGGTAGAAGGCAATTGGCAGAGGGTGATTGACAATAATTTCATAGTTTTAGGCATCAATATATATCCAGATATAGGTATATTTGTACTCATTGGAAAGCTCTTTTTTTTTTTTTTTTGGTGGAAAACATCCCAAAAGGGATGCCACTTTCGGGTAAGACCCAAGGAGGCAGGGGTATCCATTCAGCCAAAAATTCCCAGGAACGGACCTGGCCTACCACCTTTGACATACTCAAGGAGCAAACAAACACACAAAACCAAATTTAAAAAAGAAAATAATAACAAAAATAATCAAATAAAATAAAAAACAAACTCCTTGAGTGTGTCAAAACCAAAAGCACAACCAAACATGCACATTAAAATAAAATAAACCACAACACAAACCACATAGAAAAACACAAGAACCACATAACAAAACACAAACAAGACAAAAACAATAGAACGCTACAAAGACAACCCAAAAAAACATGAAAAATAAACACAACCAAAACCTAAAAAATAAAATAAATAAAATAAAAATAAAAACAACCAACAATAGACAATAAACAAAAACAAAAAACATAGAAAACACTCACACATAAAAAAATGAAATAACACAAACAAAGAGAAACCCAAGAACAAGAACAATGGGATTTTTATGAAGTTTCAAGATGATTTAATAGGTTCAAAGTGGCTCTAAATATGGTGGTGATGAAGTAATGTCATTATGGGGTATATTTTGACCTATAAAATCATATCAAAACTTCATAAAATCACCACAATTAGATCCACCTCGAAAAGCACTTTCCAACGAGTGCAAATATACCTATGTTTGGATATATATTGATGCCTAAAACTATGAAATTATTGTCAGTTACCCTCTACCAATCACCTTATGCCAGTTGCCTTCTGTTAATCGCATTTTGTTAGTCACCACATGGTGACTGGTAGAAGGCGACTGACAAAGGGCGAGTGACAAAGGGTGACTGACAATAATTTCATAGTTTTAAGCATCAATATATATCCAAACATAGGCATATTTGTACTCGTTGAAAAGCTCTTTTTGAGCCTGATCTAATGGTGGTGTTTTTATGAATTTTCAATATGATTTAATATGTCAAAATTTTCCCTAAATATGGTGGTGAGATTATTGTCAGTTTTCCTCTAGCAGTTACCTTCTTCTATTTGCCTTATGCTAGTCCCCTTCTATCAGTCGTAACATGACAACTGGCAGAAGGTGACTAGCAGAGGATGAATGATAATAATTTTACAATTTTAAGCATCAATATATATCAAAACATAGGTACATTTGTACTTATTGGAAAGCGATTTTCAAGACTAATCTAATGGTGATGTTTTTATGAAGTTTCAATATAAATTAATAGGTCAAAAGTGTCTTCAAAATTTTTGATAATTTATGTGCAAATTTTTTAAAAATTCACCATATTTTGATAAATTTTTTGTAAAATTTTGAAAAATTCACCCCGAATTTTATACACGATTCACCTTGATTCACCCTAAATTTATAATTACTTTTTTGGTACTACCCCTTATGCATAACCCTGGTAGTGAGGCTTTAAAATTTTCTAGTTATGAGGCTTGGGAAATATTAACAGTGGGTTGATATCGGATAATTCACTGAATCATTCATAAGTAGTATAGTGGTGGTACCTTGCAGGTAGGCAAGAGTGACCATGGTCATTATCAGGGGAGTGGTAATGGTCTTAGCTGGTTCATGGAGAGATGAAACTAGATAATCACTACGGCATCATGCCATAGCAATCCTAAATAGATGGTAGTATGTATGATTTAGGAAATAGGAATTACCTTTAAGTGTTATAGGCCTTAAGGGGTAATCCTTACATGTTGCATAACTTTTATTATTAAACATGAACCATTCACCAATATGCAAAAATATCAAATCATTCATCCACAATACATTATCCACAATAACAATCCACAAATGAGAGAGATATAGATAATACCCTTAAGGTAGGGAAACACCAATAATAATCCTTAAGGAAGGAATAACTCCACAAGATCTCCCAAGATGAGAGGCCACTTTGTGGGCACGACGATTACATAAGATTCTTCTTCCATGATATGAATATCCTTACAATGACAAATATCTCTTCTTTATATATCCATATTCTTATTCTACTTTGGAGAGCCTACTACTAATATTATATTATATTAAAATATAATATAATATTATAATACAATCAACCTTGGGTTATGTGTGGCCCATGCCAACCCTTATACAATATAATAATATATCCCCAAATATCTATTCCTAGGTACCCTACCATTACACCATTGTTAATGGTAGGAACCCAAGTTCCTAGTGAATCTATCAACGATAATTTGAATTGGATCTAAACTTATATAATCACCTTTTGGCTAGAATCACCTTTGCACTGGAGGAGAACCCTTCCAATGGATTAATTGATCAATTATATATTATTATTCATAAATTATTTGTGTGAATTGCCAACCTAATATATATCTACCCTAAAGCTACGTTGGTGAAGAGACGTGATGGTTCACGTTATGAAGATAAGTGATGGTTCATGCTATGAAGAGATGTGATGGTTCACTTTATGAGTTAATAATATAATAATTAAATTATTAATAATACTAACTAATAATTTTAGGATGGAGGATCCTAACATGCCACCCTCCTTAAAAAGATATTTATCCTCAAATATCAAAGTGAGGAGCTTTATCTTTTGTTTTCCAATCAAAATTTTTGCAAGTTGTACTATTTTAATGTAACTTTTTTGAAGGTAGGGACATATTGAAGATCAGAGTGTTAGTGGGGGATTTCCAAGAACAATAGTAGAATCTTCCTTAGGAGAATCGTGATGATGATGGGAGGGAAACCCTTGAGGTTACTCAAACACTTCAGAAGAATGCTTAAAAAGAGTTGGTAAAACTTCTACATTCTCATTTTGTTCCCTAGGAGAGGGAATGGAGGAGTGTGCAGTCACCTTTCTGCCTTGTTTATGAATAGGTTTGACCATGCAGTGATAAATCACTATTGGAGAGAAAATTGAGTGTAGTTATTATAGAGTGCATGTTTGGCCATAATGGGTCACTTCAGGAATGTCTACCTCATCCTTACCAGATGCATCGATCACTTCTGGCATATCGACTATATTGCCTTCCTCGTTGTGATCAGGTTCTTGGGGTATTTCTTGCTCATTGTCCTTGTTTTCTACATCTTCTTCCTCTTTCTTATCTTTCGTGGCTTCCTCATATTCCTTACCTTCCTCATCATCCCCATATTTAGTGTCATATTCAAGTGTATCCATCACTATGGCTACCTCAATCATATTTTCATTGTTGGGAGAACTACAAGGAATAGTTGCATCCGAAATATATAGTGCAGGTGTAATACATTGATTATTGTGAACAAATTTCTCAATCACAATGAAAACAAATACCCTTTTCAAGTCATGTCATAATTCCCATGGGGTTGATACATTTAATGGGTAAGAGTTGGGTAAGTTTTGGGGTGGTGTACGTATTTTATGATTCCCATACAGGTGATTTTGTAATTGGCTCCTTCCACTGGAAAAAATCCTCCTTTGTAATAATTTTATTTTTAAGGTTATTGTTTTTTAGGGTTAACTTTGTTATTTTCTTGCTATTTTTGTTTCAAAATCATCTTGTCATTTATTCATTACTTGTAGGATTTCTTTCGATATGTCTTTAAACAAACTTCCCCACTTGTGTCCAGAATCGATGCTCTGATACCAAATGGTAGGAACCCAAGTTCCTAGCGGATCTATCAACGATAATTAGAATTGGATCTAAACTAATAGAATCACCTTTTGGATAGAATCACCTTTGCACTGGAGAAGAACCCTTCCAATGGATCAATTATATATTCTTATTCATGTATTATTTGTGTGAATGGCCAACCTAATATATATATCTACCCTAAAGATACGTTAGTGAAGAGACGTAATGGTTCACATTATGAAGAGACGTGATGGTTCACGTTATGAAGAGATGTGATGGTTGACATTATGAGTTAATAATATAATATTTAAATTATTAATAATACTAACTAATAATGTTAGGATGGAGGATCCTAACAGTTAAGTTATCCTATATAGGTGAGTGTATGGGAAATGGAGGGACCATTGAATGCATATTTTCTAATGGTGGTAAGGTTAGAAAAGTGAATCCCAAGAAACTTACGGGAAGTTGGCCACTCTTGTCCACTTGAGTGTCATCTATGCAACAATAAAATCAAAAGTTATTATACCTTAATAATGATGAAATATTGGGTCTTCATTATGAGCTAATATATGTAGTAAAAAAACAATTAGCTTCATCCTACGGGTCAAGTTTGTGGGTTGTTACATCGTCACTAAACAATAGAATTTTCTAGATCATTCACTTTCATTCAAATAAGTGAATAATACAATTTTTTCCATACTAAAGGAAAAGACACCTAGTTTGAACAATTTTCCTATTGATTTTTTTAAAACCTTGTGGTGTAATATTGGTATTGTTTTTTTTTTGTGATGTACAAAGAAGTAGAAAGGATGGGTTTATTGGGATATGTAATCAATAAGGATATTATTAAATTGATACCTAAAGGTTGTAATAGTGATAAGATTTTAGGGTGGATGTTGTTTACTCTCTTGAATGCGGCATATAATTTTATTTTATATTTTTAAATTTTTATATTTTATGTTTTGTAGGGAAACCTCTATAATCCCTAGCCCACTAGGTAAAGATGAAGTCAATGTGACCCCCGACCATCTAGGGAATTGAACTAGAGCATCCCACCAACAAGAACTTGGTCACTACCAACCAACCTATCCCTTTTAGGTAATGTGGTGTATAAAATTACTACCAATGATTTAGCATAAAGTATCAATTATATAGTAGATTAAGTGTTTAGACCTAAATAAAGTATCTTTGTTAGGGGGTATATTTTTGGTAATTTAATATTAGCCACAAAAAATATTGAATGAGTGGAAGAATATAGATATAATGTCTTTTTCTTGAAACTATATTTTGATAAAGCGTATAATCCTATTATTTTTCCATTCATTATTTTAGATTCTACAATAGGTGGCATTTGGTCCTTTGCCTAGACATATAATTGCCCTTCTTTTTGTTGATGGTTATACTAGAATTTTAATCAATGATTTTCATTTTTATCCTATGGTATATCAAATATCTATTAGATAGGGACTTTAGATTGCTCCTTTTCTTTATTTAATTGTTTTTGATGTTATCGGGTATCTATTAGAAAGGGTTGTTCATGTAAAGATTATAATGATAATGTATTTACCTGATTATGCACATATTATGAATTCTCATTTTGTAGATTATTCTACAGTATTTACAATGATGAGGATGAAATTAACAATGCTCTTACAATTTTGAATTCTTTCTATTAATTTTTTTGTGCAAAGTTGTGTCCTAAAACTAAGTTTTATTGATTCAAGATGATTGTAAATCTAATTGGATTCACGAATACAATCATATTAAACATGTAGAAGTAATTAGATACCTGGTAATTATGTTTGGGTTTAATGTATCTTTTATTAATTTTTTGAAAAGGTTTATTGCTTTTTTTTAGTGTAAATTAGAAATTTGGGTTTATTTAATCTTTGTCTTTAGCCAGTAGGTTTTAGATTAGGAAGAAAATATTTGTGGCTACAAATTGATTTTTTTATTCCTACTATTTACCTTTTAAGATTTAATATTATCCACCAAGGTAGTATCTTGGAGAGCTCTTCATAATAAGATTCCTTCCAAGTTTTATATCTAGGATTGGAATTATGAATATTATGTGTCTTGTTTATGTAAGACCTAAATGTCTAAAGCATATTTTTTGGTCCTACAAGTATGCTAGTCATATTTGATATTCTATTCAAAGAGATTATCTAGCCATGATTGGGAGAAAAGTAAAATGAATAGATGATTTTCTTGGTTCCTTTCCTAAATTTTATAATAATTTTGAGACATTTAAACAATGGTTTTTGGATTATTTGTTTTATGATATGCTATAATAATCTTTATGGTGATAATTACTCTTTGGATTTAGGTGCTCTCTAAATTTACTCTAGCAATTTATTATAGGTAGAGGTATTAATTGCAAAATTGAAAGAAAAAAAATGCAATAAAGATACTTATAATAGATACCAAATGATTCTATCGGTTATGGATAACTAGATATAATTCCAAAATTAATTTTCAAGATCCATTATGCAAAAGTTGGATGAGAGACTTAATTAGGAATATGTACAAAAACTTGCTACCATCTAAATTTAGTCAGTAGAAATGTTTCAAAAAGTGGATGTCTTGGCTTCTTCCAAATCCAATTAAACAAGTCTCTTTTAGGACTTAATTCTAGAATTTTGCTTTTATGATGGACACTGGTTATTTTTTAGTGAAACAATTTTGTTGGTTATAATCTATGTAGTTGCTATAATTTTACTAGACTTTCTTAGTTTCTATGTAATATTTTATTTTTTCAATTTCTAGTACAAATGAGAAAAAATATCAAAGTTAACATTATGGTAAAACTCATAAAGAACATGAGGGTGAGTTTGGATACATAATAATATTACACTTGATACCAAGTTGAAGGCCACTTCACCTTAGATCTATAAATGGCCATAAGATTAACCCCCATATCCAATTGGCCTTATATCTCTATGAAGTTTCACCCATCAAATCAAAACCTTTATAAATGGTATGAAAATAATTACTCCCCATTTTTTACCCCAAATGCATTTGACATCATTCTTTACATATTATTATTATACAAAATTTTATTATTTTAGTAAACATATTTAATCTAAGTAACACTTATTTATTATAATATTATTATGTACATCAAATTAATATGCATACAAGGGTGAGTGTATAGCCGAGTTGGTGTGAGGTGGCTAGTTGAGGAACGTGATCCATATGGTGTGGATACATGCAACTTCGATTCAAATTACATTGGTTTACCGTAAACCCTTTTAAGATGTAATGATATCGATACAAGAGAATTATTTGAGCTTAATTGCGAAGGGGAGAATATTCAAGAAAGTGGTTGGAAAGGGTTTTGATTATGATTAGAAATTTAAAAATGATACCAAAACCATGCCAATTAATGGCAACGGTTTTGATTGTGATTAAAATTTTACAAGCGACAACAGAACCAGGATAGTTTTTGGCAAGGGTTTTAATTGCGATTAAAATTTTACATGCGGTTATAGAACCATGATAGCTGTTGACAAGGGTTTTGATTATGATTAAAATTTTACAAGCGATACCAAAACCACAGTAGCTATTGGCAAGGGTTTTTATTTTGAGTAAAATAAATAGAACCATAATAATTATTGGCAAGTATTTTGATTGTGATTAAAATTTTATAGGTTGTGGTAGAACCACAATAGCTATTAATGGTTTTGATTGTGATTAAAATTTTACAGGCAGTGATAGAACCATGATAGCTATTGGTAAGGGTTTTGATTGTGATTAAAATTTTACAGGCATCGGTATAACCATGATAGCTATTGGTAAGGGTTTTGATTATGATAAAAATTTTACAAGTAGTGGTAGAACCATGATAGCTATTGGAAAGGGTTTTTATTGAACCACAACAACTATTGGCAAAGGTTTTTACTGTGATTAAAATTTTACAGGTGACATCAGAACCATGATAGTTGTTGGCAAGGGTTTTTATTGTGATTAAAATTTTATAGATGATAGTAGAACCACGGTAGCTATTGGTAAGGGTTTTAGGGATTGATTAAATTTTACAAGTGATGGTTGTGATTAAAATTTTATGATGGTGACAATAAGCGACATCTATTTGGTGGGTAGATCTATGGCCCTCGTGGATGTTGGGATAATGGTAGCTTTTAGCATGTCTATCGAAGAAGGATCTTCAACTCCTATTGGTGATGAAGTAATGGTGGTTCCTTGCATGTCTATTGGAGATGGATCTTATATACCTATGGGAGACCACACATCAATGACTTATGGAAGGGGTGTATCTACGAACCCCAAGTAAAGACCCCTTCCTACTCTTTTGTAGATATTTCAAAAATAACCCTCCATTGGCATCCTCCTCAGAACCTGGAGTTGATATGTGTCCTTCGCAAGGATACCTTAGGATTTCATCTAAGCTCATGAAATCCTTGGTAGCCCAAGACTCTCATTCCTTGATGGCAAAATTTCTCGACTCACATCCCAACATGGAGTTTATTCATATATGGGCCCTAACCAGTTGGCATCCAATAAGGATCCATGGACCTGGTAGCCCTTACCAAAGGGTTTTTTCTCATCCGACTCAATAACTCTATTGATTCAAGTCGAATCCTCATAGGAGGCCCATGGTTTTTTAGATGAAGGGGTCTTTCTCTTAGGAAATGGACTGTGGACTTTGACCTTGAAACTCAAAATATCAATCTAGCTTCAATCTAGGTCCACATTTCGAGTCTTCCTACCTAGTTCTGGTGTGAAGACATCTTAAAAGGGATTGCTTGAGACATTGGTGAGCTAATATATTTTTATCTACCTACTAAATCAAAGACCTGCATGGTCCATGCTCTTATGTGTATCGAATCTAACCTTGACTATGCTCTTCCTTCTTCCATTCAACTAGTTTTAGATGTTAGCACCAAGACCCAGATCATTGAGTACGAAAACAAGTTGACTTTTTATACTGAATGCTCCAAGCAAGGCCACCTCAACTCACAATGTCTAACCTTAAAATTTCTTAAGGTTCCTCCCTCCAAGAAATCTCATGGCAAAGGGTTTCATCCACAACAACTATTCCACAAGAGCTCCAAATATTCTACTATAGCTAGTGCAAATGTCGTTGGAGAAACTTTGAACCAAGGGAATCCATCCAAAACACATTCTAGCAAGGTGTTGACCATTGAATATTTTGAGGTTCCTAACCATTTGAAGGAACTATCCTCCTTTCAGGTATGTTCCCCTATTTCTATTTATAATTCCTTTTATTCTATGTTTGTAGATGAACCTCTTCTTACTAAAGAGAAAGTCATTTTCCAAAGCCCTACTTAATACCCCAAAGGCTTCCTTGGCCCTTCCTCTAGAAAAATTCTTTCTAGAAATCCTTTATCCTCAAGCCCTCCCTTTACTAGGACCCAAAAAAACTTCATGCTGAGGTTGGTTCTAAGAAGAAAAGAGGTCACCCTTATATTCAAGCCATCAAAAATAGAGAATGCTTTGAGGAGATTACCAATGGCACCCAACTCACCCTACACCTCTCTTTAAAGCAAAAGCTCCCACTAGGGCCTCTAATATGATAATGAATCCAAATTCCCTTCTTCACAAGGAAGAGGGAAGACATCCTCTTCTAGAAGTACCAAATGAGGATCCTCTCATGGAATGCTAGAGGCCTTAATGGGTGTAACAAACAACATTTGGTTAAGTCCATGAGGGAATATTTAAAGCCTATGATGCAGGAGCATCCAGTGGCATCTGATGCAGAGGCATCCAGTTGCGGGAGAGCCACTTCTAAAAAATTGGCTAAGGAAGAAGAAGAAGAAGCAGAAGGCAAGGAGGAAGTGCAGAGCAAAAACTATCGCAATTTTGCTATGTCGTGAAATCACGACAGTCAGCAGGAGAGAGAAAATGCCACTGAGAGGTCCGCGATTTCGTGACGTGTCGCAAAATCGTGACCGTCACGAAATCGTGACAAGAAGGCAGCAAAGGGGAAATGCGTATGGAATGTCATGATTTCACGACATGTCACGAAATCGTGACAGTCACGAAATCACGACGAAAAGCGAAGCAAGGGGCTCGAAGGTGGAGTGGTCGCGATGTCGCAACAAAAAGCGGAGCAAGGTGCTCGGAGGTGGAGTGGTCGTGATATCGTGACGTTTCGATGTCACGATGTAAAATAGAGCAAAGGGGCCGATGGTGAAGTGGTCACGACATCGCGACGTCGCGATGTCGCAACGTAAAATGGAGCAGAGGGGCCGATGGTGAAATGGTCGTGATATCGCGACATCACGATGTCATGACGTAAAATGGAGCAGAGGGGTCGATGGTGAAATGGTTGTGATATCGTGACTTCACAATGTAAAACAGAGCAGAGGGGCCGATGGTGAAATGGTCGCGATATCGTGACGTCGCGATGTCGTGACGTAAAACAGAGCAGAGGGGCCGATGGTGAAATGGTCGTGATATCGCGATGTCGTGACGTAAAACAGAGCAGAGGGGCCGATGGTGAAATGGTCGTGATATCGCGACGTCGCGATATCACGACGAGAAGAGAAGAAGACGAAGAAGAAGAAAGAGATGGCGGGAAACCACGACAAGCGGTATTTTTAGGGACCGTTCCAGAATGACATGTGGCACCAAGGTGCAGTTAAGGTGGGTGATTACCCAGAAGCGCAGGAAACTAAAAGGATGGATTGTGCAAGGTAATCTGACAGGGAGCGATGGTCAGAGTGAACTGATAGGAAGCGGCGATTACAGGGGCCGTGCGGAGAGGAGCCTTTAATCGGGTTGGTGCTCCGATTTTTGTGTTGATGTTTTAGAGGGTCGGGGCCTCTATAAAAACCCAGTCTTGTAATAAATCAGGTTAGTGCCCCGATTAATTACATAAGTTTTTTCAGAGGGTCGGGGCCTCTATAAAAATCCAGTTTAATGTAATAGATTGTGGGGTGGATCGAAGATAGCACACAGGGTGTGGAAGTGAGAAGACCAAGTCGAGCGTTGGTCATTGTAAAGCCTACGGGCTATTTGCATGTAATTTCAAAATTTAATAAAAGAAAAAAAATTCAAGAATTATGTGAGTGTGAGTGTGTGATTTTCTCGTCCCCCATCAGTGGTATCAAAGCCAAAAATTCCTGTGTGTAACAGATCGTCGAACATGAGACAGTTACACCAGGATCTGTGGTAGGGTTCTGAGAGAGAGAGAGAGTTAAGATCTCGGAGCGTGTTAGCAGATCGTCGACAGTGAGGCAGCTACACCAGGATCGGTCAAAGATTTGTAAGAAAAGCAAGAAAAAAAAATGCGTCCATAAAAAAGCCATGGCAGTGAGGAAGATATGGTGTCGGAGGAAGAGTTCTTGGCATTGCAGCTACAATTTAAATCCCTGCAAGAGGAGTGGCTTAGCATAAAATTGTGGGAGCAAGAAGAGCGACACAGAAGGCATGAAGAAAGATAGAAAAAGAAAGATGTTGGAGTGCTTCAGAAGTTGAAGCTGAAGAAGGCTGTAGAGGAGTGCAGCAGTGTCAGGACCTGCCTAGAAGAAGGAAAAAATTTAACTGGCAAAGAGGAGGAGTTGGATCAGGCTACTGAGGTAGAGAAATGTTTGGAGGTGTTGCAGGAGGCAACAATTAGACAGCCCAGAAGTGAAGATCACTTCTCCACCAACCCCGAGTGTCTGATGTAGGAGCATCCAGTGGCATCTGATGTAGAGGCATCCAGTTGTGGGAGAGCCACTTCTAAAAAATTGGCTAAGGAAGAAGAAGAAGAAGCAGAAGGCAAGGAGGAAGTGCAAAGCAAAAACTGTCATGATTTTGCTACGTCACAAAATCGCGACAGTCAGCAGGAGAGAGAAAATGCCACTGAGAGGGCCGTGATTTTGCGACGTGTCGTGAAATCACGACCATCATGAAATCATGAAAAGAAGGCAACAAATGGGAAATACGTATGGAATGTCACGATTTCATGACATGTCACAAAATCACGACAGTCACAAAATCACGATAGTCATGAAATCATGATGAAAAGCGAAGCAAGGGGCTCGAAGGTGGAGTGGTCACGATATCGTGATGTCGCGATGTCATGACAAAAAGTGGAGCAAGGGGCTCGAAGGTGGAGTGGTCACTATATCATAATGTCGTGATATCGCGACGTCGCGATGTCACGACATAAAACGGAGCAAAGGGGCTGATGGTGAAGTGGTCGTGATATCATGACGTCACGATGTCACGATATAAAACGGAGCAAAAGGGCCGATGGTGAAATGGTCATGATATCGTCGCAATATTGTGACGTCACGATATCGTGACGTCGCGATATCATGATGTCGTGATGTCATGATGTAAAACGGAGCAGAGGGGCCGATGGTGAAATGGTCATGATATCATGACATCATGATATCGTGACGTTGCGATGTCGTGACGTAAAACGGAGCAGAGGGGCCGATGGTGAAATGGTCGCGATATCACGACATCGCGATATCGTGACAGGAAGAGAAGAAGACGAAGAAGAAGAAAGAGATGGCGAGAAATCGAGATAGGCGGTATTTTTAGGGACCGTTCTAGAATGACACGTGGCACCAAGGTGCAGTTAAGGTGGGCGATTACCCAGAAGCGCAGGAAACAAAAAGGATGGATTGCGCAGGGTAATCTGACAGGGAGCGGCGGTCAGAGTGAACTGACAGGAAGCGACGATTACAGGGGCCGTGCGGAGAGGAGCCTTTAATCGGGTTGGTGCTCCGATTTTTGTGTTGATGTTTTAGAGGGTCGGGGCCTCTATAAAAACCCAGTCTTTGTAATAAATCGGGTTGGTGCCCCGATTAAATGCGTAAGTTGTTTTAGAGGGTCGAGGCCTCTATAAAAACCCAGTTTAATGTAATAGATCGGGGGGTGGATCGGAGATTGCACGCAGAGTGTGGAAGTGAGAAGACCAAGTCGAGCGCTGGTCATTGTAAAGCCTGCGGGCTGTTTGCATGTAATTTCTAGATTTAATAAAAGAAAAAAAATCGAGAATTGCGTGAGTGTGAGCGTGTGATTTTCCCATCCCCCATCAGCCTACCACTTTCCTTTTGCAAGAGTCCAAGTTGGACATCAAAAATGCTTCCTGTATCTCTATATATATTTGGAAAATTTATGATTTCCTCATAAGTCATACCGATAGAGCTTTTAGTGGCTTGCTATGCTTGTGGGATCCGAATTTTTTTGAATAAAAACTCCTAACTGTGGTAGAGAATTTCATGAACATCTTATTTTTCAGCAAAGATCATCACTATAGATGGGTTATTTCAAACATCTATACACTGAATTACCCTTTTGGAATATTCAAGCTTTGGAATACCTTGAGCTATATGAGAGAAGTCTTTTCCAATGAGGCATGAATGCTGGTTGGATATTTTAATTCTAAGGTTTTGAAATCACATCTAATTATTATGAAGACTTCGCATCATTCATGGATGGTAATCAACTCATGGATATCTAGCTAAGAGGTCCTAAATTTACCTCGATAAATCAAATAAAGGGTGATCAACTCATCCATATCAGACTTGATAGGGTCCTCATATCCCTTAATGCCATCTATCCCTTTGGATATTCTATACTTCAATCTCTTCCTAGAATATGGTATCAAAACAATTACTGAGGTACGCTGGGTCTAACATTGTCTGAAGGCTGAGTGACTAGCTCATCCACCATAAAGTGGACATTAAGGCATGTGAGAATTATTATTTTTAAACACCATTTGGCCCCTCTATCATGCGTATGTGCGATTATGAGTTCTACAATTGCATCCATTGACATTTGCAGTTGATCTCCTCTTCGGGAATGACTAGGCCTAGATCAAGTTGAAACACACCTCGTTGTATCAGTTTACAATAGATGAGATCGCTCATAGAGTGATTTTTTTTCTTCTTTCACCATTGGGATCATTGCATTGCGCAGACATAGCATGAGTTTTCAGTGATACGTTCAAACGGAGATTACACTGTAGGAAGTCCCGAGAAATCATTTTTCAATGTTTTCTGGTGTGCAATGATAGTATAGTGAGCCGTGGGTGGGCGATCTGTTTGTTCAAATCAATGCAGATTTTGTTGCACACTCAGAAACCTTAGAAGCAATCAACATCTAGCAGGAAGCATTTCCAATAGATTTACAGTCTGGTCTGCATCGAGTTGTAGCATGTACAATGTGCGATCATGGAGGATCACAAGATTGATTTCTAGATCTGTAGGGAGATGATTTTATGCAACTAATGTTTGTTATTCAACACACATCACAAACGCCCCCACTAGTTGTTTGTTAGTTCTACTAGAATGAGATGAAATTGCAAATAAATCCAAGCACTACAAGAGTGTTTTCCTATTTTTGACAAGCCGTGAAGGATGACATGGTACGAGGGATGCCGGATATGCAGATCAACGACAACCTAATCTTGGTTTTCACCATTGGAGACTCAATGTAGTCCTAGTAATTCATAAGGAAAATATATTGGAGACTCAAAAGTGTAGCGAGCAAAGGTCTATTGCAAATGTCATCTTGGATGCAATCTTGAAGGTGTTTTGATAACTGGATCATCACACATGGATTTGCATACCAAGAACTCTATGTGTTGAAATCCTGATCACATAGTAGATCCATGTGGAGGCTTATAACACTGGTGCAAAAGGATCAACGGTGATTTGATCCATCTGATCTGACTTTTTCTCATCCTATACTGTAGCATTTTTGTTTTATCACCATCGTGATCTCTAATTTTTTTTTCATGTTGCAAAAGGTGTTAGTTACTTGGGCTTCATCAAGCACTAAAAGCCCACGAAGACGCACCACTCACCTCAAGCACCACCACCACCAAAACATGGAGAAGAATTTGGAGTAGCACCACCTTCCGCAATCATCGTCTTCCAGTGGAATCCTCAATGAGACACTGTTGTTGCATGTTCAGGCATAGGGGCCGAGAAAAAGAACACACCTTGTTATTTGAACCACATCGAGTGGGGAAGCTCTTGTGGTATTTGGTCAGGCCCTAAGTCACTATACCCCAGGAGGTATAGATTTTGACCCTCGTGTGTAAAAATATCAAATTTTTTGATATCATAAAGATTCGGGTGAAAGGTTGCCAATTAAAATATTTTCCATTTTGTTTTAATTTGCAAATATATTTTTTAAGTGTTTCAATTTTTTTAATAATTTAATATATTTTTTTTGAAATCAATTTTATTGTTTATTTAATTGATTTATCAACAAAACATATTTTATTATTAATTAAATAGATTGATTAATTTAAAATTTTGCAATTTAAACCTCAAAAGAAAAGGCTTCATAAATAACAAATTATTTTGTTTGATGTCCTTATAATTAAGGGGGATTGTTTTTGGTGAAATTCCATCTTTGTAAGAACCCTAGAGGCAACCAAGCTACCCTATTTTCCGCTAAGGGGGGAACAATTCAACACTTGCCCAAGAGGCTTTCTTTTTGTGTTTAGGGGGGATACCAATTTTCTCCAACCAAGCGGGGATTTTTTTGGTGAACTTTATTTTGCGTCATTTTTACAATTTTTGCAACCCATTGTCATCACTCAATTTGAGTGCATTTGACAAATTGTCTAGAAAGCAACAATCATCCCAAAAAAAACCTTTTTAGACTTCATAAATAACACATCCTTGTGTTTGGAGCTTTTGAAATAAGAGGGGAGATGTTTTTACTTTTGAAATGTTTGAAATTTGTCTAGAAGGGATGCATTGTAAAAAAATTTGAGGCTTTATTGTTGCAATTTTTTGCACTAAGGGGGGATATATTATAACTTTGCAAAACAAAATAGGGGAAATACTTATAAGGGTGCATTTTCGGAAGTGATCGACACCTTAGTCAGATTATTTTTGCAAAATTTCATTGTAAAAGGTGCATTTTTGGCATATACCGATACCTTACGAATGGGCAGATCAAAGAAGAAAACTATCTCAAAATAAACTGATGTTGCTAAATCAGTTAAAGGCCCATACTTTTCCCCACACATGGATGGGATGGATTTTTATGAAGATGGCACATTTTTCACACTACGGAATGGTGTAGATGCCATAATCAATGATTTTGTGTCTTGTGAAGACATGTAAAAAAATGGTGTTCTAATCCTTATTGGCGTTGTAATGAAAATATACATGTCATTTATTGCTCTTGAAATTGCTCAAAGTAAAGTGAAAAGGGACATTAGTGAGGAAATAGAGGTCAAACCCCTAATGGTCGATGCTTGTAGTGACACAAGTGACCTTCAGCCCATGGTGGCGAATGCTTGTTGTGACACATGTGACCTTGAGCCCATGATAGCCAATGCTTGTTGTGATACAGGTGACCTCATGCCTATAATGGTAGATATCAGTTGTAGCACAGGTGATCTCATCATAGTAGCATATTTTGCTTGTGACACTAGTGACTTAAAAACTGAACCTCCTAAAAAGAACTCCATAATTTCATCAATAATGACAAATGCCATATTGTTAAAAGTATTGATGAAGATGATGAAAATGGGTGTTTTGAAAAATACACCAAAGGATATGGATCCAAACTGATGAATAAAATGGGATTCAGTGGTGAGAGATTAGGTAAACAGGAACAAAGCATTAAAACTACTATCATGCTAAATGTCAGGGCAAAGCATGAAGGCCTTGGCTATTCTGGACAAGCAAGTACCAGTAAAACCATGTTTGTAAACCCTAAATATCCTCCAACTCCTAAAAAGCATTATTGCAATAATTATGGAAAAATAGGACATATTGTAGCTAGATGTTGGAAATTACATCCTTGTGATTCATGTGGATGTACGAATCAATCTTCTTCAAATTGTTGGTACAAAGTGAAAATAGCCAACAAGGTTCATATTGATTGTGGATGGACATATCTCACACAATGGACCATGATGAAAGCAAAATTGTATAGCTTCTACCAAAAAGGTAAAACCTATGGTAGACCTCGAGGCAAATCCAATGACAGACCGAGTGGCAGTCCTAGAGACAATGACCCAGAGACAAACCTAAAGATAGACCTAGAGATAAAGTTCTAGAGGTAGATCTACAGGCAGATCTAGAGGCAATGATACAAAGGCAGATTCATAGGCAGATCTCGAGATAAACCCAAAGGTACAAATCTAGAGGTACGCTTAGAGCCAAAGCTAGAGCTATGTGCCAGAGCTAGAGCCAAAGACAAAGCACGAGCCACCATTCTTTTATTTCTCTTCTTCTTCACTGTATTGGGACAATTATATTATTACCCAAATAAAGTAATAAGGGGGGATGTTAGAGTAGGTTATTACATTATTCTCCTGGTAGTTAGTTTTACCTAGGTTTCTATCCTAGGTTAGTAGTTTCACTAACCACTATTGTTAGCGAATATTTGTTATTAGGCATATAGTTATTATTGTTAGCATTGATTAGTGAGCATAGTATTATTATCTTGGTTTGGTTAATTAGATCCATTTTACATGAACTAATCTGGATATCAAATGTATTATTTATTCATGCTACTCGATACAATAACTATCACTTAATGCCATAAGAATAACAATCCCCTCCTTCTTGATTTCTCACCTAAAGGCTCTCCTTTCAAATACTCTTTTAGACTTGAGGCAATGTGGCTTTAAGATCCTGACCTCAAGTCACTCATAGCATCTTGTGGTCTCGTAGTTTTTCTAGGTTTCTTGCCTCCCAAGTGAGCAAAAAACTCCATTTTGTTAAATCAAATCTCAAGCAATGGAACAAGGATGATTTTAGCAATATTTTTACCAAGAAGCTAAACATTCAATCCTAGCTCATAAGATACCTTGACCCTAGTCTCTGATAAATTGAAAAGAGCCTCATGTTTGAATACCACAACATTCTAGAAAATGAAGAAGTTTTCTTGAAGCAAAAATCTAGGGTAACTTGGTTGAATGAGGGTGATTCCAACACTAAAATTTTCCATGCCATTATAATGAGACACAGAGGCTCTAGTAAAATCTAAGAACTCACCAAGGCAAATGGGACTGTTATTTCAGATATTTTTAACATTAGAGCTGAGGTGGTTGCTTTTTTTGAATATATGCTTGGACCAAGCCCAGATTGTAACCAACAAACTACGGAGACTCTCTTGTGCAATATTCCTAGGTTAGTCACCCAAGAGCATAATAATATTTTGATTAAACCCTTTTCTACCGAGGAAATTTGTTCTACGGTCTTCTCCATGCAAGGTGGGAAAGCTCCAGGTCCTCATGGTTTTCTCCTAGTGTTTTTCAATGCTATTGGGATATTGTGGAACTTGACATTGTTCCTGCTACACAATAAATGCAATGAACCAAAATCATTCTTAGGAATGTTAATTCCACCTTCCTAGCTCTAATCCCTAAGATTGGTAATGCCAAAACCCTTGCTGATTTTCTCCCAATTAGTCTTTGTAATGTCTTCTACAAAATCCTCACCAACGTGATAGCCACAAGAATAAAGTTGATTCTACCACACATCATTAACCTAAGCCAAGGTAGCTTTTTTCAAGGAAGACTCATTATTGAAAACATTGTCACCATCCACAAAATAATCTATTTAGTGTCCAAAAGTAACAAGGCTAGTTTTTTACTCAAATTAGACATGAATAAGGCTTCGATAGGGTATCATAAAAGTTTCTTTTTCTATCCTCTCTAGGTTTGGGTTTGATTCTGAGTGGATCAACCTAACAAATAATGTATTACAAATGCTAGTTTCTCAGTTCTTATCAATGACTTTGTTGTTGGATATTTTTTTAGCTCTAAAGGGCTAAGATAAGGAGACACTTTATCTCATTTTATTTTCATAATTGTTGTTGAATCTTTGGATAGGACCTTAATATAGGACCTTATCCCATTAGCAATTTATCAATGACATCATCCTTGTCACCCATGCCTTTGTTCCTTAAGCTAAATCTATCAAGTCGATCTTGCTCTCTTTTGAGTTAGTTGTTGGTCAACATGTCAAATTCTCCAAAAACAAAATTTAATTTATCCATACCCCCATAATATGGAAAGCCCGTATAGTTGACATCCTTAGTTGTGTTATTTCTGACCTTCCAACTATTTATCTTGGATTTCCTCCCTTTGATGGATCTACAAAAAAAAATTTATGGAATTCCATTATTGAAAGAATCCATAAAATAGTTGGCCAAGTGGAAAGGGGAACTCCTTAGTTAGGTTGGAAAGGCCACCTTAGTCAAAGCCACCCTCTAGAGCATCCCTATTTTCTTTCTTTCCATATTTTAGATTTCGATTGAAGTGTGCAACAAAATAGAACATATCTAGCAGAACTTCCTTTGGTCAGGCTCTAAACATAAGCAAATATTTCATTTAGTTGCATGGGACAAAGTATGTTCCAGGAAAGAATATGGAGGCATCGGGCTTAGGAAAGTCAGAAACATGAATTCAACTCTTATAGCCAAACAAGGGTGGAGGGTCCTTCAAAATGAAAACTCTCTCTAGGTTGACATTATCAAGGCCAAGTACCTCTAGAACCAAGCAAATTTCTTGGATGATCCCTCATCCATCCCATATTTGCAGTATGGAATTCCATCATAAGGTCAAGATATATCATTAGGAAATACATCTTATAGAATCTTAGTAATGGTATAGAAAATAAACTTATGGGAGGATAGATGGTTGGGCGAAAGTCCACTCCAGAATTACATTGACCTAATCTACGTAAAACATATTACTAATACCCTATTTGGTTCAAAAGTGTGCAATTTCATTGGCACCAACTATAGGTGTTGTAAATCCTTTGCTCTTAAATATTTGAATGAGGAACAAAGAAGAGCTACTACTATTTTATCCAACATGTTGTGCCTTTGTGTCATCCTCATATCTCTCATGGAAGACAAGCTCCTTTGGGCACCTAATGTGAATGGTTTTTTTACTATTAAATCTACCTATTTATTCATCGAGAGTCCAGGTCAACTATGGTTCCATTCAAAGATTATCTAAAATAAACACCTCATACCCAAATTCAATTTCTTTTTTTGGCGTTTTGTCCAAGATAAAATCCTTTACATTCCTAACCTCTAGATCCATGGATTCCCTATTCCTAACTATTGCTACATATGCAATCAATCTTATGAATCCACCCAACACATTCCTATCTTGCAATTTTTCTCTCAACATTCTTTCATCCTTATTTTCCATCATTGGGATTTCCTGGGCTCCAATATTTCCCTTGAATGATTTATGCTTGCAGTGGCTCAACCCCTTCAGGAGCTTTTGCTTAAAAACAATTTGGACTTTTTGTCTCCCCCATTTTTATGGGAAGTTTGGAAAGAACGTAACTCAAGAGCCTTTAATAACTCTACCCATGATTTCCAGTTTGTGCTCTCAAGAATCCTCCAGGCAACCACTGAGAACCTCTTTATCACCCAAGATTTTGGGTCCCCTGAATCTTCAGATGAAGTCAGTTTGGCTAGGTTTCTAAAGCTTCCCTCTTGTCCTATATCTCCCCCAAACTCTATGGTGGATTGTTCGCTCATTAAATGGTCTCCTCCACCCCCAAGTTGGATAAAATTCAATTTTTATGGAGTGGCCAAGGGTAACCCTGGCCCTACTGGTGTTGGAGGTATTTTTAGAAATCATGAAGGGAAGATCATTCTAGCATTTGCAAAAAATATTGGGGTCCAAAATAATCATTTTGCTAAAGCACGAGCTATTTTTCAAGTTTTATCTCTTCTATCACGTTGACATTATCCTAAATTAGTGGTTGAAGGTCATTCTATGACCATAATTAAAAGTCTTGCAGGGACTCAGTCTACTTCCTAGAACATCCCCAACCTGATTTACAAATCCAAAACCCTCTTAAGCTTATCCACCAATGTTAACATTCAATATGTCTATAGATAAGGTAACAAAGTTGCTAATAAGTTAGCCAATTTGGGCATCTCTAAGCCCAACCTTACCATCTGGACTAAGAATTTTCCTATTGCACTTCTCGATGGTAATTTTTTATGACTTTTAAGTGATCTCTCCCCAAAGGGTTGGAGGGATGTTGTTTTCCTTTTATGGGGCTTAGCCAGCGTTACCATCATCCACATATTTGCTACAACACGAAGTTTCCATGTTCCTGTGGAAGGGTTTACGATGCATATCCAACTCTTTGAGGTCATTGGTGTTCAGATATTTCTTCAAACTATGTATGTTCTTATTCCTAGGTGCATGGGAAATATGTGTATCAATGAATATCTCATAGGTGTCATTTTATACCTAGTTTTATCCTCCATAATATGACTCATAGGCGATAAAAATTGCCACATATGGAGCACCTGTTACAGTGTGGACTTCACAGACATTACCCAATGCCATGTATGGAAGATTTGTTTTAGCGATGATATTTTGTGTTACCCTGGGAGTGCTTCTCTTCTTTCTCGATGAGGCTTTCTCTCCTGCCCACGCATGGGCTTCTCCTCTTAGTTTTAGAATTTTATCTCCGATGGCCCGTAGAGAATCTATTTATTTTATTATCGATTGGTTTGAGCTCTTCTCTCAATTATCTTCTTCTTGTAAAAGGTTATGAGATCCTTTCAAAACCCCTGTTCACCAATAAAAAAAATTAATATGCATACAAATAATAAAATTCCATGTATTTTAGTTTTAAATGAAGTTTGGACAACTGAGTTCAATACCAAGCACTTAAAACTTAAACACATTAGAACTATATGTCAACATTATCCATAGAAGATGATTCATTTTGACTCCTTAAGCTTAGATCAACCATCATTTTAAATTACAAATTTATAATTTATTTTAATTTTATATATTAAAAATATTTAAAGTATCATTATATCAATTATTTCTGTAGCACCCTAAAATTGGCGCAGTAAAATTACAATAATTACATTCACCTTAGTAAATAATTTAAAAATCAAATTTAACCTCCCAAATCGCCTGTTAACCGTCGGGTATTCCATTTCCCCCTTTTTTGCACCAATTTTAGAGGTTGTTTTGACCGTTTGATGATATCGTCGTCGATCAGACGATATCGCCCCAGATTTGATGATTTCGTCTGGACTAGGACGTCCAGACGATCTTGTCACAAAACTGAATTTGCATAATTGGAATCTGTTCCAACGGGTCTCCAATCTGGGCAAAAGCGTGTCTACGCTGTTGGGACCCTCCCCCGTTGGAGATCTCCCAAATTGGGATGATCTCCAACCTCCCAACAACTCCCCCTAAGCCTATTTAACTTCTAGGATTTTCCCTCCCCAACCCCTGGCTGAATTTATCTGCAAACTGATTCCCTCTGCGTCAAAACATCCTAATTTTGCTTTTGCACTAGTCCCATAGCCATTTTGTTGCAGGTACATCACTGGTTTTCAGTCGGAGCCAGCACCCATCGTCGTCGACAAACCTGTTCAAATTAAAGGCGATCCTATCGAATTCGAGGCAATTTCATACTAATGCAAGATGATCTCGACTACAGTCTACATCGAGGAAATCAGTGCCTGAAGTTTGCTCTTCTTAACTCTTTCTCCGTCTTTTTATTCTACAAATTAGACTATTTATTTAGTGTTTATGCTATTTTGCATTTGGTGTTCACCCATTTAGCTTAGAATGCATGTTAAGTTCATGATTTGCCATTAAAGTACAGTAATTTACATTAATTTATGTTCTTAAATATTATTCAGTATTCATATTGCTATTTGGTGTAATTTGCCTCTGTTAGCACAATAGAATTTCTTGTATTTTGCATCTGTTTTCTGTCTTGCAGGTCTCTGACGAATTCGTCAGATCTCGGACGAATCTGTCAGTCTCAGACGATTCTGTCAAATTGCAGACGATCCTGTCAGATTGTAGGCGATTCTATAGAATTCCCAATGATCCAGACTACTTCAAACGTGAAAATCTTCTTCAGAAATCCGGATCAGGTATTTTTCATTGGCATTCTGTAAAATTCTCTGTTTTCTGCTTTCAAATTTGTCTGCTGTATTCATGGAACTTGCATTTTCATATAGTTTAATTTAGTTTCATTCGGCCAAACCTAGGATGATTTTTTAAGGTTAAAACGAACTCATTAAACACATTCTAAAAACCTAGGCATGGAAACTACCATTAAATGTTTCCTGGTGAACCCACCATCTATCAAAAAATCACCAAAATACACCTCCATTGAGAGGCGGGACCTTCGCAAAGTCCTCTCATCCGAGGTACCGCATCATCCTTTTCCCATCCTCCTTTCGAGCGCGGATCCTATAGCCTGAAGGTAGGGATGCAAAAAATTTGGAGCGATACATTTTGGTGAACCCGACGTGAATGCATCATAACCTTTTGAAAACAAAAACAAAAAAACAAAAAAATATATATATACAAGAAAAACAAAAACAAAATCATCATTTCAAGTTTGTATGTTTTATATTCAATCCTAAATAGTAGATGCTAAATATTACTTTTAGAAGTACTAAAGAAACCATGAGTTTTTACTCAAATCAATATGAGTCCATCAGTAATGTTGGAAGAATTCAGCTAAATACATTTGTTGATTATGACCAACCTCATCCCTATTCAACACCACCTCCATCACACTCTTCTTATTTTTCATCCATAACCCAACAAAACAATCCCTTTTCCAATCCTCTTCATAATGATATTATCTATTCTCCCATATATCCATATTATGTCTATCAATCCACATATAATCCTCCGCCACCTTTTCAAAACTCTTCTTTCAATACAACACATTCGTTTCAACAAGAAAATACTTATTCTTCCAATTTTACCGTGCACTCACCTCCTACATCGCAATCTTCCTATCATCATTCTACCCATAATAAAGAGAGTAGAGGTGAGAAACCATTAGGTCCTTTTATGACGAAATTCCTAAGGCATTTATCAAAAACCTCTCAAAAACCTTCATCACGTAAATTTACTAGGCTTAATCAACCAATGGATATAATTCTCAAGTATTTACTTGACACAAATAGGATTGAACTCCCTTCCATAAGACAACCTGATACCACAACGGATTGGTTTAAACCTGAACTACATTGTGAATATCATAGAGTAGATGGACATATGACACAAAATTGTAAAGATTTAAGATGTGTAATTCAAGATTTGATTGATAAGGGTCTTTTTAATATAAAGGAATTACAATCTACAACTGATTATAAATCTTCAGTAAACAATCAAACTCCTACACAACAAATACCAATAATCAATCAAGACATGGGGATCTCCCAAGAACCCCTACTCAATTATCAACAACAAGAAACCAATCAAGTATTGCATGTTAATGTGTCCCATCATGATGATATTACTAATATTGTAACAAAAACTACAAATGAGCAACCTCAAGTTCAATCAACTCAATCCGATATTCAAGAGATGGATTCCTCATTTGACCAAACTTCAAAACTATCTTTGGCCCTAGAGAATGATCCAAAATGGAATGTAAGCATAGAAAGCTCATCTTTAGAATCAAAATCTCAATCTGAAATCCACTTTGATAGCCAAAAACAAGTGATTCATCCTCAAGCAAAGATATCCCTTTTAGAAGTATTACAAAGTTCCCATAAGGAAACTTTGTTCAAGATACCTAGACAACAATTTGTTCCTCATCATATTTTCTCTAAGAACATAATTAATGGTGTAAACCCTCTTGAGGTTAACCATATTTCATTCTATGATGAGGAGATTCCTTCCTCTACTCCACAAGAAGACTACTATCTTTACATTACAGGATCTAGTAAAGACACACCTATTAAAGTTATCATGGTAGATAATGACTCCTCTCTTAATTTATGCACTTATCAATTATTCCAAAAGCTCAAAACAAAGGAAGAAGATCTTAATGAATCAAATGTTCTTATAAAATCTTTTAACAATGAAATTCAAGAAGTTCAAGGTACTATAATGTTTCCCCTCAATATTGGATCCAAGATCTTGGATATTTTATTCTATGTAGGATATTGTCCTTCACCTTACAACCTACTTCTCCAGAGTCCTTGGATTCATACGATGAGGGTTGTCCCTTCCACTCTTCACCAATGTTTGAAGTTTGAAATTACAAATAAAATTGTTACCATACATAATGATCCAACACCATTTGAAGAATATTTAACGATTGAAACATCAAGTTCTATATATTATTTATTATCACAATTCTCTTCTATCCATCACTTTTTTTTATCCATATATGATCATCTTTGTTTACCAAATAACATCCATGCATATATTTCACATATACTTTCTCTATCTTATCAAGACTGGGAATATAGTGATAAGAATGAAGAACTTTCTTATCCTTCTTACATTTTATTTTGTAACATGATCAATTTTCCACATATAAAAGTCAAATATTTTTCTACATTATTCTACATTATAACAAAGCTTTTGTTATCACTACCTTTTATTTATCATATTTTGTCCTTACCTTCACCTCAACCAAATTATCCTTCAAAACCTCCTTTGATTTTGAAGAAACCTTAGACATGTTATACTCAAATAACCTTGTATAGTGTATATAGATCATCTTGTATATACCACCAATTTCAATTCATAAATTAAAATCAAAATACAAAAAAATCAAAATCCTCAAAATAAAAAAAAATACTAATGCAACTAAGGACCTTAAAGGTAAATTCGAGCCCAATTGGCTTGGACCATACATTATTACTGCTAAATTTGAATCAGGAGCATATAAATTATCTACCTTAGATGGTAAAGAACTTAAAGAACCCATGAATATTTTGCACCTTAAACGTTACTATGCATAAATTTGGTCATTTCATCCATGTATATATTTGTCAAAATTACTATCTTGTATTTATTTCAAATTATTCAAAAACACCAAAAACATTCATAAATCTCCAAAACTCTTCAAAAACTATCTATTGCATTTATTTAAAGCACTTGTTAAATTGTTTGCTCAAAAACTAAAATCAAAATAAAAATCTAAAAACAGCTATATGCTTGACTCTTTCGAAACCAAAACAATATACAGAAGAAAGAGAGAGTCAACATTCTCAAAACTTCTCAAAAATGTTTATATATATTTTCTTACAATTATTGCAGTTATATGTTTTCAACTTATTTTGGATAAAATTAGCATTTATTTGGCATCCCTCACTAGCACACTCACAACAATAAATATCTTGATTTTATCTGGCATGATTACTAATCTCTCTTATATCAAAGTTCACAAAATTCAATTAAATAAAGTTTGAGCATAGAGAATTGATCTTGTTATTTACTTAAACCAAGCACATCTTTTCACAATAAAATGATTATATTTGTAATTTCCATGTTTTGCTACATAGTAGAAATGATTTCTTGAGCGAAAAGTTTCCCCTGCTATCCTATCATGCACATGGTCTAGAATCTTTGAGAATTGGCAAAAGGACAAGCTCACCCCTACCCAGAATAAAAATCCCTTGCTCTATAGCTAATCCGAGCAAGTATCCCTAGCAAAGAAAAAGAAAAAGAAAAATTCAAGAAAAAGAGAAAAGAAAAATGTTCTTTTATATCATTATAGCAATGTTCCAAGCATTATCAAGCAAAAGAAATACAAAAGAAAAATATGCAAAGTTCAAAAGAAAGCAAGAAAGCAATAAAATCCCTTTCCCTACCCTTTGAAAAGAAAAGAAGGGTTGATGAGCTTGAATCCCTAGAATTCTCAATTATTCAAAAACTGTGAGGTAAGCCCCATAACAGGTGGTTTGTGCCCAACTTGCTTGGCCTTGGGTAACTCCTAGCGTGGCGATATGTCTGTCACATTAGCGACCTTCTTTTGTACAGACCTATGTCTGCTTATGGATTAGCTAGCTCTTGATAATCCGATCTACATAGTGGTCTAATATGGTTATATGCATCCAGGTTCAATTCCATAGCTCTCCGAACTGGCTGGCAGTTAGGCTTTCTCTTCATTTGGTGGCAAGTTTGGTTGGAGAGAAACGCCCGGATCTTTAGAGACACTTTCTCCTCGATTGACGGTGTTTGGCAGGTCATCTGGAGCAAAGTCACAGAAACTATTGCTATTTATGTTGATGAAGAGAATCAGGCAGCTCTTGGGCATCTTGAAGAGGGGGTTGAGGGACATGAGGGCCAAGGCAGAGCATGCTGGAAACCTCCCCCAGTTGGCTGGATAAAGATCAATACTGATGGGGCTGCAAAAGGAAACCCGGGCAGCGCAGGAATTGGTGTTGTCTGTTGCCGGATCACTCGAGTGCGGTTCTTTACCGGGAATTGCGAGGATTGGGCGAGCCACGAACAATGAAGCCGAAGCCTTTGCCATTAAGTCAGCGTCTATCTGGACTGTTAAGCAGGGTTACCGGAGGATAATTCTTGAATCAGATTCTCAAGTCCTGATCGGCGCTCTTGATTTCTTGCAGAATTTCTCATTAAAAGCCTGGAGACTCATGGATTTTGATATCCCAAATCAAGGAGTTATCGAGGGAGTTAGATGATGTTATCCCTGTGTATGTGAGTAGAAATTTTAACACGGTAGCTGACTTCCTTGCGAATATGGGTGCTGAGAAAGAGGTAGTTGTTCAGCTGCATAGTGATATGCTTATGATAGATGAAGAGATTCGGAGTGGTCTGGAACGATCCCTGCATCCATGAGCTCAAAAATGGCTAAGGTTAGTTTTTGTCGTGATATCGCGACATATTGCGCCGTCACGACCTTGTTTGGAAAGCTGTCACGATTTCGCGACATGCTGCTCTGTCGCGACCTTTCCTGGACAATTGTCGCGATTTCGCTACCTTTTTTGTTGCCGCGGCCTTGGGAGGAAAATTGTCACGATTTCGTGACTTGTTGCGTCATCGCGGTCTTTGATGAGAAGGTGTCGCGATTTCACGACCTTTTTTGTTGGTTCTGCTGCTGGAGGAAAGTCGTCGCGATATCGCGACGCTTTGAGAAAAATTGCGTGAAGGGGAAAAACCGTCGCGATATCGCGACATTTTTTGTGAAAAGCTACTCAAAGGAAAATTTGTCGCGATTTCGTGCCATTTTTGAGGAAAGGATGCAAAGGGGCAAACCCGTAGCGATTTCGCGAAAATTTTGGAGAACAAACTTCATGAAGGATAAACGTCGCGATTTCGCGACTAGTTTGAGAAAAGGGCACCACGGGGAGAACATGTCACGATTTCGTGACCTTTTTTGTCGGTTCCGCTGCTGGAGGAAAGTTGTCGCGATTTCGCGACTCTTTGAGCAAAATTGCGTTAAGGGGAAAAACCGTCGCGATATCGCGACATTTTTTGTGAAAAGCTTCTCAAAGGATAATTTGTCACGATTTCGCGTCATTTTTGAGGAAAGGAAGCAAAGGGGCAAACTTGTAGCGATTTCGCGACAGTTTTGGAGAACAAACTGCATGAAGGATAAACGTCGCGATTTCGCGACTAGTTTAAGAAAAGGGCACCATGGGGGAGAACATGTCGCGATTTCACGACACTTTTGCGGAAGGGGCACCCAATGGATTTCTTGTCGCGATTTCATGACACTTCCGGCCAACTGGGGCTTTAAGGAAAAGCCGTCGTGATATCGCAACACTTTCTCAAGGTTTCTGTCTAAGGGAGAACTCGTCGCGATTTCGTGACAATTTTGGTGAGCAGGTGCCTTCTGGCTTTCTCGTCGCGATTTCGCGACGTTTTTGGCGTTTGGGTGCTTTGGAGCTATGCTGTCATGATTTCGTGACATTTTTTGAGTTGGGTGGCCTCGGCACAGTTTTGTCGCGACATGTCGCGATTTCGCGACATGTCGCATTTTCGTGATCGGTTGTCGTGGCGCGGCGGTTGTTAGGTTTGGTGTCGCGATTTCGCGACTTGTCGCGTTTTCGCGACTTGTCGCGTTTTCGCGCCCTTTGTTCTTCTGGTCTCTTTGCTCTTGGTTGGGATGCCCATTCTCCCTCTTGTAACTGTAATTTGTTTTAATGCAAGCTTTTTTCAAATTTTTCAAAAAAAAAAATGGTTATATGCATCTACATCATGGTTAATGAACACTTATTTGGTTTCTTCAAATCACTTGTATCATAGTATCTTACTCAAATCTGGTAAATGAACAATGCAATTGCACACACATTTGTATTTGAGAGATTTTGTCTATCATTATTATAAATCAAGATCGAAAATGAATTCACATATGCACATGGGATTCCTTATAAATCTAACTTTTGTCTTCAAAGTACTTTGAAATATTATTTTTGCAACTTGTTTGGAAATAAATCAAGTACAGTTGTTTACACAAAGACAACTATATCATAGAAAAATCAAAAATTTCTTTCAAAACATATCATATATATCGTGTCGACTTTCACGACGATGGTATAGTTCCACAACCAAAATTGGAATTGTATGCCTAGCGCAAGTCCTCATTTTCATATTTCATGTTCATCAAACATCAATCATGCAATAAAAATAACCTTTTTTGGATTTTCACGATGACGGTATAAGTCTATACCCACATATTCTATGCCTAGCGCAAACCATTGTAACAATTTTTATTCCCCATTTCTTAAAAATCATGAAAACCATATGACTTAAATTAATTATGTTACACAAATTATGCTTTTCAACAGCAAACACATTTTCATATCATTATGTCAACCTTTAAATTTTGCAATGATGGTATAATTCCTAGGGAATTATCCAAAAAATTTATCACACTTAGGAATTTATGCCTAGCAAAAATCATTTTTAACATTATTTCATGTACAAATATTTTTCATGAAAATCTGAAAACAAATCATTATCATCACCATCATTTTTCATCATTGCACCAAAGTCTTAAGACAGTCTCTTAAGCACTCTTTTACTTTTTGCAATATTTCTATACTGGGATTAGCTTGACGACCGAGTGAGTAGCGACTCCATGAAATGGTCTATAATAGCGACAATGTCCTTTGAAATTATTGTTAGAAGTCTCTTTTTATTTTTATTTTTATCACATTTCATTACAAACAACCAATTTGTTACATCAAATTATTTCATTTCAAATATTACAAGCATGACATTCCAATTATAATATATCCACCGACATAATCACATGAAATCAATCAATCAAACATAAAAACATCATAAGCATCACATAAGACAAGTCATATGATCAAAAATAGCTCATCTATATATGTCACAAATATATGTATATCATCAAAACTAGATCAGTATGCCACAATCTGTACCTCGGCATACTAAATCCTCTATCAAACAAAACAATATATAATACAACATCAATGTCCAGCCCTCTAGCCTCGAGAGCCCTTCGAGCTCTCTACCTCATCTCCTCCCTCGCCCTGAGGTGGACAAGGTGGCCCCATCGCAGTCTGTGTAGTCCTAGTCCTCGACCGAGACATGGTCCTCAATGACCCGATCCTGATCGGATCTACGATGTTAGCTGGCAGGGGTAGTCTATCTACCTCTGGCACCAGCAGGAAGTACAGTGGCTGATAGAATGTCAACTGGGTGATAGCCCGTGTCAACTCTCTAGAGCTCGCCCCTCTGCCCATGCCCTAAGGCATGCAATCTCATCTCTGAGCTGTGACACCTCAGCATGGTGTCATGCAGCCGCAGCCTGTAGCGTCTGCACCTGAGCCTACAGATGATCTCTCTCCACCTAAAGAGTAGCCATCTCGCTACTCTCTCCTGTGTCCACACCCTTGCCCTTATCGGGTGATGGTGGCCTCTATGGAGATGGGGGTCTCTCCTCCCTCCTCTCCCATTATCGCGGCCTCTCCTGTGCCTGTGGCCTCCTCTGCTCTCTCCCGTCGTGACCCTGGGTCACCTCTATCGCTGCCTGGCATCGCCTCCCTATCCGATGCATGACCGCATGGATCGGACCCTGAGCCCTCGTCATCCGAGGAGGGTGGGTGCCTCGTACCTGGCATCATAGCCGTCAGCCACCCTTGTGTCGTCTCCATCCACTAGCTGGATGGGGGCATCATCCACATCCTAACTCCAAAATTGCTGCATGTCTAGAGCCCCGCTAACCATGGTGTTATCCCGGATAGTCCAGGAAAACTCATAATCCCTGAGAGATGGGATCCCCTGCTGTAGACCGAACTGCCTCAAAACTCGGTCGTAGCGGTGGAGCTCCACCTCTCCCCTCTCCATCCTCAACAAGCAAACTCGCTTGATGCGAGCCAGCTCCTGTCCATCCTCAGCCCACCCTGGGTGCCTTTGCCACGTCCTCCAGGTGATCTGATCCAGGATCAACTCATCTAACAGTCTCCGAGACATAGGCAGGTCGATCCGTCACTGTGCCCCTCTCTAGAGCCACCAGTAGAAGACTCGGGGCCTCTCCTTGTCTACCCCTGTTAGTGGAAGCCCTATCGGCCTCCGCACCACAATGTGCTCCCAACACCAAACCTGTAGTAGCGATGTCATCACCAGACATCGGTCGCCCTTGTACACGACCCCATATAGGATCCTGTATAATCGGCATAGAACAAAGCTGCCCCAGCAAAACCTGTATCCATGGTCCCGCATATCGTAGATCACATCTGCGAGCACCCATGGTACCCTGCACCCGCTCTGGTGGCACAGCAGAAGTCCACCAACCACTCCTGCTAGAACTCGTGTGAGTCTGGATGCCCCAGGCATCTGGCGTAGTGCCTTGATGTTCACTCCACCCTTCTCCAGGGTGAAGCTCGGGTCACCACATAGTCGTCCCATAGCGTGGCCTTGGTTGGCCGTAGGAGTGATCATCCATACTTGTATGGGGATTCTCAAAATCCTCCATACATCCTCCAGTGTGGGAGTCATCTCCCTTGTCGATAGCCAGAAATAGGAAGACCCCGAATACCATCTCTCTGCTAGGGCTGTCAGTAGCCCCATATCTGTGGATATTTGTGGCATCTCCGCCACATGCTGCAAGCCGACCTGTGCCAGCAGATCTCGCTCTGCCTGTGTGAGCATGGCCAAGTCATCTCTCAATCCTCTATATTTCCATTCTCTGCTCTTTAGCAATCCTCTCTGCAACATAAACAATAAACAACAACAATCATTAATAAAAATTCTAGTAATTAATAATGCAACTTAAAGATCAATTTCATGTAATTGATGATATCGCCCACTATTGGATGATATCGTCCCAAATTTGAGCATAATCGTCTCCGATTTCATAGTTAGAAATCATCTCTAATTTGATGAAATCGTCCCCCTTTCGACGATTTCGCCCTCGGGCGAAATTGATGAAATTGAGACGATTTCGTCAAAATCGGGACGATTTCGTCAAAATCGGGACGATTTCGTCCCGACGACGTCGATGGCCCAAAAACGGCCGCGATGCTCAAAATTCACCTAAAAATCACTTAAAAAGCATGTAAATTCAAATTAAATCAGTTCTAGATCAGTCTAGACCCTTACCCGTAGACCACACCGGACCTCTCGTCGATACGTGCGTCGTATCCACCATTTTCTGCTTCAGAGCTCTCAAAATAGTAAAAATGAACAGTAAAAATGAATTAGGGTTTTACCCTATTTTTCTTAATTTTATTCAACAATAATTTTTTTCTTTTTTGCGTTTTTACCTCAAACGTTCGATTTGGGTAAAAACACGGAGGGGGCACCATAACGATTCGACCAAGAATCGTCGCCTAAAAATGGGTATAATTTTTTGCTTTCTCGTAGATCGAGAAGAACTCATCTTTAACGCATTTTCTTTAGAAAATTCGCTAAAGAGGGGGAAAAATGTAGCACCCTAAAATTGGCGCAGTAAAATTACAATAATTACATTCACCTTAGTAAATAATTTAAAAATCAAATTTAACCTCCCAAACCGCCCGTTAACCACCGGGTATTCCGTTTCCCCCTTTTTCGTGCCAATTTTAGAGGTTGTTTTGACCGTTTGACGATATCGTCGCCGATCAGACGATATCGCCCCAGATTTGACGATTTCGTCTGGACTAGGACGTCCAGACGATCTTGTCGCAAAACTAAATTTGCATAGTTGGAATCTGTTCCAACGGGTCTCCAATCCGGGTAGAAGCGTGTCTGCGTCGTTGGGACCCTCCCCTGTTGGAGATCTCCCAAATTGGGATGATCTCCAACCTCCCAACAACTCCCCCTAAGCCTATTTAACTTCTAGGATTTTCCCTCCCCAACCCCTAGCTGAATTTATCTGCAAACTGATTCCCTCTGTGTCAACACATCCTAATTTTGCTTTTGCACTAGTCCCATAGCCATTTTGTTGCAGGTACATCACTAGTTTTCAGTCGGAGCCAGCACCCATCGTCATCGACGAACCTGTTCAAATCGGAGGCGATCCTATCGAATTCGAGGCGATTTTTTACTGATGCGAGATGATCTCGACTGCAGTCTACATCGAGGCAATCAGTGCCTGAAGTTTGCTCTTCTTAACTCTTTCTCCGTCTTTTTATTCTGCAAATTAGACTATTTATTTAGTGTTTATGCTATTTTGCATTTGGTGTTCACCCATTTAGCTTAGAATGCATGTTAAGTTCATGATTTGCCATTAAAGTACAATAATTTGCATTAATTTTTGTTCTTAAATATTGTTCAGTATTCATATTGCTATTTGGTGTAATTTGCCTCTGTTAGCACAATAGAATTTCTTGTATTTTGCATATGTTTTCTATCTTGCAGGTCTCTGACGAATTCGTCTGACGAATTCGTCAGATCTCGAACGAATCTGTCAGTCTCAGACAATTCTGTCAAATTGCAGATGATCCTGTCAGATTGCAGGCGATTCTGTAGAATTCTCGACGATCCAGACTGCTTCAAACGTCAGAATCTTCTTCAGACATCCGGATCAGGTATTTTTCATTGGCATTCTGTAAAATTCTCTATTTTTTGCTTTCAAATCTATCTGCTGTATTCATGGAACTTGCATTTTCATATAGTTTAATTTAGTTTCATTCGGCCAAACCTAGGATGAATGTTTAAGGTTAAAACGAACTCATTAAACACATTCCAAAAACCTAGGCGTGGAAACTGCCGTTAAATGTTTCCTGGTGAACCCACCATCCGTCGAAAAATCACCAAAATACACCTCCCTTGAGAGGCGGGACCTTCGCAAAGTCCTCTCGTCCGAGGTACCGCATCATCCTTTTCCCATCCTCCTTCTAGGCGCGGATCCTATAGCCTGAAGGTAGGGATGCGAAAAATTTGGAGCGATACAATTTCTTTGATATACATAAAATGTTTATAAAAAAAATATAGTAAATAATAAATATCAATTAAATTAATTGATAATTTTTAATAAATTGAACATACACTTAACATAAGTTATTTAATAAATAAGAAATGTGAGTCCTTAGTTATAATTTTATAAATGCATTAGACATTTAATAATAATCAACTTAGAAATGACAAAATAACTATCATATTAATATTATATTTATTAAGGGGGGAACTGCAGGTGACTTCCCTAGGAAGTCTTGTTCTGATTCCCTGCTTCCCCCTCCCTGGTCCTGTCCTAGTTCCTAGGTACTTCCTTGGCCCTTCCTTCTTGGTTGGATGGTGTTGCAGATGATCTCCTTACGGTGGGAGGTCAATGTTCCTCTTGTCTGCCCCATTCCATACCTTTTTGAAGGGTCCTTTCATGTGTTTTTGGTCTGGGACATCCCTAGGATCTTCCCTAGGATTTCTATGTTGCTTCAGGGATCCTGTTCCTTGGAGCTCTCAGCTGTATCCTAGGTTTTTTATAAGGTTCTATTTGGAGTTGTGGTTCAGATGTTTTACTGGTGAAGTGCTTCACGAATTGGATTTGTGGATTCATGAGCAGTTCTTCACAATATCTTAATGGTTTGGGAAGGGCCATGTGCTTATTCCTATGGTATTGCTCGTTGGGTTTTTGGATGTGGGCTTCATGGTGGACTTGCAACATTTTTCATGGCTTAGGATTGGGACTATATTTTGCATTTTGTTGTGATCCTGCTAGACTTCCTTTTCGGGATCCCTGAAGCTGGTCATGGGTGGTGTTGGTCCTTGGGATTCTTGCTGCCTTGGTGTGGCTTCATGAGTAGATCTTCATAGTATCTTAATGGTTTAGGAATGACCATGTGCTTATTCCTATGGCGCTACTCTTTAGGTTTTTGGATGTGTGCTTCATGGTGGGCTTTAAGCATCTTTCGTGGTTTTGGAATGGCCTCTGTTTTGCATGTTGTTGTGATTCCATTGGACTTCCTTTTTTGGTTCCCTGAAGCTATTTGTCGGTAGTGTTGGGGGTTGCCTTGGGGTTCTTGCTATATTTTTTGGTCGAGACCTATGCTTAACATCTGTAGCTCATTTACCCTGTGGCTCCTTTTGTTGGGACTCCCTAGGACCTTTCTACCTCTTTCCTATGGTTTGTGGTTCTGGGCTACTATTTCCTTTGCTTCCATTGGTTTATGAGTAGCTATCCTCACTGCAAGGGGATTTTGTGGCCTATAGAGATCTGTAGTTTTTTGTTCCTCTTTCCAAGCCTGTACGGGATGCTATTCTCTTGCATCCCTGCATATTTTTTGGGTGGATTCTTTGCTCCATCATGCTTTTTAGGGTGGTTTTTTGTATTGCAGTTCTGGTTTTCGGATATTTCTTGGTCGATTTTTGGTATTTCCCTTACGTGGGAATGTGCATATTTATTTTTTCCTTCTTGAAGGGTTTCTTCTTTTTCCTTCTGATTGAGATGTTCAAACTTGTGGTTGGGTGGGAGAGTTCAATCTTTAATTTTTTTTGCTTTTTCCTTTTTCCTGTTGTACGGGCTATTCAATTTTGTGGCTAGGAAGGACATACTTTTTTCCTACTCTAGGCGCATCTTTTATGTGCTTTTCCTGAAGTCTTTCCTGAAGTCTTTCCTGAAGGCTTTCCTGAAGGCTTTCCTTAAGCCTTTCCTTAGGCTTTTCCTTGGTCCTTTGCTCTGGCCTTTCCTACGACCTTTCCTGTGGCCTTGCTTATGATCTAGTGAATTGTTGTAATAAGGTTTTGGGGCCCTTTCAAAATATCTTTTAATGAAATTTTAACTTACCAAAAAAATAATATTCTATTTATTAAAAAATATATGACACAAGCAAGTGTATAGTAATAAATTTTTATCCAAAATAAGATTTAATTTACTAAATCCATTTTTCTTTTCCTTTCACTTCACCTAATTTTAATAATAAATGACCAAAATGTCACTTGTATAAGTTAATTATAAACAATGAGTTTATAAAAAAAACTGTATCATACCCTCTGGTTATACTTGAATATTTATTAACATTTTTTCAATTTTTATTATTTTATAAATATTTCTTTCTTTTTTTTTTTTTTTGTTGAAGAAATTCTATTTAGGTTACCCACTCTTGAAAAATCATAAGTCTTTCCTTTAAAGCTTAGGAGTTCACAAACAGATCCAGTTATCATCTCAATTGAGTTGTTATAGCTATATACCTACATATTTTTCATAGAAAGTCTAAATTCTTGATTTTCATCTTCTAGATCTTCAATTTTCTTTATAAATAAAAATATTTAAAATTTAACATCTTTCTTCTTAACGTTTTCCTAAAACAACCTTCAAAAGATGAAAACTCCACCTCGACTCTCTATGCATTCAATCTTTGTAGAGTAATATTTCCAAAACTTCACTTACCAGATTTGGAATGTTATTTTCCTTCTTGATGAATATGTGCAATTGCAAGAACTATAATAAATAGTTTAATGGTCAAAAAAATTTGAAAGTTTGTGTTTAAATCTTATCAAGAGATATATCCATAATAACTAAACCATGGTTCATTATATAATACAAGTGAAATTCATTTTAATCCTAAATAACCAACTAATTTTTATTTTTTTTTATCATTTTAACAAGTTATGAAATGAATCTCATTCATATTATAATGATATTTTAACGGATCATAATGGTATTATTTTAATAAAAAATTTAGTAGTCTCAAAAAGTTGAAAGTTCCGATCCATACTCTATCTCATATACCAACCAACAACCAATAATTAAAATAATCCATTTAGCTATGTGGTCCATCTAATATCATTTTCTTCTGCTCAGTATACAAAACTTCTACTTGCTTCATGAAATCATAGTTTGCTTTACCAAATATAGACTATTAGTTTCCTCTAATGCATTGATCTATAAATGTATCCCTTGAAACATTTTGTAGTCCTCTAGAACATTATTTTGAATTTTCTAAACATTTTGTAGGCTAGCTAAACTTACTTCCTCTAACCATGGAAAAGATGATTTAAATGTACAATCCTCTATTAAAACCCCTCTATTGGCTAGCCTATCTGCATATTTGTTCCCTCCCATAACATGTGTTTAAACCCAATTTCTTCAAACTCTGTAGCAAGTTCTTGTATTTCCACAATGTTCTCTTGTATGTTCCATGGAGCCTTTTCTTTTCTCAAAATTGTATTTATTACTATTAGTGAATCACCTTCTATTCATGCTTTGTTCTATTTCATTTGTATGCATATTTTTAATGCTTCTAAATTCATCCAAGCTTCAACTTCATTATTTATCATAAATCCACTACTGAATGGTGATGTGGCAAAATATTTCCCCTTTTATTTTTACTACTCCTCCTCTTCATGTTGGTCCTAGATTTCCTTAATTTAGATGCTCCATAAAAATACAATTTGAAAAAAATGCAGATTTCCTTTTGTTTCTCATGTACCCATCATCATAATTCTAATTTTTGTTTCTACCTCAAGAATAGGGATTAGGTGAGTTAATATGGCTAGTTTAGACTCCTCTATAGCTAAAAAAAACTTCCCTTTCATTACCTCTATGTTGCCTTCTTTTTCTTTAAATATTCTTCTATTCCTTTCTAGCCATATAGTCCAAAGTATTGTATCTCTTAATGTATCCTATATTGTCTATCATGCATCACTTTTAAAAGTGTTTTATCATTGCTTTAACCATTCTTCAATTTTGACATTCATCACCATGCATTTACCAAACATATAATGAATCCATTGCCATTGTTCCTAGACTATTGAACAATGTCTCAAGATATGGTCTATATTCTCTTTCTTTTTATATAGAGAATATTGTGAGGGGCCATGAAAATATATTTTCATTATGTTATCCTAGTTTAAAAAATTTCTATGACCTACTAGCCATACAAACATTTTAACTTTTATAATGTTAGGGTTATCCCAAATATCTCTCCATATTCTTGTGGTATTTTTATTTTGTTGGTGATTTACATTATATCTACTTCTTGTGTATTCTCCTAAGCTATTCAACTCTCAAATCAGCTTATCCTTAGCTCCCCATAAAATAATCACTATTATTATCTTTCTACTCAACTACCTCCTCACAACAATGTCTAGTATACTTGTATAAATTTCTTATTTCCATTTGTATCTTCCTTCTTGATCCTTGTACATAATATGTAAAACTCTATTACCGTATTTATCTTGAAGTAATTACATCCATGGTTTAAAAATTGGATCTATATTGAGTGGCCTTTTAACACACCAAGTATCCATCCAAATATGATTTTTTTATCCAATTCCCATCACCCAACTTGGACCTTTAATCATTATATCAATTGAATTTTTAAATCATTCCATAGTGCAAAACCATCTAGTAGTGAGAATGCAGTAAAGATTAAGCTTGGGTCATTGGGCTCGACATACTCAGAAGAATTATTTTCCATTGTCTTTGAATCTCTTTGTACAATATCCAAATTACTTTTCCCCTTAGAGCTAAGTTTACATTCGTAAGAACTCTTCAACCAAGACCTCCCTTAGTTTTATCATCACACACTTTGCTCCATTTCACCAAAGGAAAATTCCTTTTATCATGGCATGACCACAAAAATGACTGCATAATATAGATAAAACTTTTTTTCTGTCAGTTTTGGTATAATATACAAGGACATATAATATGTTGGAGTGGTTTACAAGACCGATTTAATTAGTTGCACTATTTTTCCTAATGATAATCATCTACCTTTCCATGTTGATAGTTTATTTTAAACTTTACTTATAACTAGATTCCACACTTCTATTCTCATTCTCCCATCAAATAAGAGCATCCCTAGATATGTTGCTGGTAAACTTGCCTCCTCCATTTGAAGTAAGTTGCATATCCTTGCTTTGATTCTAGTTGGAGTGTTTAGAAATTTTTGGATTTTGTCTTATTAAATTTCTATCTCAACATTCTTTCATATTCCTTTAATAAGTTATTCAAAGCTTTGGTCACATTTTTCTCTGCCCTTCCAAAAAGGGTTGTATCATCTACAAATTATTGATGGGTGATGTTGTCAATGTTATTACTAGTTTTAAGTGTGCTTATTAGCTCATCTTTGCATGCCTTCTTCAGGTTCCTTCTCAATACCTCTGTCATAATAATGAATAGATATGGTGACAAAGGATCTCCCTAGTTAAGACCCCTCTTAGCATTAAATAATTTTGTTACTAGCCTATTGATTAGCACTGAATATAATATTGTAGAGACACAAGCTTTAATCCATCTATCTCATTTGTTTCCAAATCCAAATTTTTCTTATATAACAAATACTATAAAATTTTCTTTCAAATACAATATACTCTTTCATTTTTAATTATTTATATATAGAGAGAGGGGTTTTTCAAGGATAAAAATTTATATTTCACTTTAAATAAAAAGTTAACTACTCCCTACACTTCAAGGTTGAAAGGTCAAACATAAAAATTGAATTTTATATAATATTTAAATTTTATTCTATTTTCTTCCATTCTAAAAATTACATTTTGAAGGGTTACCAAGGTTGTAATCTTGATCCTTGATTGTAAGGTATTTTATTAAAAGGAAGACAAACAAATTGTTAGAGCATCCCATTATATTGCATAGTATTATTAAAATAAATTAATTATAACAAGTTTGATGGGTTTAGATAAATGATTATTGGTGTGGATAAAGGATTGAGGGGGAGGAGCTTTATAAATAATTTAAGGCTTAGGATGCACCTTTATATGTTGGTTTATTGATTTGAAGGTAGTGGTAGAAAACAATGAATTTTAAATTGGAAAGCAACATTCCAATTTTATAGATGTTATGCTCATCAAATTAAATTTAAGTAATTTTAAAAACTATTTTTATTAAAAATATTTATGTTTGTTCTTGTAGGACACCGTATGGTTTGATTTTTGAATTTTCATCTAAGAAACTCAAGTTTAAACCAAGACACCAAAATAGGTATGCTTTTGTACAACCATATAAAACATTCTATATAAATAATATGTGTTTGATTGTCAAATAATTAAACTTTTAAGTAAATGAGACAAATAATGCTTCCAATATCTTGATGAACATAAAGATCTTTACTTTGTAACCTCATTTCAAACTAATGTTTAAAATAAACCACCTAAATTTATTAATTTAGTTCAGACATTAAAATTAAAAAGAATATTGATTATCACAATTATAGTAAAGAATCATAACCATCTAATAAATTTAGATTCAAGCTCCGAGGTGTAGACCAATTGGTTCATCCAAACCCCATAAGGGGGCAGAGGTCCAAGGTTCAAATCTCGGGCCTCGTCGGACTGAACGCTTGTCCCTTTCCTGGTGCTTTCAGCAGCGTAAAATGTTTAAAATGATTGTGGCATGGTGGTTATAGGGACGGACTGCACGAAGATCTGTGTGACGGCTTCTGGGCGGACAACGCAGAATACTGTGGCGGCCATAAAAGTTGGACAGCCTGCCCGGATCCGTGGCGCTTACCGATTCCACCATGTAAATTCATCAAAAATAAAAATAAATAAATAAATTTAGATTCCGACATTAAAAAAAACATTAAATAATCAAGGTGCATTAAAGAAGCTCCTAACCTTCATAAGGCCTATGTCAAAGTCATTCTTTTGCAATTTATTGCTACCGATTTTCTACGAAAAATTGGTGGGGATTCTAATTTCCACGAAGCTGAACAGCCCACGTGCAACAGTCGAACTGTCAGTCCTACGTCTGCCCAAGGAATCCTAGGATTTGGATAATATAAAAAAAATTCCTTTATCATAACTCCCAGGCCAAAAAGGAAGGGCAAGGGAGTGGACGCCAAGGCCCCCACCTACTTCACATGCTGCCCAGAATGCCCGACCCGGGCTGCCCTAGCCACCCCTGGCCTATTTGAATTTGACGGGAAAGCTAAATAATTTTATTTCTGAATTGAATTAATAAATAAAGTGTTTTTATTCAAGTGTTGTCTCACAGGGTTGGGTAATTTTCTAAAGGAGGTCCTTAGTTCGAATCTCCACCCTACCAAACACACATTGGATACCTAAAATCCAGTTGATTATGCTAGTGCAATCAGAGCGGGCATGACTCCCAGATAATTTTGATGGTGTAGAACCACTGGTCGTGGTTTCTCATACCAAGGAGGCCCCACAAAGAGTTTTTCCCTAAATTCAAAAAAAAAAAAAATATGTTTGTTTTTTAACAGGTTCAAATTTTGGGACTGTCCCCATAATCCTTATTCTACTTTGTTGTTGTCTTAACATAGGGAAGCCACTGGCCATTGGAGATGTCTTCATCAAATTGCATTCTCAATGGAATCAGGTTAGACTACTACATATACCTCCAATGTTCGAACTCATATTCCTTTGTAAACACCAAAGCTTATCAATCCAACTACTCTTTCAAGATAAATGTTGCAATGCATGTCCGTAACCCCGCTTTATTAACGTCGCGATTCTCGAATATTGTCTTGTCCATTCTACGTTTTTTCCGAACCAAATAAATTCAGCCATTGACTAACTCATTCAAGCTGCAACCATACGAAGACTGATCCTCTTACAGGGAAAGGTGAAAGAATAGTTGAGGATTAGACAAGGGTGATGCCAAGTAGGACCCAGCTTAGAAAATCCCATTCCATGGCTGACATGCTCACACTTGCAGTCCTGCACGCAATACAAGTCATTCTTTCTTTTCTTTTAACTCCGCAACAGACTTCCCATTGCTTGGTTCACCTACCAAATCTAGCCAGCTTTTATTGGGTACTCTGCTTTCCATGGTGTTTTTTTTATTGATGAGTGTGAATGCATTCTTATATCTTTAAACTCAATGTTTCAACTTATGGACGTCACCGTTTCTCTTAATTAGATTATGTGGCAAATGGTGATGATAGCATTCGCACAGAAATAAATTCGACATAAAATACATCCAAGTCTACTAAGACAATTAGTATTTCAAGTTAAGATACTGTGGGAAACCGGTGCAGTACCGTAAATTGTTTGGCGGTTTCGCTTCTGACAACTGCATTTTGTTGTCCACTTAGCTCAAACTTTTCCTCTACATGTCTATCATTTGAATGTTTAGGGACTCGGGTCAGAAGTGAAATTCCTAGTGCTTTTTCTGGGAGAAAATCCTAGGTCTACAGTCTACAAAATTGAAAGCCTGACGTCATGGAGATGTCTGTAACTGCCTTATAAGTTTCAAAATCTGGGAAAGTGGTACGCTACAAAGATAATGGGGGACAAACTGGTCAGCCGGAACCTAGCTTCTCTTTGCTAAGTTGTGATAAAGACATGGGCTTGCTAAGTTGTGATAAGACATGGGCCACAGGGCTTGGAATTTTATTTAATAGGTGATACAAGAAGTATTATTAAATACCAATTGATTCGATAGTTCAAAGGTCTTTATAATCATAGTCTTGCAATCCATTATGCTATATGAAACATAAAGCATAAGAGTGAGTTTTTTTTTTTTTTTCAATTCTAAGGGTTTCTAGGGCTGCTCTAGCCTCCCTTCATTGATGTCGACCTTTCATAGTACTTGGAATAGGTTGTGATTATCCTTTTTCTATCGTTTTTAAGGTTTTCTTTGGCAGTCTCGCTGAAGTTTAACTTGAACTACCTTTGAGTCAAGGGTTTTCACATACAATTTTTTTTGTTTCGAATTTTTTTTTTGATTTCAATTTGAATAAGATATTTAATTCTTTCTTAATTAATGATTGAATCTTGTTATATGATCTTTTCCAAGTTAGACTTTTATTTCTGAAGATTTCGTTGTTGTGTACCTTCCATAGCATTCAACAATATATGTTTATAAATAATTTCCAAGTCCACTTGGAGAGCCTCTCTTTAGTTGAGCTATTCCATTGGTTCCATAAATCCTTGGAGAGCCTCTCTTTAGTTGAGCTATTCCATTGGTTCCATAAATCATGTATGGTGTTGGGCATAACCCATTCAACTTTATTATCCTTTAGAAACTTACTCCATATTTCTATTGAGTATGAGCACTTCAAGAAGAGGTGGTTCACATCTTCCTCCTCTCTATGGCATAGATTGCATTTGCTTGGCCCTTGGAATCCTCTTTTCCTCAGGTAAGTTGCTCGATGTTAAAATTTTGTAGTTTAAAGTCAGCCACATAAATACTTGAATTTTAGGGGCACTAAGATTGCTCCATACTAATTTCCATTCATAATTTCCCTCTCCTTGACCTGTGAGAATCTTATAGCCTGATTTTATTATATAATCACCACTTGTATCATGAGGCCAAACAATAGTTTCTTGTTTATTAGATTTGGAGATAAAAATCGCTTTCTTTATTCTATTTAATATTTTGATTTCTTCCTCTCTATTTTCTTCATTCTCTAGTTCCTTCTAGCAAGCTTCTTCCAATGGTGATGTATATATGTAATTATGATTTTCTTTTCCCCATTCTCTTGTCATCAACTCTTTGATTTTGTTCAAGTCATTCCTCCTCTTCAATGGAGCTTCCTCACAACACGTATCCTCCCAAAATCTCTTCCTATATTTCTTGTTTACAATCAACATGACTTCCTCTTTTATTAGGCTTCTACAAGTATTTGTATGTTTCCATATGGATGACACTTACGTTTCCAAGTTCTACTCTTCTTCTATGGCTACTTTTTGAAGTAGGTGGATGGCAGGTTTCCCATACATATACTTGGATCTAATGGCTTCTACCCATGTAGTATTGTTATGTAGGAACCTCCACATTATCTATGTTCCAAGAGCTATGTTCATTTCTTTCATCTTCCTTATACCAATACCTCCTTCTATTTTGGGTTTGTTTATTTGTTCCTAGTTAACCAATGGTATTCTACTTTTCTCTTATGTTCCTAACCAAAGGTTTTAAAATTTTAGGGTAAAGCATGATTTTTTGAAAGGGGTCCATTCCCCTTGTAGCAAGGTTTGAACTTGGATCTATTGAATGAAAACCCAAAGACATACTACTATGGTATCCCTCTTGGGACTTAAAAATTTTAGGGTAAAGAATGAGTTTTGAAAGTGTCTTGGTCCCTTATACATAGGAGAAAGTGCTACGTCTGCCCAAGGAATCCTAGGATTTGGATAATATAAATTTTTTTCCTTTATCATAACTCCCAGGCCAAAAAGTAAGGGCAAGGGAGTGGACCCAAAGGCGTCCACCTACTTCACATGCTACCCAGAATGCCCGACCCAGGCTGCCCTAGCTACCCCTGGCCTATTTGAATTTGACAGGAAAGTTAATTAATTTTATTTCTGAATTGAATTAATAAACTAAAGTGTTTTTTTTCAAGTGTTGTAAGTGAGTCTGAGAGGGTTGGGTAATTTTTTAAAGGAGGTCCTTAGTTCGAATCTCCACCCTACCAAACACACATTGGATACCTAAAATCCAGTTGATTATGCTAGTGCAATCAAAGCAGGGGTGACTCCCAGATAATTTTGATGGTGTAGAACCACTGGTTGTGGTTTCTCATACCAAAGGGGCCCCACAAGGAGTTTTTCCCTAAATTCAAAAAAAAAAAAAGTGTGTTTGTTTTTTTACAGGTTCAAATTTTGGGACTGTCCCCATAATCCTTATTCTACTTTGTTGTTGTTGTCTTAACATAGGGAAGCCACTAGCTATTGGAGATGTCTTCATCAGATTGCATTCTCAATGGAATCAGGTTAGACTACTACATATACTTCCAATGTTTGAACTCATATTTCTTTGTAAACACTAAAACTTATCAATCCACCTAAGATAAATGTTGCAATGCATGTCCGTAACCCCACTTTATTAACGTCGCGATTCTCGAATATTGTCTTGTCCACTCTACTTTGTTTCCGAACCAAATCAATTCAGCCATTGACTAACTCATTCAAGCTGCAACCATACGAAGACTGATACTCTTACAGGGAAAGGGTGAACCAAATAAATTCAGCCATTAACTAACTCATTCAAGCTGCAACCATACGAAGACTGATCCTCTTACAGGGAAAGGTGAAAGAATAGTTGAGGATTAGACAAGGGTGATGCCAAGTAGGACCCAGCTTAGAAAATCCCATTCCATGGCTGACATGCTCACACTTGCAGTCCTGCACGCAATACAAGTCATTCTTTCTTTTCTTTTAACTCCGCAACAGACTTCCCATTGCTTGGTTCACCAACCAAATCTAGCCAGCTTTTATTGGGTACTCTGCTTTCCATGGTGTTTTTTTTAATTGATGAGTGTGAATGCATTCTAATCTTTAAACTCAATGTTTCAACTTATGGACGTCACCGTTTCTCTTAATTAGATTATGTGGCAAATGGTGATGATAGCATTCGCACAGAAATAAATTCGACATAAAATACATCCAAGTCTACTAAGACAATTAGTATTTCAAGTTAAGATACTGTGGGAAACCGGTGCAGTACCGTAAATTGTTTGGCGGTTTCGCTTCTGACAACTGCATTTTGTTGTCCACTTAGCTCAAACTTTTCCTCTACATGTCTATCATTTGAATGTTTAGGGACTCGGGTCAGAAGTGAAATTCCTAGTGCTTTTTCTGGGAGAAAATCCTAGGTCTACAGTCTACAAAATTGAAAGCCTGACGTCATGGAGATGTCTGTAACTGCCTTATAAGTTTCAAAATCTGGGAAAGTGGTACGCTACAAAGATAATGGGGGACAAATTGGTCAGCCGGAATCTAGCTTCTCTTTGCTAAGTTGTGATAAGACATGGGCTTGCTAAGTTGTGATAAGACATGGGCCCCAGGGCTTGGAATTTTATTTAATAGGTGATACAAGAAGTATTATTAAATACCAATTGATTCGATAGTTCAAAGGTCTTTATAATCATAGTCTTGCAATCCATTATGCTATATGAAACATATAGCATAAGAGTGAGTTTTTTTTTTTTTTTCAATTCTAAGGGTTTCTAGGGCTGCTCTAGCCTCCCTTCATTGACTGTCGACCTTTCATAGTACTTGGAATAGGTTGTGATTATCCTTTTTCTATCGTTTTTAAGGTTTTCTTTGGCAGTCTCGCTGAAGTTTAACTTGAACTACCTTTGAGTCAAGGGTTTTCACATACAATTTTTTATGTTTCGAATTTTTTTCTTTGATTTTAATTTGAATAAGATATTTAATTATTTTCCTAATTAATGCTTGAATCTTGTTATATGATATTTTCCAAGGTAGACTTTCATTTCTGAAGATTTTGTTGTTGTGTACCTTCCATAGCATTCAACAATATATGTTTATGAATAAGTTCCAAGTCCACTTGGAGAGCCTCTCTTTAGTTGAGCTATTCCATTGGTTCCATAAATCCTGTATGGTGTTGGGCATAACCCATTCAACTTTATTATCCTTTAGGAACTTACTCCATATTTATATTGAGTATGAGCACTTCAAGAACTTACTCCATATTTATATTGAGTATGAGCACTTCAAGAAGAGGTGGTTCACATCTTCCTCCTCTCTATGGCATAGATTGCATTTGCTTGGCCCTTGGAATCCTCTTTTCCTCAAGTTGCTCCATGTTAAAATTTTGTTGTTTAAAGTCAGCCACATAAATACTTGAATTTTAGGGGCACTAAGATTACTCCATACTGATTTCCATTCCTAATTTCCCTCTCCTTGGCCTATGAGAATCTTATAGCCTGATTTTATTATATAATCACCACTTGTATAATGAGGCCAAACAATAGTTTCTCATTTATTATATTTGGAGATAAAAATCGCTTTCTTTATTCTATTTGATCTTTTGATTTCTTCCTCTCTATTTTCTTCATTCTCTAGTTCCTTCTAGCAAGCTTCTTCCAATGGTGATGTATATATGTAATTATGATTTTCTTTTCCCCATTCTCTTGTCATCAACTCTTTGATTTTTTTCAAGTCATTCCTCCTCTTCAATGGAGCTTCCTCACACCACGTATCCTCCCAAAATCTCTTCCTATTTTTCTTGTTTACAATCAACATGACTTCCTCTTTTATTAGGATTCTACAAGTATTTGTATGTTTCCATATGGATGACACTTACGTTTCCAAGTTCTACTCTTCTTCTATGGCTGCTTGTTGAAGTAGGTGGATGGAAGGTTTCTCATACATATACTTGGATCTAATGGCTTCTACCCATGTAGTATTGTTATGTAGGAACCTCCACATTATCTATGTTCCAAGAGCTATGTTCATCTCTTTCATCTTCCTTATACCAATACCTCCTTCTATTTTGGGTTTGCTTACTTGTTCCTAGTTAACCAATGGTATTCTACTTTTCTCCTATGTTCCTAACCAAAGGTTTTAAAATTTTAGGGTAAAGCATGATTTTTTGAAAGGGGTCCATTCCCCTTGTAGCAAGGTTTGAACTTGGATCTCTTGAATGAAAACCCAAAGACATACTACTATGGTATCCCTCTTGGGACTTAAAAATTTTAGGGTAAAGAATGGATTTTGAAAGTGTCTTGGTCCCTTATACATAGTTTAAACTTAGGTCTCCTGGATGAAAACCCAAAGACATACCACTACGGTATCCTTCATGAGACTAAAATTGAGTTTAAAATATGGGTTTTCATGAGGGGTCGTGGTCCCCTTATACCAAGGTTTGAACTTGGATCTCCTAAATAAAAATCCAAGGACTTATCACTACAATATCCATCTCCATCAATGTTATTTTTTTAAGTGTTATTTATTTTTATTTTTTATTTTTAAAATTTGTTATATTATTTTTTTTGGTATTATTAAAAATGGAGAGGGTTTTAAAGGGATCCCACAACCACTACAATCAAAATGCCATCTGGGCGAGAAATACCAGAACTAAACCCCACCAGATACCGTGATGTAGACCAAAAAAAGACTACAAAAAACTAAGACCCTATGACACATAAGAAGAGGAGAATTGATATAGTTCTTCCCCAACCTACCCATATCTTGAGCAACAGAAGTAGCTAGATGAGAAATATCCTTAGTGTGATCCATCACTGACTTCAGCGAGCTCTAAATTTTATTTTGATTAATATCAATGAGCTTCAAATTATGAAATACCGATCGTTTTTCTCCACGGAGACCTCCGGAGCATAAACCTCATTGACCGACTTCTCCCAATGGCAGTCGCACGAAAGGACATCGAATTCAGGAGGGGGAAAGAGAGGGGAGGAGCCATCATCCTCACCCAATTTACTATGTAGGCATTTAAATTTATGTATGCCACTGCCCACAAAAACACATGTGGGTTTATGGCCCACATCCACAAGCTCCTGCTCAACCACCTTAGGAGACACATTGAACCTAACATAGGGGCTAGCCAAAGGAGCACAATTACCACTATCAGAAGCCTTACCACAAAACCCTTTAGTAGAAACCTAAATCTTTCTTGAAACCTTCTCAGGACCTGAATCAAAGGTAAACGAATAAATATCATAACTACACTCAGAATCTGCCTTCAAAACCACCTTAGAGCCACCAACAGTAGGACCAGGTAAATTCGCAACCACCTTAGAGCCACCAACATTGGGACCAGGTAAATCTGCAAAAGGCTTAAGGATATCGTCAGCAACTAAACCATGTTCTAGAGCTACCTGTTAAAACACAAGCAAGACAAGTCCTTGATGGATGGGGGCCTGACCAAAACCACCTTACACATTCACAAAAGACTTCTTCAAATATTGGAAAAGAAACAAAGGAATATTCATGCGAGCATGACTTCACAAATGGTTTAAGAACATAGCATGGAAACTCCTAAATATCTCATAGGAAGAATCTAAAGTGAAATAATCCATAATAAACCTAGCAACATGGTCCCAGGGAGGGGACAAATTTGAAGCACTAAAGTCATTTTGGGCTCTAGGAAGAAATTCCTCTTTATCCAAAAAAGACTAATCTCCTACAATAGAGAGTGTCTATCACGATTGTGGTAAGCACCATCTAAAATAAAACCAATGGTCTTGCGAATTAGCTCCACCGTGACCTAGAACAACCACGAGCCAATCCTAACCCAACTGTCATTCCAAGTAGCCACCATACAATTAGTGAGAACCAGATTGTGTCCATGAAACTTTTGAATGCACTCTAGAAGACCCCCTTCCACCAGAATAGATTTAACTTCATTGTTGAAGGTGATGGACGTAGGTTCCAACCGGGGCTTGCTCAAATTTTTATTAGGAGAAAAGATCTTCGCCTTAACCATAAGAACAAAAAACCAGATTCTCCCAAACACAGACAGGAGAGAAGAAACCCAACCAACCAAACTTGAACTAGCAAGAAAATACAGACGAAGAAGACCCATAGATGACCAAGGTAAAAATATATGTTCCCTGCCATCAAAGTCAAAAGTCAAAAACCAGAGAACGATTTGGGACTCACCGATGAGGGAAACCTATGAATCCTAGGAATCGACATGAAGAAATATAAGCCATCCCTAGGATAGAAAGCTGAAACAAATGCGAGGGGAAGCAAAAAAATCCCATTCACGGGGAAATACGACACAAACGATAGAAACATACAATGAAAAAAAATCGAGGAAACTTCTGGGAAATAGGGTGAAGAACCATAAAACCACATAAGCAACCATGAAAGGGCTACCCCCACTCAGACCAGATGTCACCAACTCAAGAGAGCCTCCAACAGGTGTAAAGATAAACCAAAATACATGAACTAGAAAACTGCCATTAAGGCACCTTCTCAAAGAAAAAAGGAAGACATGAAAGAGGACCCCAACACCCTTGGGAAAAAAAATATCATAACTCATCTAGCCATAGAATATAAGCGCGGTCAAATTCCCAAGGAGAAACAAAAAGGAAACACTAAGGTAGAGGTATTCTGACATTGGCACACTTAGAGAAGGTTCAAGAAAACAAAAAATAGCTAGAAAGGCCCACCACATGACCACATGAGGGAATGTTGGGAAGGAGAATTTCAAAAATTGAAATTCAAAAAGCGAGAGGGGAAAAGGATTCCCTGACACCACCTTAAAAAAAAATGAACCAAGAGGGCCTGAGAGGACATTGCAAAAGCTATAAGTAAAGGCTCTTCGTTGTCATGTCAACGGTAATAAAACTCCAACACCAACCGAAAACTAGGAAAATCAACCATTGGTGAGGCACCACCTAATAGAAATTAAGGTTTGTCTTCATTAACAAGGTAGAGGATCTCGGGCAGAAAATATGTACACAAAATCGCCAAGCTCTAATGAGATACGCTCATATTTTCAAGGGATTCGACCACCACGTTCCCTTATCTATACTCATGCTTTATTAATGTCTCCTCCAAATCCAATAAGTGGGCTCTGAATTCATCAATTAAATTAGAGATACGCCAACTGGTACGACAATATACTTTGATTATGTTTATAGTGTTCAACGAATCCCCTTCAATAATTGCCCTACAGATGCCAAGATCTTTAAGCATTTGAATTCCAAAAAATGAAGCACATGCTTCGACAAAGTGTGAATATTGGACACCAATATCCTCTACGAAGGCTCAGGGTGGTCATTAGGCACAGAGGGGAGAGAGTCTTTCAACATCACCAGTACATTCTCTACCACCTTCCAAATTATTTTTTGACTTAAATAAAAAATGTCACACTCAGAGTTTTTAAACACCCTCACATTCTACTCCTTCCACACACCCCAAAGGAGATGAGGTAATATATAATTCCATAAGCATTTTAGACGAGGGAAAGAAAAGCGTGATGTCCATTGTTGAACAAAGTCACAGATAGAATCCGACAAAGTCTATGCAACCCCAACATGCTGAAGAATAAAATAAAAAATATCCTGAAAGACTTTGCACTTGAGAAATAGATGAGAAGTAGATACCCAGTATTTCTTGCACAAAAAATAGTGGTTTAATAAATTGAAACCCCTCTTATGTAATTTTTCTATGGTTAGAACCTTATTATGCACCACCAACCAGAAGAAAATATTTATCTTTGGGGTTAGATTCTTAATCCAAATCTTAGACCAAGGGAAATCACCATCTCCCTGAGGGAAAAGAAGAGAATAAGTAGTATTAATCGAAAAGAACCCTCACTATCGTTATCCCACACCAACCGGTCCACCACCTCCTCCTACCCTACAACATACCACCGCATCTCAAGCAGGAGAGAATCCCATGTCATACGATCTTGGGCATTTCTTAGGAAGGGGGAGGGAGACCGGATTTTACAATCATTCTGAAGAAAAACAAAATCAGCCACCTTGACAAAGCCTGCCTCTTTGGAGAGCAAACACACATCCTTGAAGTGAGGATCCTCAACAAGGGGATGGTCTCTGAGCCAAGGATCATCCCAAAAAGAAACGGACCTACCATTTCCAATCACCCAACAACAATTGTCTCTGATAAAGTCCCTGGATTTAATCAGACTGTTCCAAAAATTAGAACCTCCAGAAGGGAGATGATCCGAGAGAAACTATTGAAAATTATATTTGGCTTTAAGAATTTGACACCAAAGACGATCAGAATTGGAAGCTACCTTCCAAGCAAGTTTGGAAACCATATTCATAATAACCACATTCTTAAGATTCAATCCCCCATCCATTTTCCTTTTACAAATTTACTCCCAAGATATAAGGTGAAACTTGCCCTTCAACTCCGGACCAACCCATAGAAAGGCCTTACAAATACTATCAAACTTGGATGCCACCTTAGCCAAAATATTGAAAAGAGATAGGAAATATATGGGAATACTCTGAAGCGTGCTCTGAACCAAAACCGCCTTCCCTGCTTGACTAAGGAGGGCACCTTTCCAGGAGGATAGTTTCCTCTGTACCCTCTCCAAAACTAGAGTCCAGAATGATTCCTTCAAGCGACCAACGAACAACGGAAGGCCAAGATAGGTAGCCGGGAGAGAGACAATCCTACAACCCAAAATAGAAGTAATCTTCTTTTGATGGACCTCTGGGGTATTAAGAAAGAATTGTTTCTTTTGAGATAGTTAATCAACTGACCCGCTGCTCTCCCATAATAGTCCAGGATTATTTTCACATCACGAGCATGAAATACCGATGCCATACAAGAGAGCAAAGTATCATCAACAAATTGCTAGTGAGAAATCGAGTAAATCTGCAGGGCCGACCTTAGACCAAAATCAACACTTCATCTCTTAATAGATCGACCAAGAGCTTCAGCCATGAGGATAAAGAGGAAGGGGGAGATGGGGTCTCCCTGATGAATCCCCCGACACGAGTTAAAGAAACCAGTAGGGGATCCGTTAATCAGCATAGAGAACCAAGCTGAAGAAATCGAGGCCTCCATCAATTTGATCCAAGAATCACTGAAACCAAACTTCCTCAATACCCTGAACAAAAATGACCAAGACACCCGATCATATGCCTTGTTAACGTCTAGTTTAAGAAAAAAACCGCCCTACCACTCTTCTGCATCGAATGTAAGAGTTCATGGATAACGATGGTGTCATCCAAAATTTGCCTCCCTGGCACAAAACCACTTTGAGCAGAATCAATAAGAGTAGGAAGAATGGGCTTCAATCTATTAGCCATAGCTTTAGAAAATATTTTATAAACCGTATTGCATAAACTAATAGGCTTGAAGTCACTGAATGAAGCCACTGAGTCCTTTTTAGGAATGAGAGCAAGAAAGGTCAAATTCAAAGCCTTAGGAAAGACCAACAAACTCTGGGAATTGTGAATAGCATTACAGACGTCCTCCCCATAGATATGCCAAAATTTTTAGAAAAAAATAGGTGGGAAGCCATCTGGACCAGGGGATTTAAGAGGGCCCATAGACTTGAGCACTGACAGGATCTCATCATCAGAGAAGGGGGCTAGGAGAGCAACATTCATCTCATCAGAAACCAAGCATGGAATAGCCTCCAACATATTGTTTTTTGCATCTCTATCACGAGCAGGCGAAGAGCATAATAGTGAACCAAAGAAGTCCACTGCCTCTTCCCTGATCTCCAGAAGATCCAAAGTATGGATGCCATTAGACTTAACAATTTCCCTAATTCTGTTTTGCCCCCTATGACGCAAAGTGGAAGACTGGAAAAAATGAGAGTTACAATCACCTTCTTTCAACCAAAGCTCTCTAGATTTTTGTTTCCAGAACAATTCTTCCTCAACCTGTAAGTTATGAAGGGCACAAAGAGTAGATTTTTCCTCCGAGAGCAGATGATCGGAATACCCTTGGGAATCAATCTGAGCTTCAATCGAGAGCAGAAGAGATTTCAAGCGTTCTTTTTCCCAAAAAATATTCCCAAAGGAAAACTTATTCCAAATTTTTAGGTGCACTCTTAGCTTCTTCAATTTGTTCAACAGTTTAAACATACCTATTCTAGGAACTTGGTCCTACCACCACTCTGCAACTTTGACCTCAAAATCAGGGTGAGAGCACCACATTACCTCAAAATGGAAGGGTCGGGGAAGAAACGAGAGACCCTCAGGAATTTCCAACCATAATGGGTTATGATCCGAACCGATTATGGGAAGGGTGGATAAGGAGGCATCACCAAAAATATCAAAGGAGGAATTCGAGATGAAGACCCTATCAAGCCTGCTAAGAATAAGACTATTTCCTCCCCTATGATTACTCCAGGTGAACTTAGAAACTTTGAGGTCAATGTCACAAAGTTTCGCTTGGTTTACAAACTCATGGAAATAAAAAAGACTCCGCTCATCAATAACATTACCTCTACGCTTCTCAGAAGGAAATAAGGGAGAGTTGAAATCACCAACCACCATCCAAGATTCATGTTGAAAAGTAGCCCTCATCTCCAACAAAAGCGTCCAAAATCTACGTCTATCAGTATAGGCATTCGGGGCATAAATATTCGACATAACACACCGTATTTGAGAAAATTTACACCAAAAAAGGATATTAATAACCCTATTAGATGAAGAAATGACATGACCCTCAAACTTAGATGAATCCCAAAAGAAGAGGAGACCGCCAGCCGAACCAGAGGCTTCAAAAGCCATAAAACCCGAGTCTTTCTAGACTACTTTTTGAGCTTCCTCCCAAGCAGAGGCATCCAACTTAGACTCCTGAATACACAAAAAATTTGGGGATTTCTCCCTCCTCAAAGAAGCAAGCAAGCATTTTTTAGAGGCACTATTAAGCCCTCTAGTGTTCCAAGAACACACCTTCATTAAGAATTAAAAAGAGAGATTTTTACCAATCCCCCCCAACTGTGGGGATTTAAAACCGTCAAGCTTGAGCTGCCTATCACCATTTTCAACTTCCACAACAAGGTGAGCTTGACCACCATTTGCCAAAGCCTCCTCCATAGCCCTTTTCCTCCTTGACTTTTTTGGGGGTCTACCAAATTTCTTTGCCAAGCCAAAGTCCAAGGGTTTCTTACATTGGCTTCTAGTCTTGGGACCAGGAGAACCTTTCTCCATGACACGCTTAGGGGAATCACCCGGTCTAGAAACACAACCAATGAGAGAAATCATCAATTCTTTAGGAGGGGAAGCCACTTTCAAAGGAGATGAATCCTGAGCAGGAGCCTCCAAAGAATCCTCAAGCCCGATCAGATCAAGACCTTGAAAAGAATTTGACAGTGGAATATCATTGCCAACTTCAATAGGATCCACAAACAACACCACTTCCAAATTACTCTAAAGAGACTGAGTCTTAGGTGAAAGAGGAGACTTAGGATTACCTTTTGGAGGAACAACCGAAGGACCACCCCCAGATGAATGGGGTGGTTGAGAAGAGAGAACACTTTTACCTTTCAAACCCAAAGATTGTTTCAGAGTCTTTTTTCACCAAATCCTATTTTTCTTGGCGAGGGTTCTCCATTCATTATTTTTATCTTGATTAGGACCAGTAACCTCATGGGATTCAGAGGGAATCCCCAGTTTCTTTTGGGGGCACAAACTTTGGTGATGCCCACCCAAGCCACAATATTGGCAAGCCTGAGGCTTGTTTTCATAAATAATAGATTGAGATCAAGTGCCCAGGTGGGAGATGAGTTCCACCGCACTAGGAAGCTCTTTCTCAATATCAACCATTAAACACATCCTGACAAACTGACGATGAGAGTGAGACAACAAAACTTTATCAAAGGAGATAAAGTCCCCTATGGCCGATGCAACAGCCCAAAAAACACTCTCATGCCACAGATATATCGAAAATTTAGGAAGGTGAACCCACACAGGAACCACATTAACTCTTTGAAGCATCGGGTTAAAATCATGACCCCAACGATGAAGGAAGAGGCCGTGCTTGCCGAAGAACCAAGGCCCACCCTCCAAGATCTTCCTTGAATCCTCCTCACATGAAAGCCTAATGAGAAAACAATTACAAGGAAGCGAAGCAAGGTCAAGGGATCCCTTCAGACGCCATTTGGACAAGGCCCAACGCTTTAGAGAGTCCAACTCCGGACGACCACCGACCAACTTACCCACCAAATCCTAGGACCCCTTCCTCAAAAAAGAGTTAATAGTAAAATCTAGGACATGAATTTGAAAGGAATTCCCATCAACCTTACATGGGGGAAACTCTTCTCCAATAGGATCACCCAAAATAGCATTGGTATAGGAAGAAAGGGAAGGAGCCCCAGGAGAGGCCCTACCATTAACAAACCCATGCTGAAACTTACCAGGATCCCACCACGGGCAAACACCTAAAGAAAAAGATTTACCTAACCAGAAAGGATCATCCAAGTTGATCTCATCCGCCACCAAAACATCGCCATTGACTGACTCACCAGCGTACCACATCGCTCTAGATCTATTTGTTATATTATTTTTAAAAAAACTATAAATTTTTGTAATTATAATTATATTACCTTTTAATTTATGTGTATACATGTCTTTCATTATTTAGCATTATATTAAACAACAAAATACATAATATGTTGACACTAAAAAAAAAATGTAAAGGATACAAATCTGATCTTATGTAGACACATGTGTGAAGGTTATATTGTATCATTTTAAACATATAAATTTATATATAGTATATTTATCATATTATGATATATATTTTATTTCATTGCTATTGGTTAGTTTAAATACATTTCAAATGATTTGTTGATTTTTTTTTAAGATTTGGTTAGTGTGAGAAATACATTTCAAATAATTTGTTGTTTTTTTCTTTTATATTTGGTTAGTGTGAGAAACACCTATGACCAATGCACAGGGTTGAGTAGTCTTCTACCAACCATGATCCCTCGTAAAGCTGAGATCTATGCTTATCAATAGATAATTTAACACACATCCACCACACACCCACCCCCTCACACACTCGTCCATGTCGTGGTTTGAACCTTGGACCTCCCGAAGAAGAGCCAAAGCCCAAACCATTGCGTTGTCCCTTGTTGAGTGGAAATTTTGCCCAATTGCAAAATCACCATCACTGTCAGGATTTTGATTAGAGAACCCTCTCTTGCAAATAAATACAAATTTCTCTAAGGTTCTTTTTACTTAACGTGTGCTTGTAATATTATGAAAATGTATCAAATAAGTGCTAAAAATACCTTAGTGATTGCAAATAATTGTTAACAAGGGGCCTATGTTGGTATTATTTTATTGCTATACTAGTGATTGTTCATGAAACTTAAAATAAATGAAAAATATGATTGGCCCTCATATGACCATGATGTAAAGCCTTAGTTCATTTTATCTTGGATTATTTTAGGTAGATTTTATCTTTCTTTGATTAAGCAGATTTTAGACAAGTTTTATCTTGCATTATTAAATCATGCTTTGAGAATAAAAGAGAATACTAAAATCTATCTTTTGAAATGCAAAATTTTAATGATGATTGGATTTATTTAATGTTGCTTTGAACATGAAAGTAAAAATAGCCTTTGATATAATAAATAAATTACCCCTCTTTGATGAAATTAATTTTCATAAAGAGACGTCAATTTATTGCTCTAAAAAAATGGCCTTTGAAATGCCATATAAATCACTCCCCTTTAATGAAATTATGATTTTCATAAAGGAAAGTTAATTTATTACTTGCAAAACAAACATGCAAAGTTTAAAATCTGATTTACCTTCAAAATGCAAAATTATGTAAAATTCAAAATTATAAAATGCCTGAAAAAAAATTTGAACAATTTTTATAATTTCTAAATGGCTTCAAAATGAAATCGAACTTGTTCTAAATAGAGCGTTAAAGCTTGTTCTTCACATCCATGCATTTGTTTTTGGAATTTTAATTTTTTCGATTTTTATTTTAACTACCGAATTTTTCAAAAATGAGAAAACAGGGGTTGTTGCGGGCCAAACAAGGTGAATGGTTTCCTATTTTTGTCACATGCCCGTGCATTTAATTATCAACCAGGGAACTTCGTAAAATTGTGAAGAGTCGAAATTAGGTTACTACAATACCACTGGAGGTGAATCTGCTAATCCTACGTTTTGGGGGGTGTTCTTGAAATGGTTGTCATTCATTCCCACACTCCTCAATAAATTATGTAAGAAGAACATAATTAAATCTACAGAAATAAATCATGTATACATTCCTGAAAATAAACCTACTGCAACTACTAGAATTAGCAAACGAATGAACGTTCCTATGAAAGCAATAAACTAATTAAAATAAATAAACAAAAAGGAAATGGGGAAGAAATACTGGCTTGGAGTGGGCCCAGGCTCCAGCAGCTTCTTCCCAATCAAACACGCGCTTAGAACTTCTGGAACTAGAATATATTTATCAACGTATTACAATCTATCTTCTGCAATTCAAAATGGATCTTTATTAATTATTTCTATATATCTCTCTAAATATTTTTAGAATGATCTGCGTGTGTTTATATAACACACCCGCAGAACTTCTGTTACAGAAGTGGTTACAACAGTCAATTCTTCCCAGACTAAATTAGAACAGTCTGGCAAACGCAATCGACGTCTAGCATTCTGTTCTGATGGCGATGTGTTCGTTTCGGTTCGTGCTTTGCCTGGCATCAGTAAGACGTTTGGGTACATTGGTGCTATCCCCAATTTAGCTCTGCATGACGCAGATCTGGAGTTGCACCAGCAGCTGCCATCCACGTCGTTCAACTCTGGTCAACGAGTAAAGAATTAGTGGCACCTTCCAGTTGTAGGGAGGCTCTTGCCTCCTATTAGCGCCTTTCGGCTGTGGAGAAGTGCTTGCCTTCTATTAGTGCCTTCCAGCTATGGAGAGGCGCTTGCCTTATATTAGCGCCTTTCGGCTGTGGAGAGGCGCTTGCCTTTGGTTGGCGCCTTTCGGTTATAGGGAGGCGCTTGTCCTTGGTTGGCGCCTTCCGGTTGCAGGGAGGCGTTTGCATTCATTCGACGCCTTTCGACTGCAGGGAAGCACTTGTATTCAATTGGTGCCTTTCGACTGTAGGGAGGCGCTTGTATTTAGTTGGCGCCTTTCGACTGCAGGGAGGTGCTTGTGTTCAGTTGGCGCCTTTGGACTGTAGGGAGGCGCTGGTATTCAGTTGGCGCCTTTCGATTGTAGGGAGGCACTCGTCTTTGGTTTGGTGCCTTCTGACTATAGGGAGGCGCTTGTTCCCTTGGCGCCTTTCGGTTGTAGGGAGGCGCCTATGTTCTCTATATTGACCCCCGATGAAATAAAGTGCCAGGTCCATCAAAAGGACCTCGACCGTTCCAAATCTAACTAAATCAACTACAATTCCACAAAACATACTAAAAGCACACAAATTAGATAACACGCATAATTATATCAAATATCTATATAATTATTCATAAAAGTATGCAATCCTTATTATACAACCGCATATTGATCCAAGAAATATGTACAAAATATGAGCATTTTTGGTGCTCATCATCCCCCCACGCCTAACATATGCCACGCCCTCGTGGCATCCAAATTGCAGGTAGCCCTCTGACTTTTCATTGTCGCCATCTCTTGGAGGATTCAACTGCCCCTGCGGCCTGAGTCTGTCTTTTCGTGCTAGCATGTGAAGGTGTGGTTCGCCTTTGCCTATGGGAAACTGTGGCTGTTAATTGTCCCCTTCTTGTTCTGGCCGCTACCGATGGTGGTCTAGCCAACATTGTTCCTACTGATTGAAATGCAACTTCGACAGCTTGCCAGAGGTCGATGTCGGGAGGTTTTACCACTGCCAAAGGGATATCCGAGTTATCCTCTCTAGAAGGCACTACTTGGGCCTTGTATAATCTGGCCACTTCAGGGGTAAGCCCTGCATTCTCCTTTGCAATTATAGCGGCCTCCAATTGTGGGCCATATACTCCCCACCGTTCCAAGTATCTCCTCATCATGGAAGGCCGCCCTCAGAATGAACCATAGATGTCCCAAAACTGGCTGTCTTCTACCGGATTGACGTAGATGCCAGAATCTCCTTTTATCCTCGAGGATGCCTTCCTGGCCTCCTTGGCTACTTTCATTTCGTTGCACAGCTACTCAAAATATTTTTGCCTTTCGACAAATAGCTGCATGTCCCATTCGTCCTCCTCTGACTCGGCGAAGGTCACCTTCACCTTCTGTCGAGCTGTCCTGGGCCTCTTTGCCTTAGCCTCTATAGAAAATGTGGCGGCTCAGACCGGGGTCTCTTTTTTCTCCTTTGGGGACTTCTCTTTACTCCGAAGGATCGGCTGTGCTGCTATCTCTAGGGGTGATCCTTCATTCTACTGTCTACCTAGTGTCGACCCCTCAGGCTCTTCTCCTTCTTCAGGCATGGGGAGGTCCTCTGTATCCTCTGGTCTTAACTGCTGCTGGAGACCTTCGTCCTGCTCTATGTCATCAGGACAATGACAGGGGGCATCGTAGGACTTCTTTCCTTTTCACCCCTGATAATAGAAGAATCCTCCCCTGCCTCCGGGCTACTTTGTCGGGCGTCCGATCGAATCTCCCCTGAAGAAAATACTCGTTCGGCAGATGTGGGAGAGTTCATCGACACTTCTTCTGCCCAATTAGTCTGAGTGGATGCCTCCTGTCTTGCTGTTCCTTTGTCCTGGAGCATTTGATTTTCCTCCTGCAACTTTCGGACCAGCTGCTCGAGCTGAGCGATTCGTCTATCCCTTTCCTCCAACTCCCTTTTATGCTGGTTTTGGCAATCTTCCAAAATCTACTGTGCCATCTAGCAATCGGTTTGCCAATCGAGCGCCTCCTCCAAGGCTGCATCGATCTGGTTGTTACTCCCAAAAGTTCCTTCATTCTGTAGGCTCTGGTTCATTAATTCTCGGAGGGTTTGGGCGGCAACGTCTATCTCTGTGTCACTCTGTCCTTCCTCTATCGAGAGGAATCGTCGCAGATGTTTCCTCCTGGGAATTGGTTCATCCTCACCACCAGCGAGTGGCGCTCCTTCCTCCACATACTTAGGCACTAGTGAATGCCCTCTATCCTCTATGTCTTCAGGCACCGGTGATTGCTCTGCTCCTCCTGGAAAATAGGGCAATGCAAATTGCCCATGTTTGTTATCTCCTCTATAGGGGATGCTTCGCCTTGCCCTAATTCGGCAACCGCATTATGTTGCTCTATTTGGCCGCCATCTCCCTCTGCGTTGCGGTTCTGTCCTTGTGCTTCTGCGTGGCAGACCAATGCCGATATCAGCCCATGGTGGGCTAAGGCGGACGGTGCCCATTTCTGGTACTGAGCCGCTTCATCTTTCAGAGCACTCGCCAGGTAGAAAGGTATATTTAATTTCCTCCCATGCACTAGGTGATTGAGGAAGTGAACATGATTAAGGTGCAGATGGGTATACTTCCCTGTGCATGTGAAGAATCGAGTAATCTGCTCGAACATCTTCTGCATATTCATGGGGAGACTATTCTTGAGTAACCCCTACCTGTCTTTCTACACATTTCCTCCCGGCAGCAGTAATTTGGCTTATAGTTTTAACACTTCGCCCTTGTATATACATTCCCCCGTGAGAGGCAATCCAGTCGCCTGTGAGATGAACTCAAGGGTGACTGGAATTTCCATCCCTCGTACTTGGGCCGCATCACCCTTCAAAGAGGCAACGAATTCTCTAGCTGCCTCCACGTCCTGGCCCTGACTGACCAGGGTGCAGTATTCGAGCCATCCCTCGGCTTTGAATTGGGTCTTATCGCCCCTCTGATCCCATCAGTGTCACTGGGTTCATTCTTCTTGATCGCGTGGTTCTTGGACCTTCCTCCCATGGCGCCTTCTGCTACTGTATTTTTTTTGTCCTTCCTTCTTCAGGAAGGTGCATTCTTATAGAAAAGATGCCTAACCCTAGCAGTTATGGAAGGCATCCTATCATTGGCACGCGTTTTCGGCTATGGGGGGTATGATCTCTATGACAGCTGTATTTTTTTTGGTATTGCGTATTTATAAATAATTATATAAAAGATTTGATTTAATATGCGCGTACCTAATTTGGCATTCCAGTTGTCGTGGTAGCCGTTGATTTGCTGACTTGTGACACGAGGGAGGGGTATGGTCATTTGATGTTGCTTATTCGTGCGATGCTTCGTTCCGCTCGAGGCATTCGGTAGATGTAAATGTTGCACGCGGGAGGTGTTCTTTGGTACCTTCCCCATGTGGATGGTGCCCTTATAGCACTTTTCCAACATTTTTGGTGCTATGAGGTGCCTCTGATTGGTGGTAGGCGCTTTTGCCTGCATGCGTCTTCCCAATGTGGGGGGCGCATCCTTCTGGTTCGTGCCTTCTCGATGTTGGAAGGGGTTCGTCTTGATGAATGCGCCTTCCTTATGTTGGAAGGCATATTCGGTTGGATGAATGCGCCTTCCTGATGTTGGAAGGTGTATTCGGTTGGCTTTTTTTTTTTTTCCTAGTGCCTTCCTGCCACGGAAGGCGCCTATATATATATATATATATATATATATATATTTTTTTTTTTTTTTCTCTACCTTCTGGATGGGCGCCTTTCGGATGCGGTAAGGCACCTTCTTGTGGACTTGGCGCCTTCTAAATGCAGTGAGGTGCCTTCTTCTGGATGGGCGCATTTCGGATGTAGTAAGGCGCCTTCTTCTGGGCTTGGCGCCTTCTGGGTGTAGTAAGGCGCCTTCTTCTGGTCTTGGCGCCTTCTGGGTGCAGTAAGGCGCCTTCTTCTGGACTTGGCGCCTTCTGGGTGCAGTAAGGCGCCTTTTGGGTGCAGTAAGGTGCCTTCTTCTGGACGGCGATTTGACTGGAAAAAGGGTGATCAAGCCTTCCCGGTTTTCACGCTGCCGATTCTACCTACGAGCCGGTGTCATAATCTCGAGCCAAATCAGGCCTGGTTTCCCAGATACCTATCCCTCGTGCTGTCAGGTCCTCCACCTGCAAAAAGCAACCAAAAAATAAAGGAAAATAAAGGCAGTTAGATGTGTTCCGTGCCTGTTAGGCCCTAGATTAGGATGCCTATAGTTTGCATGCGGGCGTCGTCCCTGCAAAAACACATATTAAAAAAACTATATTAACTAACTAAAAAATTTGGGTGAGCACTTTCATGCCCACCATTTCACCTGTGAGAGTTCGGTCCAGATCTAGCAAGATGGGGTCTCCCCCATGCCTACTCTAGATTCCACCTGTAACATTTCGGATATATTATAGGGGCGTAGTCGGTGGCCATTAACTATGAACATGGTGTTGCTGCCATCAATTTTATTAATGCACACCACCCCATTCCTAATGAGCTCTGCCACCTCATACGACCCCATCCACCTCTGCATAAGTTTGCCCTTCCTTTCCTGGAACCGAGAATCGTACAACAGTACCCATTCCCATACCTGGAACTTCTTCAGCTTGATGTGGTTATCATGCCACTTCTTTCTCTGCTTCTGTATAATCTTTGTCCTCTACAAAGCATCCAGTCAGATTTTGTCCAGCTGATCTAGCTGACGAATCCTCTGTTTTGAGCTTCGTACAAGCTCAAATTTAATTCTAAAGCCATCCTCAAAGTTTTGATTTTGAACTCGATGGGCATCATCGCATTTTTTCCATAGACCAGTTGGAAAGGTGTGCATCCTGTGGTGGATTTCCACTTGGTGTTGTATGCCCAAACTACCTCCGGCAACCGTGTGGCCCAATATTTCTTGTGTTGCTACACGATTTTAGTCAGGATGTTTTCTATCTCCCTGTTTGTCACTTCTACTTTCCCGTTCGCCTGCGGATGGTAGGGCATGGTTTTATTGTGCCAAACTCTATACTGCTCCATCAGATCCTCAATCAATTTGGAGGTGAATTGGGGCCCTTGGTCTGTTGTTATCTCCCGAGGAACCCAAAATCATGTGAAAATATGGGCAAATAAGAAATCGGCGACCGTTCTTTCCTTTGAGTCCCTTAATGCCTGCACTTCCACCCATTTGGTGACGTAATCCGTGTAGACCAGAATAAACCTCCTTCCCATCGAAGGTGGATTAAATGGTCCCACGAAGTCCATGCCCCATTTATCGAAAGGTTCCAAGTGTACCTGGGGCTGTAGGGGCATTTCATCTCAGTGGGTTGGTCTACCCATCCTCTGGCACTTGTCACACTTGATGGTATACGCTGCCATGTCTTTGAACAGAGTGGGCCAAAAATACCCAGCCTGCAGGATTTTGTAGGCAGTTCATTTCCCTACAAAGTGTCCTCTGCATGGCTCATCGTGACATGCCTTGAGAACTTCTAAAAAATCTTGTTCTGCTACGCATCTTCTTATAATTTTGTCCCGTCCTATTTTAAATAGGAGACCATCCATCCAAAGGAATGATGTGCTCTTCTCTATGACTGCCTGCTTTTCTCAGTAGGATAGAGCAGGTGAGGTCCTTACGGTGGCCAAGTAATTGGCTATGTCTGCATACCACGGAGTTTGTTCACTAATAGCGAACAGATGTTCATCTGGAAACTGATCTTCCACTGCTTGATGATCTGCTGGTATCAATATGGACAAAAAATCTACCACGACATTGTCCTTGCCTGGTTTATCGACTATAGTGATGTCGAATTCCTGCAATAGCAACAGCCATTTGATAATTCTGCCACCAATGGCCGGCTTACTCATCAGATACTTGATAGCCGCGTGGTTCGTATGGACGAAGACCTTGTATCCCATTATACAGTGGCAGAATTTGTTTATTGCATGGACAACTACGAGGAATTATTTTTACATCACTTTGTATAGTTGAGCTCTGCTCCCGCCAAGTTTTTATTGACATAATAGATGGCGTAGAATTCTTCGTCGTATTTCTGCCCGAGGACTGCTCCGATCGCACCGTTAGATGCATCACAGTAAATATGGAACAGTATGTCCCAATTCGGTCCTCTCAAGACCTGTGAAGATATCAAATTTTCTTTCAACAATTGGAACGCCTCTTCGCAATCTCCCGTCTAATTGAACTCTACGTCCTTAGAAAGTAGGGTGTGCAGTGGTTTGGCAATCTTACTAAATTCGGCGATAAATCGTCGGTAGTACCCGACTGATCCAAGGAAACTTCTTACCTCCTTTTGTGTTCTGGGGCTAGGTAGGTCTCTAATGACCTCGATCTTCCTCTTGTCTACTTTTATTCCTTCTACAGAGAGGTGGTGTCCCAACACGATGCCTTCCTGCATCATCATAAAACATTTTTCATTACTTAGGGACAAATGATTTTCCTTGCTCTGTCGAGCACTCTTTCCATATTTGTCATTGCCTCCTCGAAGGTTTCTCCATAGGCTGTGAAGTCGTCCATGTATACTTCCACCTCGTCTCCTATCATATCAGAGAATATGCTAAGCACCGCCCTTTGAAAGGTGGCCGGTGCGTTGCACAGTCCAAAAGGAAATACCTTATAGGTAAACATTCCCCATGAACAGGTGAACATTGTTTTGTCTTGATCTTCTTCCCCTATCTGGATCTGGTTGTAACCACTGAAACCGTCCAAAAAGGAGAAGTATTTTCTTCATGAGAGTGTGTATCGTTCCAAATTTTTTGCACCCTTACCTTCAGGCTAAAGGATCCACGCCCGGAAGGGGGATGGGAAAAGGATGGGACGGTACCTCGGACTGAGAGGCCCTTTGAAGGTCCCGCCTCTCGGGGAGGGGTATTAAGGTGATTTTTCGACGGATGGTGGGGTTCACCAGGAAACGTTTAGTGGCAGTTTCCACGCCTAGGTTGGGAATGTGTTTAATGTGTTCAGTTTTATCTTTAAACATCCAAGTCCTAGGTTTGGCCAGATGAATCTAAGTGTTCTATTATGAAAATGCAAATTAAATAAATACAAAAAATAGATTTGGACAGAAAACAGAAAGAATACGCTAGATTAAAGAACCATACCTGATCCGGATGTCTGATGAAGGTTCTGATTTTTGAAGCAGTCCAGATCGTCTGGAATTTGACAGGATCATCTGAGATCTGATCGGATCATCTAAGATCTGACGAATTCGTCAGAGACCTACAAAAAGAGAAATAGATACAAAATACCAGAAATGCAACTATTCTAACAGAGAAAAATGGTGTAAAATGGCAACATAGATGCTAAGGTGATAATCACAAATAAAAATTCAAGTAGATTATGACGTTCTAATGACAAATTATGACTTCATTGTGCACTTAAGCTATATGGGTGAACTCCAAGATGCAGAACAATAAGGAATAATAACAAATTTAACTAAATGCAGGATAAATCAACAAACAAAGTGAGAAAACGCAAACCCTGGGCACTGATTGCCCCCAATGTTGACTGCAGTCAAAATCATCTCGGATTGGTACGAAATCGTCTCGAATTGAACAGGATCGTCTGCGATGATCTGAGCTTGCTCCGGCTGAAAAACAATGAAGTTCCTGCAAACAAACTTGGAAAAATACAAATGCAAATGGTGGTTTAAGATAGTCTAATGCATGTAGAATTCATGTTACAGGGAATTTCAGCCAGGGGGAATGCCAAGAGGGGGTCCTAAGGTTAAATAGGCTTAGGAGGGAGGTTAGGAGGTTGGAGATCATCCTAATTTGGAAGATCTCCAATGGGGGAGGTCTCTAACGACGTAGACACGCTTCTGCCCGGATTAGAGACGCCGTTGAAACAGAAGCTAACTATGCACAAATCAGTTTGGGACGAGATCGTCTGGACGTTCTTCTCTAGACGAAATCGTCCGATCTGAGGCGATATCGTCTGATCGGCGACGATATCATCAAACGGACAAAACAAACTCTAAAAATGGCATGAAAAATGAGGAAACGGGCAGAAGGCGGTTTGGGAGCGGTTTTGGGGTTAAAATTTGAATTTGAATTATTACTAATGTAATTTTAATTATTTGCTAAGGTTTATTGCGCCAATTTTAGGGTGCTACATTTTGCCCCCTCTTTAGCAAATTTTTTGAGGAAAATGCGTTAAAGATGAGTTCTTCTCGATCTACGAGAAAGCAAAAATTTATTCCCATTTTTAGGCGACGATTCTTGGTCGAATCGTACGACAGCTTACTATGATGCCCCCTCCGTGTTTTTACCCAAATCGAACGTTTGAGGTAAAAACGCGAAAAAGCCAAAATTAAATTTGTTGTTAATTGTTTTTGAATAAAATTAAGAAAAATAGGGAAAAACCCTAATTCATTTTTACTGTTCATTTTTTATTTTCTGGTTTCTAGAGCTCTGCAAACAAGATGGTCGAGACAAGCGCACAGATCGACAGAGGTCCGGCGCGGGCTACGGGTAAGGGTCTAAACTTAGTTTAGAAGGCTTGAATTTTGAATTTCATGCTTTTTAGATTAAATTTTGATGATTTTTGAGCATCGCGGCCATTTTTGGGCCGTCGACGTCATCGAGACGAAATCGTCTCGATTTCGTCGAAATCGTCTCGATATCGCCGATTTCGTCCAGGGGCGAAATCGATGAAATGGGGACGATTTCGTCAAAAAGGGGACGATTTAGGCTGGCAAAATCGGAGACGAATTTGCTCAAATTTGGGACGATATCATCCAATAGTGGACGATATCATCATTTATGAAATTGAACTTGTTTTACTTGCATTTTTAATGATTGTTTTATTAATGATTTTTATTGTTTTGTTGTTTATGTTGTAGAGAGGATTACTAAAGAGCAGAGAATGGAAATACGATGGGTTGAGGGATGACTTGGCCGCTCTATCTCAAGCAGAGCGAGATCAGTTGGCTCAGGTCGGCTTACAGCATGTGGCAGAGATGCCACAGGTTTCTACAGATATGGGGCTATTGACAGCCCTAGCAGAGAGGTGGTATCCGGGTTCTTCCTATTTTTGGTTACCGATAGGGGAGATGACTCCCACATTAGAGGATGTATGGAGGATTTTGAGGATCCCCATACAAGGATGGCTAATCACTCCTACGGCCAATCAGGGCCACGCGATGATGCGACTATGCGGAGATCCGAGCTTCACCCTGGAGAAGGGCGGAGTGAACATCGAATCTCTACGGTAGATGCCTGGGGCATCTAGACTGACACAGGTTTTGGCTGGGGTTGTAGGTGGTCTGCTGCTATGCCATCAGAGTGGATGCAGAGTACCATGGCTACTGACAGATGTGGTCTACGACATGAGAGACCATGGATACAGGTTTGCTTGGGGGAGCTTTGTACTATGCCGATTGTATAGGATCCTGCATGGGGTCGTATACAAGGGCGACCGATGTCTGGTTATGACATCTCTACTACAGGTTTGGTGTTGGGAGCACATCATGGTGCGGAGGCCGGTAGGGCTCCCACTAATAGGGATTGATGGGGAGAGGCCTCGAGCTTTCTACTGGTGGCTCCGAAGAGGGTCACAACGACGGATAGATCTGCCAATGTCCCAGAGACTACTTGACGACCTTGTCTCCGACCAGATCACCTGGAGGCCTTGGAGAGATCATCCAGGGTGGGCCGAGGATGGACAGGAGCTGGCTCACGTTAGGCGAACCTGTTGGCTAAGGATGGAGAGGGGAGAGGTGGAGCTCCATCGCTATGACCGAGTTTTGAGGCAGTTCGGTCTACAACAGGGGATCCCATCTCTCAGAGACTACGAGTTTTCTCGGACTATCCGGGATAACACTACAGTTAGCGGGGCTCCAGATATGCAGCGCTTCTGGGGTCCAGACATAGATGATGCCCCCATTCAGCTAGTGGATGGGGACGATACTGGGGTAGCTGACGGCTATGATGCCTGGTACACAGGCATCCGCCCTCCTCGGATGACGAGGGCTCAGGGTCCGATTCACACAGTTGTGCATCGGATGGGGAGGCGGTGCCAGGCGGCCATTGAGGTGGCACAGGGTCACGACGGGAGAGAGCAGAGGAGACCACAGGCTCAGTAGAGGCCATGATAATGAGAGAGGAGGGAGGAGAGACCCCCTTCTCCATGGAGAGAGAGACCACCATCGCCCGATAAGGGCAAGGGTGTGGACACAGGAGAGAGTAGTGAGATGGCTACTCTCCGGGCGAAGACTGTCCGTCTCTAGGCAGAGGTGCAGACTCTATAGGATGAGGCTGCACGACACCGAGAGGAGGCCACACAGCTCAGAGATGAGGTAGCATGCCTCAAGCATGGAGCGGAGGGGCGAGCACTCGGGATCTAGCATGGGCTATTGCCCAGGTCACATTCTATCAGACACTATACCACCATATGGTGCCAGAGGGGTAGAGGTTACCGTTGTCGGCCCATATTGCGGAGCCTGTCGGGATGAGGTCATCGAGGACATCATCACGATCAGAGTCCAGGACTCATAGCACCACACGGACTATGATGGGGCCACCTCGTCCACCTCAGGGCGGGGGAGGAGATGAGGCTGAGAGCTCGAGGGGTTCTCGAGGCTAGCTGCTACAGATTGCACTGCATAGATTGATTATAGTGCTTATTATTATTTTTGATAGGGGATTGAGTATGCCTAGGTACAGATTGTGGCATACCAATCTAGTTTTGAGATGATGTACATATACTGTTGAGATATATATAGATGAGATATTTTTGATCATATGACTTGTCTTATGTATTTGTATGATGCTTTAATGTTTTGATTGATTGATTCGATGATTCATGTAATTATGCCATTTGGAAATATGATGGTTTGAATGTCATGCTTTTTTAAAATTTAAATGAAATAATCTGATGTAAACAAGTTGGTTGTTTGTGATGTGATAATTTGATAAAAATAAAAGGGACTTTTAACAATAATTTCAAAGGACATTGTCGCTATTATAGACCATTTCATGGAGTCGCCGCTCACTCGGTCGTCAAGCTAATCCTAGTATAGAAATATTGCTAAAAGTAAAAGGGTGCTTAAGAGACTGTCTTAAGACTTTGTTGTGATGATGCAAATGATGATGATGATGATGATTTGTTTTTCAGATTTCCATGAAAATATTATGCATGAAATATTTTAAAATGACTTTTGCTAGGCATAAATTCCTAAGTGTGATAAAATTTTTGGATAATTCCCTAGGAATTATACCATCATTGCAAAATTGAAGTTTGACATAATGACATGAAATAGAATAGGTGTTTGTTTGTTTTAAAGCATAATTGTGTAACATAATGATTTAAGTCATATGTTTTTATGATTTTAAATAAATGGGGAATAAAATTGGTACAATGGTTTGCGCTAGGCATAGAATATTTAGGTATAGACTTATACCATCATCACGAAATCCAAAGAAGAAAATAGATAGTTTTATTGCATGGTTGATTTTTAATTTTTGAAATAGTCAAAAAATATGAAGATGAGGACTTGCACTAGGCATAAAATTCCAATTTTGGTTTTTGGAACTATACCATCGTCGCGAAAGTCGATAATATATATAAATGTAACTTGATTGCATGTTTTGGAAAATGATTTTGATTTTTTTTGAGAATGCATGTAGTTGTCTTTATACTAAACAACTGTTCTTCAAAGAAGAAAATGAATTTATTCCAAACAATTTGCAAAAATATTTCAAAGTATCTTAAAGACAAAAGTTAGATTTATAAGGAATCCCATGTGCGTATGTGAGTTCATTACCAATCTTGATTTATCATAATGATACACAAAATCTCTCAAATACAAATGTGTGTGCAATTGCATTGTTCATTTACCAAGTTTTGAGCAAGATAATTTGATACAAGTGATTTGAATGAACCAAATAAGTGTTCATTAACCATGATTTAGATGCATATAACCATACCGGACTACTATGTAGGTCGGGTTATCAAGAGCTAGCTAATCCATAAGCAGACATAGGTCTGTACAAAAGAAGGTCGCTAATGTGACAGACATATCACCACGCTAGGAGTTACCCAAGGCCAAGCGGGTTGGGCACAAACCACCTGTTATGGGGCTTACCTCACAGTTTTCGAATAATTGAGAATTCCAGGGATTCAAGCTCATCAACCCTTCTTTTCTTTTCAAGGGGTAGGGAAAGGGATTTTATTGCTTTTGCTTTTGCTTTTTTCTTTTTCTTTGCTTTTGTTTTTTTTTTTTTGTACTTTTGTATTTTGGCTTGATATTTGAAATAATGCTGAAATAACTTGTTTCTTTTTTCTTTTTCTTTTGAACTTTTCTTTTCTTTCTATGCTAGGGATACTTGCTCGGATTAGCTGTAGAGCAAGGGATTTTTATTCCGGGTAGGGGTGAGCTTGTCCTTTTGCCAATTCTCAAAGATTCTAGACCATGTGCATGATAGGATAGCAGGGGAAACTTTTCGCTCAAGAACCACTTCTACTATGTAACATAGCATGGAAATTACAAATGTAATCATTTTATTGTGAAAAGATATGCTTGGTTTAAGTAAATAACAAGATCAATTCTCTATGCTCAAACTTTATTTAATTGAATTTTGTGGACTTTGATATAAGAGAGATTAGTAATCATGCCAGATAAAATCAAGATATTTATTTTTGTGTTTGTGATAGTGGGGGATTCCAAATAAATGCTAATTTATCCAAAATAATTTGAAAATATAACTGCAATACTTGAAGAAGAAATATATACAACAAATATTTGTGAAGAGTTTGATAATTTTGACTCTCTCTTTCTTCTTTATTTTTTTTTTTGGTTTTCAAAAGAGTCAATAATATTGTTGTTTTGACTTTTTTATTTTTTTATTTGTTTTTGTTTAAATAGTTTTATATATATTTTTAAAATGAGACAACATGCAAAATATGTACAAATGATGAAATGACCAAATTTTATGCGTAATATCGCTTAAGATGCATAATATTCATAGGTTCTTTTAAATATTTACCATCTAAAGTAGCTAATTTGTATGCTCTCGATTCAAATTTAGCAGTGATAATATATGGTCCAAGCCAGTTGGGCTCAAATTTACCTTTAAGGTCTTTAGTTGCATTAGTATTTTTTTATTTTCTTTTAAAACAAGGTCGCCGACCTCAAAGGATCGATGACGAACTTTCTTGGCATATGATCTTTTAAGCTTGTTTTGGTAAGCACGAAGATGCTCCAAAGCATTGATGCACTTTTCATCTAGAAGTTCCAGCTGACTGAGTCTGCCAGCTCGATATTCATCTCCTACTTCGGTATCTTGAAGTAGTAGAGCCAAAGAAGGAACTTCTAATTCAAAGGGAAAAATGGCTTCAGCGCCATAAACCAAGACAAAAGGTGAAGTTCCAATGGGAGTTCGAACACTAGTTCGATAGGCCCACAAAGCTGGATATAATTGAATGTGCCAGTCGCGGCCCGATTTATTGACTAATATTTTGAGAATTTTGATTAAGGTTTTGTTAGATGCTTCGCTTGACCATTACCCCGAGGATAATAGGGAGTGGACCAGCGATGTTGAATCTTATATTTTTGGCATAATTTTTTAACATCTTTATTTTTGAAACAAGTTCCATTGTCTGAGATGAGATTTGCAGGAATTCCGAACCTACAAATGATTTGATTAAAAATAAATTTAGAGACTTGAGTTCCAGTGCAGGAAGCTAAAGGCATAGCTTCAACCCACTTCGTGAAATACTCAGTGGCGGTTATGATGAATTTGTGTCCATCAGATGACACAGGATTAATTTTGCCAATAATGTCTAAGCCCCATTTTGAAAAGGGCCAAGGAGATGAAATAGCCTGCAGCTCTTGTGCAGGCGCATGGACAAGGTCAGCATGTTTCTGGCACTTGTCGCAATGGCGCACATAATCATGTGCATCCTTTTCCATGGTAGGCCAAAAGTAGCCTATCCTAAGGAGCTTTTTAGCAATGACACTACTACTGAAGTGTCCTCCACAAGATCCATCGTGGGCTTCACTTAAAGCTGATTTGGATTCTTCTAGATTCAAACATCTCAATAGGATACCTTCAAAAGATCTCCTATATAAAGTATTGCCAATTATTACAAATCGACTTGCTCGTCGACGTAATAACCGACGCTGGTTTCTATTAGAATTGGCAGGGAAAGTCCCATTTTGAAGAAAATCAATTATATCCGTATACCAAGGTTCAGGAGTAGTTTCATTGATTAGAAACACATCCAAAGGTTCTAAACATGACTTATTTGAAGCGGGTTCCTGGAGTCGACGAATAATGATGGTGGCATATTCGTCATCTAACTCCAAGGGCAGAAGAGATGCAGTTGCGGCCATAGCATCACTTGCACGATTGCTAGTTCATGGAATAGCTTCCAAAGTAACTTTATCAAACAAGGATAACAATTGCAAAACATATGCTTTATATGGGCACAATTTATCATCTCTGGTCTGATAAACTTCATTAATTTGGTTTATGACAAGTTGAGAATCACCAAAAACTAGCAGATGTTTGATTTTTAATGCCAAGGCAGCTCGTAATCCAAGGATTAGAGCCTCATATTCGACAGTATTATTAGTGCAAGCAAATGTTAATTTAAAGGACAAAGGTATAAGATGTTTTTGCGGGGATATTAAAATAATACCCGCACCAGCCCCACTCATGCATCGGGCTCCATCAAAGTATAAGGACCATTGTTCAATATGGTCTGCCTCTAATTGAAGGCATTCATCAGGAAACTCAATGATGAGGGGATGGGTAGATTCTAAGGGTGCAACAACTAATTGATCTGCTATGATTTGACCCTTAACAGACTTCTGTCCTATGAACGTGAGTTCAAACTCGCTTAGAGCAAGAACCCACTTTGTTGTGCGACCCGATAAATAAGGTCGACTCATGAGATACCTCAAGGGATCATATTTAGCAATGACATACGTTTTTTGACTGAGCATATAATGACATAATTTTTGCATAGAAAATATGACTGCTAGACATAATTTTTCTAATGCTGTATAACGGGTTTCATAATTGATGAGGGTTCGGCTAATGTAATAATTAGCACGTTCTTTCTTCTCATCATCAAGCTGAGCTAACATAGCTCCTAAAGCAAAATCTGAAGCTAAAATATATAGGAGAAATGGGCGATTAGGTCTAGGCGGTGAAAGCACAGGTGGGTTAAGGAGGTATTGTTTGAGAAGTTCAAAAGCTTCCTTACATTCATCGTCCCAATTAAAAGGAACATCCTTCTTAAGGAGCTTAAGAAAGGGAGTGGTTTTGTCCACCAACTTATCGATGAAGCGACGGATGGCTTGAAGCTTACCTTGTAAACTTCGTAACTCTGATATATTGGTAGGTGCGGGCATATCAGTGATAGCCACAATTTTGAGAGGGTCGATTTCGATACCACGTAAAGAAACTAAAACCCCTAATAGCTTACCGGACTTAACTCTGAATATGCATTTGGCTGGATTTAATCGAATAAGGTATTCTCTTAACCGATTAAACACTTTTCTCAAATCAGCTAAATGATCATCTTCTTTAATAGAGCGAGCTATAATATCATCTACATAATCATGTAGGATATCATGCATCATATCATGAAAGATATAAGTCATAGCTCGTTGATATGTTGCGCCGGCATTCTTTAAACCAAATGGCATCACTTTCCAACAAAAGGTACCCCAAGGGGTAATAAAGGTTGTTTTAGCCTGATCTTCAGGAGCTATCCTGATCTGATTATAGCCGGAGAATCCATCCATTAGGGACATCATTCCACTCTCGACAGTAAATTCAATGATTTGATCCATGTTTGGAAGAGGAAAATCATCTTTAGGGCATGCAACATTAATATCTCTAAAGTCCGTGCAAACCCTAACTTTGGTAGCTTCTTTCTTGGTGACTGGAACTACATTCGAGATCCATTCAAGCATAATCAATAGCTTGTATGAAAATAACATTCAGGAGTTTTTCTAACTCCCCTTTGACTAGCAGGGCCACTTTGGGATGCATTTTTCTAAGTTTTTGTTTAACAGGTTTAGCATCCGGATGGACTACTAGATGATGCATGACTACAGAAGGGTCCAGACATGGCATATCTTCATATGTCCAAGCGAAGACATCTTCATATTCTTTAAGGAATGCAATGTATTCATCTTGTTTTTCTTGACTTAATGCTGATCCAATATTGATTATGTGAGGAGTATCCTCAGTTCCAATGTTAACTTTAATGACGTTTTCTACTTCCATGTGTAGATCTCTTTCAAAATTAGGTGGGGCGGGTGAAACGCCCAATTCTTGTAATTCTTTTAAGGTTAAGTTGGATAATTTGTCTTGATGAGTGGTGGCCTCAAGTTGGGCTATAGTTGGTATAGAACCATCAAAATAAAAACCATTGTGTAACAACTCTTCAACGGAGACATCATGGAAAATATCTCCTTCCAACTCCTCATCGGATTCAACAATCAATTCAGGGTAAGCTATGGATAGCATATTACATGTAAATGGCTGATTCTTTGGACACAAAGAATCTTGTTTATCTAGATAATCTTGATAACATATGAGTTGATCATCATCTTCAAAAGGGAAGGGTTGACCCTTACTAGGAAATAGGCCCACACCACATCGGGCGGGCCATGGTTCTACCTCGATAGGTTCTTTCATGCCATTTTGGAAAGGTCCCAAGCCTTTCCCTTTATATCCCATTTTAAGCATTATGGGTTTAGCTTTAATATATTCATTAGTAAAATAACATCGTGCATATCCCTCATGATGAGTTTTGATATTCTGAGGTATTCTTCCCCAATCATATCCTTTATAAATAAAAGCACAACTCCCGACTTGGTAAGTACTTCCCATAGGTTGTGGGAGGCCCAAAGTACGAGGAGATGGTGGCAAATTATTTAAAATAATTGAATCTTGCATAAAAGCATTTGTTTTTTCTGATATTAAGATTGTGGATAAATCCGGTAAAAGTTCATCAGAAAGAGCATAAGATGTAGAAGGATCATTCCCTATATCTTTAGATGTGGAAGGTATGATAGATGTTGATAATGTGGAAGTGTTAATGAATGGGTCTATAGGTTTTGAAATGATAGGGATGGAACATGAAGAATTGGTTGTGGATTTAAGATCTTTTTGAGGTTCTAGTGTGGTTTGTTTAGAAGATGGTTGAGTTAAATGTATAGGTGTAGTTGATGGAGTAGATGATGTTATGTGTGTGTTTTTCACACGTTTAGATGAAAAATAAGAATTAGGATGTGTGGATGACAGAGCGGGGCAAAATTGCACTCCAACAGGTTCTGCCAAAGCACACATATCAAAGGGTCTAGGGTCACCATGGATAGTGACCAACTGATTTTTAAATTCAAATTTAACACATTGGTGTAAAGTGGAGGGAACCGCTCGCATCGCATTGATCCAAGGGCGACCCAAAAGTATATTGTATGATGCAGGGCAATGTACAATAAACACGGTTGTATCTAGGGTTCTAGGACCAACTTGCAAGGGTATAGTAATGACTCCACACGTTTCTTGTGTCTCGTCATTGAAAGCTTTGATAATCATGTCAGTTTTCTTCATTTCATCACTTCTAAAGCCAAACCGTTGGTAGAAGTCAAAAGTGCAAATGTTTAGAGATGAACCATTATCAATCAGGACTCTTTTAACAACTACATCTCCAATTAGAGCAGTAATATATAAGGGATTATCCTTATGTAAACTGTGTTGTGGGATATCTTTATCTCGAAAGTCAATACAATCGACTTCTCGAGTGATGATAGTATTGGACATGGCTTCAGGTTGAATATTTTGAGGTACCATCATTTGGCTTAATGTAAGCATTAACTCATCCCTATGGGTGGGAGAAGATCTTAACAAATCCAACAGGGAAATTCTGGTTGTAGTGTTGGATAATTGTTCATTAATATTGTAAGGAGGCTTAAGTTGAACATTAGACATATGATTCCCTTTATTGGGATTTTTCAAAATAAATGGGGCTGGCCCATCATTCTGAGTTTGATCTTGTTGAGAGTTTTGAGCTTGTTGTCTGGTAACAACTCCGATGGTACCTACAATGTTATATTGAAGACGTTGAACTGGTCTTGGTTGAGCGTTTATGGCTTGTTCATTAGGAAGGAATTGATTAGAAGAGGGTCGAGTAGTAACTCTTCTAGGAAATGGTTCTTCTGGAACCATAGCATCTGTGATAGGTTGAATAGGATCTGATTCATTTTTAGAACTATTCGATTGGTTTGAGGTGATGTCTACTTCACTTTCAGTATCTGATTCTACATCACTAGGATCGGGAGTTTGAAAATTATGTAGGGGCCTGGTCGTGACCAGGGATAAAGTTGTGTCAAATATTTGAGGATCCTGAATAGGTAATTGTCCGCTAATAGTCCCTACATATCGGGTAGGAGGGGGAACATTATGATGTTCGATTTGATTGGCCACTTCTTTACCATGGTTTGGTAAAGGATGTTGAAATATATCCAATGATTGATTAGCATTTTGATTTTGATTTTGGGGAATGGTCTTTTGAGCGTTATTAGGAGCATTTTGTTTAGGTTGGAAAGCTTGCACCTCCATTTCATTATTATCAATCAAGTCTTGTATTTTATGTTTCAATATTTTGCAAGAATTTGTAGCATGTCCAGGTCCTCTATGAAAGTCACAGTGTAGATCGGCTCTGTATCCGGGTATAGTTGGATCAGGTTCCCGGATAGCTGGTAATTGAATCAAGCCTCATGCTAATAATTGAGGTAGAATGGTTGATAAAGGTTGATTCAATCTAGTAAATTCTCGAGGAGGTTTATCAGGGGGTTTTAATATAAATTTTTTTGTTGTCTTTGTTGTATTGATATTAGCAACGTTTCTGCTATCAGTGACTCCGTCACCTACAACTTGTTTGTTTTTATACTGATTTCTGGATGTTTTCTCATCATCTTTCTTTTTGAGGTGACCTCTCCTAATGAGAGCATCTTCTACCCTTCGAGCTAAGTCTATAGCTTGATCGAAGGTGGTTAAGGTAGCAGTTGATAACTCATAGGAGATTTGTTCTTGCAAATTATTGATAAAAATGTCCAACATTTCCCTATAAGGTAACACAAAGTGCAGTTTTCCTGTCAACTGCCTCCATCTAGCTAAGAAATCAGCAAAACATTCATCTTTGTCTTGTTTTAAGTTGTACAAATCTTTAATGGTGACATGCCTCTCGATGTAGGCACTAAATTGATGGACAAACGATTCAGCTGTTTCTTCAAAATTTCTCAAAGAATGAGTGGGCAATTGATAGTACCACTCTAATGCCATTCCTCCTAAACTTTTTGGGAACATTTTTAGTAATAGCAAGTCATCATGTGATATATCATGACATGCTATCCTAAACATACGAAGATGCTCTATGGGATCTTCGGTTCCTTTATATATAGGCAGGACGGGCATGGGAAAGTGTTTAGGGTATGGTTGTGCTACAACTATGGGATCCAAAGGTTGACTACATATCTCTCGATAATTATACGAGGGACGGTAGGGATCTATCTGGTCCATACGCGAAGCTAACTGTTTCACCATGGCTTCCAGATTACTAGTTTGCCCACCATATTGGTTCGGTAGGGCATTAATATGAGATTTGTGAACATATGGAGGGACATGAAGATTAGATGCTATGTTGCTATTGTGTAAATTGTTGGTAGGAAGGGTGTTATGAAGAAATCTTGAAGTTGTATTATGTTGTATCCCGATTGTTGAAAATTGGTGTTTGGCTTCATTTTAGGTTTTTGTTGATTTGAAGCATATTGATCAATAGTTTGGCGAAGTAAAGCAGTGAAGGAAGTTTTCTTTTGTGTGGGAATGATTTTAGGCTCAATAATCAGTTCCTTAGGGGGTTGGGTAACCTGTTGTTTTGGCATGTTCTGAATCATAGTGACCATATCTCTATTGGATGGTCCAGCTTTATCACTTTCTTGATCAACAAAGGACAAGGGATTAGTGTGTATGTCAAACATATGTTCCATGGCTGCTTGAGTGTCACTAATTTGTCCTTTATCAATACGAACTGCCATATTAAGAGCACCAATGTTATTATTGAAAAATTTCCAGAAATGATCTAAGTTATCAAAAGCAATAGTTCCATCTAGAGCTATTCTAGGGGACGAGGATCCTTCCTCTTTAAGATTGTCTTCTTGTTCATTGTCTTCACCCAGGTCATCTTCTGGCTGTTCTAGAGTTTCTCCTTCCGGAATTGATTCCTCAGGAAGGACATTTGGGTTTGTAGTTTTGCCTCCCAACCAATCTTCTTCTTCTTGTTCAGTTTGTTTACCATTTCTAAGTTTAGGCATTGTGCTTAAATTTAAATTTCAGCAAATATATATATACTTGTATATATATATATGCAACAAGGTATATATTTTAATTATATACCTACTATAGTATTTAAAATAAAATGTTTTGGGTTTTTGTTATGTTTTCTATTTTTTTTGTTTTTGTAACAATATTATAAAGATAACAAACAACACAATAAATGCAAGAAATAATAATGAAAGCAATGATCTAGTTTTCTATAAATAATTTATAAATGTCATTAATGGGCTCGAGTTCTTCAGGAGTCATGAAGTGTTCTTCTTCAAATTGGAAATTTTCTTTCAAGAATTTAATAAAAAGTGCTATAGTGATATTATCTGTCTCAGACTCTGGTTGGTAGAAATAGAGTTCGTGGCAATACTCTCGATATAACACAGCTCGAGGAACTCTCCTCCATATTTCCCTATCCGTAAGAATGACCTCTTGATCTTCTACATGACCTAGGAATTGGTGTATAACAGCTGCGTTCTCGAGGTATTCCTCGAAGGTGAACAATTCTGAAGACACAAGAGCTCTCCTATAAGCTAACCACCTATGGCAGGCTCTCTGAAGTTCATGATAAAAAATGAGTTGATGAGGATCCAGGATCCTATCTAGGGCAAACCTCTTGATTTGTCTAAGTTCGGTTGATCTAGATGAAATGATACCTAGTCTCCTATTAAGTTCGTCCCACAAAGGTGGGACTCTGTATGTTTGAGATGTTCTAAACAAAGAATCAACCTCTATGGCTATTAATTGATTTGCAACATTTATAGTAACTGCTAGTCTTTTCTTAGGAGCTACCATCTAGACATGATATGCAACTTAGTAGTTTTCTAATGATTTTAAATGCATCTATGTTTTTGTTTTTTTTGTTTTGTTTTCAAAAGGTTTTAGTTTCACGTCGGGTTCACCAAAATGTATCGTTCCAAATTTTTCGCACCCTTACCTTCAAGCTAAAGGATCCACGCCCGAAAGGGGGATGGGAAAAGGATGGGATGGTACCTCGGACTGAGAGGCCCTTTGAAGGTCCCGCCTCTCGGGGGAGGGGTATTAAGGTGATTTTTTGACGGATGGTGGGGTTCACCAGGAAACGTTTAGTGGCAGTTTCCACGCCTAGGTTGGGAATGTGTTTAATGTGTTCAGTTTTATCTTTAAACATCCAAGTCCTAGGTTTGGCCAGATGAATCTAAGTGTTCTATTATGAAAATGCAAATTAAATAAATACAAAAAATAGATTTGGACAGAAAATAGAAAGAATACGCTAGATTAAAGAACCATACCTGATCCGGATGTCTGATGAAGGTTCTAATTTTTGAAGCAGTCCAGATCGTCTGGAATTTGACAGGATCATCTGAGATCTGACGGGATCATCTGAGATCTGACGAATTCATCAGATGAATTCGTCAGAGACCTGCAAACAGAGAAATAGATACAAAATACCAGAAATGCAACTATTCTAACAGAGAAAAATGGTGTAAAATGGCAACATAGATGCTAAGGTGATAATCACAAATAAAAATTCAAGTAGATTATGACGTTCTAATGACAAATTATGACTTCATTGTGCACTTAAGCTATATGGGTGAACTCCAAGATGCAGAACAATAAGGAATAATAACAAATTTAACTAAATGCAGGATAAATCAACAAACAAAGTGAGAAAACGCAAACCCTGGGCACTGATTGCCCCCAATGTTGACTGCAGTCGAAATCATCTCGGATTGGTACGAAATCATCTCGAATTGAACAGGATCGTCTGCGACGATCTGAGCTTGCTCCGGCTGAAAAACAATGAAGTTCCTGCAAACAAACTTGGAAAAATACAAATGCAAATGGTGGTTTAAGATAGTCTAATGCATGTAGAATTCGTGTTATAGGGAATTTCAGCCAGGGGGAATGCCAAGAGGGGGTCCTAAGGTTAAATAGGCTTAGGAGGGAGGTTAGGAGGTTGGAGATCATCCTAATTTGGAAGATCTCCAATGGGGGAGGTCTCTAACGATGCAGACACGCTTCTGCCCGGATTAGAGACGTCGTTGAAACATAAGCTAACTATGCACAAATCAGTTTGGGACGAGATCGTCTGGACGTTCTTCTCTAGACGAAATCATCCGATCTGAGGCGATATCGTCTGATCGGCGACGATATCATCAAACGGACAAAACAAACTCTAAAAATGGCATGGAAAATGAGGAAACGGGCAGCAGGCGGTTTGGGAGCGGTTTTGGGGTTAAAATTTGAATTTGAATTATTACTAATGTAATTT